>JBBCBC010000029.1:14999858-16199858 GCA_037126765.1 Stenogyne calaminthoides
GAATCTATGTCAATTGGAAATTGAGTCCGTGTATCCAACTCGAAACAAATTGTCCATTGGTAAACCGACATTCTATCCAGGAGTTCTTTTTGGATACTTTAGAATGTTCTTTACGGTAGTCCAGTGTTGATTTCCAGGATTACTTTGATATCTTGTCACCATGCCGACGTAGCAAATATCCGGTCTCATGCACAACATTGCATACATAAGACTCCCTACTGCCGACGCATAAGAAATGCCTTTCATGTCATCTATCTCCCCTTGTGTCTTGGGACACATGTCTTTCGATAGATGGATTCCGTGCCTGAAGGGTATAAAACCTTTCTTGGAATCTTGCATGCTGAATCGCTTCAAAATAGTGTCTATGTATGAAGCTGGCGATAAGTCAATCATTCTTTTCTTTCGATCTCGAGTGATCTTGATCCCAAGAATATGACCGGTTTCCCCTAAGTCCTTCATATCAAACTTTTTTTACAGTCATACCCTTACGTCTGATAAAACCTTTACATCATTTCCGATGAGCAGAATATCGTCTACGTATAGTACTAAGAATACCAAGGCAGTTCCATCACACTTCTTATACACACAACTTTCAAACTCGTTTTGATCAAACCAATAAGACTTGATTACATGATCAAAACATTGGTTCCAAGCCCGAAATGATTTGTTGGGATATTTTAGTTTTGATAATTTATGCCAAAACATTATTAACTTGTGTTATTCAAGTCAATCTACAGATAACAAGTTAAGGGGGAACGAGAGAACAAATTGAGGGGGAACTCAAGAAATCAGAAGAAGATGATCGAGATCAGACAAGGCTGCAGACTAGAATGATCGAGATTAGATGAATTAGATGAGTTCCGGAGTTAGCTGATGAGCTGAGCAAAATCAGATGTGAAGAAAAGCTAAAGCCAGCAAATCAGAAGAGAAGGTTGCAGATCAGAAGATGAGCAAAAGAGACTGATCAAGATCAGACGTGATTGAGATCAGATATGAAGATGAGCAGATGAGACTGATCGAAGATCAGACATGATCGAGATCAGATATGATAATCTGATATGCTAACCTGATGTAGATGACCTGATGCTATCCTGAGATGCTGAACAGAAGAAGTGTTGATCTGATCAATCGAGCTGATCAGATCAGGCAAAGAAGAAATTATATAGCCTGAGTCAATGTGACCTGAGGGTCAGGATGTCTGAATTCAGAAGAGCTGAACTCAGTAAGCCTGAGTGTCAGTATAACTGATCAGACAAGGTCCGCTGAAGAGAAGTCTGCTGAATCAAGAAACCTGAGACTCAGATAACCTGAAGGTTCAGATAACCTGAAGGCTCAGATAGCTCAGATAACCTGAAGGCTCAGATAGAACTGAAGATCCTGAGACTCAGAAGAAACTGAAGAATATAGCCGTTAGATTCAGCTGACGTGGACCAATGAGAGGAAGACGACAAGCCTGAAAAAGCTGCAAAAAGCTACAGAGTAGTATGGATTTGAATGAGATTCTCTCCAACGGTAACACTCAAATCCACACTATAAATACAAGTTCTTCCTTCATTATCAAGTGTGGAAGTGTGGAGAAATGCGTGAAAACACCATTGAAGCTACAGAGCCAAATCATGTAGCATTCCCACCATAGAACACAGAGCAAGAAATACACGCATATATTCAAGAGTGTTCTACCCTAGATCTAAGCACAAATGTTATATCCTAAGCTTAGAGAGATTTTCCCATCCTTAGCATTGAGGCTAAACAAATGTAAGGGAAAATTTCAACCTAGTTGGAAACCAAACAAATCTTTACCCAAACCCAAAGGTTAGGTTAAGTTTGTATTACCGCAAGATTTCAGACTAGGGATTCTAGTTTCTGATTTCTGGGCTCGGTTGAGTGTGAACTCGGTAAACATCTAGCAATCCCGAAAGGGAGGGTAGGCAATCCCGTGAGGGAGATAAGTCCCATTTGAGTGTGAACTCGGTAAACATCTGTTGGGTGTTGGACTAACACGGTAAACTAAATCCAGTAGGTTAAGTTGGTTAAGTTGGTGCCCCGAAAGGGAAGAGTGGATGTAGGGTGGGTTTCGTCCTAACCACTATAAAATATTGTGTGTTCTTTACTGCTTTATGTTCTTACTTGTCATATGCATTTGATTATAAGCAAAACAACACACATGTTCTTAAAAGCGAAAAATTAGGAATCACTCAGCCCTCACCCCTGTTTTATAGGCATCACATGACATGTTTGCTTCCGCACGCGCAAAATGGGTTTTACACCACTTAAATAATCGGGACCATCATGATTGCTTTAGTCCATAAATGGACTTCCTTAGCTTGCAAACAAGGTGTTCTTGGCCTTTAGTGATGAAACCTTTGGGCTGTTGGATATAGATTTCCTCGTCAAGACTCCCGTTAAGGAAAGCTGTCTTGACATCCATTTGCCAGATCTCAAAATTTAGATGTGCAGCTATTGCCAAGAGAGTACGGATGGACTTATGCATGGCTACAGGCGAAAAGGTTTCTTCATAATCGATACCCTCTTTCTAAGTGTATCCCTTTGCCACAAGCCTAGCTTTAAAGGTCTCGACCTTCCCATCCGGTCCTCTTTTTCTCTTGTAGACCCACTTGCATCCAATGGGTTTTACCCCACTGGGTGGTTCCACTAGCTCCCACACTTGATTATGATCCATTGAGCTCATCTCGGCTTCCATCGCAGTTTGCCAGGATTCAGAATCCTTATCTTGGACCGCCTCCTTGTAGGACCAGGGGTCTGATTCATTATCTCCGGGGACCAAATCCGAAGATTCTCCTATCTCCACGAATCACTCAGGTTGTCAAATAACCCTCCCACTACGACGAGGTTCCTATTGTGTCGGTGTGACGCTTGGTATATCAACTTGTACAGTTGGTATAGGAGTTTGCCCTCTTATTTCGTCTAAGGTAATCTCACTTTTGGGCTTTCTATTGTTCATAATCTTCTTTCAAAAATCTAAAGTGCGTACTTATTACCATCTTTTGATCTTCGGGACCATAGAACATACACCCTTTTGAGGGGTTCCGGGTGTAGTCAACTGGGAAACAATGCCCTCGTCTGACATGTAGTTCAAAAACTCATCGCTGAGGCATTCGCCTCCACGATCAGATTGTAGAAACTTGATACTCTTTTCCATATGATTCTCCACTTCGTCTTTGAACTCTTTGAATTTATCAAAGGTTTTCGATTTGTGTTTCATCAGGAAAATGTACCCGAACCTTGAGTAATCATCAGTGAACGTCATGAAATACTCATAGCCACCTCTAGCTTTGGTTGACATTGGACCACACACGTCAGTGTGAACGATTTGCAACACTTCTGTGGCTCTATTCCCCTTGGATCCAAATGCCTTCTTGGTCATTTTACCCTCCTAACATGATTCGCAGGTTGGAAATGGTTCCATCTGTAGGTCCGACAATGAACCATCTTTCACCAACCTTTGGATCCTATTTAGATTAATATGACCCAATCTTAGATGCCAAAGAAGTGTTTCATTCACCTTTTCTGAACGTTTTCTCTTATTGCTTGAAACAGTCGATGTGTTAAAAGATGCATTTTGTGAGTGGTGTGCACAGTTAATAGTATAGAGATTGTTCCTTAAAGTTCCACGATAGATAAACGCATCGTTACGAAAAAAAGTAACTTGTTTAGAAAAACGAATAGAATATCCATCAACAAATAGTTTTGAAACTGAAATAAGGTTTTTACGAAAAACTGGAACGTAAAGAACATCTCTTAAAACTAAAGTCTTGTCTTCAAAAGATAGGTGCACGTCTCCCACTGCTTCAGCTGCTACTCTCGTAGCATCACCCAGTGTGTTGGGAGATGAATTTAATAAAAGATATATTGTAGGTCCCGAATGGTTTTTTGTGAGGCGTAAGTTTCTAGGGGAGGGGTGAATAGACTTAAAAAACTTTTTTGAAAATCGGTGTGAGGCGATTAACTCCGATCGAGTGTGAGTGAATCGGTTTGGGTCGATAACCAACTTCTTGATCGCTGAAAGGCGGTCGATTAACTATCATTTAAACTCGATGTGTCGCGAAGCTTAAGTTTTACCCGTGTGAAAAAACCGGGTTTTGATAAATCGATTCCAAAGTTAATCTTTTAATCAGTTGGTGAAGTGTCAAGTTTGATCGAATCGTAAGCTTGGTGCTAATCGATCTCAACTTGGAATATGTATGCGCTTTAAAAGGTTGTGTCGCGATTGTAATCGATTAATCAAAGCGGTAAAGGCACACAAGATTTATAGTGGTTCGACAAACCATCCCTACGTCCACTCTTCCCTATATCACAAGGGCACCTACTTAACCAACTGGACTTTTGTTTTGTGTAAGTCCAACACAGTACACCAACTAGATGTTTAAGGAGTTCACACTCAACCGATCCCAGAGATCAGAACTAGAAACCCTAGTCTGAAATCTTGCTAAACAACTTAACCTAACTTGGGGGTTTGGGTAAGATTGTTTTGGTTCCAACTATGAAATCTTTTCTT
This sequence comes from Stenogyne calaminthoides, assembly GCA_037126765.1. Lineage (NCBI taxonomy): Eukaryota > Viridiplantae > Streptophyta > Magnoliopsida > Lamiales > Lamiaceae > Stenogyne > Stenogyne calaminthoides. The sequence continues at coordinate 15,004,375 of JBBCBC010000029.1, forward strand.
ACAGTATAAGCGACTCTAACTAGATGAAAAGATTTCTATGCTAAGAACTTATGGGATGAACACTTAATAAAAATTAATCTTCTTGTTCGTGTTCTTGTGCGGAAATCTGATATTAGCTTGAGCTTCTTGATTGTTCAGCGTTTCCGTTTTTTTTCACTCTGAAGTGTGATCCCATATTTATAGACCTTGAAATCAAAAAGAGCCGTTGGAGAGCAATTTGAATTTCGGGCTATATTTGGTAGACTTGCGAGCTTGATGTGGCGTCTTGAGAAACGGCATGGCCAAAAGCGTGAACTTGTATTTTATATCCATTAGAGAGAGCGAAGATCAAATCCCTTTAATTGTCGGGCTCGATCATCACGTGTCTTGTTCTTATTGGTTAACAGACGCACTTTTCAATGTTTGTTCTTCCAACTAAGGTTGACATTCTTCTTGTTCAGATCATAGACGTATGATTAGGTGAAACATCGATTTTTTCACGGTGGTGACCCGATCGATCGAATCGATCGGTCTACTGATGGAGTCTTAAGGTGGGGTTGACTTAGCTTCAACTAGCAGACTCGGTGATGTAGGTCTTCCTCGTCCGATCTTCGGAAGTCATCTGATCTTCAAGTATTCTGAGTTTGAGCTTTATGACTTCAGCTGAGATATCTGACTAGATCAGATCGATCTGATCTTCTGTTCTTGTCTTGCATTCTGGCCTGTCGGATATCAGCTGTCCTTTGAGTCTTCAGATCTGACCTATACATATTGAGTTTCCCCCTCAATATGTGACCTATCTATTTCATCAGTTGTTCTATACAATCATTATCAACTGGTCTCCTATAGCGAGTAATATAAACATCGATCGACCTAATGTGTCCGATGGTCCTATTACATGTGTTTTTGGAACTTTCATCAAAACTATAAATTTCCCAACAATTTCCCCCTTTTTGATGAAACCAAAACACTTTGAGAAACCAAATACAGTTGATAAAAAAATAGAACAGTTAAGAGCATATAATCAGAAGACAATGAGACTTTGTCTTAGGATCAGAAAATAAACTTTTCTCATTAATAAATGTTGATTACATGTTACATCAGAAAAGTTTGTAAATAAGAACAGTTGATCCTGAGTAGTCTTCTGATTCTTCACTCTTTAGGCTTGTATCCTTCTGGCATCTCTCTTTGATCTTGAGGTATGTTGAAAATCTGATAAAGTTTCCATTTGACATCATCAGTCTGCTGAGGATTAGTTATATGCGTTTTGCTCAGGATGTCAAAATAGAATCTTTGAAATGCCAGTCTGTCAAATGAGTCATTTGCCTTCTTCAAGTAATCCAACAGATCATACTCTTGGCGAGTTATTTTTACATTGATAAGCTTGGCCTCATTTTCCAGATACTTCAGAAAATCTGGGTATTTATTTTCTAACCAGTTGAGGAATTCTTCATCAGGAGATTCTTCTTGTGGAACAAGATTAAGAACAAAGGCATCCGAAGCCATTCCTCTCGATCTTATTCCATTCCTCAAATTTCTTAGCATGCTTGCTTAGTTTTTTGGGATGATCTCATCAACTCTTCTTTGGCGGCTTAGGTTCAATGCACGGATTTTCCAGCCCTTCCTTTCTTCGCTCTCAATCTGAATTTCTTCTTCAGATTTTCTGCCTCTGCCATTTTTCCTGCCCTTCTTTCTTCTTGGCTTTTTCGGGCTTCTTCAAATTATCTCGGTCTTTGGACATCTTTTATTGAATTCGAGTTTGTGATGTCCCTGACTGTTATGTCGGTTGGTTTCTCATTTCGTCCTTCCCCCTTTTTGGTTTGATCAAAAAGAGTAGTGAAGTGGGGAGGTCGAGAACCAAAGTTGATCGCGATCGCCATTGAGAGATCTGCCAGCAGATATGCCTTGAGTTTGAGCGATTAGATTTTGAATCTTCGATATATTTCGATCTTGACAGATTCCATGGCAGGAGAGAGTGTTTTAATCAGTTTGTCAAGTTTCTCTTCTGTCAATTCTAGCTTGTCAGTGAGCATCAGAAAAGAAACTTGTTGTTGATCCACTTCGAAGTCCGGTTTTGCATCAATCGGTCTTTATCGATTCGATTGACTTGATGGACACGATTTGGGAGAACCGATCTTTGATTGCCCTATCTGGGAAATAGCCAATTCCCTTTGATCTGTTATTTCTTTGATGACAATCTGCCTTTGATCAGCTATCAGTCCCTCAACTTCTTCTTTCAGGAGATCTTTGAGACAAGATTTGATCTCCTAAAGTTGATCAGTAGTGACGTGTGATATTGGAATGTTGGGTGTCACTTGATCTGATTCAGTTGTTTGTGCCTCCAGTGGTTGGTCATGAACTGCAGCACCAGCTCCACTATCATCGGCAGCTCCTGTATCCTTCATGATGGCATCTGCTTCGGGGAGCTTTGTCGCCGATCTCGATTCGTCTGTTCCGGCAACCCCTAGCCGCGTGGATCGAGCTTTGTGGATTTAGCGATTATCGGCTCATTTGGTGATCCCACTTTAGCAGATTTCCTCGAAAAAAAAAAGTACGCAAACTCATCCGCACCGCCCATCTGTTCAATAATTATTATAAAGTCTGAGAAGTTTTTTAATCGAAGATCTCTCCAGGTGAGGATCTCCATAACTTCCTCTCTTATGGCAGGATGGGCGACCAGTTCTGGATATAACTCATCAATGTCTCTTTCGATTCGCATTCTGATCAATATCCCAGTTATGATCTTTGTTGATCTGGACTCAGGAATTGTCTGTCCAGATTCAGTTTGATGAGATGTGGAAGGTTCTGGTTGTGCTTGAGTAGACGGAAGTTGGCTGATCGGTTCGACCTGCAGAGGTTCTGCTGTGGAAACAGGTGCTTCTGGTTCCACATCAGGTAAGCTTTCTGGTTCACGAACTGATACAGTTTCAGGTTCGCGGGCAGGTGGAAGAATAGGAGAGACATGCTCAGCAGCCATTAGTCTGAGTGGTGAATCAACTCGAGCTTGAGGAGAAGGAGATCGATCGGCTTGAGCTTCTTCCTCAGAATGATCTGGCGAACTCTCAGCTTGAGAAGCCTGCCCGTCTGATTTTTCACCTGATTTTTGTGTAGCAACAGACTGATATGGCGCTCTTTCTTCATCTGACTCATCTTCAAGCATCAGAGTCATGGAGGCTGTTTCACTTTCTTCGGCCTCTTCTCCGGCCTTCACGAGTTTTCTTTTCTTAGGGGGGTATCTGGGTTAGGCGAAGTTGCTTCCTTCTTTTTCCTTTCTTTGACTTTGGGGGGGTTGGCGATATCATCGTCTGGTGGCCCAAAGATGGTCAAGTGGTCGTGAGAAAGGCCTTATAGGACTTCAATCCAATCTGTTCCTATTCGGCATTAGGCGGTTTATCTTTCGTAATAAGCGCAACCTTGTTGAGATTGGTCGATCTTTTTTTCGAGATATATACCTCTCAGTTCATTTACTACAAATTTCTCATGTTCTTGGAGCAGAATGGCCTTCAGAACCCGTGTCAATTGATGTTCTTGGCTTCATCAATTATTGCAGCCATCTTTGTATATTTTTGGCCAGATGTAAGAACATAAAATTTGAATGTAATACCCATAATTGTTTTTGACAATATGTCAAACAACAATCGGTATTTCCTCTTGAGCATTGGTTCGACAAAACTCGACGATGATGTTTGTCGGCCTCTCGACTTCGTTCTCCTCAGAATGAGCAAAGGCGAGATCCGAAAATCCTCCTTTTGGTAGGCCGAACAGACGGGTTATATCATCATTCGTCACCGATTTCTTCTCCGTTGACCGTCGAGAGCGATTCATTTCCGGAATGTTCAGATCCACTCTTAAATTCCTTAGGAATTCTAGTGCTTTCATCTTGCATCACCTTTGGATTGCAATGGAGCGTAAAAATTCTCTAGGCACCTTTTTCGCTAGAAATTTGCTCGACCTCCATGGATTTCGGATCTGAGTGATATTGAACTGCATTTAACTTATCATCCACAATCTTTTGTTGCCGCCCGATAATTGCACATTATCTTTTCCCATAGTGGGTGGCCATCTACAAAGGAATGGACCCGATTAAAGTTGTGCATATATATATATAGGAACATCACATATGCGGAAACCAAGAAACAATAAAGCATAACACAGAATAAAAGCATTTAAGATCAATGGATTTAAAAAAAAAACATCAAATAAACATAAATTACCGGATTACATTTTTTCGGAAGGATGATTTTGAAACTTAGGAAAAACACTTTGAATCGGAGAGAAGTGTCTGGAGTTTTCGGAGAATAAATCGCAAGTTTGTGAAATGGAAAACTCTGGTATGGTTTTTGATGATCTTTATAAAGACGAGGAGGGAAAAAGAAGACAAGATTTGGAAGATCAACCGTTTGAAAAGATTAAACTCTCCAGATTAAGCGGTTTTGATCGTAGGGTCAGGAAAAGCACGTACGAAAACCTTTTGGATTTAAAAGCACATTTAGTAGCGGTTAATACATGTTCCTACGTCGCATTAAATGACTTGCGGGGAATACGTCACAAGGATAATGGGTACAGTAAGGCAAATAATATCAGATAAGATCCGATAAATAAGCAAAGAACAATAGAAAAGAAAGGCGTATCTGGTTGACTGATATTGTAATCAGTCAATACCACTTGTCCATGTTGATTTCACTTGTTGATCTTAGTATTCTGCCTAGGCCTTAAAATTTCCCTAACCGATCCTTTTAAGCGATCTTCTTCACTTGCATCCGATTTGTTGAAGTTTCAAGCTCAACTGATCTTCCTTGAATCGTCGATTTCCTTCGATCCTCCTTGATCGGTTGAAGTTCCTTCAACCGATATTTCTGTTTTTCCCATGATCGATGTATCCGATTTGTTGGGGTTTCAAGCTCGGTGATCTTCCTCATCGATCGACCAGATGTAATCGATTTTTAGTTGACCTAATCTGATTCTTCTCAGATCAAGCCAATTCTTGGGATAAGTGTTACCGCCAAAACTTAGTCTAGAATAGTAGCTTCTATTCCCTAAGTTGGCGCGATTTGACATGCGTAATTATCGTCTGAATCTTTCGATATGTCAATTCGCCGTAAATTTATCCAATTATCAGTCGCGTGATTCCTACACGCTGTCCTTTTGGTGCAGATTTCTCTAAAAGGTTTTGAGAACTCGAATTTGCATTTGCACCCTTGCTTGGCCTCTATAAATTGGACCAATGTTTTACACAACATAACCCATTCACCATACTTATCTTCTTTGTAGAATCATGTATCCTGGTGAACCCTTATTTCCGGTGAAACTTCCGGCAAACACCTTTACCCTTTTTTCAGTGATTTCAGCTTCTCAAATCATCCCTGTGTGTCCCTTATCACTGTCTTCGTCGTCATCAAAGATTTCACATACAATCGTTGCCAAGCTTCTCTACCCGAGGCGGCGGTTTCTGCTTCTCGAATCGAGAAGACACTTCTCCTAATCGTATGCACCTTGTGTGTCTATCGAGATAACGTAACCGCGATCAACAGACTCGACCGAAAATGAACATGAGTTTGATGTCGGCAGTGCGCATCGAGACAACGGTGATGCCCGCATATCAACTCACCATTTAACAGCTGGAGAGCCCACTGACTCTTTCTTAGGGCTCCTGGCTTAAAAATCCTATCAAGGCATTGTCGCTCCTTTGGTTTTAACCCACTAGCGGCTTTAGGATTTCTTTAAAGCCCTCTCTCACCCCTTGTTAAGTGGGGAAAATGAGAGCATCGATTTAAAATCTCTCTCTCCGCACTTCTTGGGTTAGGATGAGGGTTTAGGGTTATAGGTTTAGGGTTTTCGGTCATGACTTATGTCTTCGACCTCTGGGTCCTTTGTATTTGTAACTTGTAATGTAATCTGACCTTCGGGTCTTTATCAATGAAAAGTTCTATTATTTCATTGTTGTGTAAAATTCCTGTATCCTTATGCGATTTTAAGCTTTAATCTTGTGAATGCCACTTGTGAATCTTGTTGAATTTCAGCTTAATCGACTTACAAAGTATAACTGAACAGATTTAATCAGATAATCCTTTAAACGATCAGTTCATTTAATCTGATAAACTTTAAATCGATCAAGACCTTCTCATATCGGGTTCTTGATCGATCTTCCGATCGATTGAGATACCAAATTCAACCGATTTCACTTGAACGATTAGTTTCTTACCACGGTGGTTACGGAGATCATTCCATCAAACATTTTAGGTGCATTTTCTCCAAGATCCGAAGCCCTAGCTCATTGCATAATTCTCTGAATCGATCTCAGCTAGTGGCTTGGTTAGAATATCTAGCTTTCTGTATATCAGTATGAATCTTTTCCATTCTTGATATTCTTCTTTTCAACATGATCTCTTATAAAATGTTGCCTGACATCCACATGCTTGCATCTTGTATGTAGAACAGGATTCTCGAAAGTGATTGCAACAAGACTATTACATTGTCTACGTAAAATAGGTACATTCTTAGTTTCAATGTTATAATCCCTCACCGGGCCGACTAAGCCGAGCGATTGGGAACAAATGACTTTCCGCGACCATATATATTCGCCTTCGGTAGTAGATGTTGCAACCGATGTTCCTTCTTTTGAAAACCACGAGATCGCTTTTTACTTCCTAAGAACCGACAAGTTCCCGAGGTGGATTTTTTCATCAATCTTGCAACCTCCATAATCGTAATCGAGAATACCCACTAAGTTTCTAGATTATCATCGATCGGTAAAATAAACCAAGGTTCTTCGTCCCCTTCAGATACATAAGAATCCGCTTAGGCCGCTTCTAGGTGACTTATCATTGGATTTGTTCGAAACCGCACATACACCTCTGCGAATGTTATATCTCGGTTCTGCCGCGATCGGGTATAGTAGAGATCCAATGAGAGCCCTATATTCCTTCCGATTTGAGCCGACCATCCCCATCTGGATCCATCTTGAATCCGGTCATCATAGGAATTTTGGCTTCCTTACAATTTTGAACTCCAAACTTAGCCAATAAATTCTAGTGTACTTTTGCTTGGCGGATGAATATCCTTCAGATTTTGCTTTACTTGAAGACCCGTAATTCATCGACCCATCATGGACATCTCGAATTTCCCTTGCATCAGTTTGTTGAATCTTTCACATAGACTTTTGTTGGGAGATCCGAAGATGATGTCGTCCAAGTAAATCTGAACCATCAGAATATCTTTTCCATCTTCAATTCTGAATAAGGTTCTGTCCACTGTTCCTTTAGTGAACCCACTTTCGATCAAGAACTGAGAGAGTGTATCATACCAAGCTCGAGGAGCCTGTTTCAAGCCATAGAGAGCTTTTCTTAGACGGTACACCTGGTTGCCCTTTTCAAAGCCTGGAGGTTGTTCGACATAAACTTCCTCTGCTAGTACCCTGTTTAAGAAAGTGCTCTTTACGTCCATCCGATACACAGTGAACCCTCTGTGGGAAGCATAAGCCAGAAACAGCCGAATGGCTTCTAGGCGAGCGACTGGTGCAAAGGTCTCATCATAATCAATTCCTTCTGATTGTGAATACCCCTTAGCAACAAGTCTTGCCTTATTTCTGGTGATGACGTTTTTCTCATCTCTCTTGTTCTTGAATACCCACTTTGTGCCAATAACGTCTTGATGACTTGGTCTGTCTACCAGTTCCCAAACTTGATTTCTCTCGAACTGTTCAAGCTCCTCCTGCATGGCTAGAATCCAGCTTGCGTCTTGTAGAGCTTCCTCTATTGTTGTTGGTTCCTTCATAGATGGATAACAACAATACATGGCACTTTCACCAATCGATGTCTAGTGTTAACTTTATCGGATGGGTCTCCGATTATCGATCGGTTGGATGACCGGTTATCCAGTCCTTACATTACGATTTGCGTCGGTTTGGAGAACATAAATGCATTTTCGATAAAATTTCATTACTAGCGATTGGAAGTGGTGCGAGTTATGATCCACTTGATAAGAACAAGTCTCGGTGATGTTGGACTCATCATGTGCTGATGTCTGTTCGTGGGAACTTCAGATGTTCCCCCTGAACCGGATGGTTCGGTTGATCTTATCTCATTGTATCGAACTTCTTCACCGAAAATTTTTCGTACCTTAGGATCTGAATGATCGGTGAATCACTAGATCGGAATGTATACCGTTATGGTTTTACGATTCTTTTTCCTTGATCATTAGCTGATCCATTTTCTGAGCATCAGGTACTTGTTGATCAGGTACATCTTGTTCTGAGGAAGATTTCTCTTGATCAGAAGATGCTTCATCAAAGACTACATGGGGTGTTTCTTCCACAAGTAGGGTTAAATGCATTGTAGACCACGAAAGCCTTGCTAGATGAGGAATATCCCAAGAATATACCCTCATCGACTTGGCCTCAAAGGTTTTCAACCCGACTCTTCCCATTGTTGTGTATGAAACACTTACACCAAAAAAACATGGAAGTAAGAGACACGAGGTTTTACGTCCTTCCAGTTCATAGGGTGTTTTGTAGTGAGCCTTAGTCGAGAAGACATCTGATTACGAGTATGGCATGCGGTGTTGATTGCTTACGCTTTTAAATGGCTTGGTATTACATGTTCAGCTAACATCGTTCGAGCAGCTTCTTTGAGAGTTCTGTTCCTCCGTTCAGCTACTCCATTTTGTTGTGGCGTCCTTGCAGCTTTATCTGATCTGATTTTTACTACACTAACACCCTTCTCATTTTGTAATCTTTTTAGCAGCTCGGGTATCTTCGTTGTCGTCTCATTCTTCTTATGTAAGAATATAACCTGTAAACTTGGAATAGTCATCCACGATTACGAGTGTATTTCGTCCGTTGAGACCGATTTGGTGTAATTGGTCCAAATAGATCCATATGAAGGGTATTTGCGAAGATCTTTGGATGCCGGTCCGGGAATTCCCTTGAATGAAGCTTTGACCTGTTTTCCCTTCTGACATGCAGTACATGTCTGATCCTTTGAAAATACTTCATTCGGAAGTCCTTCCACTAGAGACATCCTTGTTGGTCCCGGTGGGAAAACCTATTTTGCGCGTGCGGAAGCAAAACGTTTTCTTTCGGTGCATATAAAACAGGGGTGAGGGCAGAGTGTTTCCAATTTTTCAACTTTGGAGCTCATGTGTTGTGTTTTGCTTATAACTAGATGCATATGACAAGTATAAACATAAAGCAAGAAAACAACATAAAGAATATATAGTGGTTAGGACAACCAAATCCTACATCCACTCTCCCTGACTCTTCAGAGAAATTCACTATCAACTTCTGAGCTTTCTGACTACCTCGTAGTTTACTTACTCAACTCGGCCCTGAGTTTTTTTGACTACTCCACGTAGTTTACTAACTCAACCCGACCCTGAGCTTTCTGACTACCTCCGTAGTTTACTTACTCAAACTCTTTAGATGTTTAACGAGTTCACACTCCTTCGGGACTTATCACCCTCACTCGGGTTTTTTTTACAACTACCTCACTTCACCACTGGGTTTGGGTTTGGTGTTGTCTCCAACTATGGTGAGATTTTCTCTTACAATGGTTTAGCCTCAATGCTAAGATTGGGAAAATCTCTCTAAGCTTATCATACATCGTGGGTTGCTTAGGTTGGGTTCTAGAACACTCTTTGAATATATTTGTATATCTACATACTTGTGTTCTAGGGTGGGAATGCTTTGACTATAACGCTCTTTGGCTTTGTAGCATTTTTTTGCATAATCTCCATGCATCCACCTCCACTTTGATAATGAAGGAAGAACTTGTATTTATAGTGTGGATTTGAATGTTACCGTTGGAGAGAATCACATTCAAATCCATACTATTCTTTCAGAAGTTCCGCACTTTTTTTCAGTGGTTGTCTTCCTCTCGTTGGTCCACGTCACCGGATTCCAACGGCTATATCCTCGGCTTGATTGCCTCGGAACATTAGGGATATCTTGAGCATTCAAGACATTCTCGAAGTTCTTGATCATCTTGTGCCTTGATTTCTCTCGAGTCTTCGTGTTCTCCGAGTCTTGAGTTCTCTCGAGACTTGATTTCTCTGAGCCTTTTTTCTCTGAGCCTTGAGTTCTCGGTATCCTCTTGAGTCTTGAGAAACTAACTTTGTTCTATATCTGCCGACTATACATGGTGCGAGATAATATCTGAACACTCTAAAACTGAATCCTGACTCATCTATCAAGATTATCCTGAACATGTCATACTCAGGGGTTTTGGGATCTAATCAAAATCCTTTTTATTAAATTCATTTCCCAACAATCCTTGCTATCTTATTAAGAGTTTTAAAGTTCAGATGACTCATTCTTTTGTGCCAGAGCCAACTGCTACTTTTGGAACTCTTGACAATCAGGCATGCATTTCTTGGGCAACTGTTCCAATCAATTTGTGTAGATCGTCCCTTTCCTTGAACCAGTTAGCAAAATCTATTGAGTGGCTCGATTCTTGATAGTGCATTGGTCAGTCGAGAACTCAACACTGAATCCGTTGTCACAGAATTGTGAACCGATAGTAGGTTGTGCTTCAGACCTTCGACATACGAGACTCCAGTTACTTGTACATCATCATTCTCTAAGGTTCCGAACCCTTTGGTATAACCAAAGTTATCATCACCCAAGAGTACACGCTGGCCTTTTCGTTTCTATGTATGAGCCGAGGAGGTGCATGCTTCCTCGTCATGTGCCTTGAACATCCACTATCGATGTACCGGATAGTTGCTTGCACACCTCCTTTGTTGGCGGACCACGCGATCCTGGACCCAAATCGGGCTTTTAGGTACCCCTTTTGGATTGGGTCCTGAGGGGTTAGGATTAGTTTTGGGGATCCATACAAACAGAGCACTTCTATTGTGATCAGTTAGATCAGAAGGCCTGATTTGTCTCCCATACCTATCAACATAATCATACGTCTCTTTATATGCTTTCTGATTAGTATGATTATTAGTGTGAACCTTGGGTGACTTAGAAGACTTGGGATTTATCTTTTTCATTTGTCTTCTTTTCATCCAAAGGTGGTTACGTGCAAAGTGACCCTAGATTTCGATTATAGGGGTAGGTACGATCGCTACCATCAAAAGATTCATATCTTTTCGGCATAGGTGGTTTTTTGCAGCTTTTACCGAAGCATGCTTATTAGGCGGTGACCTTGATTGGGTCTCGATTGGACTTCCCTTTACTGAGTTGTCTTTTTCGATTCTCGATCTGTTGATCAAAGTTGAGGTTTCTTCGTAAGAAATCGGGTTCTTCTGTTGATTCCTCAATCGATGCTTTTACGATTTGGGGTCCATTTGTTCCCCTTACGGTTTGGGCACCTGCTTTACCCGCTCAACCTGGTCTTTTTTTTCCTTATTAGATACATGTTTGGCTTTTGGTGTATCTTTGTTTAAAACTCGCCTCGATTACACCTTTTTTAGATGAATCGGTAGGGGCTTTTTTGAGGATGTGGAAGGGTTCTCATACCCAAGTCCCTTCTTGTTAATCGTTGTTGAAAATAGGCGTTCATGTCTTGAAGCGGTTTTAGATGATTTGAAAAAAACCTCTATTTTCTTACGCAGATTATCCTCGAGATGATTTTAGACTTTCATGCTTTTGGAAATTTCATCGAATTTTGCTTGCGAGGATTTTGAAGTCATCACTTCTTTGTTTGTTAATTGCCGGTGATCTTTGATCTGTCTTTGCTCCCGATCGAAGCTTTAACTTTGAGAATTTTAAATTTCTCGGTTGCTTTCGAAAGCGATTTGGTGATCTAAGTTCGGAGGCTTTTCTTGAGATCATTTTCTTTAGCAAGTGATTATTTACGGTCCTCGACTTATCATTTAAAACTTCCACTATAGCATAAGTGTCTCATTTGCATTGGAGAGATCCTCAAGCAATTGCTCGAGTAGAGTTTGCTGGTCAATCTCCCCAAGGTGTGCTAATGATAGTAGGTGTAAAGCGAGCAAGCGAGGTTTGGAGGTTACCTCAGATTGGTCCTCCATCCCATCCGGCAGATCTCATCATAAATCAAGAGAATATCGGATCTTCATTTTCATAGAAGTCAACAAAGATCACTTGTCGATCGGCGAAGTCTTCTCAGAGGAGTATCTAGAGTCCTCGAGGGCGGATAGGAATCGTCAATTCGACGACGACGCTCGGCAACCATGGCTCTTCCGTCCCTATAACGTTGCTCTCTTCTTCCTCTTTTCTTCCCTTTCTCTTGGCGCCAGTGCAGGGCGTCTGCGCTTATAGTGACTCAGCTTCTCGCATGATTGAAGCACGCCCTTGATCCACCAAACCTTTCCTTCGGGTGAATCACTCCGTCTGTATGATGACCTATCGGTGACTTTCCTTTTCGATAGTAGTCCGAGCTTCTTACATCGATTGGTTATCTCTTCCTTCCTCGATCGATTATCTCTTTTCCTTTCATCTCTGTGATCCCTCCGATCATCCGGATCTGGTTCTTCCGAGAGATCGTTGGCTGATCTCCTATCTCTCCCTCGGCTATGTTGATAGTCCTTATAAAACCTTCGATACTTACCAAGTTGGACGTTCGACTTCTCAAGCTTCCAGTAAGCGAAATGAGCGATCTGCTACGCTTTGGCTCATTATATTCCCCAACAGTTTGTTGGTCTTCGATTCTTCTTTGGTTGCCTTTAAAAGCAATCGATTTTGAAGTTGAGGCTTGGTTGGGCACCTCATCTTCATCGCCTTGTCCTCTTTCAATCAAATCGAACTCGTGAGCTTTAAGGCTCAAGAACAAGCTACTTGGCTTCATCTTTGAAATGTCTTGGCAATCCTTGATTACCGTGACCTTCATGTCCCATTTCTTGGTGAGAGACCTTAGGATTTTGTAGTTGATATCTTTATCAGACATCTCTACCAAGTTCTCGAAGCTTGTTTATAGACATTGTAATCCTTCCATCGAGTTCGTTGATGGTTTCGTTAAAGCGACATCTTGCTTTTTTTTTGAACTTCACCGGTTAAACTTGTAGATTTGTCTTTTATCTGTTCATTTTCCTCAAGATATCTCAATTTAGAGTATCCCACATTGCTTTCGCAGATTTGAGATACTTAATCTTTTCCTTGGTGACCTTATCCATTGTTTTCATGATAATGTGCCTTGCGATAGTATCTAGAGTATGCAGTTTTCTTTCCTCTGCATCCATCAAGGTTGGGCTTTTACGTACAAGACTTCCCGGGGCAAAGTTGGATCTCCTCCAACCGGGGGTTGTCGTAGTATATGATGATGGGTCCTCTTTCGATGACTTCCATCATTCCGCCGCTTATCGAACCTAGATGGTTGGACATATATATGGCCCAATCGCATACTCATCGATTGAGAACGGTGAGATCATGATACATACGAGGTGTTATCCATGCCGAGTGATTTTGGAAAATGAATGAGTTTTAAAACGGTTTTTCAAGATCGATTCGATCGACCACAAAGATTCTTCCTCAAGAATCGATGATACACAAAGTCGAGGGTCAAGAGAACCAACCGCTCCGATACCACTTGTAGGTCCCGAACGGGTTTTGTGAGGGCGTAAGTCTCTGAGGAGGGGTGAATAGACTTCTGAAAACTTTTGTGCTAATCAGGTGTGAGGGCAGTTAACCTGATCAGAGTGTGAGTGAATCAATTTGGGCTGATAACCAACTTATTGATCGCTCAAGATAGATCGATTCGGTAACTATCGGTTTAAGCGATGTGTCGCGGAAGCTTAAGTTTTACCCGTGTGAAAAACCAGCTTTTGATAAATCGATTCCAAAGTTAATCTTTTAATCGGTTGGTGAAGTGTCAAGTTTGATCAGATCGGAAGCTTGGTGCTAACCGATCTCAACTTGGAATATGTATGCGCCTTTAAAGGTTGTGTGCGATTGTGTAATCGGTTAATCAAAGCGGTAAAGGCACACAAGATTTATAGTGGTTAGGACAAACCCGGTCCCACGCCCACTCTTCCCTATCACAAGGGCACCTACTTAACCAAACTGGACTTTGTTTTTGTGTAAGTCCAACACAAGACACCAACTAGATGTTTAAGGAGTTCACACTCAACCGATCCAAGAGATCGTAACTAGAAACCCTAGTCCGAAATCTTGCTAAACAACTTAACCTAACTTGGGGGTTTGGGTAAGATTGTTTTGGTTCCAACTATGAAATCTTTTTTTGCAGATAAGTTGCCTAACGCCTAGATGAAAAGATTTCTATGCTAAGAACTTATGGGATGAACACTTAATAAAAATTAATCTTCTTGTTCGTGTTCTTGTGCGGAAATCGATATTAGCTTGAGCTTCTTGATTGTTGGCGTTTCCATTTTTTTCACTCGAAGTGTGATCCCATATTTATAGACCTTGAAATCAAAGAGTTGTTGGAGAGCAATTTGAATTTGTGCTATATTTGGTAGACTTGCAGCTTGATGTGACGCGCTTCAGAAGGCGGCATGGCCAAAAAGCGTGAACTTGTATTTTATATCCTGTTAGAAGAAAGATCAAATCTTTAATTGTCGGCTCCGATCATCGTGTCTTGTTCTTATTGGTTATGACGACTTTTCAATGTTTGTTCTTCCAACTAAGGTTGACATTCTTCTTGTTCGGATCATAGGCGTATGATTAGGTGAAACATCAGTTTTCACTGGTGGAGTGACTTTGATCGATCGGAAGCGATCGATCCACGATGGAGTCTTCTGGTGCCGGTTGACTTAGCTTCAACTAGCAGACTCGGCTGATGTAGGTCTTCTGGTCTGATCTTCTGGAAGTCATCTGATCTTCAAGTATTCTGAGTTTGAGCTTTATGACTTCAGCTGAGATATCTGACTAGATCAGATCGATCTGATCTTCTGTTCTTGTCTTGCATTCTGGCCTATCGGATATCAGCTGTCCTTTGAGTCTTCAGATCTGACCTATACATATTGAGTTTCCCCCTCAATATGTGACCTATCTATTTCATCAGTTGTTCTATACAATCATTATCAACTGGTCTCCTATAGCAGGTAATATAAACATCAGTCAGCTAACAGGTCTGACTGGTCCTATTACATGTGTTTTTGGAACTTTCATCACAACTATAAATTTCCCAACATATATGATTTTGATTAAGATCCCAAAACCCCTGAGTATGACATGTTCAGAAGGATCTTGATAGTTGAGTCAGGATTCAGTTTTAGAGTATTCAGGATATTATCTGCAAAATGTATAGTCAGCAGATATAGATCAGGATAGTTTCAAGACTCAAGAACTCAAGATGTTTCAAGAAATAGAAGTTTCAAAGATGAAACCGAAAGTTTCAAGACTCAAGAAGAAATCGAGAATCAAGACTCAAAGGAAAAATCGAGAATCAAGACTCAAAGGAGAAACCGAGAATCAAGACTTCGGAGAAACCGAGAATCAAGACTCGGTGTGAAATCGAGATATCAAGACTCAAGATGAAATCGAGGAACCGAATACTCAAAGATGAAGACTCAAGATATCGGTCCAAGATATCATCCAAGACTCAAGACTCGAGAAGACGCCAAGACTCGGAAGACTCAAGACTCGTAAGACTCTGAAAGACTCGGAAGACATCAAGACTCGTAAGACTCAAGACTCGGAAGACGTCAAGACTCGGAAGACTCAAGACGCTTAAAGACTCGTAAGACTCAAGACTCAAGACCCCAAGACTCGGAAGACTCAAGTCGCAAGATCAAGATCAAGACTAAAGATCAAGAATATCAAGGCACAAGAATTATCAAGACTCAAGAATGTATCAATGCTCAAGATAAACCCGAATGTTCCGAGGCATGAATATATCTATATCCAAGGATGCAATCTTTGAGAAGATCGCGATTCCTTAGATAATGGATATTTGCCAAGACATTCAAATGCGCATAAAAGGAACTAAGTCGAGTGTTGTTAAGGTTATATCAACTCGTAGTTTGTAACAAAAAAGAGCCGTTGAAGGTGTCTACCTTCAACCGGAGACAAAAGTCAAAAAGAGGAAGACAAAGATTATACCATATCGACATCGGCGGATGTGTCGTTGAAAAAAGATATCGAAGTACAAAGTTCGCATCGCAAAAAGTGAAGACGGCTACATGAAAGGCTATTGCCTAAAAACGTGTTAGGGAGTTTCAAACCCTAAATATAGTCGTTCCTCACACACCATAAGAGGAAACTCACGAAGTTATTTCTCCAACGGATAGTTTTTAAGAGTGACCTTGGTGTATGCCTATAAATACTGGTGACCCTCTACATTGTAAGGTTACGGGAAATTTATAAGCAACTCAAGAAGCTCAAACTTATTATCGCAAAGTTAAAGCACTCAAAAAACTTAGAATTTCCCAAGTGCTTTTATATTGAAGAGAGCTCACTAAACTAAGCCTAGCTTGATAAGACATATCCAAAGCTTAGTCGAGATATCCTAACCCTTTGCATTGTACTTCATTGTAAAGGATATCTCATCCTAGTTGGAAACCAACCGAGAAACCCCAAAACCCTTGAGAAGGTAGTTGGAGTGTGTTTGTTGGTGAGAAGAGTTGTAAAGAGTTAGTAAACTACGCAGAGTAGTCAGAAAGCTCTAGAGGAGAAGTTAGTAAGCATGAGGTAGTCCCAAAAGCTTGTTTGTGTTTGAGTAAGTAAACTACGGAGGTAGTCAGAAAGCTCAAGGTCGGGTTGAGTAAGTAAACTACGTGGAGTAGTCAGAAAGCTCAGGGCCGAGTTGAGTAAGTAAACTACGCGAGGTAGTCAGAAAGCTCAGAAGTGATTAGTGAATTTCTCTGAGGATCAGAGAGAGTGGACGAGGAGCTTGAGTCTCTCGAACCACTATAAACCTGTTGTGTTGTTTATTGCTTTTTTTATCGTGCTTAATATTTTGCATCACCGAAGTTTGAAAGCATATTTTCACCGATATTTCGGGGTTTTGGAATCAATCCAATCGGAAGTTGCATGTAATTGAATCACGGCCCTAATCACTATTCCATTAAAGGAAGGTTTTCAAAGAATGCTTAAAACGAAAGTATAAACTAAAGGGCCAACCATTCCGCATACATCAAAAAAAATAGATAGTTACCAAACCGAACTTACTCTTACGAGGGTTGATAAGTTAGTTATCGATCCAAGCAACTCGGGATCTCTCAAACTCGGGACTCGGTTGGGATTATCCGAGGTTTTCGAAAATTTCGGGATCACTGTCTCGAAGAGACTTTGACTCAGAGCGATCTATGCTTCTCGGGACCTAATCTTGAGGATTATCGACCTAAAGTGACCTCGAAGAAAAAAAGTTTTAAAAACACAGAACACGTGTATTCCCCCCCATACACGTGTAAGACTCGTTTGCATCGGGACCAACAAGTGGTATCAGAGCAGTGGTTCAACTTGACCACCTGCTTTGTTGACCAAAGTTTTATTTGCTAAAAATACTTGTGGTCTATCTGAATTGATCTTATTTTTTTGAATTCTTAAAAAGACTTCGGTTAAAATGTCTTCTAAGAAACTTCCCATGTTCTCAGTGGAGAACTATGATTTATGGAGACTAAGAATGCAGAGTCTCACGTATTCTAAACATGAGCGTATGTGGAGAGTGGTCTCTCAAGGACCATTCCAATTTACTGTGGTGAATCCCAGAGGAACAGAAGATGAGAGAATTGATCCTAGAGTAGAATTTCCTAAGTCTGATGACCAACTGACTCCTGAGGAGAGAAAGTTAGTCAATCTAGACTACATTGCTAAAGACACACTATACAGTACAATTGATGATGGTGTGATGGGAATGATCTCTCACTGTAATACTGCTAAAGAGATTTGGGATACACTAGCTGTAATGTGCCAAGGCACAGATCATATCAAGGAAAACAAACTTTCAGTGGCAATTGGAAAGTTTGATAGTTTTGAAATGGATGATGGTGAATCAATAGACAAATTGGAAGTCAGATTCACTAGCATCATGAATGATCTAAATGCACTTGGAAAGAAATATCCACAAAGAGAAGTTGCATTGAAAATTCTTAGAGGTCTTTCTAAGAAATGGGATATTCATGCAGTGGTGATTGAAAACACCAAGAACATTAATTCAATGCCATACCAACAAGTCTTCTCTGAGCTGAAGGCCTATGAATTTGTAATTGATAAGAAATCCAAAAAGGCTGACAGCAAAGATGATTCATCATCTAGTAAGAATGTGGCTTTAAAAGCCAAAGATAAAACCTGTAAAACTAGAGAGTCTGAGAACCCCCATGCCAAAAATCAGGATGAGCTTGAGGAAAAGCTAGCACTGATGGCAAGGAGGTTTGAAAGACTTAATAGTAGATTTGGAAAATACAAAAAGCTATTACAGAACCACGGTACCAAAAGAGACGAGGACCAATCAATCGAGAAAAAAAAAGGACTCGAAAATTTGAAGGGTCTTCATCCAGAAAGAAGGACTCAAAGTCCAAAGAAGAAAATGATCAGGATGATGATGCCAACAGATGTTATAATTGCCAAAAGAAAGGTCACTTCCAAAGATGATTGTCAGTGATTTGAGTGCTAAGGAGAGAAGAGAAAGGCAAGCTAAAAGAGACAAGAAGTTCTCTAGCAAAAAGGTCATGGTTGCAGAAGAAGAACACTCTGAGGAGGGATCTAGCTCTTCAGATGAGATATTCTCGGGGCGCTGAAAGTGATGACATTTTTTCGATGGCCATTGAGGAGGTAAACTCTTCTTTCTCTCGTTGTTGCTCCTACACTAGCACAAGAGTTTTCAAGTTCCACCGAAAAAAAAGTCATTTTGACCGATGGATTCTTTTGAGAATCGATGAAGGACTATGCTGTTTTACAAGAACTGCTAAATAGAACTCAAGAGGAGAATAAGGAACTGAAAGTTGAAAATCTAAAATGGAAAGACTCTAGCAATACTGAAATCACTTCTCAATTAATGGGAGCTACTGATGAACTGGATGTTCGAAAAGTACAACTCTCGAGAGAAAGAGAAGTTGATAATGACCCTAAGCGAAAAGCTAGAGAAATCCATCAAGAGATTCACTAATCGAGGGCTAAGTTCAAATGACCTCTCCGAGAAGCATGAAACTACAGAATCGTGAGGATAGTACACAGAAGAAGTTAACTCTATTGAATAATGTATCTAATGTAATAGATGAAATTCAGAGTTACCAGAGATCTGCCACTATAAAATCTGGATTGGGATACATTCCGGGGGAACCTCACAAGGTCATCGAGAATCTTCGCATCAAGTAGCAAGAAGACAATCTTTGTAAAACCAGTGGCACCTATGCTTCAAACTGAAGTAATGCCCAAGGTTGTAGACAAGGGAAAAGGACCTATGGTCTCAGTAAAACTGAATGATCAGGTAGGAATTCCCAAACCTCAGGTGAAGGCTAGAAAACCACGAGCACTCGGTTGGAAAATTCGAGCAAGTACTTCAAAGCCTCGGGCTAAGAATGCAAACCCGAAAGGCTCCACATTGAACCATCGGAGGAATCCTCGGATGAGAAACACTCGCCAGAGACATTCTCAACTAAAGAAACCAAGTCCTCAAGATCTCGAAAAGACCAGATTTCAAAGAGACATAACCCGAACCCCACTTGCCTAAGGGTAAAGGTTACCTGAACCCGAGTCAACAAAGATTTAGACCGGTCAGACATGAAGCCAAAGCAAATGAACGAAGGCCCGAACCAAAAAGAAAAATTCAAAAGCCCATGTTCATGCTAAAGCTAAGACACATACACGTAAAAACCGCTAAGGCACCCGTGAGTAGTAAATGTGTATGTTGATGTTTATGGAAGATAAATTAGCCACTCTAAAGTGATTAGAGTTGTCGGCGATTTGGATTAGAAAGGTACATCTAACCTTGTAGGACCCTACACAAATTGGGTACCTAAAAATTGATCTGTTTTTCAGGAGGAAAACAAGGGCACTCTGATTAAAGATCACATAGCACTGATGAGCAGAGATGAAAAGGCCCCTGATGTATGGTATCTTGACAGTGGATGTTCAAGACATATGACAGGATTCAAGAAGATACTCAGTGACTATGTTGAAAAAAGAGGCCCACAGATCACTTTTGGAGATAACTCCAAGGGACAGACTGAAGGATATGGAACTTTGGAAATCGACTCAGTTCATATCCATGGTGTTTCATATGTATCTGGATTTAAGCATAATTTGCTTTCAATAAGCCAATTCTGTGATAAGGGTTTTAATGTCGAGTTCTCTAAAGAACTTATGTTATGTGAAAGATGATACAACACAGAAAGTATTACTAACTGGTACAAGAAAAGGAAATGTGTATCTTGCTGATTGGAGTTCAACTCCTAAAGATACATGTTTGGTTGTTAAAAGTTCCACAGATACCAGTTGGTTATGGCATAAAAGAATGAATCACCTAAATTTCAAAACCCTGAACAAGCTTGCAAGATTAGCTCTTGTAAGAGGGTTGCCTAATGAAGTATTCAGTAAGGAACATATTTGTGATGCATGCCAGAAAGGAAAACAAATTAGAGCATCATTTAAAAGCAAAGTAGATGTTTCTCTTGATGTAATACTTCGATTCATCGTGATATGGATCTTTTTTGGTCCTATAACACCAGTGAGCACTAATGGCAGGAAATACACATTGGTAGTAGTTGATGACTACTCAAGATATACTTGGGTCATATTCTTACTCAGTAAGAAAGAGACTCAGATAAAACTGCCAGAATTACTGAAAAAGGCTCAGTATTGAGAAAAATCTGAGTTTGTTAAAATCAGATCTGACAAAGGAACTGAATTTATAAATCATATCATATCTGATTATTGTGCAGCAAATGGAATTACTCATGAAACATCAGCTGCAAGGACCCCTCAACAAAATGGTGTTGCTGAAAGAAGGAACAGGACTCTGAAAGAAGCTGCAAGGACAATGATAGTTGAAGTTGATATTCCTAAAAGGTTTTTGGGTCAAGTCATCAACATGCGCTGCTCTCGTAACAGATCCATCTTGACCAAGAGTCAAGGCAAAACACCTTATGAGCTTTGGAATGAAAGGAAGCCTCTTGTTTCTTTCTTTCGTGTGTTTGGTTGCAAGTGTTTCATACACAATAATGGTAAAGATCAGTTGAAAACATTTGATAGTAAAGCTGATGAAGGAATATTCTTAGGATATTCTGAAGTCAATAAAGCTTTCAGAGTTTACAATTGTAGGACTCTTATTGTGGAGGAAACACCTCATGTTGTTTTTGATGAATCTACTTGTGTTAGGAAGAAACAGAACATGATGCAGATGAACCGACTAAGAGGATCACCGGAATAAGCCCGAAATGAAAAGATAAATCATTCATTTGAACCCGAAAAGAAGAAGTCACCACTATCTATGATTGGAGTGACTCAGACTTCGAGATAAAAAGTTCAGGATGGAACTCGGGATGGTGAGACTCAGAAAACCAACACTCCAAAGGTGACCAATCTGAGCAGACACGATTCGGACTCGGGTATGTGATGCCAATGAAGATGTGGTCACGGTGAGGCAAATTCTGAATCTATCAACCAAAGGGGAACAAATGTCTCTAACAATGTTCGAATAGAATTTACCCCGAGGAAGATGATTCCCTTTCTCCTTTTCTATTGTTCCTCGAAGTTTACTGAATTAACTGAACCTAACATTTCAAATGTTGAGGATACTCTTTGAAGGGGGAACATCAAGAAGGAAATGGTTAGATAGTCATCCTACAAGTCGATTGTGGGTGATCTAACTGAAGGTGTTAAAACAAGAAGGTTCCATGGTGAGAGTGCATTATTCTGCTGCTTCCTATCAGAGAAAGAACCTACTGAGATTGGTAAAGCTCTACAAGATTCTCATTGGATTCTTTGCTATGCAAGATGAGTGAATCAATTCTCAAGGAATGAAGTATGGGAGCTAGTAGATAGACCGAAAAGGCACAATGTCATTGGAACCAAGTGGGTTTTTAAGAATAAAAGAGATGAAAACAACAACATTGGAAGAAACAAGGCAAGGGTAGTAGTTGACAAGGTTATTCCCAAGAAGAAGGCTTGGATTATGATGAAACCTTTGCACTGTTGCAAGACTAGAAGCCATCAGATTGTTTCTTGCATATCTTTGCCCACATGAAGTTCATATCTATCAAATGGATGTGAAAAGTGCATTTCTGAAGCGGTGTGCTTAAAGAAGAGGTTTATGTGGACCAACCTCCGGTTTCAAAGCAGAATGACCAAGTTTACAAGCTCGGAAAAGCTTTGTATGGTCTCAAGCAAGCACCCGAGCATGGTATGATACTCTTTTCGGTTTCTTCGACCATGGTTTTGTCAAAAGGGATCATTGATAGAACCTTTATTCGGGATAGAAGATGGGGAAGATATCTTCTTGGTTCAGAGATATATGTTGATGACATCATTTTTGGATCTCCAAACCATCATTTGTGTGAAAAGTTTTCAAACATCGATGAAAGGCAAGTTTGAGATGTCAATGATGGGAGAGATGAATTTCTTTCTAGGTCTTCAGAAGTGAAACAATCAAAGGAAGGAATCTTCATCAACTGTGCAATATACACGGAGATCCGATTGCCAAATATGGTGTACAGATTGCAATGCGTTAGGATTCCTATGAATACTAACTACAAGATGGATCCCGATTTCAAGGTAAATCGGTGAGTCATACCGATTATAGAGGAATCATTGGATCATTGCTCTATCTCACGAAGTAGGCGGATATAACATTTCTTTGTTGGGATATGTGCAAGATACCAAGCTAATCCTAAGGCTAGTCACATGGAGGTCGCCAAAAAGATCTTGAAGTATCTTAAGGGCACGATGAATAGAGGATTATGGTATCCGGTGATGATAACCTTGAATTAACCGGGTTACTCGGATGTCGATTATGGAGGTTGCAGACCGATGTAAAGTCCACTACAGAACTTGTCAATTTCTAGGAAGTGGTGATATCTTGGTTTTTGAAGAAATGCAGACCTCAAGAGCAAACCAAGATCAAAAAGTTGAATACATGGTTGCAGAAGTCTGCGGCTCGATTCTTTGGCTCGACAACAATTAAGGGATTATAAAGTTGTAGCCAATGAAGTACCAATATTTTGTGACAATAATAGTGCCATTGCTATTTCACAAAATCCCAGATTGCACACCGGATGCAAGCATGTGGATATCGGACATCACTTCATCGAGAGATCATGTCGAGAAGAAGGACATAAGGATGGAGAAAATTCATATCGATAGCAGAGAGTCGATATCTTGACTAAACCTTTTGGTGAATCAAGATTTCGTGAACTTTCGATTGAATTAGGGATGTTAGATCGGTGTATAGAGTAAATCCGAAAAAATTGAAGGTTTTCGGATGCATGAAGTTTTCTTAATTCTACGGAGAAGCTCGGGATAAAATGGAAATATCGAATCGAGTCTCAGAAACTTCAGTTCATCAAGGTCAAGATTGGGATTATCTATGAACCCATTCAAGATTTTCAAGATTATAATCGACATTTTATCAAGGTCAAGACTTCAAAGAAGACCGACAGAGAGAAATTAGTCTGAAGAAGTAATGACTCATGCAACTCATTTATTGCTTAAGTGAAGTTCAGTAATCATTTGCAATAAATACAAAACACCTAAGGAATGTTTTGAGCGGGATCGTTTGAAATTCCGAAGAAGGTCAACAGTCATTTAATGCTCTGTTACATTAATGACCAATGAGGATATTTTGGCGGCTTACTTTTCGGAGATTGTCTGTTCGTATACCCGATTAATCGGAAAATTAATCTCAACCGTTGCTTTTCACCTAACCAACGTGAATTCCCACGATCTCGAAACTATTTATACCCCAATAAGCCATTCAAGCCCAATTTTATCAAACCCTTCGTTCCCAAAATCCTCTGCAAATAAATCCCCTTTGCCCAGAAAAATCCTAAACCCTAAATCTTCAATCTCTCAAATGGCTCCTACCATTTTCGATAAATTAGCCAAAACCAACAAACCCTCGTACGAGTCCGTTGTCTCGCTCGATAGCACATCCAACTCCAAACCAGAAGAGGAGGCTCTCCATATGATCTGATTGGCCAAACTCACTCATCTTGTCGCAAGCCGACCGGACCAAGAATATGCAAAAGAGGTAATCGAGTTCATCTGTAATTTGAGGATAGATGAAGAGGATGGTATGCATTCTGAGATTACTGTATCACATTTAGAGCATTCGTCCAAATACATCAATTTTGAAAGGGAATTGTATATTATTTCGAAGAATTTAAATGATGTTTTTGAGCTTTGTGATAGAGGAGAGGATCCTGCTATGTATATGTTGGGTAGATAGCAGGAGTATTTAGATAGGATTGCTGAGAATCCTGTGAAATTTGAGGCTACACTACGTAAGAGGCATTTGAAGCCACAATATCGAGTTTTGATGGATATTATGAGCAAAAGCATCATGAGCCTTGCGGGGAGTTTTGAGCAGATCAGTACCCCGAAGCTCCGATTGATGGCGGCGATCGAGGCCTCACCCACCACTGACTTCAACTGGCTCAAATTCTTGATTCAGATGGTGAGTGAGCAAGCCAAAGTCTTCAAGAAGGTTGACGGGGCTATCACGATTAAAGGCAAGATCCACCATGCAACCAAAATAGCATTTATTTTGGAGATGTGCAGAGAGGAGGAGGATATCTTCGCCAATTCGACCCCATTCCCTAAGTCCAAGGTGCTCTTCAAGCCCATTGCTGTGAAGAAACAGGCCATCAGAGGGAAGAAAGAAAAGAAAGCAGAATCACCAAAAGTTGCTGTTGCTGAAGAGACCCAACAAACCAGGGGGAAGGTTTTGTTGGAGGCAAAGATGGAGCAGGGTGAGAAGTTGAAAAAGCAGAAAACCCTCTCCCCCAAGCGCAGAAGATTGGTGGTTCTCACCGATGAAGATGGCAGTGATTCTGAAGAGATTCAACCTGAGGGCCAAACCGCTCAGAATTCGCCATTGCAAGTTTTGGCTCAGGTTATCTTTAAGGCACAGGAATAGACTGAGGAGCGGGTCTTCTCTGAGGTGCTTGAGACTTCGCTCAGTTCAGACAAAATTTCTCAGGAAATTTTTAAAGGAACTCAGGCCTCAGAGATTCCTACCAAAGACGTGTCGGCTCAGACAGCAGAGCCAACTCAGGCCCCATAACCCACTCAGATGCAAACTGAGGACCTGACTGCACAACATTCAGATGCTGCTGAGACTCAGGAGCAGCTTATTCTTGATGAGCTCCTGAGTGATCTACTTCTTGATCCTTCAGCTGATGCTTCGACTGAACCAGAAAGCCCGAGATGGAAGAAGGGCGAAGTTGAAGAAACCGAGTGGAGGAGCAAGGGGGAACGGTTCATCCTTGACCGCTACCCTGAGCTCAGCTCATTCCCTGATCTGCAAGATATCTTCTTCAGATTAAGGTCGACGGTTTTCATCCTCAATCAGACACTTCCAGAGATGCTTAACATTGCTGCATTCAGAGGGGAAGACTGGTGGAATGAGGAGACAGCCTTTCTGACTGACTTCTCAGGATTCAGGAGGACAAAGCTCAGGATGAAAAATCTCGATTTTGATGAGCTGGTTCAGAAGAAGATAGCTGAGAGGAAAGCTACTGAAGTTGGTGCCCCTAGCAGCAGAGACAAATTTCAAGATGGGGACCAACAGGGAGATGCTGAGGATCAGTCTCAGATGGAGAAGAAAACTTCTTATGCTGATCAACCTGAAATCATTCAACCTCAGACTGAAGTTAGCACTCTTCAGGTACCTTTTGGCACTATTCACAATTATGCCAAAGTTACTGAAAGTCCTATCTTTAATACTGAATTGTCTGATGTACAGACTTAGGCTCAGTTGGAGACTGGAGCTCAGGATGAAGCTGAAGCTCAGGATGATCAATCAGCACAGAAGGTGTAGAAGGTTCCTGAGATTGACCTCACTCCCTTGATGGAGAAACTTGAGAAGGTTGAGCCAATGATGAACAAGATTGCTCAGATGGAAGAAACATTGGCCAGCCAAGCTCAGAAGATGGAGAATCTTAGTCACTCTTCAGAACTGGTGCAAATCCAAAACACTCTGACCTCACAGATGACCTCCATGGAAGATAAGCTGTATGAAAAGCTGGAGGGAGTCAAGGCTGAGCTGAGTGATGAACTGAAATAGAAGCACCAGGAGAGAACTGCATTTCTAGAGGTGAAATTGGCAGAGAGAAATGAAGTGATGATCAAATTTGTTGTTGAGGAAATGAGCTCAATGCTCATGACCAAGATGACAGAGATGTTTAAAGAAGCTCTCTCTGGCCAGTTTGCCCATCTCTCTGAAGAATTTTCTGTGGCTAAGAACCACATCAGGAGGCTGGAAGACGAACAAGATCAGATAGCAGGAGAGGTGCGCTGTGTGAGCAAAGAGCAATATCACATGGACACAGCACTCTCCAGACTTCTTCCAAATTACGGTGCCAAGAAGGGGGAAAAGGAAGGTGAAGACTTCAGGAAATTATTGGCACGTACTTTGGAGAAAAAGGCACCGAAAGAAGCTGAAATGTATAGCCTATCCAAAGCCTTGAATGAAGTTGAAGCTACTGACAAACTGAAGTTCGCTCAGGTGGAGAAGCCTATCTACACTCGAGTTTCTGAGGAAACCATACTTGATGTTGCAAGAGAGAAACTGAGTGCTGGAACTAAGGTTGGAACAAGCCAGGCTGCTGCTGAATTGCCTATGAAGAGGAAAGCCTTGGGCATTGTTCAACCTGAGAGCAAGCGTGCGAAGGCTTCTAAGCCAATCCAGAGAAAGCTGATTCTGGATGATGAAGGAACTGAAGAATCTGAGTCTCAACCGCAGAAGAAAGTCTTCAATACGAAGAATGCTCTGAAGACACTCCAGATAGAACAGGCTAAGAAAGCAGCTGCTTCAGTCTCAGGCATGCCTGTGATCAGGAAGAAGACTGAAGAAGAGCTGAAGCGAAGGAGTGGATTCAAAAAGTTTGCGAGCAAAAGGAGAGAGACATCAAAAGAACTAAAGTGGCCACACGTTGACAAATGGATGCCTATCAAACTCAACGATATGTGGGAAGAGGTTAAGAGAACCTTCTGGTTCTATTATGATGTGCTCAGGGAGTGGAGAGGGGAAAGCTCAGATCAGAATGAAGCGTTCATTGAATATCTCCTAACCTTCTATCCAAAATATCTCCAAAGTTGGATGAACTTAGCAGATGAAGGAAAGGTACAGATAGTAGCCCCTGGTCCATATTCCTACCCTCCTCCAAGACTTGGTAATGGCTTGGTGAATGAGAAGGCCATTACTCAAGAAATTGCTCAGTATGCTGGTCAGTTGGGTTTGACAGGAAACAGTCCGGATATCATTAAGGAAATAAATGAACTGAAGAAGAGGTATTTTTGAATGTTCAACCTGGAGGTGCCCGCTGATGAAGTTGAAGAAGAAGCAAACTAAAGAGCAGAAGACTGAAGAGCCAAATCTGAAGACTGAAGACTCAGAAGATTCCTGTAATCTTTAAATTTTTGTCTTTTTGATTTTGTTGATAAGACTCATTGTAATCTGTTAATGGTATACCAATCATCAATGAAAACTTATCATTTATGCTCAAAAGATAATATCTCATTATCTTATTTACATGTCTTTTATATTTGATATGCTGAATGAATGTCTCTGAATTAATTGTTTAAGTATTTGGTGATGAACTATTTAAGAAGATTCATTACTGAAGAAATTGTTAATTGTTGGGAGACTCTCTGAAATTGTTGGGAGATTCTCTGTTTCAGGAAATTGTTGGGAGACATAATCAATCTTGTAATAGAATAAACTGAAACCTGAGTATAGGTTATATGTTTGTAACAAGATAGGTTTTGGCATCATCAAAAAGG
Source organism: Stenogyne calaminthoides (assembly GCA_037126765.1). Classification (NCBI taxonomy): domain Eukaryota; kingdom Viridiplantae; phylum Streptophyta; class Magnoliopsida; order Lamiales; family Lamiaceae; genus Stenogyne; species Stenogyne calaminthoides. The sequence goes on from JBBCBC010000029.1 coordinate 15,032,159, forward strand.
GGGAAATTGTTGGGAGATGAATTTAATAAAAGATATATGATTTTGATTAAGATCCCAAAACCCCCCGAGTATGACATGTTCGAGAATGATCTTGATAGTTGAGTCGATTGGTTTTAGAGTATTCGAGGATATTATCCGCAAAATGTATAATCGCCAGACATAGATCAAGATAGGTTTCAAGACTCAAGAACTCAAGAGATGTTTTCGAAGAAATTGAAGTTTCAAAGATGAAATGAAAGTTTTCAAGACTCAAGAAGAAACCGAGAATCAAGACTAAGTGAGAAATCGAGAATCAAGACTCAAGGAGAAATCGAGAATCAAGACCTGCGGAGAAATCGAGAATCAAGACTCAAAGGAGAAACCGAGAATCAAGACTCTTGCAGAAATCGAGATATCAAGACTCAAGATGAAATCGAGGAATCAATATCAAAGATGAAGACTCAAAGATATCGGGCCAAGATATCATCAAGACTCGTAAGACTCAAGACTCGTAAGACGCCAAGACTCGTAAGACTCGAAAAGACTCAAGACGTCAAGACTCGTAAGACTCAAGACTCGTAAGACGCCAAGACTCGTAAGACTAAGACGCTAAAGACTCGGAAGACTAAGACCTTTGAAGACTCAAGACTCAAGACGCAAGATCAAGATCAAGATCAAGAATACTGAAGGCACAGTAATTACTGAAGACTCAGTAATGTACTGAATGCTCGGTATAAACCTGAATGTACCGAGGCACTGAATATATCTATCTGAAGGATGTAATACTGAGAAGATCGCGATTCCTTAGATAATGGATATTTGCCAAGACATTCAAATGCAGACAAAAGGAACTAAGTCAGAGTGTTGTTAAGGTTATATCAACTCAGAGTTTGTAACCAAAAGAGAGTTGAAGGTGTCTACCTTCAACCGAGACAAAAGTCAAAAAGAGGAAGACAAAGACTATACTATCTTGACAAATGATGTGTCATTTGAAAAAAGATGTCAGAAGTACAAAGTTCCAGACTGCAAAAAGTGAAGACCGGCTACATGAAAGGCTATTGCCTAAACCGTGTTAGGGAGTTTCAAACCCTAAATATAGCCGTTCCTCACACACCATAAGAGGAAACTCACGAAGCTATTTCTCCAACGGATAGTTTTTAAGAGTGACCTTGGTGTATGCCTATAAATACTGGTGACCCTCTACATTGTAAGATTACGGGAAATTTATAAGCAACTCAAGAAGCTCAAACTTATTATCGCAAAGTTAAAGCACTCGAAAAACTTAGAATTTCCCAAGTGCTTTTATATTGAAGAGAGCTCACTAAACTAAGCCTAGCTTGATAAGACATATCCAAAGCTTAGTCGAGATATCCTAACCATTTGCATTGTACTTCATTGTAAAGGATATCTCATCCTAGTTGGAAACCAACCGAGAAACCCCAAAACCCTTGAGAAGGTAGTTGGAGTGTGTTTGTTGGTGAGAAGAGTTGTAAAGAGTTAGTAAACTACGCAGAGTAGTCAGAAAGCTCTAGAGGAGAAGTTAGTAAGCTACAGAGGTAGTCTGAAAGCTTGTTTGTGTTTGAGTAAGTAAACTACGGAGGTAGTCAGAAAGCTCAAGGTCGGGTTGAGTAAGTAAACTACGTGGAGTAGTCGTAAAGCTCGGTACGAAGTTGAGTAAGTAAACCACGCGAGGTAGTCGTAAAGCTCGAAGTGATTAGTGAATTTCTCGAGGATCGGAGAGAGTGGGACGAGGAGCTTGAGTCTCTCGAACCACTATAAACTCTTTGTGTTGTTTATTACTTTTTTTTATCTGTGCTTAACTATTGCATCACTGAGTTTGAAAGCATATTTTCACTGATATTTTAGTTGGAATCAATCCACTGGAAGTTGCATGTAATTGAATCACAGCATAATCACTATTCCATTAAAGGAAGGTTTTCAGCAAAGCTTAAACCGAGTATAAACTAAAGGGCCAACCATTCAAGACATCCGAAAGTAGCTAGAACAGATAGTTACCAAACCGAACTTACTCTTCCGAGGGTTCAGTAAGTTAGTTATCTGATCCAAGCAACTCAGGATCTCTGAAACTCAGGACTCAGTTGGGATTATCTGAGGTTTTTGAAAGCAGCTCAGGATCACTGTCTCAGTAGACTTTGACTCAGAGCGATCTGTGCTTCTCAGGACCTAATCTTCAGGATTATCTGACCCAAGCTGACCTCAGTAAGAAAAATTTTTAAAAACACTGAACACGTGTATTCCCCCCCATACACGTGTAAGACTCGTTTGCACTGGGACCAACACAGTGTGATAAGGATCTCACTTCCACTAAGTTGTCGGGTCAATTTGAACCCTTGTAACGTGAAACAAACATGATCAGTGGATCCCGTATCCACTACCCACGAGTGGGTAGCATACGTCGGTAAGCAAGTTTCAACAACTAGTGCTTGAGAATTACCTTTCTTTCCATTCCTTTTAGGTTTGGGACAGGCAGACCTCCAGTGTCCTTTCTCACCGCAGTTGAAGCACTTCCCATTTGGCTCCTTCTTGATACCCCCAGCATCCCTCATCTTCCTCTTGCCCTTGGCAACAGTTGAGTTCGACTGCTTTTGCCTTTGACCTTGTTCTTCTTCTTGCCCTTTCTTGGCCTAGAAGATGAAGATGGTCCATTTGCCACCAAAGCTTGAGTCTGGTGCCCCATCAACGTCTCTGCCGAGATCAAAGCTTGTAACAAGTCAGCAAGGGAGAACTTCTGATTATTCATCTGATAGTTCAGCTGAAAGTGTTCAAAACTTTTAGGCAGAGAGTGAAGCACCAAGTCTATCTGAGTCTCCAGATCGTAATCTGCACCCAGAACCTCAAGTTTGTTCAGATGAGCCATCATCTTGAGGACATGATCCCTTACAGGTGTGAACTCCACCATTTTCAACGAGAGCATCTCTCGCAAGGTGATCTGTCGAGCTGTGTGGTTCTGATGTTGGAACATCTTCTTAAGATTTTCCATGATTTCCGCAGCAGTTGTAAATTCTTGGTGTTGGTGTTGCAACACATCTGACATAGATGCCATAATAGTACACTTTGTCATGTCATTACAATGCTCCCAGTCATCATATTTTTTCTTTTTCTCCTTACTTGACTCGCCAGTTGGCTCATCAGGTTTTAGAGTATCAAGGACCCACTTGTGCTTTTGTACGGTTAGGACAATCATCAGTTTATGTTTCCAATCAACATAATTCTCACCAGATAAATTATGATCTTTAAGTATAGCAAACAGTGGATTAAAAGGTTGCGACATGCTGAACTGAAATAAATAACAATTTGTATAAGTACAAATTTATCACACAATTCGATCACACTATTCATATCAAAATCTCAAAATAATATGAATATACATCAGCCGACATCTCAAAACAGTTTAAATAGGTCACGTTGGATGATATGTCTATTTAAACACATTCAAGCAGGTTACACACAGGAACAGTTACAAACCTTTAATTCAAAATTAATAGTCGGCTCCCACTTGACCAATATAAAATTGATAGGGACTTCGGAGAAGTATATGCATATCAATTTTATACCTAAGTAATAACCATGATTAAATACAGAATTATTACTTTGCTTTGAACGAGCCTCGTTGGGAAGGTCATCGTCGCCACTAATAATAATTCACAATCATCCTCTTTGGAATTTATTCATGTGAAAACCATCTTTTGGTCGTTCCGTTGGGGAAATTTCTCCAAAAGAATTCACAAATAAATAAATCATGGAGGTTAATATTGACGTAATTTTATTATCTGGATTAAAATTTGTCAATTAAAATATACTTAGTAATTTTCGAAAGTGAGATTTTCTGTAGACAATTTTAAATCATGCAAACACATTTAGCAAATAAAATAGCACGAATTTAAAATAAGCATCAAGATAAATAAATCAAGTTGGGCACATATATCCAACTGTCATGGTTTAAATTCCATATCTTGATCTTGAGAAATCGTCTCTTCTTTTGCCTTCATCGTTCGTCTCGAAAAGCTCCTACTGAATCCGCAACAATTCTTTAACGAGTGTCCTCCTTTTTGGGTTAGGACGACGTCCGGAAAATGAGTAGCTCACGACCCGGAATGCGAGTCGCGTGCGCATAGGCGCATGCCCCGGTCCCGAGTCGACCATCCCACCCCGTCGCCCTTGGCCTCCGCAAGTGCGAGGCATCACCGGGACGCATGTGCATCCAAGGTCCCGCGCCCCATCGCCCAGCACGGCCCAGCCCGGGCGCACGCCTTGCGCGTGCCATGCGCGCGCTGTGCCTGGCTGCCCTCGTCCGCCTTGCACGCCTAGCCCGCGTTCGCCATGCCCCGTCTGCGATTGCTCGGGTGGTGCGCGTGGTCGCTAGGCGTTCCGCCTAGCCGCCGTGCTCCGCCTTAGCTCGTGTACGTCCGGGCACTCAGACGTCCGTCTTTAATTCTCCATCTCCGTCTTCGTTCATGATCAGGTTACAATATATTTACAAAAAATAAATAAACCTAGATCTAGACTAGTCTATTACATTGATAAAATCAAACAAATTTTAATCTACTCGTGGATTTTCTCACGAGGCAAAACGAATTCGAACGAATCGAATTAAAAGCCAATAATTTATTTGCATGTAAACAAGCACATTAAAACACCATGACAATTGGATACCTGCAAAACAGATCTAACAGTTCTACTATCCAATTTCAAAATTTAATGAACAACAATTAAAATTACAGTTTAAAAGATCAGAGCCCGAACCAGGGCTTTGATACCAGTTGTTGGGATAACATATGCCAGGACCTATCGGGATGACCTCATAAACACAAATTTAAATTAACAATTATTACTAGCATGAATTTACCTAACTGAATTCAAATAATAATTACACCAACAACGACATGCAAATAAAATTCACGTAAAAGATTCTAGCATGCGGAATTTCTAGGAGTTTACGTAAACGTACCCGTTGGAGAGACAATCTGAGATGGACAGGATCAAGTAACTGGCTACAAACCAAAAGTCTTTCTCAAGTATTCCCAAGTCCTCGCTCAATAACCCGGTGGGAGGTTCTCCGATGAACGGTTTATAAAACAAAGGAAAATAAAATTATTGCACCACCTTTGTGAATTTCTAATATTTCCAACACATAGAATTGCACTGGGGATGAAAAATTTATCCCCTATTTATAAGAGGGGTGTTGGTCAAAATTTTAGGGTTAATTAGGGTTAGGAAAGATCTTTTCTTGATCTCCAAGAAATCTTGAATATATCCCTATTATTCTTCTTTCCATATGCATTTTTCCACAAAAATCACACACCCTTATTTACCCTTAATTTTTGAAAAAAACAACAAGAAGATTTGCAAGATTGGATCTTTCTTGAATTTATGAGATATTCTTGTATTCCAAGAATACATATCTTTCTCCATAAAATCTTTCCAAGAAAATCAAGAAAATCTTTCTTCCCTTTCTTATACATAATTTTCTAAAATCCTCATTAAAGAAACCAAGTGGGAGATTTCTTGAATTTATGAGATAATCTTGTATTCCAAGAATACTTATATCCTTTCCATAAAATGTTATCAAGAAAATTTCTTCACCCTCTTTTCTTTAAAATTTTCGAAAAAAACAAGAAATATTAGGCAACAATCATTTATTTTATTTTAAGCACCTTTTATTTATTGGACTATAATTGGGCTACTTGATGGGCCTTTAGGAGAATTAAGATGGATCTTCCAATGGACTTCTGAATTTCAATATTGAGCCACAATATAATTCAGCCCATTAATATTAATTAATACCACTATATAATTAATATTGCACTATCCAATCTTAACCCATATTACAGTAATATGGCTCCCGGTTATTATTTCCCGTGTTGAAGATTATTTAGTCAATTAATTAATTAAGCCACTGAAAAGCTTTATATTAATTAATATCTTGATCCTTGGAGTAAGGACCGCTCAGCTTTATTATCCATACTGAAAAATTAATTCTACTTACAAGATTTGGTATGATAAAGGTTCCTAGCCCACCAAGGGGACCATTCACGCAAGACTTTGCAAGCACACGATTCTCTGTATTAATCTTAGCAACTGTCGTATAATTAATATTATTGCCCAAGATATAGGGTATCGAAGTCTCAATGATTCTCTTCCCATTTATAAGTCAAAGCAATAATTACTAATCGCACACGGTCCTTATTAAGTGACAGAGATTAAGAAATCAACAACCACTGAGGTCTAACTCTTCATCCCATAAGTCAGTGCGAATGAGTTTATCCTCTCTGTAGGTCCGCTTCAGCGCATTGAATGCACTAGTGTAATCTCTTGGTCAAGACAAGTCAATCTGAGTCTTATAAATCAATCTCTACCAATAGACTGTTTAATCCTATCTAAGTTGTGAAACATGCACTAGTTTACAAGGGACTGTTAACGTGATCTTCTGTGATCTGGTATCACCACGTTAACCACAATGTAACATGTGCTATTATATGAACGGTTTGCAATAAATATATATAATATTCAATCATATTTAAAGCAACAGTGATAAATTTATTTCAGTAAATAAGTGTTTAATACATAGGTTATACAAAGTAAAAGAATACTTTCACGTATAACCCCAACAGTCAAATGATTTGACTGCTTCATCAAATCGGATATTCCAACTCCTAGAAGCTTGCTTCAGTCCATAAATGGACCGTTTGAGCTTGCACACAAGATTAGACTTTGGCTTAGATACAAAACCTTCTGGTTGAGTCATAAACACCTCCTTATCAATGTTCACATTGAGGAAGGCTGTTTTGACATCCATCTGCCAAATCTCATAATCTAAATGTGCTGCAGCAAGTAAAATTCGAATGGACTTGATCTTGGCAACAGGTGAGAAGGTCTCATCATAGTCAATGCCTTCACGTTGACTATAACCTTTTGCCACTAACCTAGCCTTGTAGATTTGTACCTTGCCATTTGCATTAGTCTTACGCTTGTAGACCCATTTGCAACCTATGGGTTTTACCCCTTTCGGCAACTCAACCAAGTTCCAAACTTGATTGGTGTACATCAAGTCCATCTCGGATTTTGTTGGGATATTTTATTTTTGATGAATTATGCCAAAATATTATCTAACTTGTGTTATTCAAGCTAATTTACAGGTAACAAGTTAAGGGGAAACGAGAGAACAAGTTAAGGGGGAACTCAAAAAATCAGAAGAAGATGATCGAGATCAGACGAGGCTGCAGATGAGAATGATCGAGATCATATGAGTTAGATGAGTTCCGGAGTCAACTGATGAGTTGTGCAAATCAGATGTGAAGAAAAGCTAAAGCCAGCAAAATCAGAAGAGAAGGTTGCAGATCAGAAGATGAGCAGATGAGACTGATCAAGATCAGACGTGATCGAGATCAGATATGATAAACTGATATGCTAACCTGATGTACTGACCTGATGCTATCTTGATATGTTGATCTGAAGAAGTGTTGATTTGATAAGTCGAGCTGATCAGATCAGGCAAAGAAGAAATCGATAAGCCGAAATAATGTGACTCGAGGGTCGATGTCCGAATTCGTAAGAGTCAACTCAATAAGCCCGAGTCAAAGTATGCCCGATCGAATAATGTCCATCAAGAGAAGTCTCTTTGAATCAAGAAACACGAGACTCGGATAACTCAAGGCTCGGATAGAATCAAGATCCCGAGATTCGTAAGAAATCAAGAATATATAAGTTAGATTCAAATTGATGTGGACCAATGAGAGGAAGACAACAAGCCTGAAAAAGCTACAAAAAGCTACAGAATAGTATGGATTTGAATGTGATTCCATCCAACGGTAACATTCAAATTCACACTATAAATACAAGCTCTTCCTTCATTATTCAGTGTGGAAGCTTGTGAAATGCGTGAAAACACCATTGAAGCTACAGAGCCAAATCATCTAGCATTTCCACCTTAGAACACAGAGCAAGAAATACACGCATATATTCAAGAGTGTTCTACCCTAGATCTAAGCACAAATGTAATATCCTAAGCTTAGAGAGATTTTCCCATCCTTAGCATTGAGGCTAAACAAATTTAAGGGAAAATATCAACCTAGTTGGAAACCAAACAAACCTTACCCAAATCAGTTTGATAGGATAAGTTTGTAGGTGAGTGAGAACTCGGTAAACATCTAGCAATCCCGAAAGGGAGGGTAGGCAATCCCGTGAGGGAGATAAGTCCCGTTTGAGTGTGAACTCGGTAAACATCTAGCAATCCCAAAAGGGAGGGTAGGCCATCCCGTGAGGGAGATAAGTCCCGTTTGAGTGTGAACTCGGTAAACATCTAGCAATCCCGAAAGGGAGGGTAGGCAATCCCGTGAGGGTGATAAGTCTCGTTTGAGTGTGAACTCGGTAAACATCTGTTGGGTGTTGGACTAACACGTTAAACTAAGTCCAGTCGGTTAAGTCGATTAAGTCGGTGCCCCTGTGAAGGGAAGAGTGGATGTAGGACGGGTTTTGTCTGAACCACTATAAAATCGTGTGTTCTTTACTGCTTTATGTTCTTACTTGCCATATGCATTCAATTATAAGCAAAACACAACACATAGATTTAAAAAGGCAAAAATTGTAATCACTCTGCCCTCAACCCAGTTTTATATGCTTTACACGAAGTTTTCCGCGCACTCATGGTTTTTTTTCTCAAAGGAACGGGACCTACAAGTGGTATCAGAGCGGGTAGTTCAAAAGGTCACTGTTTTTCAATGTGAACATTTGATCTGATACCATCAATTGGTATCAGAGCGGGTAGTTCAAAAGGTCACTGTTTTTCAATGTGAACATCTTATCTGATACCATCAATTGGTATCAGAGCAGGAGTTCAAAAGGATCACTATTTTCAAAGTGACCACCTGAATTGATCTCTTTTAAAACAAAAACCCGATCTCTGTATAAATACATATATTTTAAATGTTTTGGCGTCATTATCAAAACGGGGGAAATTGTTGGGATATTTTAGTTTTGATGAATTATGCCAAAACATTATCTAACTTATGTTATTCAAGTTAATTTACAGGTAAAAGTTAAGGGGGAACGAGAGAACAAGTTAAGGGGGAACTCACAAAATCAGAAGAAGATGATCGAGATCAGATGAGGCTGCAGACGAGAATGATCGAGATCATATGAGTTAGATGAGTTCCGGAGTCAACTGATGAGCTGTGCAAATCAGATGTGAAGAAAAGCTAAAGCCAAAGAAAATCGAAGAGAAGGTCATAGATCGAAGATGAGCAGATGAGACTGATCAAGATCAGACGTGATCGAGATCAGATATGATAAACTGATATGCTAACCTGATGTACTGACCTGATGCTATCTTGATATGTTGATCTGAAGAATTGTTGATCTGATAAGTCGAGCTGATCAAATCAGGCAAAGAAGAAATCAGATAGGCTGAGTCAATGTGACCTGAGGGTCAGGATGTCTGAATTCAGAAGAGCTGAACTCAATAAGCCTGAGTGTCAATATGCCTGATCAGACAAGGTCCACTGAAGAGAAGTCTATTTGAATCGAGAAGCTCGAGACTCGGGATAACTCAAGGCTCGAGATAGAATCAAGATCCTGAGATTCAGAAGAAACTGAAGAATATAGCCGTTAGATTCAGCTGACGTGGACCAATGAGAGGAAGACAACAAGCCTGAAAAAGCTGCAGAATAGTATGGATTTGAATGTGACTCCATCCAACGGTAACATTCAAATCCACACTATAAATACAAACTCTTCCTTCATTATTCAGTGTGGAAGCGTGTGAAATGCGTGAAAACACCATTGAAGCTACAGAGCCAAATCATCTAGCATTTCCACCATAGAACACAGAGCAAGAAATACACGCATATATTCTAGAGTGTTCTACCCTAGATCTAAGCACAAATGTAATATCCTAAGTTTAGAGAGATTTTTTCATCCTTAGCATTGAGGCTAAACAAATGTAAGGGAAAATCTCAACCTAGTTGGAAACCAAACAAACCTTACCCAAATCAGTTTGATAGGATAAGTTTGTAGGTGAGTGAGAACTCGGTAAACATCTAGCAATCCCGAAAGGGAGGGTAGGCAATCCCGTGAGGGAGATAAGTCCCGTTTGAGTGTGAACTCGGTAAACATCTAGCAATCCTGAAAGGGAGGGTAGGCAATCCCATGAGGGAGATAAGTCCCGTTTAAGTGTGAACTCGGTAAACATCTAGCAATCCCGAAAGGGAGGGCAGGCAATCTCGTGAGGGTGATAAGTCCCGTTTGAGTGTGAACTCGGTAAACATCTATTGGGTGTTGGACTAACACGTTAAACTAAGTCCAGTCGGTTAAGTCGGTGCCCCTGTGAAGGGAAGAGTGGATGTAGGATGGGTTTCATCCGAATCACTATAAAATCGTGTGTTCTTTACTGCTTTATGTTCTTACTTGCCATATGCATTCAATTATAAGCAAAACACAACACATAGATTTAAAAAGGAAAAAATTGTAATCACTCTGCCCTCACCCCTGTTTTATATGCATTACACGAAGTCTTCCGCGCGCTCATGGTTTTTTTTTTCTCAAAGGAACGGGACCTACAGAATTCATGGCTTCTTGCCACTTCTCTGAGTCAACGTCTAATGTTGCCTCAGTGTAAGTTCTGGGATCGTCTTTGTCCGGGATCTCCACATCATCATGTTCCTCTACGAGGAAACCATAATATCTAGTGGGCGGATTACGAATCCTAGTAGACTTACGGAGCTGTGTTTGTGCAGGATTTACATTTTGATCATGAAAAGTTTGTGGTGCATCGATTTCATCAATGTCCAGAGAGTCCTCAAGAGCAACACTTTCTGATACCTCTTGGGCGGGAGTTTGAACTATGTTGTTCTCATTCAGCCCACTTGGAGTTTGTTCTTGAAAGGCAATGCAAATCAATTACGCTCCCATCGGGGTGAAAGAGGATCACTAAGTGATAAACTTCCACCATGTGAGCTGCTGAATGCTCCCACTGATTCCTTGTCACGTTTCTTTGACAAGATATCAGTCTCTTGGTTATCTTGTGGTTCTTGAATTTCTTCAAGTTCTATCATCTTATAGCCTTGGTCCTTGAAGACATAGTCTTCTTCGAGAAACCTGGCCTGCCTAGAAACATTTATCGTTTGTTTCTCAGGTAGATAGAAATAATATCCTCTCGTTTCCTTAAGATATCCCACAAGGTAACCCTTTTCACCTTTGGATTCCAACTTATCAGTGATCATCTTTTTCACAATCGCGGGGCAACCCCACATTTTGATATGTGAAAAAGTTGGCTTCTTGCCACACCATAGTTCATATGGCGTATGCTCAACTGATTTGGATGAAATCATATTCAGAATGTAGATTGAGGTTTGGAGCACGTATACTCATAAGAATGTTGGAAGAGAGGAAAAGCTCATCATGGACCTTACCATGTCTAACAAGGTTCGGTTTCTCCCCTCGGATACTCCGTTCATCTGCGGTGTTCCGGGTGGAGTCCATTGAGATTGGATTCCATGTAACTTCAAGTAATCCATGAACTCGTGGCTAAGGTATTCACCTCCTCGACCCGATCGAAGAGTCTTTATACTCTTACCAAGTTGATTCTCTACTTCAGCTTTGAACTCCTTGAATTTCTCAAAAGACTCAGATTTATGTTTCATAAGATACACGTATCCATATCTTGAAAAATCGTCAGTAAAAGTGATGAAGTAGGCTAAGTGACCCCTAGCTAGAGTGGGCAATGGTCCAAAGACATCACTGTGGATCAACTCTAGAACTTCTTTGGCACGAATCCCTTTTTCAGAAAAGGGTTTATTGGTCATCTTGCCCTTGAGACAGGATTCACAATTTCCATAAGACTCAAAGTTGAATGGGGTTAAGTAGTCTAACTTTCTTAACCTTGCAATCCTATTCTCATTTGCATGACCAAGCCTACAATTCCACAAGTAAGTCAGGTTTTCATGATTACTAAGTTTGAGTCGTTTGTTTTGTATATTAAGAATATCATGTCCACAATGCAACAAATATAAACCATTCGATAAAGGAGCATTTCCATAAACATCACCATTAAGCGAAAAATAACAATTATTATTTGCAAAATGGAAGGAAAACCCTTCAATGTCTAACATAGGAATAGAAATAATGTTGCGAGTAATAGAAGGAACAAAATAACAATTATTTAGTTAAGTCTAAAACCAGAGCGTAAGTATAAAACATAAACGCCAATACGTTCAGCAGCAACTCTTGCTCCATTCCCAACGTGTAGGGCAACTTCACCCGACCTAACTGTTCTGCTATGCCTGAGACCCTGCACAATAGTACAAATGTGTGAGCCACAGCCGGTATCCAATACCCAGCAGTTAGTATCATTTGTGGACATGTTTATCTCAATAACAAACATACTTGTTCCAGTGGCCTAGACACATTGTGCCTTCTTTTCAGCTGCTAGAACCTTACAGTCCTTCTTCCAATGCCCCTTATGCTTGCAGTGGAGGCATACATCCTTGTCCACCCTCTCCTTCTTTTGAATTCCACCTTTAGGCTTAAGGAAGTTCGGCTTAGTGTCTTTCTTTGCCTTGCCCATTCGCTTCTTCTTTCCTTTCAGAGTAGAAAAAATAGAGGCACTCACCATGAGTACGGGCTTTTCCTTAGCAGTGGAAGACTCAAAAGTCTTTAGCATGTTATACAGCTCGGACATAGTTGATTATGTCTTATTCATATTAAATTTTACAACGAAACTCGAATATGAATCGGAAAGTGACTGAAGAATGGCATAAACAACAACGTTGGTTTTGAGCTCAATGCCCAACCGACCAAGTTTCTCAATTAGCCCTATCATCTTCAACACATGAGGAGAAACCTTCCCTCCTTCAGACATCCGGCATCTAAACATATCTCTCATCACTTCATAAATCTCGGAACGAGATTCCGAATCAAAGAGATCCTTCAAATGCTTGATCATCTCGAAGGGAAGCATCCTCTCATGCTGCCTTTGCAACTCGGGAATCATCCTAAGGAGCATAACATACTGAGTCTGGGAAGCATCATCTTGATGCTTCTTTTGAGCTTCGGCGTCAAACGCCTCGGCTACTTCAGTACCAGCCTCCAGGGTAGCAGGGATTGGCATGTCTAACACGTACTCAATCTTTTCTTGCCTAAGCACCAAACGAACATTTCGGTGCCAGTCGAGAAAATTTGACCCAGCCAATTTGTTTGTTTTCAAAACTCTTCTCAGTGATAAGTTATTCATTTCAACAATCCTAGAGAAATAATATAAAACGGGAATTAAAACACATAATTCCTATGATCAATATTCAGCAATCAAAATAAACATGGCCTTTCAAATTTATTTTGTCTCAATTATTTTCACATATTCAACGACCTCATCGGAAGAATACAAATTTATATCTAATATAAATCATAATGGACTAGGATCCACATTCCTACTATCATAATCCCAGCGAGGGCTGAATATCACAATAGCATAACTGGTAGGTCTCCAAACCAATTGCAAAAACTGTAATTCCTAGTTTATCAAACCCAGTTCGACTGATGGCCCTTAACTTTTGTTCCCCGCGAGAGCAAGTGAAACAAAATTAAGTTGATGTACAACCATCAAGCAGCGACATTACATGTCCCTATGAAAGTCCAGTTAGATGTAGATCCGAGCAAAAGACGAGGGCCTTAAATACTAATTGGAACGAAAACTCCAATTTTCTTTTAATTTTGATGGAAGACATCTTATCAAATCAATGAGAAAACTATATTTTAGTGAGGAACATTTTAAAGGCCGGGTATTAATTATTTAATCGAGATCCAACATGTTAATCTATATCACATTTGAGCAATTATTGGGCGCCGCCTACCCAAACATGATTTCACACGGACTAACACTTATATGAGCGCCGTCTACCCAAACATTAAATATGGTCCGACAGTTATTGGGTGCCGCCAACCCAAACAAATATAACACGGACTCTAAAAGCGTTTAACGAATTAAATTATAAAGCAGTTAAACAGTGGGATTTAACAATTCCTTTAATTCCGAATTTGGAAAAATCAATTTTAATTTGATTTTAATTCATTAAAAATGAATAATTAATCCAATTAATTATTTTGGTCCAACCATAATTCAATTTTTAAATTAATACTTTATTAATTCCAAAATTCGATTTTATTGTTTATCTTATTCATTAAGGGCTCATGTGCAATTTCAAAAATTACATGGAAGGGCCTGTCCTAAATCCAATTTTCGGCACAGTCCATTCCCTCATCATCGCCCAGTTTCCAAAACCTTTCCGATCGGGACATGCAAACCAAACATTCAATAATCCATCATAGTTTATCAGAATTATTCCAAAAAAATTCCCAAAACTGTTCCAAATTATTAGGGTTTATTCAGATTCAAAATTTCAACGATTCCAAACGCAGAAATTAATTGAGCAATACCCAGAAAGCACAATTAATCGAAACATCTCAGACAGAACCAACAAGCATCAAAACCAAAACGAGCAAAGTCAGTCAATCAGCAAGCATAAGTCACCGCCATTGCTCGTTGAGCGCCGGTGACTTGCCGTCGTGCGACTCAACATGGTGGAGCACGTGCGCGGGGCCGCGGCTCACCTCCCATCATGGACTGGTTCGAAACAAAAACAAGGACACAATCGAATCGGTGGTGCGCCGCCACTGATTCGTCTCGATTTTGGTGGCGCGCTACCAAGAATCGAATCGAGACGGACACAGGGGTCAGGTCTCGAAGGGATTCAAGAAACATAGACTCAAATCGAGATGAATTGGTGGCGTAACACCGCGATTCAAGACGATTTGAGGATGCGCCACCGTGAAAAGAGACGAATTCAGAAGAATCACTCTCAAATCACAACGGTGGAGACGACGGGTGCGATGGGAGATGTGGGCTCGTGCGATGATGCGAGTTTCGGCGCGAGGCCCCGGCTCAAGCATCATCACCGCGGCCCACAAGACCAGGAAGACCAGCAACAGCGGAGAAGTTTTCCCAGAAAACCCTAAGTCGTGGGTTGGGAAGATGAGCCATGCGAATAAGAAAAACAAAGGGGTGCGGTTCCTTTTGTCCAACAAAAGGCCGTGCCCCACGGTTTTCATAAAAAAAATTATAAAACCAATTTAATTCATGCAATTAAAACAAAGAGTCTGAGCTCTGGTACCACTGTTGGAATATAGAGGCACGTAAAACGCGTAATCACATGCGCAGTGGAAATTAAAGTTCACCAACAACGAACAATTAATTGCATACATATTACAATAATCATAACGAGAAATCTTACAGTAACTCGAGTGCAGATTTCTCTACTACGGTATCCACATAATCCCCAATCACGGATTTGCACGGATTTGCCAGCGTTGAATCCCGAGACAGATTTGCTAGGAAAATCCAAACTCTGGATTTTATGGAGAAAATATGAAGTGATTCTATTTGTGAATCCCAATAGCTTGTATATATAGGGAGCCTTAGCTTATTTCCCAAGCTAGCCCAATTAGGGAAATAAAATCCCTAATCTTGAATTAAATTAATTTCTTTTAATTTAATTCCGTAAATATAAATCTCTACGGATTTAAATGTCTTATATGAAAATCTCTACGATTTATTTCCATATACATTAAATCCAACTATATTCCAAATATAATTATTGGAAATTCTTATTTAATTAAATCCAATTCAATTAAGTATTAATAATGATTAATTCCAAATTAATCTATTATTAATTACTTCTCCATAAATTAAAAATATTAAATACAATTTAACATTTAATAAACCAACTATAATCTGTAAAAGGGAACTACTTGCTGTGTAACCCATAGGCCCTCATATACGAGCGATTAGTCAAACTAACGGTCTTAATTGAACCCTAGTCAATAAACCAGACATTCTCAATATATGAGGTACGTTGCGAGAAACATGCAACTACCTGTAACTGAAACGTGGGCAATTGTGATTTCCTCCTTTCAATCACGAATACTCGATTAGTCTTGAACATGATGAAGTGTCTATTCAAATAACTTAATCAATTTATTTCAAATCACTAATTAATCATCAGTGTCACACTTAGTCACAAAGTCTAAGTTGACGTGCATTGGCCAATGACTTAGATCCAATTATGAAGAGAAGGTGAGTATTCTCTCTAAATCCACTTTGAGGAATGAATCCTTTTCTTGGCTCAACTACCACGCACATGCACTTCGTGATGAACCCAATCCAAGCCATATCTACCCATAGACGGGTGCAAGCGTCGGTCATGGTCAAAGTTCATCACTCCACACATGTCGTGCGTATTGACCTCAAGTCAAAGGAGTATCGCATCGCTCCCACTAACCGAGACACCCGTAGACACATATAGTGGAACTACATCAAACGATTTCTCGGATGGGTATACCAATACCCTCTAAGGTATTTGTTCATCCATCATGAGATACCTAGTATCTCGCAGTAAGTGAGATCTTACTACACTCTCTAAGAGTATAATGCAGATCGCACACCAATCTCCATTGCATAATCAATATCCCTTTCTTGATGATCCTCGATTGGGGCTATTTAAGAATCATGCTTAAGTCATCTGAGTTCTCACTCACTCAATGATAGCACTGACTCAAGGGAACACATATAAGAACAAATTCAAACAATCAAACATAATATTCTAATGAGTGTAACGCCATAATATTCTAATGAGTGTAACGCCATACATTTAATATTAAACAAACAATAATATTAAACCAATACTGAATATTATCTGAGTATTATGTCCTTACAATGGATTATCTCTAGGCTACTAACATTAACAGCGTTACCATCGACATAAAGGAAATTACTTGGACGAATCAAGTAAGCCCATCAAACTCCCGAATAGAAGTCTTTCAGATCGCAGCCCCAGAAGAAAGTTGGATGACCGAGATCAGAAACTACATCGAAAAAGGAACGATGCCAGAGAATAAGGTCGCCGTTTGCCGCTCGCCATTTACAATTGAGAGCAGCAAGGTACACCATAGTCGACGAACAACTCTACAAATGAAGTTTCTCGTTACCCCTATTGAAGTGTGTCACACCAGAAGAGGGCCAAATAATTCTGAAGTAAATCCACGAGGGAGATTGCGGGAACCATACTGCGGGACAATCTCTCATCCACAAAACAATCAGGCAAGGTTATTATTGGTTGACTCTAAGGAAAGATGCAATCGCGTATGCAAAGAAGTGCCAGCAATGCTAGTTTTACTCCCCGACGATCAAGCGAGCTCCGGAAGAGTTCACTTCAATCTATAGCCCATGGCCTTTCGCAAAGTGGGGAATAGACCTGATCGGCCCTTTCCCTAAGGTCCCAAGCTGTTCGAAGTCCAGGTACTAATATTGTAGGTTCGAAATGGGTCTTTCGTATCAAGTTTCATGCAGATGGTTCTATTGAGCGTCACAAGGCTCGTTTTGTGGCTCAGGGGTTTACTCATGTTTCAGGGATGGATTTCCATCACACATTCAGCCCGGTTGTCAAGGCTTCCACAGTTCGGGTAGTCTTGGCTCTTGCGGTTCAATATCGGTGGCCTTTGCATCAGCTTGATGTCAAGAATGTCTTCCTCAATGGGATTCTTGATAAACCAATTTTTATGGCACAGCCTCCGGAATTTATTGACCCTCGTCATCCAGATCACGTGTGTCATCTCAAGAAGGCGCTTTATGGCCTTAAACAGGCACCTCTGGCTTGGTTTTAACGCTTCAGTACCTTTCTTCTGAGTTTGGGATTTTGTCAGAGTCGCCCCGACTCATCCTTGTTCTATCTTCTATGAGGTAACTCAATTATTTATCTATTGTTGTATGTCGATGATATTATTATCACAGGGAATGATGAGGCTTTGTTGAATGATTATATTGCACGCACACACAAGGAGTTCAAAATTAAGGATTTGGGATGGCTTAATTATTTCCTTGGTCTGGAGGTATCGTACACGTCGGATGGTCTGTTAGTTGGGCAGGCTAAGTATGCACATGACATTCTTGATCGAGCAGCCTTGGTGGATTCCAAGCCTATTGCTACTCCCCTTGCGGCCGGGGAGGTCTTGGTTAGTGAAGATTCTCCATTCCATGATCCCACTCTCTATCGTTATTTGGTTGGGATCCTTCAGTATTTGACCATCACTCGTCCAGACCTGTCTTATGCAGTTAATGTGGTTAGTCAGTTTCTTCATTCGCCCACGGATGACCATTTTTAATGCAGTAAAGCGGATTTTGCGCTATGTGAAAGGTACGATCCACTTTGGCCTTTCATTTACTAAGCGTCCTGAGTCTTCTATTGTTGGTTACTCGGATGCCGACTGGGCTTGTTGTGTTGAGACACGACGTTCTACTTATGGTTATTCGATATTTCTTGGTGGTAATCTTGTTTCTTGGAGTGCTAAGAAGCAACCTGCAGTCGCCCGTTTGAGCTGTGAGTCTGAGTATCGGGCTATGGCCAATGCAGCAATTGAACTTGTATGGCTCACTAATCTACTTGGTGAACGGAATTCTTTCATGGTATCACAGCCTCTGCTCAGCCTAGATCCTGGGTTATATTCCGGTGGAAAGCACTCCACCCATTTAAATTGTCCACTCGTTTGGTCTCCTCCCCAAAGGGTAGAGGCAATGATTCGGCCCACGAGTGAGGGGGAGTGTTGAGGAAAATTATATAAATGAATTATTCTCGGCCCTCTCTACAAGTTCGATCTTTTAGATGAGACTGAATTCTTTCATGAGAGAATTTCATCTCATCTAAACGCTGGAATTTGTAGAGAGGGTCCGGAATAATCCATTTATTTAATTTTCCTCAACACTCCCCCTCACTCGTGGGCCGAATCATTGTCTCCGCTCTCTGGGGAGGAGGCCTAACGAGTTAACAATTTAAATGGGTGGAGTGCATCCACAGGAATCGAACTCAGGATCTGGGCGAGCATAAGTTCTGATATCATGTAAGGATAAGTGAATGATCACCAATGAATGTGGTGATGGAAGAATTCCACTATATTTACGTGATTACAATGCGTACAACAATATTTACCAATAATCAAGGAAATAATTAAAGAATAAAATCTATTCCTAAAATACACGGTCAAACATCCCTATTAATAGGGAAGAAAGCAAGCATGAGCGTCACTTGGAGAGAGAAGAGAAGAAATATGCAGCAGCTTATGATCTTGTCTCTAAAGAAAATTGAGAATTTGTGGCTGGAAAATTCGTTGCAATTGGCGACCAATTTCAACACCTCGGTGCATGCGTATGAGAACTCCAATCTTGAGAAGGAAGATAAGCCCCAACTTTCTGCCTATAAATAGAGAAGCAAGGGAGAAGGAATACGAACATACCGATATACACCCAAAAATCCAGAAAAGAAAAGAAGAGAACAAAGTCGAGATAGCTGTGAGGGCAGAATTCCAGTAGAAACCGAGTAGAGAAGAAGCCGTTAGAGACGAGGTAGTTTGTTATCTGTGGAAGGAGAATTCAACCGGTTGCGAGACGTGTGAAAGCGAGCTTACAACCTGGAGTCTTCTTGTACTAATTTCTTAATTTGTTCTCTTCTTTAGTTTCTACCGGATGAATACCTTTGCTTGCCCTCCATATTTTGTATTGCAATCTTGATTAGAATTTGCTTGTTGTGCTAGTGATAGTTTTGTTGGATGAATGAAAATGGATTTGATATTCGAGTCATGCTTGTGCCTATCAATTTGAAATTCTGAATTTATTATGCAACAGTCTTGTGCATTTAAGTTCACAGTATACGCTATTTTGTTTGGTTTGACCTATTTTGAATTGAGCAAAGATGAGTAGCATCTAGTTTATTCTTGAACATTCACTTGGTTTTGATTAAATTACAGTGTGACTTGAACCAGGTGAGTTGAATTTTAGTGTTCAATTTCAATTAGGATTGATGTTCTCCTTTAATGCAACTAATTTATTCTTGTTAATTGAACAGTAAAAGTTGACTTGGTGAAGTTAGTTAGTTTTAGAGTTGTCTAATTGACTCTAAATACTTTTGAGGAACCAGTGGAACTTTAGCTACTAGAGTTTGCACAATCGATCTATCAAGTTAATTCCTTTTCATTTATCAAATTTAATAGAAGTGTATAACTAATTGTTAATTATTAGCTTTCATGATCTTTCTTGTCTATGTGTAGATTTAGATTTATTTTCTTGTTCCTTTACTTCTGTTTGCCATGCTTTGAACTTCCCCCCAAGAACTTTGTATATATGTGAAAATTTGGAGATTTGAGACTTGATGCATGATTTTCTATCTCTTTAAACTGATTTTTCTTTGAGCTATGAACTGATTTGTATACCTTGTATGCACACTTTTGGAAGGTCAATTGTTGGACATTAATGTAGAATCAGTTTTGCACGAAACAGAGATTTGAAGCTAGACTATTGCGGTTGATTTTATGTGATAAAATGCTGGAATTTCTGGTTTTTGACAGTAGAAATCAGATCTGTTTCGGAGCTCTTCTTAGGCTTATTTGAAGCTTAAAATGATGTGAATATCATGTTTAGTGTAAGAGGAAAGTGTATAACACCCCACCTTCATTTTAACATCATTTTGGTGTTAAAAATCATCTGAAATATATAATTTTTGCACCCCTCAAGTCACATACGAATTTTTCTTGTTAAAATTGGTCTAAGATGCATTTGAATTATCTATGCAATTGTGTTGTTTTATTTTGTTTTGTTTTGTTTTGTTTAATTTACTTATCTATCTTTTTTGTATAACTATTTTCAGTCGAAGATATTTTTAAGGTGAAGTAAACAAATTTCTCCTCGTGGGGACAATCTTTTCTTGCCATATATTATATTATTAAATGTTTAGGTGCTAAATAATATTAAATTTATTGTGACAACGACACGCTGCCATCCGTATCGAGTAATCTATAATTGTTTCGCGTGTATGACAATTGGTAGCAACTAGTCATATTTTGCTAGAATGATATACATCAAATTTTTTCTAATCTAACGTGTGTATTTGAGAATTTGTTTGAATTTTATCCTTGTGTTTTACCAAAAAGATTAATTGAAGAGCATATTTCAATTGGATAAAATTAAGGGATAAAATCGATATAACATAGCTTGTTGTTAATTGAGGATCATTAATCGGTAATTAAAGTGGAGCAAACAATATATTTAATTAGAACATTTAAAATTAAGGGATGGATGAACTACGAATTGGAGTCTTTTAATTGAGTGAATTTCCTTCTTAGATTAATTGTTATTTTCTTAATAACTTTTTACTTTAAATAGTATTATTAAAATTAAAATCAATCCAACCCCCCCCTCCCCTCTCATTAATTCACACGACAAGCATAATTAAATTTATATGTTCCCTGTGGATTGACCCCTTGTTTGTCATTACTATGAGTTAATTAATATAATAGACGAATGTATTTATATTTGTTGCACCTTGACAGTACAGTCAATTATTCCCTCCGTCTCGCACTCGATTAACCATTTACTATTTGTGTGGTATTTAATGTAAGAGTTGTTCATTGATATTTGAGAGGATAAAGTGGTTTTTAGTGAAGGATGAAGTAATATTTTCTCTAAAACTCAGTGTTGTTAAAACCAGGTTGAACCGGCAGGTTCAACCGGTTGGACCGGGAACAGGCCGGTAAGCCGGTCAAAAAAGAGGCCTAAAATCGTTTTTAAGGTTGAACCGGTTTGAATCGGCCAACCGGAAAAAACTGGTTTTCTTTTTCTTTTTTTTAAAAAAATTTTAAACTATTAATTATTAATTATTTAGGTAAAAAAATTATTATTTTTAATATCAATCAAATTTTCACTAATCTTTCTTGTGAGTAAGGATCTAGACCCCCCCACCCCTTTTATATTACTCCATCTTACTTTTTTTTTTTGTATTTATTCAATGTGGGATAGGAGGCTTAGAGTTTAAATCCACCTCTACTCCCTTTTATATTACTTCATCTCACATCTTTAGTAATACTTATTCAATGTGGGATGGAATATTCATAAAGTCAACCTCCTCTCCCTTTTATATTACTCTATCTCACATCTTTTCTAATACTTATTCGATGTGGGATATGAGATCCTCCCTTTTATATTACTTCATTTAACATTTTTTTAATACTTATTCGATTTTGGATAGGAGTATTATTTTCTCTCACGTTTCATCTAATACTTATTCAATGTGGGACAAAATTTCTTTAACAAGAAAACCTACACGTTTATATTATTATTATGCCTCAAGTTTGATTAATTAAATTTAAATATTAATATTACAAGTCAATTGATAAATTAGTTATTTTTAAAAAAATACAAAAACATAGAAAATATTAAAAAAATAGACATAAATTATTTAAACGGTTGAAACGCCGGTTGAACCGATCCGACCGATTGAACCACTGACAGGTGGTCTGTCCGGTTCGATTATCAGTTCGGTTATGAAAACACTGCTAAAACTATTGAACAATTAATATTATTGCATCACCTTAATAATGATTGAGGGCATCATTTGCCAAATTTGCTCACAATATGTAATTAGAAGTAGCATTTATTACCATTGGTTGTAAATTTATTGAGCAATTAATATTATTACATCACCTTATTAATTATTTAGGACATCATTTGCCAAAAAAGTAAAATGAGCCTTTAACACAACCATTAAAACAGGTGTCTCTCTAACTAAAAAAACCTCCCTCTCTTACGTACTACCCCTATTCTTTATTGACTCATGAGACTATAATTCTTAAGGGTGTTTTGAAACACCATTTGAATTTTGAATAGTTAGAAGCACTTTTAAGTTGGTGAGAACTTTAAAAAAAAAATACTTGTTAGATACAAAATGAGTTTCAGAAGTACTCAATTCAGAAGAAAATTTAATCAATCTACTTTGAGTGTGTTCCCAACATCAATCACAAACCGGTACTTGACATCGGCCTTCACCAGCCTCTCCATTGCAGTGTTCACATAATCCATCGGAACCACCTCTACGTCCGGCAATACATTATGCTCCGCCGCAAAGTCAATCATCTCCTGCGTCTCTTTCAACCCGCCGATCAGGCTCCCGCCCACCATCTTCCGCTGCGCGATCAGGCGGAACGCTGGCAACTCCAATGGCTTCTCCGGTACCCCCACCAAAATCAGCTTCCCATGAGGTTTCAACAAGCTCAACAGAGAATGCAGCGAATGAAACGCGGAGATAGTGTCGATAATCCCATCCAAACTCCCCGCCGCCGCTTGCATCTCCGATGGCTCGCTGCTTACCACGAACGCCTCGGCGCCGAGTTTTTTTATGGCTTCCTCCCTCGGACGGAGCCAATATTAGGGGTACAATAAAAATAATAACTTTCGATTTTTTTATTAAATACGCCCTCCGTATAATAATTATTAAAAAAATTCATTGATAATATTTTAAAATACACTTATAAATTACTAAATAATTATTCAAAAAAATAAATAAAGATCATAATAATTTTTTTATTTATTATTAAATACATCCTCCATCGCGTTCTTATTTGAATATTTTTGAGTAAAAATTTTATTTGGTCCCATATTTTTACTGTTCATTTTTCGTCCCAAAAAATTTCGGCTAAGTCTTGTATGCATCCAGATACACCGTGCATTCATAATGCATTTTAGAAACATGCAACTTGTTATATTGAAATATATAACTTGTTTACACTAAACCGTGTAATTATTAATATGGAAAAATAGTTTCATCTTTCAATATAACAAGTTGCATATTTCTAAATGCGTTATAATGCACAGTGCACCTGGATGCACAAGCATGCGAACCGCTCAAAAATTTAATTGTCCAATTTAAGACCAAAACTTTTTTTCTCTTTACTCTGAAAAAAAAAAAACCATACAGATGTTTATTGCTATTTATAGGAAAAAGTTATATAGAAAGAAAATTATTTTATTCCTATTTATAATTTTTTTAAATTAAGTTCGGCTTCATCTAACTCGCTGATGTGGTGATCACGGTTACCTTAGTTCCGAAAGCTTTAGCGAACTTAACCGCAACATGGCCCAGCCCGACCACACCAATGTGGAGGCCCGGCTTATCCAGCCCGTAATATTTCAAGGGGCTGTAAGTCGTAATCCCGGCGCAGAGCAACGGAGGTCCCTTATCCAGAGCCAAATTCTCCGGCCACCGGATAACAAAGTCCTCATCCACCACCATAACGTCCGAGTAGCCCCCGTACGTAACAGATCCATCAGGTAAACTGGTGCCGTAAGCCAGCACCAGCTTAGGGCAATAGTTCTCAAGATCATTTGTGCACTGGTCGCACTCCCGACACGAGCCGACCAAACACCCGACGCCGACTCTGTCGCCCGCTCTGAATTGTTTAACTTTTGAGCCGACTTCGGTTACGACGCCGACGATCTCGTGGCCAGGAACGAGTGGGTAACGGGCGTCGGCGTGGAGATCGGAATGGCAGATGCCGCAGTAGAGCACCTTGAACTGGACGTCACGGGCGCCGGTGGTGTCCCTGGCGGCCCATTCGAATGCGTTCACTGCTTCTGCCATTTGGAAGAATTGTCGATGTTCTTGTTTTTGTGGAGGAGAAAGATTTGAGTGTGAGTAGGATGAAGTGAAAGAAGGGTATTGTTTGGTATATATAGGCAGGGGAGGATGTGCAGCCGCCAACCTAGTTTTATTTATTTAAACTCTTCTAGAATTTTCAAGGAGTTATTTTTTTTCGAATTTTTTTGACTTGATAAATTTTTTTATCCAATTTTAGTAAATTCAGTTTGGTTTGAATTCAATTGAATTTACTTTTTGTAATTAAACTAGAAGGTTTATAAATCAAAACACTTATTCAATACATGTATTTAAAAAAAAACAATTATATATTGGTATATATATATTTGACTAATTGATTCAAAATATGTTGGGTATAGTGCAGTCCAATTTGTGTAAAAAAATCATATTTGTGTTGTTGACATCTCGTTGGTCCGAACAAGGTGTTTAATGGATGTATCAAGTTAACGGGAAGTTCTCTATTGATTGCCAAGACTTTATGTATAAAGCTCTTTCTTGTCTTCTTATATTCATCTTCTTTCAAAGTACACTTACACTTTAAGTTTTATTTATTTTGACTTCACCGCGGATTGCAAGTTTATTGTTTAAAGGCTTGATTAGTGTAATAATTGCTTGAAATTCGTGGTTTGGTTTATATAATTTAATACGATTTCATGCATGTGCTGCAAGCCTGCACTAAATTGTCAAATTACACTTGAAATGAGAAATGTAGTCTTTTGTTAATTTTGTAGGAAAATTAGAATTGAAAGCAAAATGCATGCCTAATATTTATTGAAGATTAAAAGGGTGAATAGAGATGAGACCAAAAATCGACAGCGGAACTAGTCAAGAACGAGAAGATATGGCAATTGAATTAAAATTAAAATTATAAAAGAAATACTTGAGGCCCAAAAACATAGGCTATCTTTGGCAGCCAAAAGGAAATAGAAGTAGTCTAATCCAATGTGCAGCGGCCATTTGATGCCAAATTTGGGCCATTTCTGTGACACTATACAATGAAATGAAATGATCTTATTAGTTTTGCTGAGCTCGTTCCTTAGTAATTGAAGTCACTCTAGAGTAGGTCTAGTGTGAATTTTCATGTATAAAGAACTATAAAACCACCCTAAATTTTGACCTATTCGGGTCGGGTGAACCATCTACACCCTAAACATTAAATAATGAATCTTAAATTATGATCTATTCTGGCCGGGTGAACCATAAACCACTCGACTTTGTCTTATCTTCACCATATAAAGAATTTGTTTGTAAATAAAAAAATTTCATGTATAAAAATTTTCATACTAGACTTTGTCAAGTCACTAAATGGAATTGAAAGAAATTAAAAAGTAGCCAAAAGCTCTGACAGAAACTAAAGAAAAATGAAAAGCATGCTGGAACAATACATTAATGCTGAGAATGTTGTACCTAGCCATCGGATACATATATCCTACCAATGAAAATATGTATAAAAAAATTAAAAATTAACAGTTACAGAAATAGAAACATTGAACAATATGTTTGTTGTGCCAATTACTTTTTACTAAGGCTGTCGAGACGAGCCAGCGGGACGGGGCGGGCTGAAAATTAGTGGCCTATAAAACTTCAATCCATCCCAGTAATTTGAGGGTCACGAATTTAGGCGGGTCGATCCACTATTAATTTTTTTTTTAAAAAATTATTTAAATTATAATTATATAATTTAAAAGCTCTGATACATTTTCTCTATGAAAAAATAGCCCTAATACATCAAACTTATCAAAATCAAATATAATGAAACAATTTATGTTCATATCATTCACTATAAAAAATAATAAATAAAAAAATCTCATAAATAAAGTTCATCATTCATTAATCGCAGATATAACTTCATACACTTTGAAGTTCACCATTAATCAACTATAATAGTTCATATATATAGTCTCCTACAAATTAAATTTATTATTGATAAGCATAAAGTTTATGTAATATCCCAAAAAATGACATTATAATTGTCAAATATATAATAGAAATGTATATGAAAAAAAAAGGAGGCGAGCAGACCTGCCAGACCTGCAACCCAAACAGGCTGGCCCATATATGCCCCCCTCCAAGCACTCCGAAATTTTCTTAGCCCGACTCACCAATTAAGCACGGTGGGGCGTGATGACCCAACATGCAATCTATTTTCACAGCTGTATTTGTATTACAAATGAATTTAAGAGTGTAAATAGATAAACCGGTTCGATCCCCCTATTTTATTTTTTGCATTATATTAGTGTTTAATTATACTGAATTTTTATCACATGAATTCAAAAAATGATAATTCATTAACTTTTTATTATTATTTCATATTTCATTCATTTATATTACAAATATAAAGTGAAACATCTTATAATTATAGGTGGTCTCATCCCGCAGGTGAAGACATCAAATTTTATCCATTAACTTCATGGACCCAACGCACATTTCAAGAACTTATTTTGGTAATTGGTGTATCAGTTAAAAAATGGATATAGGCCCCACGCCATTTTCAACCTTCATATTGGGTCAACAAAGCCAAGCAGTGGATAAGGTTCATATGCAATCAAAGCCGTCAATTTTGATTCCAATTTCCTACAAAGGAAAAAAAGAACGACCTCTTGTTGGCACTTTAGGATTAAGGAAAGACAACGCTCAAAACAGTGTTTTCAAAAATCGGTTGCACCGTCCGATTAAATTGGTCGAACTGTGAACCGTTTATATTATCGGTCGAATTACTTTTTCAAAAATGATTCATTCAGTTTAATTAATTTTTATTAAATCACTTTTTTTTTAAATATCTCTTGTAATGTTATTGTCTTTATCCCGATATATTTTTTCTCTCATAAATTCATTCACAAGTCATCAACTTCATTTAATCTCTTTAGTGCCATCACATACTGTGTGGAATTAATGCACAATGTCATTATCTTTGGTCTTCAAACTCTATTGTATTTATTTTAATATAAGACTTATAAGTTATAAATTAGTACTCCTTCCGTCCCACTATAATTGTCTCGCTTTCCTTTTATGGACGTCCCACTATAACTTTCTCATTTCATAAAAGGAAAAAGTAACTCTACTACCCATATTTTTTATCTTCCCTTTTCACACAATATAACAAAAAATTTCACTTATTACTCCACGTATCTTTTTCCTCTCTCCCAAAACCCAAAACTATCTTCATTTTTATTATTTTATTATTATTTCTTAAACAAAATAATAAAAAAAAATGGTTGAACCGCCAATTTAACTGGTCAAACCGGTTGAATCGGCAATCGATGCCCAAATCGGTCGCGAGTACGGTTATGAAAACATTGGCTGAAAGCATTAATGAGAAAAAGAAGAAGGCTGGTGTTGTTTAATTTGTGGGATCCAGACCGTCTTAGCATTTTCGGCCATATTGGTTTCGACTTGGTCCAACCGCTATTAAATTGATTGAGTCGGCATGACTTGATAACATTATTAAATATATAAATTACATTTATTTATTCTTTATTAATCAGAATTTGGATCATCACTCTTAAGATATAAAATTTTCATTACTCTAAAGTAAAACTAGTTTTGCACCTGCACATACGGATAGAATTTACCTATTATGTAGTTGAATATGCAATTTTTTACTATATATATGCAAGTGCAATTATATTATTTTAGGATGATAACAAAAGATATGTACCTTAGAATTATAGGTTGAGAAAATTTGTGCCTCTTCTACTCATTCAAAAGACAAAGTATAGTGTGAACAAGTTTCACGGTGAAACTGATTAAGGAGTGTGATTTATATTACTAAAGAGTCTGACGTTTTACTATAAAGAGCATTACTTATAAAAGTGAAGGGTGTGTCTTATATTATAGCAAAGAGTATCGTGGTGATAAAGGAAGAGTGTGACTTATATTATTGAAGGGTGTGCGTTATATTACTAAAGAGTATGTCTGTAAAAAAAAAAACTAATTTCACCCGCATACCAACTCTATTCAAAAAAATATTTACCAAGAGTTGATATTCGGAGTTTAGGCTATTCCTCAACATTGAGAGAGTACGAGCCGAGTGTGTGTAGAGTTGAGGTTAATGAGAGAGAAGTCTAAATTCCAAATAATTAGAATCCTACGATAAAAGAAGAGATTGATCAGTGTCCCTTGACACTCTAAATCAAGATTCTTGCTATTAATGAATAACCCCGAGTCTAGAAAGAGTGGATGTGAGTCTTTGTACCACTATTAATTATTGTGTTGTTTATTTGTTTTATATTTAACTAAGGGTCATACTAATTTGTTTTATAAAGCACGCATAAAGTCACCTGGTCAAGTTGTACACCAAAGCAATTGATTATTTTAAAAGGAGTTTGATTTATAAAAAGATTTTATCACACGCGTTGATAGCTCACATATTTCCGCATCTGGCTCGAGTTGATATTTTACCAAACTGATTAGCTAAGTTAAGCAATTAGTAGGATGAGTATCAGTCTGTGTCTTACACGCTGCACTTTTATTTGACATTATCTGAATGTGGTTGATAATCTCTCCGTTCCATTTGAAGGTTCACACTTTGACCGGCACACATTTTAAAAAAAATTGGCTTTGTTAACTTTTCAAAGGGGATGGAGGGTGGAGATTGTAAGATTATTTTCCCTATTTGTAATGTACAACTTGAAATGGGACGGACCAAAATGAAAAATGTAAAGGTTCAAATGGGACGGAGGGAGTATAAGTTAGCTGCCCAGCTAAGTCGCACAAATAACTTTTAAAAATCTATTCATCCCTCTTTTTAAACTTTAACCTCACTAAACTTGCTCGAGGCTTGTAAATTAGCACCCTGCTTTTGATTATGTTAATATTTTTTAAGTTTGGGCTAAACAAGATTCTCGAGTATGGTTGTAAAATCTTGTAATTCATGACATATAATTGATCGTTTATGAAATATTGCATATGCAATATGCACTGATATGTGAAGTAACTAAAATTTTGAGGAACAAAAATTTGCGATCCATTGACGGCAAGCGACTCAGTCGTTAAAAATGGCCCTAATACTGTTTTAAAATGGCCCTAATACTTGAAAAAATTCAAAATGTTTTCATAGAATATTGATCATATCACTAAAAGCCATCATAGTCCCTTTGAATGTCAAAAAATGCATCTTAAGTCTTAACACATGGTGAAAATGCATATTATCCGTTTACATTTTTCATGAAAGTGCAAAAGATTTCCTTTGTAGATTCCTAATACTGTTTAAAAATGGCCCTAATACTATGACATCAAAATGCCAGATAATACAATACCAATTAGGACCATCGAGGACTTTAACAGAAAAGATCATTGATCCTCAATACCTCTAATAATACCTGCATGTATTTCAGGTGACTGGAAATATTAGAGTGAAATGTTAGCAAACCAAAAACTTCCTGCATTTTCAAGAAAGCATTTATTCAGTACAACCTATTCAACTGAAATATTAATTTAAAAAATTGCAGGCTTAACATTTTCGCATCATAAACATCCTTTTAAGTACTAATACTGCATGTTTAAATGTAGACCAAATTTGCCAGAATTAGACCAAATCGGGTTAAAATCGAACGTGAGTCTCATGCGGGACTGAAAATCGGGTTTTGATCCTTGTAAATTAAGGACAGTATTTTTTAATTTATGTAAATGTAGGTCAAATTGGCCCGAATTAAACAAATTTGGTCTGCATTTACATAAATAAAAAAGTATTGTGTCCATACTCCGTAGTTTACAGGCCAAAAAAATTATTTTTCCCCCTCATCTGCATCTGGTAAGATGTAACTACTATTATCCCTAGATAATTCCATAATTTTATTAAATATAAGCAGAAAACAAAACAGCACAGTGCATCAACATGACTGAGCTCCTAGTCACGTTAATTTTCATGTCCTAATAGAAATTCAAGAATGAATCCAGATATTTATAATTTTTGGCTAACCAAAATAGAGTATGTGTGGTACAGATATGTTTACACCGCCGTTTAATGTATAATAAACACCAATGAACAGATTTGAAGCATACTACCAATTCTAGCCTAAAAAAAGTACCAGCATCAACAATTTGCCAAAGAAAAGGTACTTTTACATGTAAATTATTGGGAATCCACTCAATAATGGCATATATATATGTACTGATTTAAAAGAGGGAAGAAGGATCTAGAACATTTTAATTCATCTAAGCAGAATGAAAGGGGTTTCATTTCCTCACATTAGCAGAAACTTCAGCATGATTGCTCGATTATGTACCTTAGGGGCGACAAGAGAAAGAAAAGATACTGAACAATTTTCCAGTTAATAATACCTCATATAATCTTTTACTGACCGGTATTAGCAGCTGTTATCACAGCACAAATTTTGCCATTATTATTAATCAATGATTCCAAGAATTAAGCAAATATAAAGCAAAGAGTCGTCTGATTATATGGAAAGATAAGTGGAAGAATATTTTGTTAAGAACAAAGAGTTTGAATACAGATCTAACCTTTTGGATCCTTTGGCAGGTTCAATCAGCATGTTCACGGAAGCGTATGATTTTGCTAATAAAAGGCTTCTCCTTTTGGTAGCTGATAATAAGAATATCATCTTCAGAATTTTTAAAACATGATATAACTTTTTAATCCAACAAAAGGATAATGAAGCAACTTAAAAAGGAAATATATTCCAAGAAGAGAGAAAATGCACTCACATTACAAAAGCAGATACAACAAAACAGCAGAAACCAAAGGAGAAGTGAATCAAAAAGGTGGGGCAGAAGTTATCTCTGTCCAAATATATCCTTTCAAGGATGAAGGTGGCTACACCTGAAACAAGTAGAAATTCATAGCCTGCAGGCATGCAACCTCTAAAAGAAAAAGATGAACCCTGCGACGAAGATATACGACGAGTCAAATTTTTGTAATCTCTTGAGATATAATCATATTAACTCTCAAGATATAGGGCATTACCTTGAAAAAATTTCTGATGAAAACTGCTGAGTAGATTATCCTGAAGATCATGTCTTTATTGATTGAGGTCAAGGAAGAAAATAATTCAAATTATCAATTAAATATTAATGTTGTTGCTGAAGCTACTTTGAAACCCAAAGTGATTATTTAAAGCATAATATATTTATTCAAGAACACTCTTAACAGTGATACTGGTAAACTAACTACAAATAGTCAAACAGATAATAGCCTCTAAAGAAAACAACCTACATCTAATCAGTAAAATAAAGATTATAGGGCATAATACACCTGGCAAATAAAAACACCATGAGCAATCATATAGTCAACTTCATAAACATATTCTGTAACAACTTAATGATATAAATTTTCAAGAGAGGAGGAAAATATAATCACAAGATCAAAAAGTCCATTAAGGATACTCAAAGAGTTTGCTAATATCAATCCAACTGCGCCTGCTGATCTTATAAGTAAGACGTTCAAGACTAAGTAAATTGCTGAGAAGATCAGCAATGAGTCATTCGATTGTTTAAGTTGCTTCTCTGTTGCAACTGCGTGCAAAAATGCTTCTGATGTTCCTGATAGAGGAGAAATTATAATAACTTATATTATATATAACAATCTCTTTGGCATATAAAACCAATGCTTGGTGGGGAACAAAAAATAGAGTAACAGGTACAAAAAAAATTGTTCAGTAAAAACAACTAATACTGTTCAGTGAAAACAGCCAATACTAACCAACTAATACCTTTAAGTAAAACAACTAAAATGCATTTTAGTGTCACGGTGCAACTGGTGCGTAGAAGTACTTGCCAAATCAAGTAACACTTGGGTGCGCCAGTTGTAGTTGTACCGTGCAATTGGTGCACAATTAATACAGTTCAATAAAAACAACGACCAACGAATACCTTTTAGTAAAAAAAAACTAATACTATTTATAAATGCACTTGAGTTGCATGGTACACTTGGTGCATAGAAGTATTTGCGAAGCATAAAAGTCAATAAGACGAGAACTAAAAATAACAAAGGTTCGAATAGTGACAAAAACAATGCAAAAGTCATATGTATAATCATTTACCATTCATGGCCAAAACTATCACATAAAGGCAGTAATATCGGAGCGCTGTTGAAGCTTCTCCATCACTCCATTTACTACCATACAGCAACCTGATGAGGGAATAGGAATAGCTCGGACCAAATGAAATGACCACCAGCCCTAGCAAAAGATAAAAGTATTTACGAAAAGAAAATGAAATACACGTTGACTAAAAGATTGCAATAAACAACTGTACTTTTATTTTACTAAGGAACATTTCCTACCACATTGAAAAAAAAAAAGATTTTCCAGACAACTGTAAGATATGCATTTACCTATTAGCAAAACAAGCTTCAGAGCATCTGTTAGACTCCTCCCAAGGTTCTTTCTCCTCTCTTTATCTCCTGCATGAAAACATGGTTAAATATATTAAAGTGTAAGGAGAGAGAATCGATTGTACGACAAGTGTGATAGTAGCTTTATTGGTGCTGTAGTGGTGGTTTTAAAAACCGGATTTTTAAAAAATGAAGTAGAACAATTTCTTAATTTTCAAATTCCAAAACCAGTTTTGAAATCCCAAATAATACATCACCTAATGTTAAAAACCTTAATTCACTTGAGAGATATAAATGAAATGTAAATAGATAATCTGATAACGAAGATATGTCTACCCTCATCAAACAACTCTATGCGGGCTTCTAATCAATTTGTTAATTGAAACTTATATCGTACACTTGATTCCTGAGAACAATCATCTAGAAAGGTGACTTTCATTGTTCCTTTATAGCCTACACTCTTGCAATTAATAAGGCTGATTTCATGAGTCATGAGTAATGCTAATATAAAAAACTGATATGCTATCCACATGTTCAATAAATAGAATAATAATATGCACCTGACCTAAGTTCATTTGAATTCCTCAACAGCTAAAAACTTCGGGAGTCAGGGGTTTGGGGGGGGGGGGGGGGGGTATAATAATGGCTTAAATTACCAAAAAATCACACTAACTGTTGTGAAACTTTTTCCACAAGCCACCTCAGGCTTAACACGTCATTCCAAAAAAAAGTGCATCACACAACAAGCCTAAGGGTCTCAGAATTATATGAATATCTGGGACCCTCTAATCCATTCCTTAACATAGTAAATAGCAAAATCATTCTTGAATCTTGGTTGCAAAATATTTTATAAGAACAAATCGTTAAGATGCAATAATGAGAAAAAATATTAATTAAGAAGAGATATAGACCTGAAACAGACCTTGCAAACGTCACATAAGAACTTTCTTCAAATGGAAGAAAGATCATCCTCACCACTAAGCTCCCTGAGAACAAACTGTTATCTATTAGAATAATGACTGAATGGTGGAAGGCAGAACCACGCTATATTGCTAATAATAATAAAAATAATAAAAGGCAAAGGGCTATGATTGATTTACCTAGTTTGTCTACAAGTCCATATACAGCTTGGTTATATGGTGTATCTAACCATACAAGAACCATCTTTTCACCTTCTTGAAGAATCAGCTTCCGAAAGGATTGAAGTGTAAAAAGCATACACATGTTTGCAAGTGGTCCATCATAACTCAATATACTTCCTATCCTGCAATGTTTATAGTGAATACTATAAGAAGTGACTGATTTTGCTCTTGAAGAATCTAACTCGACTCACATTGGATAACAAATAAATATAACACCACAGAAAATATGCGCATGTGATCATTGTTTCATCTTCCAAATCCCAATTAAGTCCTGACACATATCCAACAAGGGCAAAATGGTCCAAGAAAGTGGCACTAAAATCTTTTTGGAAACAAAACAATATTATTGTTTTGGGGATCTGACAGAAAATTGTATGCCAACAAAAACACATATCTCATAATTGAAAAAAATTAAAAATAGAAAAAAGTTGGGTTCGAAATTTATGTTATCGTGTCATTCTCGTGTTTGAATTGAGTTAATTTCGGGCTATGCTCAAAATACAACAAACAATTGAATACTTCCCTTTGACCCACTAAAAGATACACCTTAGTCTTTACCACTAACACTATGATGGAGTCAAATACAGATGGATCAAAAATACTGATAAGAAATATTAGAGATTCCATCGTTCTCTACTAATTCAGTCATTTAATTTTCCTACACAAGTTTTATATAAGAAATTTGTGCAGCTAAAGATAATGATGTAACAAGGAAATCAGTACCTGAATGGAAATAGAATAGAAGCTTTATATACTCGAAATAGAACAAAGTAGCCCCAGTAACCTAAGAAAATAGATGCCCCGTATGCAACCTGGGACAGGCCAAATACAATTGATTTCTCCTGCAGTTCATAGAGTAGTTGAGTAATCAACAGGTGCAGTTAAACAGTGTTAACCATACACAGCAGATAAAAATCTTGCACAATAATAGTTAAGCAGGAAAGAATATACTCAGTAAACATAAAGAAGGGTAAGGAAGTCAATATACAAGTGTAGTATATTTTAAGTTTTTATTTGCCAAATCAAGAGAAGAAAACATAATTAGTATGTAAGGAATTCAAAAACTTGCATCAAAATATTAAGTACTGGAAAACATATAATCTTCTCTGAGTTACAGAATTCATATAGTCTTCCAATATTAAACATTGTCAAGCTCAGTTTTTGAAGTATAGTAATAAAGGACAATAAAAGTTCCTTAGGAGAAAGCACACAGCTTTAGGCAAATTTCCTGTTCAACTCTGACGTAAAGCAATAGAAGACTGTAAAACTCAGTGTAATAGTGCATATATCTAATGTTAACATTTACCAGGCTTGGTAACTTCAAGATGAGGATATATGTTACTATACAGCGTGAAAAAGTGGCAGCAGTTTCAACAACCAGCCGCAATCTGAGAAGAACCAAATTCTGGGACAAAATATAAAATGGTTCTGCCAGTAGCTCAAGAACGCATGCAAAACCTGCACATACTTAAAAGATTAAAACGAAAGTCCTCACTAGAAAGAAGAAGATTATGGAACCAGTTAAACTCTCTGTTTTTCAAGCATAATATTTGATCAAAAGAAACAGGTTTAATGCAGAAGGCGGTAGCACCTACTTACTGTTCTATTAATATGAAATTGGTAAAAAGGAAAATAAGAGTAAAGTCATCCATGCTGAACCTATGTTCCCCAGCCCACTCACTATAGTTAAATCCATAAACAATGAGGTACATCATTTTTGCAAAAGTTAATGATTTTGAGAGAGTGATTTGATTTAGTGATTGTGAGAAAAATTGCTTAATAGTAACAGTCATCGGTGTTTGCAAAATTTGTAGAAAAAAGAAGTTGGGTGTTTGGTAAAAGGTAAAAGATTAGATAAAAGCATAATCAGTTAGAAGCATACCCTTTCTTCTTTTAGAGTTTAGATTCTAGGTGATTAGTTTAAGTAGAAGCATTCTTGAACACACTCAAATTATCTTTTGCAAAGCAGAAGCTGATTAAATAATCAGCTTTAAGCTGTTGGATAACAGTGAGAACACCAACAGACTATACATATGATGGCGGAACAATGGAACGGAATCAATGATAAAAAAAGTCAAAGATACCAAAATGCCTTTGTTTTCCCCTTTCAGCTAAATTGTTAACTTGCCATTTCTGCATGTAAATATTTTCAAATGTGCCTTTTGTATTAAGAATTATTTTAAATTTTATTTTTGTCCAATTTTAGCAACCCACATCCCTGGGTATGTTTGTTACTATCTTACTAAAGCAAGATTTTACTTTCAAAATCATAATGCATGTTTGTCCATAGGATTATGCAAGCCACATTTTAAAATCCACCAAAATCCTAACCTATAATACCTACACACTCTCTTGCATTATCTTTCATACTTTTCCTTTTCCCAATAGCATGCACATTTATTTTTCACAATATAATATTCCTACTATCACTTACTTTTTCATTATCTTTTTCTCAATCCTACCCTACTACATCTTATCAACCAAACATAACTAAAAGTCAATCACCTTTTTACTATTCAAGGATTTTCCCAATCCCCCTACAGCCTGAACAAACATACCCCAAAGTCCTACCTTCTTTGTTTGAGTGCACTTTGATAGTTAGAACAGCAAAGCATCCAACTATTTCTAATTAGCTTACCATTGATCAAGATAGCTTGTGCATACGGACTAGAATAACTTAGATCTTGCCACCAGAACACAAATAAACATGCTGCAAATGTAACTAGTACTCCTAAAGGAAAGGACATCCAGGCGACTTTCAAAAGGTTAGCTGCATTTGATCCCGTTGCTGAAGCACCATCACTGCTAAATCAATTTTCAGAGACATTTAGAAAATCAAATAGGACTAACAATTAATGCATGCATATGCCGGTTTCGAAACGACACAAGGGTTTAGGATGCTAAATGACGATGTTTCGTGCGTTTTCCAGCGATTTGGGACAAAAAGTATACAATTTGAATACATATGGGACAAAATTGGAAAAGTAAAAACTGTAGGACCATTTCAAAAAGAGGTACACATGCATGAGACATTGAGACCGTCTCACGAGGCGCATGACACTTTAACATTTAGAAGATGTGGGTGTTGATTTGTGCTAGTTTGTGCCCTGTCTCATGTATGAGACTGTCTCGTACGAGTTTTTGTCTATGATCTATCAAAAAAGGTAATAAATTATGGGACGGATTTGGTTTTAGTCCCGCATTTTAACACCCATATAAACAAAACAAAAGTAACATTATGCATCCAGGCTCCAGTCTATTTCAACAGAAAGACGGAGCTGTTCTATGTGAAAAAGTATTGCATAGAACCTTAATCATGCCATGCCAATGTATTACCAAGATCAAATTATATGTTATAAACTATTTAAGGGAAGCAATCTGGAATACTGACAGCATGCAAGAGCCTGATACATGTATGAGCAGGTACTAATATGTATATTGAAGGCAATAATAACAGTAACGAAAGCATTCAACAATACCATCTGATATCAGCCCTCATGCATGCTCGACGAAACCCCTCTCTACTGAGAAACAACACACAGGTAACAAACAGATGGAACTGTACAGCATAAATCTGCATTGTGTTAAGTAACAATAACTGTTAGACAGAATGACAAATAAAAAACTACAGATGGATAATCTACGAAATAAATAAACAAAAGGATAACAGTAAGATCGATTTTCACTACTTAATTCACATTATTACCTCCAAATGTCACCAAAAAGAAAAAATTAAACAAATAACGAGTTCTAAAAAATATAATTACCGCATAATCTTCTTCAGAGATGTGTCTAACAATCCAGGAATTGAATATGAACGGGATTCCCCTCGATAGAAACTGCGTAGCTACACACTCACATTATTCTACGTTAGTACAATATCACCTAGAGTATTAAACTTAACAGAATGAGATCAACTAACTGAGATAAAAGTAACAATTAATCTAACCTAGTAAATATTTAAATGTGTGCTGGAAATTCGCAGCTGCGCCGCCATCTGCATTTGACATCTCTGAATCCATTTTTTCGGTTATTTATAGAATTTAAGGGTAATTAACTTGTACTGCTCTTTGGAGATGTCAAATACGGGTTTAACTGGTATTTGGGGGCGAATAAAAGGCCAATCGCCGTTTTTGGTCGATAGCCGGTGGTTGGGACCCGGAGGCCGGTGGTGAACTACGCCGTTCGCAAAAGTGCAATTTGCGGGTTACAGTTTCTGCATTTGGTTGTTTAAACTGATTTTCAGTTTCAATTCCGACCAATTAGGGCTTTCCGGCAGCGGTGGTTGCTGTGTATCTGGTTTCTGCAACGGTCCCCGCCGTGAGCCCAAACTATGGCTTCTAAATTTCAGGCGACGATTTCGATCTGCTTGATTATTGACGTTTTCGGTTGACAATTTTGGGATTGTTTTGCAAATTAGGCCAATTTCATTTGGGTTATATTTGGGCTTCTTTACAAGTGGTACTGCAGGTTCGTTTTGCATTTAGGGAGGGCGGAAAAATTTGCAAACTTTAAAGTGCTACAATTTCATAATTCCGATGGATAATTAAAATGTAAATTTATTTTAAAATTTTATAGGGTAAGATATTGAAAAAGTTAATTAAATTTGTATTATTAAATTATTATTATAGGCCGGTTCAACCGGTTGAATCGAAAATCGGCCATGAAATCGGTTCAATTATCCTCAAAAAATCGTTTTTGCTGTTGAATCGGAAAAAACGGACCAGAACCGGAAAAACCGATCAAAACAGGGAACCGGTTGAACCAAGTAGAACTAGTTTTCTATTTTTTATTTTTTTTTAAATTTAAAACTTAATCCTAATTTTTATCATTCTTATTTTAAAATTTTAGTATTTTAAATTGTATTGTATGATATTATTTGTCACGACCACCCTTATTTAAGTCCAATTAATATGAATATAAATATAATTTAGCTATAAACTGCTATCAATTTTTTTTTCCCGAACATTATGACCTCAACATCATCTCATATACCATCATAATCTGATTTCAACCTGTTCGCTCGTTATATATATTTATAACAAATACCAATAAACCAACCATCCAAACTCAAACTCCAAGCCAACACACACCAGTATGTATAAGCTCTAATAATATAATATAAGATAATACATATCCCAAAAGTGACAAAATATAACGACGGAAGCACAATGGGCCACAGTATGCCCAACAGGTCGTCATCTATGTACACAGTCACTCAAAACCCACAGGAGCTCCGCAGCTTGTCCAGTAAGCCCAATGTGTCACATCAGGATCACCTACAATGCATAAACTAAGTGAGACATATAAATTTCAGTAAGCAGAAATTATACATGATAAAAACTTTTTTCAAAATCCTCTCCAATCTCTCTCTCTCTCTCTCTCCCAATTTTTCAGATACACGCCGGTAAAACTTCTAGATACACGCCAGAATAAAGCTTCCAGATACAATACACGCAAGAGTAAAGCTTCCGAATACATGCCAGAATAAAACTTCCGGATACACGCCGGAATAAAATTTCTGGATACACGTCAGAATAAAATCTTCGGATACACGCCGGAATAACTCAATACACTGACCACCACGTGGCCAAAACACCTCACCTCACCTCTTTTAGATTACTCATACTTCGCAGTACTCGTATATTCATGCATGATATGTTTGATACAATTCAACACAAGATCTCTCTCAAGATTCACACATTGTTGAACCAACATGTTCAGTTTATGGTAATCATATAACAACAATCAAGTCTCGTAATCTGAGTAATATCCATGTATTTCCAGCTATACAAAAATAAATCACAAAATAATAAATTTATGCGTTGTAGTTGCAGATGAATTTCTACTTATCTCGACCAGAAGAACATTGATACCTCGAAGTTTCGAACTCCTAAATCGCCTTATTAAGTCCTATGTCAGTTGTACAATCCTGATGTCTACCACCTCGAATTTTCATCCTTCCTCTCTTTTCTTTTCTTTTTTCTCTCTTCTTTACACTCTTTTTCTTCTTTTTTTTTTTCGCTTCGTCGAGCCTCTGTGCCCTTTTCTTTTCCAATTTGATGTGTGTGTGGCTCTTAAAAAGGTTGTAGATGGATAAGTATATATCCCACCGCCTTAATAATTCTTAAGGGGTAAGTTTTCTAATTTCATATGTTATTACTACTACTATTATTATTATTATTTTATATATATATATATATATATATATATATAGTATACCCTACTAAGTTTATATACACCATATATATTTACTTTAATTTTTATATTGATTAATATTGTTAATTAATTCCCAAATTATCTACACTTAACTTATACAACAATTAAATAATTTATAATGTGCACTCAAATATGACTAAATCCCAATAAATTATATTAAAATTTTCTCACTCACTAATCACATGCAAGCACAAAAAAATAATATGGAATCACATATAACACCCAAATAATATTAACCCGTAATTAATATAAAATGCACGCAATGTGTAAAATATATTGGCCAAAATATAATAATAAAAATGCGGGTATTACATCCTCTCCTCCTTATAAAAATTTCGTCCTCGAAATTTCTCGTACTATATTTAACTAGTCCTACTTTATGAAAACATTATTCTTCCTTTTTCTATTGCTAATCTCACTCAAGGATTATCACTGGTATTCTTTAAGCTTGTATACTACTGAATCAAATCATCTTTATCAACATCTAATATATACAATAATATATAGTTCAACTCACTTAGACCCTAAACCCTGCTCAATACCAAACAAATCATAACACATACACTTATAGAAATTTTATTCTTTTTAAAACAATTTCCTACATAGTCATATGAAACCCAACACATAGATTTATCCATAGATTTTCAATATTATTAGTTTTTCAGTCATTGATATTAAGAAATAACTTACGATTTAATTTACTAATTGGTAACAACTCTCATTTAGTTATTCAACATACAAAAATTTCTCAGTTTTGGTCTTAAAATACTCAATCATCTACCTATTTATTTGATACACGTTTCTTTATATACATAGGGTCTATTTACAGGCATAACACACTCTAGGCTTAATTTGACATGGTTTAATAAATTCTCAATTTCTTTTGCTTACTAATCTTTATTATCTTACTATAATCTTA
Organism: Stenogyne calaminthoides; assembly: GCA_037126765.1. Taxonomy (NCBI): domain Eukaryota; kingdom Viridiplantae; phylum Streptophyta; class Magnoliopsida; order Lamiales; family Lamiaceae; genus Stenogyne; species Stenogyne calaminthoides. Next base: position 15,073,247 of record JBBCBC010000029.1, read on the forward strand.
TCAATGCCTTGTTTGGGGTGTTATATCTTAACAAAATCATAAAATAGAGCAGAGTTTTAACTTTCAAATAAGTCTATATCCAAAAATTAAGAATTCCCAACGACGATTGACATCACGCTGTTACGTTTTTTATATTTTCTGGGATGTTTGTAATGTGTTTTTTTTAATTTTCTGGAATAATATTGCTAAAATATAAATTGCTGGTAGAACAAGATGAAGAACAAGATGAAGATTTGAAGAAATTGGGAGAGAGGGAATTAGATAGGAAGAGAGATAGTTAGAAGAGGGAGAATGATGCAAATTTTATGATATTCTCATTCATCGGCCAGAGGTCGTATTTGTAACTAACAGTGGGGTCCATACACAGGTGGATACTCCTTAGGTAATTTAAATGCGGAATCTAAAATAGATAAAGGATCTTCCAGGTCATTCTAAATGTTTGGGCCCATTTGTGAGAAGCCCAAACATTTCCTCATTCAGATACACCGCTCAGATAATTTGGCTCAGGTGCGTCCTGAGCCTCAGGTTCCTCGTTCAGATAATTAACCTCAGGCGCATACTGAACCTCAGGTTCCCGGTTCAGATATTTAACCTCAGGCGCATCCTGAACCTCAGGTTCCTTATTCAGATAATTAGACTCAGGTGTATCCTGAGTCTCAGGTTTCTCGCTCAGATAATTTGGCTCAGGTGTATCCTGAGCCTCAGGTTCCAGGTTCAGATAAATATATTTTGAACCTCTCTTTCCCACTGAATAAGGAAACCCTAATTTTAACTCCCCTTTCGTTTCCATCTCACTATTCTTCACGTTCCTCTCTGGTCTCGCAACAATACTCCCTCCAACGGAAGATCCTTGTCCCCAAGGATGGAGTGAAGGAAAATTTCGCAGAACAAAGGCGGTATCTTCCCACGAATCGATTTTTCAGTCTTCGGTAACCCAATAGACACGAACCTGATCTATCTCCCTTCCGTTTTCCAGGTATCGACGTCGTTCTGTGACATTGTAGGGCTGGATCGCGAAGAGGCCGTTGCTATCAACATCTGGAAGACTCTATGAAGGTACATACTTAACCCCTATGTGTTTCTTCAGTAAAGAAACATGGAAGACGGGATGAATCTTTGACCCAATTGGTAGATCTAACTTGTAATCCACACTCCCCACCCTTTGCAGGATAGTATAGGGGCCAAAGTATTTTGATGACAACTTCAAATTCTTTCGGTATTGAATGAAATTCTGCCGAAAGGGTTGAAGTTTGAGAAAAACTTGGTCTCCTACCTCAAAAACCCTCTCTTGTCTATGCTTGTCTGCTTGTACCTTCATGCGATTCTATGCTTTGATTAGATTATCCTTGACTTGTTGTATGATGTGTTGTCTGTGAGTAAGCAGATCTGTAACCTCCTCATTTGTTGAATCCAAATATGGCCCATAAGTAAATCCTGTAGGAGTATACCCGTAGAGAGCCTCAAAAGGTGTCATCTTCAGACTTGAATGATAATTGGTGTTGTACCAGTACTCTGCCATAGGTAGCCACTTCAACCACTGCTTAGGGTTGTCACTTACTAAACACCTCAAGTACTGCTCCAGACATTGATTTACCCTCTCAGTCTGTCCATCAGATTGGGGGTGATAAGATGAACTTAGGTGTAATTGAGTTCCCACCAACTTAAATAGTTCCTTCCAAAAATACCTAGTAAATATTTTGTCCATGTCACTCACTATACTAGCTGGTAACCCATGCAGCTTATAGACAACATCCAAAAACACCTTAGCTAAAGAAGTAGCAGTATATGGATGTGATAGGGCTATGAAATGTGAATATTTAGTGAATCTGTCCACTATCACCCATATCACATTCTTTCCCCAAGAGTTAGGAAGCCCCTCTATGAAATTCATAGAGATATGTGACCATGTTTGCTCTGGAATGGGTAAGGGTTGTAGGAGGCCAGGGTATAAACCTGGGCTTGACTTATTTTTGGCACATACTTCACACCTCTTGACCCACATCAACACATCATCTTTCATATTAGGCCAAAAAAACATCCTCTTAAGCCTCTGATAAGTTCCTGTAACCCCAGAATGCCCTCCATAGGGTGTGGAGTGCATCTCATAAAGGATCAAATCTCTTAATCCACTATTGCTACCCACAACCAGCCTCTTTTTATATCTCAAAATACCATTAGTGAACTGAAATAGGGAATAAGTATTAGGATCAGTACCTTTGGCTTTGATGATTTCCTCAATGTAACCATTATCAGTGTAACTTAGCAGGACCTGATCCAACCATGTTGGGACTATTGTAGTTATAGCAGAACAACTGTTCTCCCTTCTGGATAGTGCATCAGCTGCACTGTTCTCACTCCTTTTTTTATACAAAATCTCATAGTCAAGGCCCAACAACTTAGTAATCCATCTTTGTTGTAGTGGAGTTACCACATTTTGGTCCAGAAGGTGTTTAAGAGATTGTTGGTCAGTCTTTATAGTGAATTTCTGACCCTGCAAATAGTGTTTCCACTTCTCAATGGCCATTAGTACTGCCAAAAACTCCCTCTCATAGACAGAGAGTGCTTGATTCCTTGGACACAATGACTTACTCATGTAAGCAATGGGCTTTCCTTCTTGCATGAGTACAGCTCCAATTCCTTTCCCACTAGCATCATTTTCTACCACAAATCTCTTTGTGAAATCAGGTAATGCTAGCACTGGGACACTCACCATGGCTTCCTTCAATTTCTGAAAAGCTAGGTCTGCCTCAGAGTTCCATTTGAAATTGTCCTTCTTGAGTAAAGAAGTGAGTGGTTTGCTGATGAAACCATATCCCTTCACGAATTTCCTGTAATACCCTGTTAAGCCCAAGAAACCCCTTAATTGTTTAATGGTTTGTGGTTTTGGCCATTGAACCATACACTCAATCTTTCCTGGATCAGTGGCAACTCCATCTTTAGAAATTATGTGGCCCAAATACTCCACACTAGTTTGGCCAAAACTACATTTGCTTCTCTTAGCAAACAACTTATTGGCCCTCAAAAGTTGTAAGACTGCTTCCAAGTGAATCAAATGTTGTGTTTCCTCGGTGCTGTAAATGAGGATGTCATCAAAAAAGACCAACACAAATTTCCTCAAATGATCCCTGAACACCTGATTCATTAGTGATTGAAATGTAGCAGGTGCATTGCACAACCCAAATGACATCACTAGGAATTCATAATGACCATTATGGGTCCTGAAAGCAGTCAATTGCCTATGCTCTTCCTTCATTAGGATTTGAAAGTACCCTGACCTCAAATCTATCTTTGAAAAGATTTTAGCACCCTTAAGCTCATCTAGTAACTCATCAATGATAGGAATAGGGTAGTTATGCTTGATTGTGAGCTCATTAAGGTACTTGTAATCCACACATAGCCTCCAAGTGCCATCTTTTTTCTTCACCAAAATCACAGGTGAAGCAAAATGGTTTTTACTATGTTGAATTACTCCTGTAGTCAGCAAGTCCTTTACAATCTTTTCAATTTCCTCCTTATGGCTGTGAGAAGTTCTATATGGGTACTGCTGTTTAGGGATGCTCCCTGGTTTGAGTATAATCTGGTGTTCCACCCCCCCCTGGTGGTAATTCCCATTGGTTCCTCAAATATATCCTTGTAAGCTAGTAGTAGCTTATGTAACTCAGGATCATCTTTAGTGTGGGTAGGAGGTGTTGATGTAATTAAGTACATCTCATTAACTTCCTTAAAGGCTTCTGTGTGGATCATCTGATATAATTCCACATCAGAAATCAACTTACATTCAGCTGTTGAAGTAAGTGCTTGTAGTTTCACCCTCTTCCCAAGCAAGTCGATTTGTGAAAGTCATCTTTTTCATAGTCAAGCTCAATAGGTGTCTTGAAATTTTAACCAATCCCTCCCGAGGATCGGATCACAACCCTCATTCTCCAACAAACCTCGGTGGGTAGGTGAATTGATGTCCTGCATGTTCCAAGTGAAAGGGTTCACTTGTTGTGAGTCGACCAATCTTTGCCCATTAAAGAACCTTCACCAAGATGGGTTTATCATCACTCAAAGGGCATTTGAGCCTTTTAGATGTAGACTTTTGTATAAAAACTCGAGGGTCTTTACCGAGTCTATGAGAATGTGGAGTTTGTGGTGTTCAAACTCCCCAAAAAGCCTCATGGTAGTAACTCCATCTTCACCACTTAGAGCATTTAGTGACATCTGGACCTCTTCCATGATGTCAGCCCCATAAACAACCTCCGTTCTTCCTTCCGAAGGGTAGGAGAAGAGAAGGATTGAGTATCTTCCTCTTCTTCTACCAGAATCATGTATGAAATTCTCTGTTTGCATTTGTGCCCATGCACAAAAGGTTCATCACAATTGTAACATAACCCCTTCTCCCTCCTAGCTGCCATTTCTGTAAGAGATAAGACCTTGAAATGTGGTTTTCCTTTCTAGGTAGGGCCCCCAAAGAAGATCACCCTTCTTCCTTTGCATAAAATTAGAGTTAGGGTTAGGGTTAGGGTTAGGATTAGAAACCCTTGAATAGGGCTTAAGTTTTTTTAGTTAGTCAAAGAAGAGCTTTGATCTTGCTTCTGCCCAATTTAATAGCATGTTGAAGTGTGGTAGGTTCAAACATGGCTATTGTTGCTTGTAGCTCTTCATTAAGTCCTCCAATGAAACTTGCCACAAAGTAGATTTATGAGAATACATCCCCAGTAACTACCATCATACAAGCTTTTAGCTCCTCATACTTATCAACATAATCTTCATAGCTACCAGTTTGTTTGAGTTTGTTAAACTCAGAAATCACTGTAGAGTCCTTAATCTCCTCAAATCTAGTTCAGAGAATAACCAAAAATTGTGCCCAAGTTAATTCCACATTTCTTTGATTGAAATTCTGACCCCGTAGTGCTGCTTTACCCTCAAAATGGATAGTAGCGAAAGTTATTTTTTGTTGATCAGTCATACTGGGCATAAGCTTAAAATACCCATTGGATCTTAGTACCCATAACCTAGGTTTAGAGCCATCAAACCTAGGGAATTCAATCTTAGGCACTGGGTTGTGAAATTGGGTACCATCAGTTAACTTCCTTGGAGATTCCTGATATTGATAAGATGATCCCCCACCAGCAGTTTCAAAGGTAAGCCCTCCACCAGCAGGTCCATAGTTAGGCCCTCCACCACCAGATCCAAAGCTAGGACTCCCCAAAATAGAAGGCCCTTCATTGTGACCCTTTCCTTTTTCCATATTCAACAGTTGTAACTGGATAGCTACCAAAGTGTTAGTCATAAGATCAAATTTCTCCTCCATCTTGGTTGTTAAACCTTGCATATTGTCTGTTAGCTTCCCCTCTACTGCTTCCAGCTTCATGGCTTCCGTTTGAATTAATAATTCCAGCTTCCTGTGTGATTCTTGCAGATCCTTGGAGCGCGTTCCCTCGGCCATGATCAAACTTGGCTCTGGAATACCAAATGTTACGTTTTTGATATTTTCTGGGATGTTTGTAATGTGTTTTTTTGATTTTCTGGAATAATATTGCTAAAATATAAATTGCTGGTAGAACAAGATGAAGAACAAGATGAAGATTTGAAGAACTAGGGAGAGAGAGAATTAGATATGAAGAGAGGTAGTTAGAAGAGAGAGAATGATGCAAATTTTCTTTTATTCTCATTCATTGGCCAGATGTCGTATTTGTAACTAACAGTGGGGTCCACACACATGTGGATATTCCTTAGGTAATTTAAATGCGGAATCTAAAATAGATAAAGGATCTTCCAGGTCATTCTAAATGTTTGGGCCCATTTGTGAGAAACCCAAACATTTCCTCATTTAGATACACCGCTCAGATAATTTGGCTCAGGTGCGTCCTGAGCCTCAGGTTCCTCGTTCAGATAATTAACCTCAGGCGCATACTGAACCTCAGGTTCCCCGTTCAGATATTTAACCTCAGGCGCATCCTGAACCTCAGGTTCCTTATTCAGATAATTAGACTCAGGTGTATCCTGAGTCTTAGGTTTCTCGCTCAGATAATTTGGCTCAGGTGTATCCTGAGCCTCAGGTTCCAGGTTCAGATAAATATATTCTGAACCTCTCTTTCCCACTGAATAAGGAAACCCTAATTTTAACTCCCCTTTCGTTTCCATCTCACTATTCTTCACTTTCCTCTCTGGTCTCGCAACACACGCGCACTACTACCAACACACATTTGCAACAATACCTGAACACGAGCACACGCTGTTGCGACTCAGCGGCTCAGTGCTGACGATCGAGCAAATAGTATATCGGTTCGTAATAATACCGTGTAGTAGAAGTACGTGGAATCAATTTATTTAAAAACTGACAGTGCATTCTATACCAGATGATAACAATTTTCTACTTTTTCCCCAAACTCCTCGCACGGCCTAATCCCCCAAAATACCATGATTTCCACACATGTACCGCCACCTGATACGCATGCACAACCACACACACTCACGAGCACACGTTGCTGCAGTCAACGGCTCAGTGACGGCGATCATACACTAGCATCTTAGCAGCGACAATGTTATGCAGAACCAAGGTAATTGGGGTCATTCATATTGTCCATTATATATATATCCTACACTTTAACAAGTTTATTTTCCTGTGTCTAATGAGTTGGGCGGGAATTCAAATTTCATAAACATTGAGTTCGCGTCAAAGCATATTACGTCATAATTCATGAAATAACTTTCCCTTTTACTTAAATTAGACAAAATAATTGAATAACACACATATTCTGCAATTATAATATTCAAATTTTAATTTAGGATTCATTTCTTTTTTAATTTTACCAGCTTTCACCTTCAAAATTCCAAACTCTCACATCTTGAAATTCATATCCATATCCATACTATTTTAAAAAGTGGCTAGTGTTTGAGAAATATTTTTGGACCACTATGTCCTCCTCAATATTTACTCAATGCAAACTAATCCCTGTAAACTCTCCACTCAGCTCCTTCAACATTTCACAAACGGCAAATTGTTCCATGCAAATACTCCAATCATTTCATATTAATCCATACAGTCAATTGAGGATATACCGATATATAAAAAAAAAAAACACTCCAACACTTTATTGAAGACGAGAAGACGGACGAGAATATCCCATCAAGAGCGTCGTCAAGAGCGTGGGTAGGGCGCGACGATCGTTGGCGAGAGAGCTTGAGAGAGTTGAAGCGGCGGCGACGGCTCGACGTAGGGTAGGGCGCGGCGAGAGCGCTTGAGGGATGAAAACTCTACCTTCAAATTCAAGAAGGTTTGATCGTTGCTTATTTTAATTTTTTACTTTGTTAACACTTGTCTGATTTTAATGTACTCAGTTATTTTTTCCCGTGATTTCGTGATTTCTGGAACTTTTAATGGAAAAAATTGCGTTTTACATCTTCATCATCTTCATTAATTTTGCTGGTGATTAATTTTGAAAGTATTCTGGCATACATTGGGGATTTTGATTGCGCTTTACATCTTCATCATCTTCATTAATTTTGCTGGGTGATTAATTTTGGAAGTATTCTGCATATATTGGGGATTTTGATTTTGTGACATAATGATTATTTTCCTATATAGAGAAGATATGATATGTCCTTCTTAGTAATTTTTTGTGGGCCGTGATTTCTAATTAGCCATCTGATTTCTAGCTATGAAAATTCAGAAGACTATTAAGTGCTTTTGCTGTGATTTCATTGTTTTTGCTTCATCTATTGAAGAGGGCTTCCTTGTGTTGTTATGTTGTTAATTGGGGTGTTGAAAATTGACACTTACAGAAAACTCAAGGCTCAGCGTTGATTCCAGTAGCTTTTCTTGATCTTGATGAAGAGGAACCTAAATCAAAACAAGGTACTCAGTTTTCTTTGTAAATATTATGATGTTTAACCAAATTCGATGTCGTCGTCTTAGAGCATCCTAACTTTGAACTGGAGTTAAATTTTTTTGGATGAAATTAGGGATTTGAGGTACTTAGGGATTATATTTTCAGGTGAAGTTCCATGGAAGAAAAAGGGATGAAAGTGATGCCACAACGTTGAGAGAGAGTAAGTCAAACTCAAAACAGGTAAATGAAGTTTTGTTTTCTTTTTCTTTTTTCCCTTTTTAAGGTGGAAATAGAAGAGAATAAATTTGAATCTATACACTCTTTCATGGCCTTTTATTACTTTTGACCCCCCATCGTCGTGTGTATTTAATTAATTGTAGGAAACTTTTAGTTTACTTTTCTGGTTTTAGACTCACAACTCTAGCCACACTTGGTCATAGTATGTAACTTTAGCAAATTATGGGACTTCGAAATCAGTATACTGACCTAACCAGCTTGATTTGGGGATTTGCTGTTTCAGAATTGAGCAGAATCCATTACATGTTGTCTAGCATTTTCTGAGATCACATTTTTATGAAGAAATACATTATTATCTTGATAATCAAGGATTGTAGTGTACATCCAATCAAACCAAACAAAAACTTTTGAGGTTTAGCCTTTATAATTTTAAAAAATAAATGAAACTGTGTTAACGTACCAGAAATTTTGATTTTTAGCTAATTCAGCCTAATTAATAGAATAGTCATAAACAAGGATATTCTTTAGTCATATCATGTGTTTTTAGTGTATATATATATGATGGCATATTTATGGATTGGCAGAGGTCCAAATGCAGGAGACCTTATGTAAATACTGGTAAGCTTACAATTAGTTTTAACAGTTTAGTAAAATATTATATGATTGTTTGTTTGCTTATTGCTTTTTGTTCTGCATCAGTTTGTGCGTTAAAGCGAGATGCATTTGTGGGTTTTGGTTTAAATTTTAAGTTTATGATAAAAGTTGTAGGAGAAAATGCGGTTAAATTTATTTTCCTACTACTTCATTGTATTTAAACTACAGTTTTTCACTTGTCTATTTAATTTAATTAACAAAAGTCTGAAGTTTATGGTAGGCATTTGGCAGGGGAAAATCCAGTAGTATATTTTTCTGGTGCTTTCGGTTCGCCGTTCATGTTAAAGGTAGTTTTCTCATGTGATAAAGCTACTTCTTGGTTGAATCAGTTTGTCTGCTAAGATTGTTTGAAATAGGGATATAAACTTTTATACTCCCTCCGTCCTATTTTTGATTATCCGATAACTGTAGATACGGAGATTGAGAAAAAGTAGGAGATAATAGTATTAAATGGTGTAAAGTGGGTAAAGTGGGTTTGGTGGAGGGAAATAATAGTATTAAATGGTGTAAAGTGAGTTTGGTGGAGTGAAATAATAGTATTAAATATTATTGAAAGTTAATTTATTTCCTTTTTAGGAAATGGCCAAACAAAATTAGGACGACTATTTACGGAAAGTGGACAATCAAAATTAGGACAGAGTGAATATTATTTATTGAAATTATGCATCTACAATTAGAATTTTGCTTCTGAATTGATTCAAATTTGTTGGTGTTCTTATAATTGTTTACTGCTGCGATAGTTTTGTAGGGAAAGAAGGGGCAAGCCAAAGGGCATAATATGAGTCTTACAAACTCAATATGCGTGTGAATTGCATAAGCAGCTCCATTCATGCCATTAGCCATGGCATATTTGTGAGGGAGACAAAGGCTGGGGACTGAAAACATAAAATAAATATTAGAAATGAAATAATAAATCCCTTTAAAAGTAAAAGCAAGAGGCAACATCCTTATTCACCTTTCCAATTCATTCCTTTTCTACTGCGCTAAATTCACTAGCTTTCTCGATTGTAGGAGTAATTTATTGTTGTTGCTGTTTCATTATCTCTGAATTGCACTAACTGATTCCAGAAACCCAGTTGTATTTTTTGGCTGAAAAATATTAAAAATAAGTTGGTTGCATCTGTTTATCTGTAGAGATGTATTCTTTTGGCCATCTTTTTCTTTTCAACCATGCTTAATTCTTCTTTTCCCTACTATCCGTGGTCTTATCACGCCTTGATCTATGTAATGCTATTACCAGTACTTAATTTGCATCTTCCTCCAAAGTAAATACTTTAGTTTTAGTTCACTTATTTATGATTGTGACAAGAGAATACATATATTATCTCATGTTCTCTTTTTTTTTTTTTTTCGTCCATTTGTTTTTTCCCTGTTTTTTCTTCCTGTCATTTTAGAGTAAGATTTGTGTCTTCTGGTAACTAGATTCTACCAAATAGAAAAAAAAATATGTTTTCACAGTCTGTCTTTTTATTGTCAACGATTCTAGAATGTTCCCTGATAATCATGAGTTATGTTCACTTAATATCCGAGATTAGATGCACTGTCAACAATAGCTTTATTTTCATGCTGTGGATCAGGGATGGCACCAAGAGCATGGTTTAATATTCTAAGTTATTGCACTGTGCGTTTTACTCATGTTTAATATGCTTCCTTCTTCTCTGTGATCATTATCTTGTCTGTGTTTAATTGTTTACTTTGGTGCAGGGAGATAGAACAAGGTTGAGGCCCATAGCAAGTGGTGTTTTATCTCCAGTTCATTGGTTTTTTTTGGTTTTCAATTGCTTTTGGGTTTGGGGATTCTTTTTCAACTGAATAATTTTAGGTTTGTACTCATTTACTCATTTTCTCCAACATTGAGTGTGTACTTGCTTCATGATTTTGCTTTTGCATTTATATATGTAAGCTGGTTCTTTTAATGTCTTTTAAGAACAAATTGATTATATGAAAAATATTTGAACCCTACCAAATGCTCATTGATAGAATGCATACCAAAATCCTTTGATCAACCAGTAAGATGTGTCTCTTATTTTTCTTTCTCTAATCCACATTGGCATATCTCATTAATATGAGTATTGAAAGTTTGTAACATTGAGGAGATATGAAACATGTAGTTTTTGATTAATTATGGTATAAGAGTGGTAAATTTGAGGTTTAAAGAAAACTCAATAATATAAACACATCAAGTATTACAATGCAAAAATGGGCATCGCTTAGAAAATGCATCCAACTACTTAGAATTTGTCTGCTTTATAGTCCAGCAAGGAAACTTTTGGTTATTTGTTCGCCTGTGGAGCATTTTATTTCTATCATTAGAAGAATATGTTAATTTTGCTCGGTAGATTTTCTCTTCCCCCTAAATCCTTGGTGTGTTGATGTTGTTTGCTAAAATCATGAACAATGCTTGAGAACATGAATATATTGAAGCGAGATTCTATGGATATATATATATTGAAGTGAGATTGTAAATGTTTCCCAGTATTGTTGTGTTATATGATTGATTGGTTACCAATTTATGTTGATTTTTTATTTTTTTTAGGTGTGATTTTGTGATCTTTGCTGGGAAAAAGAGTGAGAAAATAGCATCAGGGTTGTTGGAGCCTTTCATTCCCCATCTTAAATGGGCTAAAGATAAAGTCTCGAAAGACAAGTATTCGATTACGCTCATCAGATGATTCTTCTTGGTTCAGTAAGACCACTCTTGGAAAGGTACAATAGAGGTCCAAGGTATGGCAAACCGAAGGAAAAGCAAGATTTTCTTTAGTTTATGTGATCTTGCTACTTATTAGTTTGAATTTAGTATGTATATTTATAAGGTCCCCTGTGAATATGGGCATTGGTGGCAGATCATCCATTAGGCATATATTATATTTTTTTTTTGGTACTTTTCGAGCCCTAATTTATGATGTATCATCGTTTTCATGTATGGATTTTGTGATGTATATCTGTGTGAATGTGGAGAATTACTTCGTCATATTAGCGTGTTAAGTTTCTGGAGTTTGGCGGTAGGTTTTAGTGTTTTTGCATTGATTTTGATTTTGGAAACTTTCATCAAAATTTATCCAACATATATTCGATTCGTCATATTGATTTTAATTTTTTTGGGTGTCGGGCAATGGCATTATTGCAAAGATGTTTCGGGCCACTAGGATTCTTGGACGATATTTAGAGCAACAGCTTAGTTCGTTCACTCCTAATATATTTCAATATGCTTTGAAGATAATGCATTTTGATTTTGATTTCAGTTGGTTGTGTAACATATATATATCTTTCTGTAATTAAGATGGGATCTCAAGTTTATGTTTCTTTCCAAGGCTCTCATTTACACATCATGACAAACAATCAAAACATAATATTACTAACAAAATATAAATATATGTACGAGGGATAGTATTTTAAATATAAACACAAAAATGAAAAATTTATGTACTAGCAATGCACTAAAAAATGTTAATAACATAATATTTTACATGGATACTTAATTCGTTAAAATTCATATAACGTTTCAGGATGTACAACAACAATCAAATAATATAAATAATCTACAAACATATATATACACATAAAAATTTGACGACAAACACTCTAATTATTATATTGATAAATTACGTGCAACGTGCGAAGCACGTGGGAAGCTCCTAGTAATCTTAAATATCACACGATTTTAAAAGATGATATTTATTTATTATGATAGTTCATAACTCACAAGCTTACAAAAATAAATATTTTTTTTAATGTGAAATGAGACAATGTTACACTTTCTTATGAGTTTAGAGTTGAATTTGATTATAAAAGCATTAGAGTCTTTCAATAATGCACGCGAATTTTGATAAACCACCTTCCTTTTTTTTTTTGTTAACCTCTCTGAGATAAGGTTTTTAAATATATAAGTAAACCACTAATCAATTATTGTGCAGATGAGTGTGTATGAATCCCAGAGTTCGATTAGGGAATTAGCTAATTATTGGAAAATTAATAATAACACCAAATGATTCTCAAGCTTAATATGCAATAAAACAAATAATTTCGATCTAATAGTCCATAACTCAATCTGTAAAAATCCTCATGAATTTTCAGCATCTTCATCCTTTCCTTCGTTTCAATTCTAGGAATAAGATATATACTACCAAAAGTGCACGTGGTAAGTGTCCCTGATTTCCTAATCGCCTTATTCTTACTTCCTTTCAAAATTTATCCCATTTTTATCAATTAACAATAACAATACTATTTATGAACTAATTTGGTTATATACATATTAACGTGGATATAAGGATTCCACTCTACTTAATGAGGTTATATCGATCGCCTTTCTTTCTCGCCTTAGTCGTATATGTGGAATAGTATATTCCATTTTCTTTTCCTAATCTTTTTTTTTTCTTTCTTAGCATAATACAAGTTAAATAATTGATAAGTGCAACTATTATCTAATAAGGACACCAATAGCATTCACTTAGGTTCAGTACACGTGTATATAGAAAAACACGTAACCATTTCTATGTTAATCAATTTACCTAATGCAATTAGTTAGTTACTAAGTAATTCTTATGATCAATTTAAACTCTAACAAAGTATATATAAAGAGTTCTTCCCATCACTAAATGAGCAAACACATAATAATTATTCAATTAATGTGCCCTATTAATATTTATAATTAAAACGAGCTATTACTTAGTCCCGTTATGTTACTAAATATAACTTGTATAACTCCAAGAAGATCCTTCAAGCACTAGTACACTAATATTATTTGTTCACTCTCATATGCTATGATCATAACAAAAGGAGAATTTATATTTCACAGTAAATAGAAATTCACAACATGAAAATCAAGAAATGCACACAATATATAACATAAAACTTACTGACATAGCTGGACTCCCCAAGCTTTGAGCTCGTGTACATAGACAGTCTACAGGATGCAAATTGTGCTCTGATACCATTCTGTCACGACCACCTTTATTTAACCCCAATTAATATGAATATAAATATAATTTAGCTATAAATCTGCTATCAATTTTTTTTTCCTGAACATTATGACCTCAACATCATCTCATATACCATCATAATCTGATTTCAACCTGTTCGCATTCGTATATATATTTATAACAAATACCAATAAACCAACCATCCAAACTCAAACCCCAAGCCAACACACACTAGTATGTATAAACTCTAATAATATAAATATAAGATAACACATATCCCAAAAGTGACAAAATATAACGACGTAAGCACAATGAGTCACGGTATGCCCAACAAGTCGTCATCTATGTACACAGTCACTCAAAACCCACAGGAGCTCCGCAGCTTGTCCAGTAAGCCCAATGCGTCACATCAGGATCACCTACAATGCATAAACTAAGTGAGAATCTCAGTAAGCAGAAATTATGCATGATAAAAACTTTTTTCAAAATCCTCTCCAAACTCTCTTTCAGCCACTTATTCTCTCTCTCTCTCTCTCTCTCCTCTTCCAATTTTCCAGATACACGCCGGTAAAACTTCTGGATACATTCCAGAATAAAGCTTCCAGATACACGTCTGAATAAAACTTCTGGATACACACAAGAGTAAAGCTTCCGGATACACGCCGGAATAAAATTTCTGGATACACGCCAGAATAAAACTTCCGGATACACGTCAGAATAACATTTCTGGATACACGTCAGAATAAAATCTCCGGACACGCCGGAATAACTCAATACACTGACCACCACGTGGCCAAAACACTTCACCTCACCTCTTTTAGATCACTCATACTTCGCAGTACTCGTATGTTCATGCATGATATGTTTGATGCAATTCAACACAAGATCTCTCTCAAGATTCACACATTGTTGAACCAACATGTTCAGTTTATGATAATCATATAACAACAATTAAGTCTCATGATCTAAGTAATATCCACGTATTCCCAGCTATACACAAATAAATCACAAAATAATAAGTTTATGCATTGTAGTTGCAGATGAATTTCTACTTACCTCGACCAGAAAAACATTGATACCTCGAACTCCTAAATCGTCTTATCAAGTCCTATGTCAGTTGTACAATCCTGATGTCTACCACCTCGAATTTTCATCCTTACTCTCTTTTTTTTTTCTCTTTTTTTCGCTTTGTCGAGCCTCTGTGCCCTTTTTTTTTTCCAATTTGATGTGTGTGTGGCTCTTAAAAAGGTTGGAGATGGATAAGTATATATCCCACCGCCTTAATAATTCTTAAGGGGTAAGTTTTCTAATTTCATATGTTATTACTCCTACTACTATTATTATTATTATTATATATAATATACCCTACTAAGTTTATATACATCATATATATTAATTACTTTAATTTTTATATTGATTAATGTTGTTAATTAATTCCTAAATTATCTACACTTAACTTATACAACAATTAAACAATTTGTAATGTGCACTCAAATATCACTAAATTCCAATAAATTTTCTCACTCACTAATCACATGCAAGCACAAAAAAATAATGTGGAATCACATATAACACCCAAATAATATTAACCCGTAATTAATATGAAATGCACGCAAGTATAAAATATATTGACCAAATAATAGTACTAAAAACACGGGTATTACATTATTTACGATTCTATTATGTTTATTTTCAATATGAAAATTATAAATTATCATTTTAAAGTTTTATAAGTGCATATTTATTTTATTTTAATACAATATATGAAATATTTTAAGAAAATAGATAGAGATTATTTTAACGGTTGAACCGCTGGTTCGACTGGTCCAAACGATTGAACCACCAATCGGTGCCCAGTCCCGTTTGATCACCGATCCGATTATGAAACACTGATTTAAAGAATAAAAAATAAATGATGTGAGTGTATTAGGAAAAAAAAAGAATGGAGGTAGGTAATAAAGTAAAGTAAAATTAATATAAATTCAAAATTTTTACTTTGAATTTTAAAATCAATTAAAATTAAAGATTGTAAAGTCGAAAGTCCAGTTAAAATAAACGAACATACTCGTATTTTTTAAATAACAGTGAAACGAATGTACTCTTATTTCCTTTGTTTATACTGTTATACACTTATACCAATCATGAGTCGTCTTATTTCCTTTGTTTATACTGTTATACACTTATACCAATCATGAGTCGTGTTGTTGCCTAATGTGATGGGGAAGTACTCTATATAGAAAAATGAAAAATAAAAAGACAAAAATTTATGTGCTCAGGCACACAATGAATTCTATTTCTCTAAATAATACAGCTATTTATACGCGCTATCACAATTTTCTATAGACATTATAATTATTACTCCCTCCGTCCCATAAGACTTAGCACATTTTTTTTTTGGTCTGTTTCATAAAACTTTGCACACCAAAAAATGGACACGTTCTTCTCAACTTATAACCTTACAACACACACTTATTACCCCCATACACACTTATTACCTCAAATAAAGTAATTTTTCTTAATCTTGCGCCAAAAAGTTGGCGCAGAGTCTTCGACTATGGAGGGAATATGTGTTATATGTGTGTTTATATATAACAATGACGTAGTTTATTGTGAACTCAAATTAACAGAATATGTATTCAAATAAAAAATAGCCCCCATAAAAAATAAGTGATGTATGTGGTCTATAATGACATATTTGACCTCCTCTAACCACATTTTTTTTATTTTTACTTTTTATAACAATTTTCTCATTGACAAAAATTCATATTCAACGGTCTCACATATGAGACGGATTACAATTTAACACAAATAACATCGATCCCTTTTAAAGTGTAAGTGTTAAAGTTAATGCCCAATTTATGCCCCGTCTTATCGTGAGACCGTCTCATGTAAGTGTGCCCCTTTTTCCTTTCGCACATCAAAATTGGAAGAAATTGAAAAAAGAAGAAGTTAAATTATCATTTAATTATGCACAGGAATGTGATACTAAAAACAATTTATATATCAAGTTTTTTTTTTTATGCAAACATAATTTTTTTTATATAATAAGCAATTTATAAAAGCAAATTCATTCGCATGTCAAAATTGAAATAAATTGTGTAAAAAAAAGTTAAAATATCATAGTCCGTCCGTCCATCAATCTTATGTCTTTTTTTTTTTTGATCACCATCAATCTTATGTCATTTTTGACTTTTACATGTGTTTTTGCAAACGAGTTTTATATTAGTAATTGAAATGATAAAATGACTTTTAAGTAGGGATATGATAAATAAATCCCTCATCTATCATACCCTCTTTAAAAATTATTTTATCATTAAAATTATTAATACAAAACTCGCTCATAAAAATGCATATAAAAGTCAAACAGACATAAGATTGATGGACGAAGATAGTATAATTTTGCTAACAGGAGAGAGCATGAAAATAAAAAATTATTATTTCTTGAAAAGAATAAAAAAAAATATACTCCCTCCGTCCACCTATAAGTTTCTCCCTTTCCCTTTTCATCTGTCTGACAATAAGTTTCTTGTTTCCATAAATAGAAAAAGTAACTATCCACTATCAATATATTTATTCTCACTTTTTACACTATATTACAAAATTGTCACTATTCCCCTTTACTTTTCATCCCAAATTCACCATCTTGGCCGACCATTTATTATTTTATTAATTTTTCTTAATCTTAGATTCTTAGTGCCCAAAATAAACAAGAAAATTATTCATGGACAAATGGAGTACTACTTATTACTAGGTTTGATTTTCCTTTGAGAACGAATTAGAGTATGAGAATTATAAGGTGGTTTTGTAAATTTGTGGAGTGTTTGGGTGCTTGATGTACTAACTATTAACATCTAACAAATAACTTTATCGGATAAAAAAAAACAATTAGAGAAGAATTCTAAAATAATGAAAGCCATTTTTATTTTCCTTTTCGGCAAATACTGCACTCGTCGGCTCATTGCCGGAGTTGGTAACGACTAAGGAGTACATAAATGAGATAAATGCGCATATTTTTAAATTTTGAGGCTGAAATGTTGTCCCTTCAATCCTTATCTCGGTCTTCGGCTAAAACCCTTTTCATAAACCCTAGAAATCCTTCCTTACGCGAATTCGTAACCACTGTCTCTGCTCATTCTAATTCAATTCCAGTTTCAAACTCCGACTCCGATGAATTCCACGACCCGTCTTCCACCCGGCCCAACAATTTTTCCGGCGTCAAGATTGAGGAGAAAGTGGAATTGGGTGGTTCCGGAAAGCTTAGACTGGATTCCTGGATTTCTTCTCGGATTAATGGCATTAGTAGAGCCAGAGTTCAATCCAGCATTCGTTCAGGATTGGTGTCTGTCAATGGCCGCATCATCAATAAGGTTTCGATTCGTTTTCTCTTTATTGTCTATTTTGGTTAGCTTTTCAAATTCAATATGTATGATTCTCCGTTGTGTTAATTTTAGTTCACTGTGTTATATTGAAGGCTTCGCATTCGGTAAGAGTTGGGGATTTGGTGAATTGCGCGATAGCAGAATTGCAGCCTTTGAGGGCTGATCCAGAGGATATTCCATTGGATATAGTTTATGAAGATGACCATGTTATTGTTGTCAACAAGCCTGCTCACATGGTGTGCTCTCTATAGCCTGTTAATTATTTTCTTACTTACTGGATTTTATTTTATTTTATGAGTAGGTGAAATTATTTTCTTGTTTACTTACTGCTCACATGGTGTGCTATGAAGCCACTTTAATGTAGTCATATAATTTACTTGGCAGCATGGTAAACTTGAGATAAACAGTAAATTTCTTATACACCAGTTGTTTGGTGCAACTATACACAATTAATACTTTTCAGCGAAAACAACTAATACTGTTAAGTGAAAACAACTAATACCGTTTGAAAATGCACTTGAGTTGCATAGTGCACTGGATGCATATGACTTTGTCTGAGATAAAAACCGACTATGATTTTTTAATTTCTCTTTCTTATTATTGATTGTTATATTGCCATAGTTGGAATACATTTTCAGGTACATTTCTGGTAGTTCAATGTAGCCTTCTTGTGGTGTTAATATGGTTTTTATGATAATACAGGTTGTTCATCCAGCACCAGGCAATGCAACTGGAACACTAGTAAATGGAATTCTTCACCATTGTAGACTCTCTACTGTATGTTTCAATTCAGAAGATACTGATGATGATTCAGGAGATGAGCTGAGTGCCTTCTCTTTAGATCAAGCCCACATTAGTTTTGGACTCTGTGAGGCCTCTGTGCGGCCTGGGATTGTGCATAGATTAGATAAGGGGACCAGTGGATTGCTTGTTGTTGCAAAGGTGAATCCTGCACTTCTACAAATTCATTGATTTTATATTCACTTTTATCCTTGTCTCTTTAGGGCGCGTTGGGATAAGGCAGGTATTGATGCCTTATCCCCCTTTATCTTGTGTTTGTTTCCGTGTTTGAATAATACCCTCAACCCGGTATAATCTGCGACCCGATATCTACAGTACCTTTTTAAAGCCTTGTTTGGTTTCATGTGTTATGGGGTTTTTGATGACTAATACCCTCTAATATTATGTCTGGTTTCCTTTATGAGTTGTCCTTGGGGCTCGGTATTAAATAATGGCCCGTTTCTGTAATACCCATTTGGGGTTATTATGGATACCACCTTGGAGCTGGTATCCCCAATCACGGTCTGCTCCTGACATGTATTAAATTTTGAAATACAAACTTACTCTTCGTTCCAAAGCAAATTGATATTTTCCTGTGTAATTCAATGGCAAAATAGTCGGTAAATTTTATGTACTGATTTTAATACATAATACCAAACAAGAAATTTATATATAATCACCTACAAGTTGATTTCACTTTTTTGTAACCAAATGAAGCATGTACAAAGTGTACCATATTACGCATCTCGGTATTCATAATCTCTGATTATCCAATACTTGAAACTAAATGAGGCCTATAGGTATTACCCATTCCACACACCCCATGGTACTATTTAACACTTCATGCTTTCTATCACCCACTTTACTACAATACCGTTAATTTCTACTTTATTAATTTGAGTGAAGGACAAATTTGTCATTTACTATCCCATGTAATAATGCACAACACCATACATGAGATTAGTCCATCACGTGTTACATAATATCTTTCTGCATTATCTTACCTTATCACACACACGGTAGCAAAAGAGCCCTTAAAGGGAACTTCTCAATTATATGCAGTACTTATTTTATCTTTTCAGTGCAGGATGAGCATTCTCATTCCCATCTTGCCGAACAGTTCAAGAAACGCAGTATAAAGAGAGTCTATGTGAGTCTTACGTGTGGGGTGCCAACGCCAGTCTCTGGGCGCATTGATGTCCCAATAGGCCATGATGTAAACAACAGAACTCGTATGATTGCTAATCCTGGATCTTCTACCCATGGAAAGACCCGCCATGCTGTTAGTAGGTGATATTTTCTTGTCCCTCCCCTTTCAACATTTTTGCTTCATATAGGGTATGTTTGATTTGGGATTTAGTGGATTTTTATATCTGAATTTTAAAATCTACTGGATTCAAAATCCTGATATATAATAATGGTGTGTGTTTGTTGCTATCTCTGTTCCTTATAATCTGTCCAACTCTATTCAGAATGGTGTTCCAAATTATTAGTCACTTTGCTAATATCAACAAAAAATTTATCCTTTTTTCGACCAATACCCCTAACAAATACTCCATCTTCTTGTACTTATAAGCTTATTAATATGATCAAGTAATAATAGATAAGGGTGCAGTAGTCTTTTGATATCCTAATAAATTAAAAATTGGTTTGCGTGAATGAATAAAATTGGAGAGATAATTAGCAACGGGGGTATCATGAGAGTTAAGTAGGGTAGGGTTAACCTTGTGTCAAATTGATGATAAGAGTGTCTGATATTGTGTTATTATATTATTGTTGATTGTAATTGTAATGATTGGATGATTGTGTGTTAATTAGTTTCTTTTATTGGAGGCTGCAAAAGTGAGAATAAAAATGTATGAAAAGTGATCAATAAATCAAGAGTGAGAGTAAAAAAAGTCGTATTTGATTTAGCGAGTCATTGGAGAGAGTGGTGTAGGATACAAATAGTAGGTATTTATAGGGGTGAATGCATTGAGTTCTAAAAGACTGGATTCTAAAGTCCTAAAGTAGAACTGTTTAGATTTCAGAATTCCAAATCCATTTTTCAAATCCCAGATCAAACATAATCATAGTCTAAATGTCAAATAATTGCATACTAGGATGTCAAATTTTAAGTTGACACAGTAGTTATTGTTTTTGTTTGCAGTGGGATTATGTCTTCTGTTGTATATAGTAAAGCTTCATATCACAGTAATTCTCTAGTTTCAGTATCAGATTTCAGTGATTACTATAGTCCTTTTCTCAGCAAGAAAAATGATTTTTCTGGTATGAAAAATGAGGAAAACACACAATCGAATGCCCAAAACAGGGGACTTAATATATTTAGTGGGTCTATATCTCATCCCAGCATTCAAGCACGGCAGATTCATGCCCATCTCCTTAGAACGGGGCAATTTGACATTCCTCATTATAGCACAAAGCTCCTCTCTCTTTACTCCAACCACCATCGTTTTTCTGATGCCAAAAACTTCCTCCGCTTTTTGACACCCGATGTCCTCTCTTTCACTACTATCATTAATGCATCCTGCAAAGCTAACTATTTTAAGACAACCCTTGGTTTCTTTCATCAAATGCTCGTAAATGGGCTTTATCCCGATGCCTATGTTTTACCTAGTATCCTCAAGGCTTGTTCTGGATTCTCTGTTAAAATCGGAAAGCAAGTTCATGGTTTCTCTTTAGCATCCGGCCTTTCCTTGGATCCATTTGTAGAGTCTTCTTTGGTTCACTTTTATTTGAAATGTTATGAAATAACCGGCGCTCAGAAGGTGTTTGATAATATGCTTGAGAGAGATATAGTTTCTTGGAGTGCACTGGCTGCTGCTTATGCCAGGAAAGGCGATGTAACTAATGCAAAAAAGGTTTTCAACATGGTTAACCGAATACTGTTTCCTGGAACGGTATGATTTCTGGCTTCAATCAAAGTGGGTGTTTCCTACAGGCAGTTCTGGAGTTTCAGCAGATGCATTCGCGGGGGTTTACGCCAGATGGGACGAGCATTTCTAGTGTTCTTCCAGCGATGGGCGACTTGGAGTTGTTAAAATCGGGCATTCAAATTCACGGACTTGTTATAAAGACAGGTTTAGGTGCTGATAAGTGTATAGTAAGTGCACTTATTGATATGTATAGCAAGTCCAGGTCTCCCTTAGAGATGCAACAAGTTTTTCAAGATTTGGATCAAGTGGACGTTGGGTCTTGCAATGCGTTAATATCAGGGCTCGCTCGAAATGGGCTTGTTGATAAAGCATTAAGTACATTTAGACAACTTCTTGGAAAAGGGATGGGATTAAATGTCGTTTCATGGACTTCAATAATAGCTTGTTGCTTACAAAATGGTAAAGATATGGAGGCTTTGGACCTTTTCAGAGAAATGCAAATTGCTGGAATGAAACCGAATGATATCACTATTCCCTGCTTGCTTCCCGCTTGTGGAAATATTGCAGCCCTTATGCATGGAAAAGCTGCACACTGCTTTTCTCTAAGATCGAACATTACAGCTGGAGTTTATGTAGGAAGTGCACTTATCGATATGTACGCCAACTGTGGAAAGATCGAAGAAGCTCGACGATGTTTCGATATGATGCCTGCCCATAATTTGGTTTGCTGGAATGCAGTGTTGGGTGCGTATTCAATGCATGGGAAGGCTAAAGACGCTATTGGAATTTTTCTCTCGATGAAAAAGAGTGGGGAAAAACCCGACTCGATTAGTTTTACGAGCCTTTTATCTGCATGTAGCCAAAGTGGGCTCACAGAAGAAGGACAAAGTTTTTTCAAAAGCATGGATAGGGATTATGGGGTTGAACCTAAAGTCGAACATTATGCTTGTATTGTTAGTTTACTCGGTCGAGCTGGCAAGCTCGAAGAAGCTTATTCGATTATCAAGACAATGCCGTTCGAGCCTGATGCTTGTGTTTGGGGCGCATTGTTAAGTTCCTGTAGGCTTCACCATAACATGAGGTTAGGCGAGCTGGCAGCTGGGAAATTGTTCGAATTAGAACCAATGAATCCTGGAAATTACATTTTGATGTCTAATATTTATGCTTCAAAAGGAAAATGGAAAGAAGTGGATAGAGTGAGGGATATTATGAGAGATAAGGGACTGAGGAAAAACCCAGGATGTAGTTGGATCGAGGTGAAGAATAAAGCATACATGCTTTTGGCAGGTGATAATTCGTTTCCTCAAATGGATCGAATTATGGAGAAATTGAGTAGATTGAGTGTGGAAATGAAGAAAGCGGGTTATTTGCCTGATACGGATTTTGTGTTACAAGATGTGGAGGAGCAAGAGAAGGAGCACATCTTATGTGGGCATAGTGAAAAGTTGGCTGTAGTTTTTGGTATACTGAATACTAATGTAGGCTCTTCAATAAGGGTCACAAAAAATTTAAGAATTTGTGGAGATTGCCATGCTTTTATAAAGTTTGTATCAGGATTTGAGAAGAGAGAAATCTTTGTTAGAGATACAAATCGGTATCACCACTTTAAAGACGGTGAATGCTCGTGTGCAAATTATTGGTAATGATATGACCGAAGGACTTCCAGTATTGCCATTTGGTGAGTTACTTCCATGGTTAAGCCTTTCTAATATTGTCTTTTTACTTTGTGTATGTTAAAGTTCTCTATTAAATTATTAATGTCTATTCCCTTAGAGTATGTTTGATTTGGGATATAGTGGATTTTGAAATCTGGAATTCACAATTCTTATAAATAATAATGTTGTGCTTGTTTTGAGATTTGAGTAGAATAGCTTTAACTTTATGTAAAATTGATGTGAAGGAGTATGTGATGTTGTATTATTATATTATTGGTTATTGTAATTGTATGATTGAATGACTGTGTAATGATTAGTGTGTTTTATTG
Organism: Stenogyne calaminthoides; assembly: GCA_037126765.1. Classification (NCBI taxonomy): domain Eukaryota; kingdom Viridiplantae; phylum Streptophyta; class Magnoliopsida; order Lamiales; family Lamiaceae; genus Stenogyne; species Stenogyne calaminthoides. The sequence goes on from JBBCBC010000029.1 coordinate 15,096,893, forward strand.
GAAGTTGTAAAAGTGAGGAAAAAGGTGTGGAAAGAGATAATTAAAAGAAGAGTGAATAAAAAATCATATTTGTATCATTGGGGAGAGTTTGATGAAAAATATTGGTATTTGTAGGATAAGATGTATTAGAGCCGGGTTTGGATTTTGAAATAAACATACCCTTAAAATATCCAGGCATTCTTTTTTCTTTAATTGAACTTGTTTTGAAAACCTGATTGCAGGGTTTGTCACGTCTCTGCTGGCTTTCAGTTAATGATGAATTGATGATCCTTTGCGTTTCCTAATATGAATCATTCTCTTAACTTGTTATCGTTCTGAGACATTCCTACAATTGCATGCTTTAAATGCACAGGATATGTTTTAAACACCGATTGAACATTGTTCTTCAGGTACAAAGTAATTGAAGTACTTGCTGGTGGTGGTTGTGCATTGGTCGAATGGAGGTTAGAAACAGGGCGAACTCATCAGGTTTTTTAATTTTTTTTTCTCATTGTAGTTAAATATTCAATGATTCTCATTATCATTTTCATTAAAGAATTTGAACCACGTGCCTCCTTATTTGTTTTCCCTCTTTGATTATATACATTTTAGATTCGAGCCCATGCAAAGTATCTGGGTGTTCCACTGCTGGGAGACGATGTGTACGGAGGAACTAAGAGCATGGCGTTGTCACTGCTTCAGTCGAGGAACTCGTCCATCTATCATGCCCAACTTCTCCAGCTGGTTGATCTATTACAAAGACCTTGCCTCCATGCTTTAACTCTTGGGTAACATTTACACTCTTTATCACTTATCACTTATCAGTTCAGTACATATAAGCAGACTGTCTTTGTCTTTTAGGTTTAGGCATCCAAATACTGGGGAAAACCTAAGCTTTTCCCAGATACCACCTCCCGATTTCGCTGACATTTTGGACCGGTTACGCAACATCAGCGCTGAGAAGGTAACGTCTTCTGTCTTAACATAAAATTAAGTCATTTAAGTTCACAAGCATTAGACTAGGGATGATTATGAAACATTGTTCCTATTCTTTCTGTATTATAATGACAAATACTTCTTTTTATGCACCTTGCAATTAAAGTACTATTTTAAATGGTGTTAGTTATTTAATTAAAAGGTATTAGTTGGTCACTATTAACTCTTTTTCGGTGAATATTATTAGTTGTGCACCACTTAACGCTGCAACTGGTGCATCCAACCGTTACTCTTTTATAATATATACTACTCTCCCTTGAAGATATATGCTTTGACCAACATGATTTTATCAATAAATTTTCAGGCGACATATATAGTTGGTTATTTAGGATGATGGTCTTTGTAATAAGCTTAAGACAACATTTGATTTACCCCCACCCTAGTTAGATTGAACATTTGCTAAACAGGTCAATTTCAAGTTAAATTGATTTTTTTTTTTAAATGACAATAAAGCAACTCAATCAATTTAAACTATTATCTCCAAATATCTCAATATTATACCATATATCATTATATTTTCATTCCAAAAACAATTTTAATTAGGGGGGTTCGGTGTACTGTATCGAAAATTTCAAGCCATATCGTTACTGTATCAAAAATTTCAAGCCATATCGTTACTGTATTGAAATTTTCGGTATTTAAAAAATGTATATTGATACTGTACCGAGAACTCGATATATGAAAATTGCATACAGTTTTATATCAAATTTTCGGTATACCGAATTATATTGGTATATTGTTCCATACCGAAGTAGTTTTTCCACAAATTTTTTTATAGAAGAACAGAATTTGGCATCAGCTAACACCGGAAATTTCACTCTCATTTAAAACTAATTTAGATATAAAAGGAGCACAAAAGGAAAATTGTATTTCTTGGCAGTGAACTGTCGACATTAGCCCATCTTTTGAACCAAGACCACCTCCACTCTTTCTTCAGCCATATCAATGCCATGAACCCCAAGGTTGTTACGGAGGCAGAGAGGGAGAGGGAGATGGAGACGAGTCACGACCACTCAATTTTTCAGCAGCGTTTCATGGAGAGAAATGGAAGAAGAGACGTCTTGTGTCGAAAAATGAGGAATAAAGATCAAAGCATGGAAGAGATTTTGAATCGTGAGAGGAGCAGTAAGGGTTTCATTTTGATATAATTGGCTTTGATAGACTGCAATTTAATTTATGGGCAATACCCATTGTTGAGCTGCAATGGAAATTGCCGCATCATGGGTCTCAACGGAAAATTTCAATAAAGTTTTAAAACATGAAATGATCTATATTTAAAAAAAAAAGAAGATAATTTTGGTATGTATATCTAATTTTCATTCTTTTACCATGCTGAAAATTTCAGTAAGGTATCATACCATACCGAAAATTTCAACATACCAGAACTTTGATAAATTTGATATTTTTTCGGTACGACAAGTGCAATATACCGATAATTTTAATATTTTCTCCACCCCTAACTTTATCTCATTTTAGTTACACTTACACCACACATTATTATTTTACTATTCAGTTCACATAAAAAAACCAAATTTATCTACTATGGTACTAATAAATTATTTTCATATCGAACTTTGTGCAAATAGTAAATGACTAAATGCTCAATCTAGTATGCGATGGTGGGCATATGGTTTTGTTTTTACCGGGGTTGAATTATCACCATAATCAGGATACTTTTCATATATGGTTCTATTCGTTTAACTAGTTTCCTATTAACACATTAATTTGTAAATTTTTACTACGAAAACTGACTAATAATTGCAAATTCCATGGCCCAATTGCTAAAAACTACAATTACTATTCATCTCTTACTAAAAATTATAGAAGCACACTTAAAATACCAATAATACCTTTCACTCCAAAATATCCATTCCCTCTCCTTAACAACTCATCAACATATCTCATCTCCCAAATCTCTAATATCTCTCCCTAAAATTCCCTCTCCCCTTTTCAGACCCCAAAGCCAAACGAATTTTCAACATCTGGTCTCTACCGTAGCGATCACCAATGAATTCCTGAGAGACGGTTTTCTTCGAGCTCAAGTAGGGAAATGGTGGCGCCGGCGACAGAGGGTAAGGAGTCGTATCGATTGGAAGTGATCTCTGGCTGCGGAGCCTACGGCGGCGATGACGGGTGGTTCCGTCGGCTCGAGTTCCTCCCCAAATGACGGGTGCTCCCGATATTGCCCATGGTGTGTAGAATTGCGGCATGTTTAATTCTCGATTACATGGGAAAAAGGAGAGAATTATGACGATGGGTGTATTGATGCTGAAGAATGACGATTAATTGAAAAGAAATGTAGGTTTTGTTGAATTGAGAGAAATGAGGGAGAAAGGTGATACATACAGATGGAATGCATGTACAGGTGGAATGAGATGGCGGGGGCAGGGCGAACACATGAATTTTTTTAAGACAAGATACAACTTTAAAAACAAAGCAAAACAATATACATAAAACAAAAGGTAACTGTAAAAGATAATTTCATTAAATTATAAATTTACAGTTGATAATCACGATTTTCCATACTTTGAAATGTATGAATGATAATTTCATTAGATACACAATCGAATACTTTCTTTTCAATATACACTACCAGATTATCATTCATCCATTCATCACCCATTCAATTGCGAAGTTGATTCTTCGCAATATTCATTGCAGAGAATGTTCTTTCCACTACAGCAGTTGCAACCGGCAAAACCAAGGCTAATCTTATAAGCTTGTAAAATAATGGATATATTCCATTTCTTTTTGTTTCGACCATTTTTTGAGCTATCTCGTCAAGCCCTTTTACGTTCGAAGTATCAAAATTTGAACGTATATCTTAAATATTATTCTCAAGTTGGTTCGACAATGCTAATATCTCGAGACCTTGATCTGATAAACGAAATAACTTCTCTGAGTTGAAAGCTTCAAAAGAGTTGAACGGATTTATTTTAAGATCGAGTGCAAATGTTTAGAATAATTGCGTTAAAGAATTTACACTTTTTGGTAAATAATTTTCAGTTTTTTAGTAATGAATTTGCACTTTTGGCAAATAAATTGTACTCACTCTGTAAATAATTTACAATTTTCGGTAAATAATTTACACTTTCGTAACATTCGTACATAATCACAAACACATAATTATTTTCGCTTCATTCATTTTTTATTATTAATTTGTTTAAAAGAATATGAAAGAATAATTAATAAATCTAAAATTCTCCAATTTTTCAAAAAATATGAAAGAATTTTGTTTAAAAGAATTGTACACAATTTTCAAAGTGTGATTTTTAAAATGGCAAAAATAATTAAATCTAAAATTAGAATAATCATTATATTTAAAATTAGAATAATTATTAAATTTAAAATTCAAATTTAAAGAGGTGTAGAAAAGTTATTTAAAAAGTGTAAGATATAAGGATGGGGGAAGGGATCCAGTGCTGTGATCCAATGGTGATTCAATGATCACACACCCGCACGGGTGTGTGTGTGCATGTGTGATCCAATGGTGCTTGTGTGTACAGGAGGGTGCTGCACACCAAATCTGAATCCATAAGGAGGGAGAATAAAGAGATTCAAAATGTTTGAGTGCTTTGGAAAATGCATAAAAAATCAGATACAAAGATTTGCATTTACGGTTAAAAATCTGCACTATCGGTAATGAAATTGCACTTTGGGAAACAATTTGTACTTTTGGTAAAAAATTGAATTTCATGTACAGTTCACCGTGTCAGTTTTCTGCAGAAGTTGTCACATTGCTTCAGTTTGCAGGAGGGGGAAAGGTGAACTGAGGGAATATTTAACAATTTTGTATTAATATTTATTGTTTTTTTATCAGAATTTCTTAGCTTAATTTTATATTTATTAATTTTCATGCTTTTTTTTATTTGTTCTTAATTTGTAATTAAAGTGGATCGAAGGATTTGACATTCTACATATTGAATATACCGATTTTAAGTGTTGAATAATAGATCAAGATTTACTTTTACAAAAAACTCTTCTTTTAAAAAAAAACTCTTCCTATTCTTTTTTTTTTGAATTTCTTAGGTTAATTTAATATTTATTATTTTTCATGTGTTGGTTTCTTTGTTCACTCAATTTTTAATTAAAGTTGATAGAAGGATTTTGGGTTCTACATACTGAATATATATGTGTTGAATAATGGATCAAGACTTACTTTTACAATCATATATTGAATTTGAAAGTTGAGAAGGTAAGGTCATAAGTAGAAGTAATTTGGGTGGGATGGTATTGATCCCAAAACTTTCTCTGACTCTGTCGCTTGCAAATGTTAGCATATTCTTGAAGAAGCTAGTTTTCTGTCACGGTCAGTTGTACATGCAGTTTCGAGAGTCACCAATCGCCACGATTTGAAAATTTTGGAATGCAACAATGATGAACGATCGACAAAAATAACAAAAAATGTGATTTTCAGTGAGGTGTTTCGAAATCTGAGTCATTTTTAAACTTTGTTTATTTTAAAACTGCGTGTTTTATATGAATTAAAAGCTAAATGCACTTTAATGAGAATTAACGAAATTTTTAGTTCTTTTAAATTTTATTTATTTTAAATTGCATTAAATGTGAATTATGAATTCCTAGTTCTTACAGGTTATCATTATAAAGTTTTTGAAATCTATATTACTATTACTTTTAAAATAATTGTGCAACTATAACTATACATCACATGGGTTCAGTTTCTAGTATTTTAAAATAATAAAATAATTTGTGAATATTTTGAATTAACACTATAAAAATTATTAAATAAAGTCCTAAAAATATTCTAATTACAATTAAAATCTAATAAAAAGAAAAAAAATTGTTACGTTTTTGAAATTTTCTGGATGATCGTAATATGTTTTTGGGATTTTATGGAATAATATTGCAGGAAATGTAAATTGCTTGAAGAACAAGATATGAAGATTTGAAGATATGAAGAATTAGGGAGAGAGAGAATTAGATAGGGAGAGGTAGTTAGAAGAGAGAGAATGATGTCAATTTTTTGATATTCTCATTCATCGGCCAGTGTCGTATTTGTAACTAACATTGGGGTCCACACAACAGTGGATATTCTTTAGGTAATTAAAACAGAATCTAAAATATATAAAGGATATTCTAGATTATTCTAAATGTTTGGGCCCATTTACGTGAAGCCCAAACCTTCATTCATTCGGATAAGCCATTAAGATAAATTGGCTCAGGTGGATCCTGAGCCTCAGTATTCTCGCTCAGATAAATTGGCTCAGGTGGATCCCGAGCCTCGGTTTTGTTTCGCTTCCAGATAAATTGGCTCGGTGGATCCCGAGCCTCGATTTTCTTTCGTTCAGATAAATTGGCTTAGGTGGATCCCGAGCCTCAGTTTCTTCGTTCAGCTTCTTTGGCTCAGGTGGATCCTGAGCCTCAGATTCTTCACTCAGGTTTCCTACTGACATTAGAAACCCTGATTTTAACTTTCTTTTCGTACCCATCTCTTTACTTTTCAAATTTCTCTCTGGTCTCGCAACAATACTCCCTCCAACGAAAGATCCTTGTCCCCAAGGATGGAATGTAGGAAAATTTCACAGAATAAAAGGCGGTATCTTCCCATGAATCGATTTTCCAATCTGGTAACCCAATAGACACGAACTCGATCTTTCTCCTTTCCACTTTCAGTGTGTCAAGTCGCCTGCGGACATAGTAAGGTTGGATCGCAAAAAAGGCCGTTGCTATCAACATCCGGAAGACTTCGAAGGTACATACTTAACCCCTCTCAGATTTCTTGAGTAACTAAACATGGAAGACGGGGTGAATCTTTGACCCAATTGGTAGATCTAATTTGTAAGCCACACTACCTACCCTCCGCAGGATTGTATAGGGTCAAGTATTTTGATGATAATTTCAAATTCTTTTCAGTATTGAATGGAATTCTCGCGAAAGGGTTGAAGTTTGAGGAAAACTTGGTCACCTACCCGAAAACCCTCTCTTGTCTATGCTTGTCACCAGTGCCTTCATGCACTACGTGCTTTGACTAGATTAACCTTGACTTGTCAGATGATGATGTGCTATCTCGTGAGCAAGCGGATCTCAGAACCTCCTCATTTGTTGAATCCAAATATGGCCCATAAGTGAATCCTCAGAGGAGTATATCCCAGAGAGAGCCTCAAAGGGTGTCATCCTCAAAGCTTGAATGATAATTTGTGTTGTACCAAGATTCTGCCATGGGTAGCCACTTCAACCACTGCTTAGGGTTGTCACTTGCTAAACACCTCAAGTACTGTTCCAAACATTGATTCACCATTTCAGTCTATCCATCAGATTGGGGGTGATAAGATGAGCTTAGGTGCAATTGAGTTCCCACCAACTTAAATAGTTCCTTCCAAAAACAGCTAGTAAATATTTTGTCCCTATCACTCACTATACTAGCTGGTAACCCATGCAACTTATAGATAACATCCAAAAAATACATTAGCTAAAGATGTAGCAAAAGATATGGATGTGATAGGGCTATGAAATGTGAGTATTTAGTGAATGGTCCACTATTACCCATATCACATTCTTTCCCCAAGAATTAGGAAGCCCCTCTATGAAATCCATAGAGATATGTGACCATGCTTGGTCTGGTATGGGTAAGGGTTGTAGGAGGCCAGGGTATAAACCTGAGCTGGATTTATTTCTGGCACATACTTCACACTTCTTGACCCACATCAACACATCATTTTTCATATTAGGCCAAAAAACATCCTCTTAAGCCTCTGATAAGTTCCTCAGAACCCTGTAATGCCTCCATGGGGGTGGAGTGCATTTAAGAAAGGATTAAATCTCTTAATCCACTACTGCTACCCACAACCAGCCTCTTCTTATATCTCAGAATGCCATTAGTGAACTGAATTAAGGGATAAGTATTAGGACCAGTACCTTTGGCTTTGATGATTTCCTGAATGTAACCATCATCAGTGTAACATAGCAGGACCTGATCCAACCAAGTTGGGACCATTGTAGAAATAGCAGAACAACTGTTCTCCTTCCTGGATAGTGCATCAGCTGCACTGTTCTCACTCCCCTTTTTATACAGAATCTCATAGTCAAGACCCAGCAACTTAGTAATCCATCTTTGTTGTAGTGGAGTTACCACCTTCTGGTCCAGAAGGTGTTTCAAAGATTGTTGGTCAGTCTTTATAGTGAATTTTTGTCCTTGCAAGTAGTGTTTCCACTTCTCAATGGCCATTAGTTCTGCCAAAAACTCCCTCTCATAGACAGAGAGTGCTTGGTTCCTTGGACACAAGGACTTACTCATGTAAGCAATGGGCTTACCTTCTTGCATAAGAACAGCCCCAATTCCCTTCCCACTAGCATCAGTTTCCACCACAAACCTCTTTGTGAAATCAGGCAATGCTAGCACTGGAACACTCACCATGGCTTCCTTCAACTTCTGAAAAGCTAGGTCTGCCTCAGGGTTCCATTTGAAACTGTCCTTCTTGAGTAAGGAAGTGAGTGGTTTGCTGATGAAACCATATCCCTTCACAAATTTCCTGTAATACCCTGTTAATCCCAAAAAACCCCTCAGTTGTTTAATGGTTTGTGGTTTTGGCCATTGAACCATACACTCAATCTTTCCTGGATCAGTGGCAACTCCATCTTTAGAAATTATGTGGCCCAAATACTCCACACTAGTCTGGCCAAAACTACATTTGCTCCTCTTAGCAAACAACTTATTGGCCCTCAAAAGTTGTAAAACTGCTTCCAAGTGATCTAAATGTTGTGTTTCCTCATTGCTGTAAATGAGGATATCATAAAAAAAGAGCAACACAAATTTCCTCAAGTGATCCCTGAACACCTGATTCATCAATGATTGAAATGTAGCAGGTGCATTGGACAACCCAAATGGCATCACTAGGAATTCATAATGACCATTATGGGTCCTGAAAGCAGTCAATTGCCTATGCTCCTTCTTCATTAGGATTTGAAAGTACCCTGACCTCAAATCTATCTTTGAAAAGATCTTAGCACCCTTGAGCTCATCTAGTAATTCATCAATGATAGGAATAGGGTAGTTGTGCTTGATTGTGAGTTCATTAAGGTACCTGTAATCCACACATAGCCTCCAGGTGCCATCTTTTTTCTTCACCAAAATCACAGGTGAAGCAAAAGGGCTCTTACTGTGTTGAATTACTCCTGTAGTCAGCAAATCCTTTACAATCTTCTCAATCTCCTCCTTATGGCTGTGAGAAGTTCTATATGGATACTGCTGTTTAGGGATACTCCCTGGTTTGAGTATAATCTTGTGTTCCACCCCCCTCCCTGGTGGTAATTCTACTGGTTCCTCAAATATATCTTTATAAGCTAGTAGTAGCTTATGTAACTCAGGATCATCTTCAATGTGGGTAGGTGGTGCTGATGTAATTAAATACATCTCATTAACTTCCTTAAGGACCTCTGTGTGGATCATTTGATATAATCCTACATCAGAAATCAACTTACACTCAGCTGTTGAAGTAAGTGCTTGTAGTTTCACCCTCTTCCCAAGCAAGTTGACTGTGAAGGTCATCTTTTCATAGTCAAGCTCAATTGGTGTGCAAAATTTTAACCAATCCCCTCCTAGGATCAGATCACAACCCTCATTCTCCAACAGCCTCAGTGGGTAGGTGAACTGATGCCCCTGCATGTTCCAAGTGAAAGGATTCACTTGTTGTGAGCTGACCAACCATTGCCCATTAGCAACCTTCACCAGTATGGGTAAAGTATCACTCAAAGGGCATTTGAGCCTTTTAGCAGTAGCCTTTTGTATAAAACTCAGGGTGCTACCTGAGTCTATGAGAATGTGGAGTTTGTGGTGTTCAAACTCTCCAAAAAGCCTCATGGTAGTAACTACATCTTCACCACTTAGAGCATTTAGTGTCATCTGGACCTCTTCCATGATGTCTACCCCATAAACAGCCTGTTCCTCCCCTTCATTGGTAGGAGAAGAGAAGGTTTGAGTATCTTCCTCTTCTTCTGTCGGAATCATGTATGAAATTCTCTGTTTGCATTTGTGCCCATGCACAAAAGGTTCATCACAGTTATAACATAGTCCCTTCTCCCTCCTAGCTGCCATCTCTGTAGGAGATAAGATTTTAAAAGGTGGTTTCCCTTTACTGGAAGGTCCCCCAGTAACATCACCCTTCTTCCACTGCATAAAATTAGAGTTAGAGTTAGGGTTAGGGTTAGGGTTAGGATTAGAAACCCTGGAATAGGGCTTTAGTTTTTTAGTTAGTCAAAGAAAGAGCTTTGATCTTGCTTCCGCCCAATTTAATAGCATGTTGAAGTGTGGTAGGTTCAAACATGGCTCTTTGTAGCTTGTAGCTCCTCATTAAGTCCTCCAATGAAACTTGCCACAAAGTAGGTTTTCGAGAATACATCTCCAAAGGACTACCAAAGATACAAGCTTTCAAACTCCTCATACTTATCAACATAATCTTCATAGCTACGGATTGTTTGAGTTTGTTAAACTCGTAAATCTTTGTAGAGTCCTTAATCTCCTCAAATCTAGTTGAGAGAATAACCAAAAATTGTGCCCAAGTTAATTCCACATTTCTTTGATTGAAATTTCGAACCCATAGTCTTTCTTTTACCCTCAAAATGGATAGTAGCCAAAGTGATTTTTTGTTGATCGGTCATATTGGGCATAAGCTTAAAATACCCATTGGATCTCAAGATTACCCATAACCTAGGTTTAGAGCCATCAAACCTGGGAATTCAATCTTAAACCTTTGGGTTGTGAAATTGAGTACCATCGGTTAACCTCTTTGGAGATTCACGACTTCTTGGTAGGATGATCCCCCACTAGCAGTTCCATAGTTAGGCCCTCCACCACCAGATCCAAAGTTAGGACTCCCCAAAATAGAGGGCCCTTCATTGTGCCCCTTGCCTTTTTCCATATTCATCAGTTGTAACTGCATAACTGCCAAAGTGTTAGTCATAAGCTCAAATTTCTCTTCCATCTTGGTTGTTAAACCATGCATATTGTCTGTTAGCTTTCCTTCTACTGCTTCCAGCTTCATGGCTTCCGTTTGGATTAATAATTCCAGCTTCCTGTGTGATTCTTGCAGATCCTCGGAGCGCGTTCCCTCGGCCATGATCAAAACTTAGCCCTGGAATACAAAATGTTACGTTTTTGATATTTTCTGGATGATCGTAAAATGTTTTTGGGATTTTATGGAATAATATTGCAGGAAATGTAAATTGCTTGAAGAACAAGATATGAAGATTTGAAGATATGAAGAATTAGGGAGAGAGAGAATTAGATAGGGAGAGGTAGTTAGAAGAGAGAGAATGATGTCAATTTTCTGATATTCTCATTCATCGGCCAGTGCCGTATTTGTAACTAACATTGGGGTCCACACAACAGTGGATATTCTTTAGGTAATTAAAACAAAATCTAAAATATATAAAGGATATTCTAGATTATTCTAAATGTTTGGGCCCATTTACGTGAAGCCCAAACCTTCATTCATTCAGATAAGCCATTCAGATAAATTGGCTCAGGTGGACCCTGAGCCTCAGTATTCTCGCTCAGATAAATTGGCTCAGGTGGATCCTGAGCCTCGGTTTTTTCGGGCCAGATAAATTGGCTCGGTGGATCCCGAGCCTCTTTTCTTTCGTTTCAGATAAATTGGCTTAGGTTGATTCTGAGCCTCAGTTTCTTCGTTCAGCTTCTTTGGCTCAGGTGGATCCTGAGCCTCAAATTCTTCACTCAGGTTTCCTACTGACATTAGAAACCCTGATTTTAACTTTCTTTTCGTACCCATCTCTTTACTTTTCAAATTTCTCTCTGGTCTCGCAACAAAAATATAAACCATTTAAAAGAATTAAAATTTCCTATACTTTCCAACCAAATAATAACTTATGTAAGATCTAAAAACATAAATATATATATATATATATATGGAAACTGTATATAATATTAGAAAGCAAAATAAGTTTTTTAACCAAAAAAATAAATAAATAAATAATTAATGGACTCTATTTATAATTTAAAATAAAAATTATATTTAAACAAAGTAATACTTTATAAAAAATGTAAAAAATTAAAAAAATAATAAAGAATTTATATATAATAAAAAACATATATATTTTTCTTCAACCAAACAATATATTATTTAAAGTCTAAGTAAATAAAAAAATATAATAGTCTTTATGAATTTTAAACTATAGGAAACAAATATTTTTAAACCAAACAATAATTTTTTGATAATCAAAAAATTAAAATATTTTTTATATATAAAGAATTTGTATAATATTAAGAAACAAAAAATAACTTTTTATCAATCAAATAATAATTTATGTAAAATTTGGAAAAAAAAATCACTACAAGAAAATAGTGAATTGCCTACGGAATTTTTCAATATAGCTACGAAATTTCCAATGAAAATAATTTGGTCCTTAAATAGTCTTATTGCCTATAACTTGCCTAAATGTTTTTTCAATCATATAGACATTTTCATTCATAGGTATTTTTTTCCTAAAAATGTAATTCATAAGTAAATTAGTTTGTATGCCATATTTAAACTAAAAATATAATTGTCTGGGTAATTATTTTGTGTAGGTAGTTTATTTGCCTACGAAAATTACAAATGTGTAGGCAATTTACTCGTAGGTAATTTGTTTGCCTAGGGAATTATTTATCTATGTAATTTTTTCATAAATTATTCTAAAAATGGGTAGGCAAGTCATAGACAATTCTCACTTTTTAAGGACCAAATTTTTTTTGTAGAAAAATTTCGTAGCCATTTGAAAATTTTGTAGGCAATTTTTTATTTTATTTTTGTATTGTATAGTCTTTATATTAATTATATTTTTATAAATTTCAATCTTAAGTTATTTTAATAAATTATGAATTATAAGTTAATTATATAATATAACATTTTTTGGATAGTTTGAATATACCAAAAAAATAATATTAAATTTATTTTAAACTAAATAATGATTTATATAAAAAAATAAATTTGGGACAAAAAGTGCAATTAACGGCTCGTGTGAACCATGTAATACCCCGTCCCAGTTTTTAATAAGAATATTAAAAGAAATAAGTTTAATAAAATGAATATTTGATTTAAAGATTATTCGAATGATTTTAGAGCGTATATGTTTGCAAAGGTTTTGATTTTTCAAGGAACGGACGAGCACTTCGAACCGGGAACACTCCTAGCACTGTAACACAATACTTAATGAAGGTTTGGTCATAAAATATTTAATAATAATATTTAATTTCAATTTAAAGAAAGAAAAATTAATATTTCAAGGAATTAGGATTTTCGATATAAAAATAGGGAATCTAACGAATAATAAATACGACGATGGAAAATCTACTCCGTCTAACTAAATTAAAATTATTGACAAATTTAAGAAAAATGGATTTTTAATTAAATAATTAAATAAATAATTTTCGTCTCGGAACGTGACGATTTTATCGCTAAAAGTTCTAAATAAATAATTCTAACGAAGCCGTGAATTTTAATTAGCAAAATCACGATTTTATAATACAGATATGAAGGTATTAAGATGTAATAATACCGAGTAATAACAACACCGTGAAGTAAATAAATATCTAAATATTAAGTTTAAAAAATTGCACACAAGTCCTTTATCTCTTCTCCATTTTGATCGCCCCTCTCATCTTCCTCTATATATACATACACACTCCATCAATAATCAACCATCTCACACAAATGAATGATATGATATGCTATGTATCTTACGAGATACATAAGATGCGATTTCACGAAGGAGGTGAGAAGTTGTAAAAGGGGATTGCACGTGGTAGCTGTTACCAGTGTCCCACATGATAATTATCATGCGATGTAGGTTGGAAGCGACACGGGGATTGCATGTGGTCGGAGCAACCAGTGTCCCAAATGAAATGCTTATGATCGAATGATCATGATGGATGATATCTTATGAATATCATCGATGTTAAGAAATTAAGCTACTAATAAGATTACCAAAGGAACCAAGGTACGAACGAGTCTATACAAAGACTCCGTACAATTCTCCAAAAATCATCTACGCAAAAGCGTATGAATAATTATTTAATAAAATACTAAGATAATTATATTTCGGTGACCAGTATGAGTAACAATGTACAAGTTGCCCGCTGAGATTTTTATCTCACCCCCCACAGTTTGATATTTTCAGGATATGATTGAGAGGGGTCGGAGCTGCAGCAGGATTGACACGAAGTTTCCCTTGGTTAATGATAGTAATATATAGATATGACTCTTTAAATAAATATTTCGCTTTTATGATTGGTGAATTTATTCATATGCCGAGCAACAAACTCTTTTAAAGATTGCTCGATGATTAAAATATATGCTACCTTGTAAACGACTGATTTTATTATAATGTCATGATCTAGCTTTAATAAACGGGCCCACACTGCTTTTTCATAACGTATATTTGTCATTAATACTTTCCACTGCAAAAAAATGTAATACTTATGCTTGTCGTTATATTTTAAAAAGAAATTTTTAAGCTCAGATTTTACAATCACTAAGTGGCGACCCGAGTTTAGAGTGTCGAAGGTGCGAGAGCCGACATTCTGAATTCGGGGCGTTACAGGTGGTATCAGAGCCTAGGTTCAACTTTCGAACAAAATCTAAAATATAATTTTTCATATTAAAATCTTTTTATAAAAAGTTTTTATAAAAGAACTTGCCTTAATATATTAATATACTAGTAATTAGAAATTCTTAAAAGTTGAGTATAAAATGCTTAATAGAAACATTATGCTAATGAATGAACTACTTGAACTAAGTTACTTGTGGGAAAATGTGTCTCCTGCCGCAGCCAAAGAACCTCGAGGTATGTGTATGTTTTAAAGATTTTCAAGTAAGATTATGATTTGAAAAAGGTTTCAAGGACATTGACTTACATAATTTACGGAAGTTACGAAAGTGAGAAATGATAAGCTATGCATTGATACGACATGTTTATGAAATGAAAGGAAATGTTACATGTTTATGAAATGAAAGGAAATGTTACATGTTTATGAAATGAAAGGAAATGTTACATGTTTATGAAATGAAAGGAAATGTTACATGTTTATGAAATGAAAGGAAATGTTATGGAATGATTTATTCATTTCCTCATGGTACAAGTGGAAGTTATGGAAAAAATTTGTACATGCATACACGATACTTATGATATCATCTGAACACTCTCAGTTTTAAACCTTTAGATCTCTATATATTGTGGAATATAAGATGGACCTAGAATGACTCCCTTCACATGAACTACAGTCCCTATATCACTGTATAGTTTAGAAGGCACTATATGCTTGTATTATTATTTTATCTTATTGGGACTGTTAGATGTTTTAAATGGAGGTCACTCCATATTTTAAACGGTTATATATATTATTGTACAACTTACTTCAAGTGAGCTTGTATTTATTCTATCCGTTATTTTACCCAATTATTGCTTTATTGACATGCGATCAATGGTTCCTAAACTTACAGTTGTTGATCCGTCATTGTGCCGCTGTGGCCACAGTGTGTTCCAATGTTCTGTGTATTCCAATGTATAACTTGTGCTAGTACCGTGTTAATTACGATAATTGGGTTCTGTTTTTATAAATTTTTCTCATACCTATATGTTATAACTATATTTATTCTTCTCTCTTCAGACCCTCATTGACTATTAGAATGGTACCATCTCGTGAACGTAGACTACCTCATAAGAAAGCCCAAGAACCTCTAAAAGGTCATGTTGAGCAAGGACGACATCCGAATGCTGAACTAGAACAATCAGCTCCAATACCGATGCCTCAACCCAGACCTCGAACCTGTATAGTCATCTAAGAATTTCAAAGTCTACAGCCACCTCGATTTAGAGGAAATGAAGGGCCTGTAGCAACGGAAGAATGGACAGCTGAGATCGAGCGAATTTTTGGACTCATGGACTTGACTGAAAAACAAAAAGTCTTTTGTGTTCGGCTCCAACTAACAGAGGATGCAGCTCAATGGTTGAAATCGTATGAGCGTACCTTAGGAATAGAAGGAGTACAATCCCGAGTTTGGAGCGACTTTAAGTTAACTATGTTGGCACGTTACTTCCCTCAAATGCTATACATTCGCGAGGATTTGAAAACTATCAACCCTCGCCAAAATATATTCACTATGATGGAGTGCGAACGTCATTTCAACTACTTGTCTATGTATGCTACTCCATTGGAGGATATCGATTGGGAGGACAAACCAAAGAAGCTTGCTAAACAACTAGCTACGTCTATAGAACCACAGATCATACGATCAAGTCCTTTGTGTGGCAAAAGGCATGGAGGGATATGCTCGAAGAGGAAAAGAATATGTTACAAATGCCGCAAACCCGGTCACAAAATAGTTGATTGCCCTGAATCAAACATTGAAGGACAACCAATGGGAAACATATTGGTGAGACCACCACCAAGAAAGGATAATCGTCCAACTTAGATAATTGGAGAAACCAACTATCTCAAACTATCTCGATTAGTTTGGGATTAGAATTTGAACAAGCTCCGGCAACTGTGTTTGTCAACCGCAATTGGCAGTAAATCTTCAAGAGAAATCCTAATCCAACACCAAGAGGAAACAACTTCAATGCCCCAAGAACCACACCAAACTGTTTCAATTGTGGGAAGAGACACTTGGGAGTATGCCTCCAGGGAACTAGAAATTGTTATCGTTGTCATAAAACGGGGCATAAAACCACTGAATGCCCCATGTCGCCAAATGTTCGATCCCCAATGATGAGAAATCCTAATCATTGACCAACAGGAACCAATCAGTATCAATTGGGTAACCTTCAGGCTCGATAACTTCCTGCACGTAACAACCACCTACCTGGACCATCGAGAAGAGGTCTGTCCTATCAAGGCTAGCAAGGACGAGTATATGAAAATGTTATCTTCGGAGACGGGAAGGAGAGTGAGGAACCAATGCTACTCGAGTATCACGAACCAACCGAGCAACATGAAAGCCTAGCAGGTACATTACTTGTGCTTGAAATACCTATGCATGTATTGCTTGATACATGAGCATCCCACTCTCTTGTGTTTAAAAGTTCGAGGGAGTCGGGAATATGAAGTATTGAAGGACATATTCTAAAAGTGAATACTACGTTAAAATACAATGAGAATCCAAAATCAAGAAGAATGAGCGAAGCTTTAATTGGATGGACACCGAACAAATACCAAATTTTGCGTTCTT
This sequence comes from Stenogyne calaminthoides, assembly GCA_037126765.1. Classification (NCBI taxonomy): domain Eukaryota; kingdom Viridiplantae; phylum Streptophyta; class Magnoliopsida; order Lamiales; family Lamiaceae; genus Stenogyne; species Stenogyne calaminthoides. The sequence goes on from JBBCBC010000029.1 coordinate 15,114,049, forward strand.
AAGTCGAAGACCCTAAATAAATTTAAGATGAGCTAGTTTTGGCACGTAAGTATAAGTATAGGAAGACGAGTATTGACATAGTTACTTTCTCTTAGAAATGCCATTAGATTTTAAGATCGAGTAGAACGTTTAGAGGTATAGTCGAACGATTTAGAAATAGAACTTAACTTTTCTGCTACGTTGACCAGCTCGTTTAAACCAAAGGGTTCAGTATAAGTGAATTTCGGGGGACGAAATTCTTTTGAGTGGAGGAGGATATGCCAACAATGCAGCCGAACCAGACAAGGATGTGACATCGTACAACATCGAAAAGATTTTATGTATGCATCACAATGGTCAAAGTCATACCAACAAAATAGCTAACTCGTGATTTGAGGAACTCGCTTTCAACTCGTGGAATTCACCTACAATACAAGCTGCCAAAGTACGATACAGACGACACCGAATTGAAGCACCTTATGGAAAGAAAATAAGATTGCTTAATGGTTAAGACGAAGTTGGATATCGTAAGATTCTCGAACTAGAACTCGTACATAGATTAGTGGGAATCATTTCGAAGACCGAGGAAGAGATCGATTCACTATGAGGAGAGAGACAAGATGAAGTCTCACCACGTAAAGCCACTCGACCTTTTTCATTTAGGATGGAGAAAAAAATTATCATTTAGCTTTACCAACCGAACTGTCACGAGTACATTAAGTGTTTCATACTTTAGACGATGAAATAAATATAGAGGTAGCTTGGATCAGTTTTAGAAACTTAGAATTAAGATGCGATTTTACTTTCGAGGAAATGCACATGACAAACTTAGGAAGGACGCTTCATGATTATAGGAATCGAGAATATTTTGGGTTTTGTAGACATGGAAAATAAGTTGGAATTATTTTGGAAAATTGAAATGATCTTAGGGAAATACCCGTCATGACTAAGAAAAAGGAGTAAGCGGAATTTCTGGGATGAAATTCTTTTAAGGGGTAGGGATGTAATACCCCGTCCCAGTTTTAATAAGAATAATAAAAGAAATGAGTTTTGTTGGGATATTTTAGTTTTGATGAATTATGCCAAAACATTATCGACTCGTGTTATTTAAGCTAACTTACAGATAACAAGTTGAGGGGGAACGAGAGAACAAGTTGAGGGGAAACTCACGAAATCAGAAGAAGATGATCGAGATCAGACGAGGCTGCAGACGAGACTGATCGAGATCAGATGAGTAAGATGAGTTCCGGAGTTAACTGATGAGCTGAGCAAAATCAGAAGAAAAGAAAAGCTAAGCCAACTGATCAGAAGAATCAGAAGTTACCTGATCAGATGGACCTGAGATCAGATGATCAGAAGACCAGATCAGATGACCTGATCAGATGACCAGATCAGAAGAGGAGGTTGCTGATCAAAAGAGGAAAATATGAGACTGATCGAGATCAGACGTGATCGAGATCAAATAAGATAACCTGATGCAACTAAACTGATATGCTAACCTGATGTACTAATCTGATGCAGATAAACTGATATGTCGACTGATCTTATATCGATCTCGATCGAATCGATCGATCAGCGAAAGCCGATCAGATCAGCGAGAAGAAATCAGAAAACTAGAAATCGTGATACCGGATCAAAGCGACCAAATCAGAAGAGCTAAATAGTAAAAACAGAGTACCGATCCGATGTCACCAAGAAAAGTCATCCAAGTCATGTTCATCGAGAATCGTAACGCCATCGATGATCGATAAATCGAGTGTTAGTGACTGAGGGTCGATTAATCAAGTCAAGAGTGAACTCAAGAAGCTCGAAAGTGTCAAGATACCGACGCATAAGGTCCGCCAAGAGAAGTCTGTTGAATCAAGAATCCTGAAGACTCAGAGAACCCTGAAGACTCAGAAGATCCTGAAGATTATAACCATTAGATTCAGCTGACGTGGACCAATGAGAGGAAGACAACCAGCCTGAAAAGCAGCAAAAACTACAGAATAGTATGGATTTGAATGTGACTCCATCCACCGGTAACATTCAAATCCACATTATAAATACAAGTTCTTCCATCAAATTAAGTGTGGAAGTGTGAAATGCGTGAAAACACCATTGAAGCTACAGAGCCAAATAATCTAGCATTTCCACCATAGAACACTGAGCAAGAAATACACGTATATATTCAAGAGTGTTCTACCCTAGATCTAAGCACAAATGTAATATACTAAGCTTAGAGAGATTTTCCCATCCTTAGAATGAGGCTAAACAAATGTAAGGGAAAATCTCAACCTAGTTGGAAACCAAACAAACCTTACCCAAATCAGTTTGATAGGTTAAGTTTGTAGGTGCGTGAGAACTCGTTAAACATCTAAGCAATCCCGAAAGGGAGGATAGGCAATCCCGTGAGGGTGATAAGTCCCGTTTGAGTGAGAACTTGGTAAACATCTAAGCAATCCCGAAAGGGAGGGTAGGCGATCCCTTAGAGGGAGATAAGTCCCGTTTGAGTGAGAACTCGGTAAATATCTGTTGGTTAAGTTTGTGCCCCATGAAGGAAAGAGTGGATGTAGGACGAGTTGTCCGAACCACTATAAAATTGTGTGTTCTTTACTGCTTTATGTCCTTACTTGCCATATGCATTTGATTATACGCAAAACACATTGGTTTAAACAGAAAAATTGGCATCACTATTCCCTCACCCCTGTTTTATATGAATTACAATTGGTATTTAACACATTCATGGGTTTTTCACCGGGACCAACAATTGGTATCAGAGCGGGAGTTTAAAAGTTCACTGTTTTTCAATGTGACCAACTGAACTGATCTATTTGAAAAACCCCATTTATGTAAAAATGCATATATTTTAATGTTTTGGCGTCATTATCAAAAAGGGGGAAATTGTTGGGATATTTTAGTTTTGATGAATTATGCCAAATCATTATCGACTTGTGTTATTTAAGCTAAGTTACAGATAACTAGTTGAGGGGGAACGAGAGAACAAGTTGAGGGGGAACTCACGAAATCAGAAGAGATGATCGAGATCAACCAAGGCTGCAGATGAGACTGATCGAGATCAGATGAGTAAGATGAATTCCAGAGTTAACTGATGAGCTGAGCAAAATCAGAAGAAAAGAAAAGCTAAGCCAGCTGATCAGAAGAATCAGAAGTTACCTGATCAGATGGACCTGAGATCAGATGATCAGAAGACCAGATCAAATGGCCTGATCAGATGACCAGATCAGAAGAGAAGGTTGCTGATCAGAAGAGGAGCAGATGAGACCGATCGAGATCAGACGTGATCGAGATCAAATAAGATAACCCGATGCAACTAAACTGATATGCTAACCTGATGTACTAATCTGATGCCGATAAACTGATATGCTGACCTGATGCTATACTGATCTGATCAGGCGAGAAGAAATCAGAAAACTAGAAATCTGCATATCAGATCAGGCGACCAAATCAGAAGAGCTAAAAAGTAAAACAGGAGTACTGATCTGATGTCACCTGAAGAAAAGTCATCTGAAGTCATGTTCATCGAGAATCGTAACGCCATCGATGATCCGATAGCTCGAAAAGCTAGTGACCGAGGGTCGATTGTCGAAGTCAAGAGATGAACTCAAAGAAGTTCGAAGTGTCAAGATACCGATAAGACAAGGTCCACTGAAGAGAAGTCTGTTGAATCAAGAATCCTGAAGACTCAGAGAACCCTGAAGACTCAGAAGATCCTGAAGATTATAGTCGTTATATTCAGCTGACGTGGACCAATGAGAGGAAGACAATCAGCCTGAAAAGCTGCAAAAACTACAGAATAGTATGGATTTGAATGTGACTCCATCCACCGGTAACATTCAAATCCACACTATAAATACAAGATCTTCCATCAAATTAAGTGTGGAAGTGTGAAATGCGTGAAAACACCATTGAAGCTACAGAGCCAAATCATCTAGCATTTCCACCATAGAACACTGAGCAAGAAATACACGCATATATTCAAGAGTGTTCTACCCTAGATCTAAGCACAAATGTAATATCCTAAGCTTAGAGAGATTTTCCCATCCTTAGCATTGAGGCTAAACAAATGTAAGGGAAAATCTCAACCTAGTTGGAAACCAAACAAACCTTACCCAAATCAGTTTGATAGGTTATGTTTTTAGGTGAGTGAGAACTCGTTAAACATCTAAGCAATCCCGAAAGGGAGGGTAGGCAATCCCGTGAGGGAGATAAGTCCCGTTTGAGTGAGAACTCGGTAAGCATATAAGATATCCCGAAAGGGAGGGTAGGCGATCCCTTAGAGGGAGATAAGTCCCGTTTGAGTGAGAACTCGGTAAACATCTGTTGGTTAAGTTGGTGCCCCATGAAGGGAAGAGTGGATGTAGGACGAGTTGTCCGAACCACTATAAAATCGTGTGTTCTTTACTGCTTTATGTCCTTACTTTCCATATGCATTTGATTATAAGCAAAACACATTGGTTTAAAAAGAAAAATTGGTATCACTATTCCCCCACCCATGTTTTATATGCATTATAATTGGTATTTAACGCATTCATGGGTTTTTCACCGGGACCAACAATTGGTATCAGAGCGGGAGTTCAAAAGTTCACTGTTTTTCAATGTGACCATATGAACTGATCTATTTGAAAAACCCCGTTTCTGTAAAAATGCATATATTTTAATGTTTTGGCGTCATTATCAAAAAGGGGGAAATTGTTGGGATATTTTAGTTTTGATGAATTATGCCAAAACATTATCGACTTGTGTTATTTAAGCTAACTTACAGATAACAAGTTGAGGGGGAACGAGAGAACAAGTTGAGGGGGAACTCACGAAATCAGAAGATGATGATCGAGATTAGACGAGGCTGCAGACGAGACTGATCGAGATCAGATGAGTAAGATGAGTTCCGGAGTTAACTGATGAGCTGAGCAAAATCAGAAGAAAAGAAAAGCTAAGCAAGCTGATCAGAAGAATCAGAAGTTACCTGATCAGATGGACTGAAATCAGATGATCAGAAGACCAAATCAGATGACCTGATAAGATGACCAGATCAGAAGAGGAGGTTGCTGATCAGAAGAGGAGCAGATGAGACTGATCGAGATCAGACGTGATCGAGATCAAATAAGATAACCTGATGCAACTAAACTGATATGCTAACCTGATGTACTAATCTGATGTAGATAAACTGATATGCTGACCTGATGCTATACTTATTTGATCAGGCGAGAAGAAATCAGAAAACTAGAAATCAGATACCGGATCAAAGTGATCAAATCAAGAGCTAAATAGTAAAAAACAGAGTATCGACCGATGTCACCAAGAAAAGTCATCTCAAGTCATGTTCATCGAGAATCGTAACGCTATCGATGATCGATAGCTCGAAAAGTTATTGACCGAGGGTCGATTGTTCGAAGTCGAAGAGCTGAACTCAAGAAGCCTCGAGTGTCAAGATACCTAATCGCATAAGGTCCGGCCAAGAGAAGTCTGTTGAATCAAGAATTTCAAGACTCAGAGAACCCTCAAGACTCGTAAGATCCTCAAGATTATAAATTAGATTCAACCGGGCGTGGACCAATGAGAGGAAGACAACCAGCCTGAAAAGCTGCAAAAGCTACAAAATAGTATGAATTTGAATATGACTCCATCCAACGGTAACATTCAAATCCACACTATAAATACAAGTTCTTCCATCAAATTAAGTGTGGAAGTGTTAAATGCGTGAAAACACCATTGAAGCTACAGAGCCAAATCATCTAGCATTTCCACCATAGAACACTGAGCAAGAAATACACGCATATATTCAAGAGTGTTCTACCCTAGATCTAAGCACAAATGTAATATCCTAAGCTTAGAGAGATTTTCCCATCCTTAGCATTGAGGCTAAACAAATGAAAGGGAAAATCTCAACCTAGTTGGAAACCAAACAAACCTTACCCAAATCAGTTTGATAGGTTATGTTTGTAGGTGAGTGAGAACTCGTTAAACATCTAAGCAATCCCGAAAGGGAGGGTAGACAATCCCGTGAGGGAGATAAGTCCCGTTTGAGTGAGAACTCGGTAACCATATAAGATATCCCGAAAGGGAGGGTAGACGATCCCTTAGAGGGAGATAAGTCCCGTTTGAGTGAGAACTCGGTAAACATCTGTTGGTTAAGTTGGTGCCCCATGAAGGGAAGAGTGGATGTAGGACGAGTTGTCCGAACCACTATAAAATCGTGTGTTCTTTACTGCTTTATGTCCTTACTTGCCATATGCATTTGATTATAAGCAAAACACATTGGTTTAAAAAGAAAAATTGGTATCACTATTCCCCCACCCCTGTTTTATATACATTATAATTGGTATTTAACGCATTCATGGGTTTTTCACCGGGACCAACAATTGGTATTAGAGCGGGAGTTCAAAAGTTCACTGTTTTACAATGTGACCATCTGAACTGATCTATTTGAAAAACCCCGTTTCTGTAAAAATGCAAATATTTTAATGTTTTGGCGTCATTATCAAAAAGGGGGAAATTGTTGGGATATTTTAGTTTTGATGAATTATGCCAAAACATTATCAACTTGTGTTATTTAAGCTAACTTACAGATAACAAGTTGAGGGGGAACGAGAGAACAAGTTGAGGGGGAACTCACAAAATCAGAAGAAGATGAGCGAGATCAGACGAGGCTGCAGACGAGAATGATCGAGATCAGATGAGTAAGATGAGTTCCGGAGTTAACTGATGAGTTGAGCAAAATCAGAAGAAAATAAAAGCTAAGCCAGCTGATCAAAAGAATCAGAAGTTACCTGATCAGATGGACCTGAGATCAGATGATTAGAAGACCAGATCAGATGACCTGATCAGATGACCATATCAGAAGAGGAGGTTTCTGATCAGAAGAGGAGCAGATGAGACTGATCGAGATCAGACGTGATCGAGATCAGACGTGATCGAGATCAAATAAGAAAACCCTATGCAACTAAACTGATATGCTAACCTGATGTACTAATTTGATGCAGATAAACTGATATGTCGACCGATGCTATCTCGATCCGATCAAAGCGAGAAGGAATCGTAAAACTAGAAATCAAAAGATACGGATCAAAGCGACATCAAATCAGAAGAGCTAAATAGTAAAACAGGAGTACTAATCTGATGTCACCTGAAGAAAAGTCATCTGAAATCAAGTTCATCGAGAATCGAACGCTCTGAGATGATCGAGATAGCTCGATCTTTAGTGACACGAGGGTCGATAATGCGAAGTCGGAAGAATTTGAACTTAGTAAGCCTGAGTGTCAGTATACTTGATCAGACAAGGTCCGCTGAAGAGAAGTCTGTTGAATTAAGAATCCTGAAGACTCAGGGAACCCCGAAGACTCAGAAGATCCTAAAGATTATAGCCGTTAGATTCAGCTGACGTGGACCAATGAGAGGAAGACAACCAGCCTGAAAAGCTGCAAAAGCTACAAAATAGTATGGGTTTGAATATGACTCCATCCAACGGTAACATTTAAATCCACACTATAAATACAAGTTCTTCCATCAAATTAAGTGTGGAAGTGTGAAATGCGTGAAAACACCATTGAAGCTACAGAGCCAAATCATCTAACATTTCCACCATAGAACACTGAGCAAGAAATATACGCATATATTCAAGAGTGTTCTACCCTAGATCTAAGCACAAATGTAATATCCTAAGCTTAGAGAGATTTCCCCATCCTTAGCATTGAGGCTAAACAAATGAAAGGTAAAATCTCAACCTAGTTGGAAACCAAACAAACCTTACCCAAATCAGTTTGATAGGTTATGTTTGTAGGTGAGTGAGAACTCGTTAAACATCTAAGCAATCCTGAAAGGGAGGGTAGACAATCCCGTGAGGGAGATAAGTCCCGTTTGAGTGAGAACTCGGTAAGCATATAAGATATCCCGAAAGGGAGGGTAGGCGATCCCTTAGAGGGAGATAAGTCCCGTTTGAGTGAGAATTCGGTAAACATCTGTTGGTTAAGTTGGTGCCCCATGAAGGGAAGAGTGGATGTAGGACGAGTTGTCCGAACCACTATAAAATCGTGTGTTCTTTACTGCTTTATGTCCTTACTTGCCATATGCATTTGATTATAAGCAAAACACATTGGTTTGAAAAGAAAAATTGGTATCACTATTCCCCCACCCCTGTTTTATATGCATTATAATTGGTATTTAACACATTCATGGGGTTTTCACCGGGACCAACAATTGGTATCAGAGCGGGAGTTCAAAAGTTCACTGTTTTTCAATGTGACCATCTGAACTGATCTATTTGAAAAACCCGTTTTCGTAAAATGCATATATATTTTAATGTTTTGGCGTCATTATCAAAAAGGGGGAAATTGTTGGGATATTTTAGTTTTGATGAATTATGCCAAAACATTATCGACTTGTGTTATTTAAGCTAACTTACAGATAACAAGTTGAGGGGGAACGAGAGAACAAGTTGAGGGGGAACTCACGAAATCAGAAGAAGATGAGCGAGATCAGACGAGGCTGCAGACGAGAATGATCGAGATCAGATGAGTAAGATGAGTTCGGAGTTAAGCGATGGTGAGCAAAATCGAAGAAAATAAAAAGCTAAGCCACGGTGATCGGAAGAATCGGTTACCCGATCGGATGGACTCGAGATCGATGATTAGAAGACCAGATCAGATGACCTGATCAAATGACCATATCAGAAGAGGAGGTTGCTGATCAGAAGAGGAGCAGATGAGACTGATCGAGATCAGACGTGATCGAGATCAGACTTGATCGAGATCAAATAAGATAACCTGATGCAACTAAACTGATATGCTAACCTGATGTACTAATCTGATGCAGATAAAATGATATGTCGAATTGATCTTTATAATCGATCCGATCAAAGTAGAAGAAATCGTAAAACTAGAAATCAGATACCGGATCAAAGCGACCAAATCAGAAGAGCTAAATAGTAAAACAGAGTAATCGACCGATGTCACCAAGAAAAGTCATCCAAATCATGTTCATCGAGAATCGTAACGCCATCGATGATCGATAGCTCGAAAGCTAGTGACTGAGGGTCGATTGTTCAAGTCAAGAGCTAAACTCAAGAAGCCGAGTGTCAAGATACCCCGACGTACAAGGTCCGGCCAAGAGAAGTCTGTTGAATCAAGAATCCTAAAGAATCAGGGAACCCTGAAGACTCAGAATATCCTTAAGATTATAGCCGTTAGATTCAGCTGACGTGGACCAATGAGAGGAAGACAACCAGCCTGAAAAGCTGCAAAAGCTACAGAATAGTATGGATTTGAATGTGACTCCATCCAACGGTAACATTCAAACCCACACTATAAATACAAGTTCTTCCATCAAATTAAGTGTGGAAGTGTGAAATGCGTGAAAACACCATTGAAGCTACAGAGCCAAATCATCTAGCATTTGCACCATAGAACACTGAGCAAGAAATATACGCATATATTCAAGAGTGTTCTACTCTAGATCTAAGCACAAATGTAATATCCTAAGCTTAGAGAGATTTTCCCATCCTTCGCATTGAGGCTAAACAAATGTAAGGGAAAATCTCAACCTAGTTGGAAACCAAACAAACCTTACCCGAACCAGTTTGATAGGTTAAGTTTGTAGGTGAGTGAGAACTCGTTAAACATCTAAGCGATCCCGAAAGGGAGGGTAGGCAATCCCGTGAGGGAGATAAGTCCCGTTTGAGTGAGAACTTGGTAAACATCTAAGCAATCCCGAAAGGGAGGGTAGGCGATCCCCTAGAGGGAGATAAGTCCCGTTTGAGTGAGAACTCGGTAAACATCTGTTGGTTAAGTTGGTGCCCCATGAAGGGAAGAGTGGATGTAGGACGAGTTGTCCGAACCACTATAAAATCGTGTGTTCTTTACTGCTTTATGTCCTTACTTGCCATATGCATTTGATTATAAGCAAAACACACTGGTTTAAAAAGAAAAATTGGTATCACTATTCCCTCAACCCCGTTTTATATGCATTACAATTGATATTTAACGCATTCATGGGTTTTTCACCGGGGTCAACAAGTTTAATAAAATGAATATTTGATTTAAAGATTATTCGAATGATTTTAGAGCGTATATGTTTGCCAAGGTTTTGATTTTTCAGGGAACAGACGAGCACTTAGAACCGGGAGCACTCCTAGCACTGTAACAAAATACTTAATGAAGGTTTGATCATAAAATATTTAATAATAATATTTAATTTCAATTTAAAGAAAGAAAAATTAATATTTCAAGGAATTAGGATTTTCGATATAAAAATCGGGAATCTAACGAATAATAAATACGACGATGAAAAATCTACTTCGTCTAACTAAATTAAAATTATTGAGAAATTTAAGAAAAATGGATTTTTAATTAAATAATTAAATAAATAATTTTCGTCTCGGAACGTGACGATTTTATCGCTAAAAGTTCTAAACAAATAATTCTAACGAAGCCGTGAATTTTAATTAGCAAAACCACAATTTTATAATACAGATATGTAGGTATTAAGATGTAATAATACCGAGTAATAACAACACCGTGAAGTAAATAAATATCTAGATATTAAGTTTAAAAAATTGCACACAAGTCCTTTATCTCTTCTCCATTTTTTATCGCCCCTCTCTTCTTCCTCTATATATACATACACACTCCATCAATAATAACCATCTCACACAAACAAAAATATGCCCAAACGCTGCCCATTTTCCTCCACAATCTAAGCAAGAAGCTAACTCCATTCTTTCTCCTCTCTTCCTTCTCCAAATCCGTCGGCAATCATCATCTTCAAGGAAGCAAGAAACTAACTTCATTCTTTCTCCTTTCTTTCTCCTTCAAACCCATCGATCATCATCATCATCGTCCAGTTTATCATCATCAAGCTCATCATCTACTGCAGCAAAACACACCAGCCCTGTTTTCCTCTTTCCCTGAATATCTTGAGGTAAATGTTTGAATTTCATGGGATTAAGAAAACACCTCTTTTCCTCTTGTTTCTTCAAGTTTTTCTTACTTTCCAACTTCATTTCTTTTCAAATCGAAGCAAAGAGCATCTACTCAAGGTTGTTAGGAAGCAAGGGAGTTTCTGATCAGCTGTAGAAAACAGGGGAGAAAGACAACAAAGGTAACCTCCGAACAAAACTCGTTTTTGGTGCTGGTATGATGTTCGATGAAATATTTGGATGCTTAAACGTGTTGGTATTTGCTAGATTAGGACTTCTACGTGTTTTTTTAAGTGCATACTTCATGCTCGTATTTTTGGGTTTCAAAAATTGTACCGTTATGCTGCCGAAATTTACGCTCAAATATGTCAAGTTGAAACGTCAAAACTGTTTCCGACTGATTTTCGGCTATGCCGTCGAGTACTCTGTTGTACTAGAAATTTGTGTTTTAAAACACCTACGTGCTCTCTTATATGTGTAGTACATAATCGTTATCTCGGTATTCAATTTTGGTATCGTTACGCTACTCGTTTTTACGCTCAAACAGGGTCGCTCAAAACTGAAATTTCCAGAAAAACTGCTACTCGAATTTCCTAAATAATAACTTTAAAAATTCATATCTCGAGTTCTAGAAATCATTTTGAGATGAAACTAGTGGCAAGTTAAAATTCATCGAGTTTACTGTATTCGTATAAAATCTCGTAATGTTTCATCAGGTAGATTCAGAGTTATGATTTCTTTAAAAAGATGCGACGTGCTGAAACGAAAAAACTGGAATTCTACTTTCAACAAGAAATTGGACCCAGACACCTGACTTTCATGACACTTTTAACTAACTTCCGTTCTTTATTTTCAAACGATTTTTCATTCAAGTAAACTTCAGATTACAAGCTTTAAAAGCCGTAAAGTTTCGTCTCGATCGGATTAGTGAATCAACGGGAAACAGCTCGCGAAAATGGAAGAAAGTCACAAATTTGGGACACCAACTTTCCTAATAATGTCATAACTGAAATTAGGAACTTTTGGAAAACTTAATGGTTGGTATAATAATTTATTTGGATGACTTACTTTCCCACAAACCATATGTGTTTTGTATTCCCTTTTATGCAACTTTTTTGAAAGTCCTTTAGGAACTCTTTTGAGTAATCACATGTTTTTAATCATGAAAATTATCCAAACACTATACACATGATAATTTATATTTTTTCTAAATAACAACTAAGTTAATAAAAGTATAAATTTGATCAAATCGATTATTTGAGTTTTTACCCAAAAATATATATATTTGTGTAAATAAATTGTCGTACTTTTCCGTTAGTTTAACTTGTTATACATGACCTTTGTAGAAAATATAAAAATGTGGTCCTAAATTATAACAAGTCATATACACGATCCTCAAAATTTATGAGTTTTGGACTTGCAAATAAAGAGTTATGAATTTGCGAAGTTTATATTGTGAATCTGAAGAACAACCGAACTTCTTGATTTACTGGGACTATTTTCCATACGATTATTTTTTATAAAAAATATAATCAAATACTACATGCTCTTATATGACTTTTTGAATTATTTGATGAATTTTATTACTATATAAACAATTTTACAAAATTGTTTTCTAAAACTGAGTCAAGCTGAAATTAGACCTTAAATCTTTATTCTTGCAAGTGATAATTTTGGGACATCATTAATAAACTCCAATACCCGATTAAAGTAAAAGTTCGATAAAAGCTCACGAGTAAGGAAATCTAAAGTATAGAGTTTAACGTCCTTGATAAACTTACGAATAATTTTACTTCAATCAAAAAGTAATTAATGACGAGAACATGAAAATATTGTGCTAGGGGATGTGCTGCTCGAATCAAAGCTCGGACGATCACTGTCACGCTCAAACTCTCAAATCGATTTCAAAGTTTGTAACTTTTTTTAAAAGTTAATTAGGTGGGTGACACTCAGTGGTTTATGTTACAGTGATTATTGCTGTATTCTGAACTCGACTAAAACAAACACAAATCTATAACTAAGAACACAAGAAAACAATAAATAAAGTGGATAATGCTTATGAATGATATGCTATGTATCTTACGAGATACATAAGATGCGATTTCACGAAGGAGGTGGGAAATTGTAAAAGGGGATTGCACGTGGTAGCTGTTACCAGTGTCCCACATGATAATTATCATGCGATGTAGGTTGGAAGCAACAAGGGGATTGCATGTGGTCGGAGCAACCAGTGTCCCAAATGAAATGCTTATGGTCGAATGATCATGATGGATGATATCTTATGAATATCATCGATGTTAAGAAATTAAGCTACTAAAAAGATTACCATAAGGAACCGAGGTACGAACGAGTCTATACAAAGACTCCGTACAATTCTCCAAAAATCATCTACTCAAAAGCGTATGAATAAATCTTTAATAAAATACTAAGATAATTATATTTCGGTGACGGTATGAGATAACGATTGTACAAGTTGCCCTTATTTGAGATTTTTTCTCACCCCCCCCAAAGTTTGATATTTTCAGGATATGATTGAGAGGGGTCGGAGCTGCAGCAGGACGGAGTTTCCCTTGGTTAATGATAATAATATATAGATATGACTTTTTAAATAAATGTTTCGCTTTTATGATTGGTGAATTTATTTTTATGCCGAGCAACAAACTCTTTTAAAGATTGCTCGATGATTAAAATATATGCTACCTTGTAAACAACTGATTTTATTATAATGTCATGATCTAGCTTTAATAAACGGGCCCACACTGCTTTTTCATAACTTATATTTGTCATTAATACTTTTCATTTGCCAAAAAAAATGTAATACTTATGCTTGTCGTTATATTTTAAAAAGAAATTTTTAAGCTCAGATTTTACAATCACTAAGTGGCGACCCGAGTTTAGAGTGTCGAAGGTGCAAGAGCCGACATTCTGGATTCGGGGCGTTACAAACCACATCCGTTAGAAATGTACGGAAAAATCTTATGGGATCAAATTTGTCGAAAAAATGATCACTTAGAATTAATTGTGTAGGTTGTTATCATATTAATTCCCTGAAAATCAGCGTGATACTAATCATGTTCAATGTCATTAATGAGTAATAACTATTTAGTGATCCGTATCACTAAGACATACTTTGCTACATATATCTGACCATAAAATTAAGTAGTTACATATATATTGCATATATACATATATAAGAGAAAAATGAAGTGCAAAAGGATTGAAGATGTGTTTGTATTCGAAATCATTGTTTTCCTAATTATTAATTCAGTTGCAGTATTTGGTTATTATGATTGCAGGAGCTGTCTGAAAGAATGCCAGGATCGGTTCCCTATTGGCAAAGAGAGAAATATATGTACGGGCGAATGTCAAGAAGTTTGTATTCCTCCTCCTTATAAGCTGCGGCCTTCTAATTTTCAGCTTCATAATATCAATAATTAGATGAGTGCTTCAATAAAGAGTATTGCACATTTGATGTAATATTTTTAATTTTAATAAATAAGAGTATCTTTGATTGACTTGTTTCAATATGATCAGGTTGGCTGTTTCAGAGCAACGAGTTGTATATTTCAAATACATTTAAATTGTGTCGTACACCTATGCACAACAGATTTACTCTAACGGTTAATCATTAATGAAATACAACAATTCATTATTGTGTAAAAACTAAAAAGAATACAAAAAGTTATACGAATCCAATTCACGTGAATTCTCTTCTTCAAATTAAGTGTTAGCATACAAATTAAAATTTTCACTCTTTAGTGATTTTGAGAAGAATAACACATAAAATCAAACTTTTTTCAAACAATATTTCACATACAAAACAATAATAATACTTAAAAAAGAGATATGATCATGTAAACTAGGTATATGAGAGCGATTTCCTCCATAAATTCTCCGATCCAAATGGCAGAAACAAAAATATCATATCATTAGACATTTTCGAATTTTGTAAATATGAAATTGATCTTACAAAACATTATTTGTGGGGGGTGGGGCCGGGGTTGGTTTAAAATGTATACGATCTTTTTTAAATGGGTGATACTTTTTTTTTAGAGTATTAATAAAATCGATTTCACCATAAAATAAATCTTTTAAGGGTATATTTAGTAAGTTAAAGAAGCCTCGTTTGAGGTAATCTTCACTGGTCTTTATGAAAACATGTCTCAAGTATAAATCTATCTCATATGAATTTTATATCAAATGATCATTCATGAATCTATTTCAAATATTATGATTTATATATATATATATATATATATATATATATATATATATATAATATTAATATTTTTATTAGGAAAGGCCATCCGCAAATGCAAAGGAATGGTGATTGTTTTCATATCTGATGTTTGTTTTGATTTTAAAAAATTAATATCTTATTTTTAAAATTTAAAATCAGTTCTAGTTTGGGATTTTATAAATCTATTTTAAAAAATCACCACTATAATAATTATAAATTTATTATCACACTTTTCAATAGAATCAATTATCTATAATTTCTCTTTAGTAATATTTAAATCATAATTCACATCATCTAATCATTACAATCACACTCGATAATAATAATATAATTATGAGGTATACTTGCATGAGACTGTCTCACGGTGAGATGAAACACAATTTCGGCATTGACGCTTTAACACTTTAGGACGGGTGTTATACCCAGTCTCATGCATGAGACCGTCTCGTATGAGTTATTATCTATAATAATACAACTTCATTGACTTTTACACATTTAAAATTTGATGGATCTGTTTGATTGTGCGTGATTAATTTGATGGGTCTGTTTGATTTGTGCGTGATTAATTTGATGGGTCTTCGTGATTGCTTATTAATCCCGTGTTTAATTTGGATTGGTCCAAAAAAGAGTTCACTTTACCTATAAAAGTTTCACTATGTACAGAAAATTTCACTTTACCTAAAAAAATTCACTACTCTTTAGAAAAAATCACTTTACCTAAAAAAAATTCACTACTCTTTAGAAAAAAATCACTTTACCTATATATTTCTTATACTATGATTGTATTATTATGAAATTCAATATATTGCAATCTTTTTTTCATTTAAAAAAAAGTAAAAGAATTTATTTTTAAAAAAGTGAACAAACTAAAATATATTTTTAAAGAAAGTGAAAGAATTTTTTTAATAAATTAATTATTATCAATTGAAATAATTAAAAATTTACAAATTTTGTATTAAAAAATGTATTTTAATAAAAATATCATATATATAAGGAAGAAGAGTTTGGAAAAAAATTGGTATTCAATTTTGAATTGGATCAAATTAAAATTAGTCAAAATTAAAATCTGGCACTTTGGGAAAATTTCCGCACTTTCAATTACACTGTTCATAAGCGGCAGTACTGTTCATGAATTGGTGGTTGTCCAGGCCCATCAAATCAGGAGGAGGAGAGGAAAAGAGAAGGAAGGGCAATTTAGTCTTTAATAGACTGATTTTGTAGTTGAATGTAATTTGTTCATGAATTGATGGTTGTCCATGCCCATCAAATCAGCAGGAGGAGAGGAAAAGAGAAGGAAGGACAATTTAGTCTTTAATGGATTGATTTTGTAGTTGAGTGTAGTTGCAAAAAGCAAATGTACTAAATTGTTATCCTCAAGGGGACTTTGTATCTAGTTGTTTTTTTCCCAATTAACATTATGTTGTTTATGAATAAATTAGAGATATCTAAACTTAAGGATATTATTGTCAAGTGTTGTGGGGTATCTTTGAATAAAGTGGAGATAAAATAGGTGGCAGTTTGTGTAATTAAAAAGGTAAGTAAAAGGTATACGAAGACGATTATTGAATGATAAATTGTACTATCGAGCGACTCTGTGCTAGAAAATGGAAAACAGCCCCACAAAGTACTAGATTTGTACTAAGACAACAGGTTTTCACATGGCCTTTTCTTGGAGAAATAAAGCACGATGGGGTCTTTAATTCATTTGAAGTAAGTTGGCTTCATACCTCTTTTGAAGAAAATGGGCCACCGATTTTATTAAATTATTGGATGAATTCGGCCTTTCTTTTACTAATAAAAAGAG
Source organism: Stenogyne calaminthoides (assembly GCA_037126765.1). Classification (NCBI taxonomy): domain Eukaryota; kingdom Viridiplantae; phylum Streptophyta; class Magnoliopsida; order Lamiales; family Lamiaceae; genus Stenogyne; species Stenogyne calaminthoides. Next base: position 15,130,984 of record JBBCBC010000029.1, read on the forward strand.
TGTTACAAAAAATACTCGATTTGACGATGGTTATTAAAGAGGGGAACGAAACCCTCTTTAATTCGCGAGAGTTTTAAAGAGGGTTTGGGTTTAAGAAGGTTTTAGCGAGTGTTTAAAACTGACGAGGGTATTAACCATTGCAAATGTCGACGCGCATTTAGGGAGGCTTTAAAACTCTCGCCGAGTCTCACGCGCATTTAGCAAGGGTTTTAAACCCTCGCCAATTTTGAAAAACACTCGCCAACCTGTAACGGTCAACACTACGATTCCCGGTGCCAGATGCCCTCGTTTAACGAGGGCAAAATCGATCGCCAAAACCCTCGCCCCCACTATATATACCCGCGAACCGTCCATTTGTCCAGTTTCCCAATTTTGCTCTGCCGAGAGAGGAAAGGAGGCAATTTTCAAGCAAGTTTCAGGCGATTTCTGGTTGTGTGCTCCGTTATAAAGGTATGTTTTCGTTTTATTTTATCGTTTCATAAGTATTAGTTGCTTCATTGTTTAGTATTAGTTGTTTAGTATTACTTGTTTTATATATTGTTTAGTATTAGTTGTTTAGGTTATTATTTAGTAGTATTTTAATCATTTTAAGTATTAGTGTTTATATAATTTAGTATTTAGAACGAAACTATGCTAAAGTTTTTAGCAAATATTAATTATTAATTAGGCTTTTGAATATTAATTAATTCGTAAATGTGAAACAGATTGATAAGAATTATTCTGGCAGTTTACGTTGGATGTATGGTCCAAGATCGATTAATGGCATGATATCTTCCGAATTTTACAATGGACTAGAATCATTTATAGATTTAGCCACAAGTAATCCGAATTGGTTGAACCAGGGAAAGATTAGGTGTCCCTGCAATAAATTTAGATGTCGGAACAATATGTTTCATTCACCTGATGATGTGAAAGGTCATTTGTATAGAAATGAGTTCATGCCCAATTATTGCAATTGGGTTTTTCATGGTGAGGAAATTTGGGGTCAATACAATGATCAACCATCTATGTCGACTTAACATGGGCCGGTTGACGAGACACCTAGATCTAACTCGTATCACGATATGATGACGGACTTAACCTCTGGTCCCCACTTAAATGTGGATGATGAGCCCCTTAATAAGGAACCTCCTAATGAGCATGCTGCACATTTTTATAACATGCTTCGTGCAATGAATCAGGATATAATGCCTGGTTGCGAATCGCACTAACAGTTGTCATAGAATGCCCTATTGCTGAACATTAAAACTGAAAACAGACTGTCTGAAAGGGGCTATAATCAAATGGTTGATGCGATTCGTGTTCTTTGTCTGAAAAGTCTGGTGCCCAAGAAATTTCTGATAGCAAACAACTGATGAGTGAGATGAGTCTTCCAGTGGAGAGGATCCATTGTTGTACACAGAACTGCATGTTATATTGGGGTGCAGACAACGAACTTGAAAATTGTAAGTTTTGCTAACGGCCACGGTTCAAACCTGCTAGACGTGATGTGAATGGTCGACTGAGAAAGAACCGTCCTTTTAAGGAGATGTTCTATTTTCCTATCATTCCTCGACTGCAAAGATTGTATCAATCAAATGCTACTGCGAAGTATATGACATGGCATGCACGTTGCTCTAATGACCACTCCAGTGTTATGCGTCACCCTGCAGACTCACAGGCTTGGAAACATTTGGACCAGTTGCATCCTGAATTTGCTTTAGAAATTCAGAACGTGAGGTTAGCCTTGAGCACTGATGCCTTTCAACCGTTTAGGGCGCACATGAAACATATTCATCATGGCCAATGATAGTGACATGGTACAATCTACTCCCATGGTTGTGCATGAAGGATCAGTTCATGTTTCTTACGATTCTTGTGCCTAGTCCAACAAATCCAAAGGATAAATTGGACGTATTTTTGCAACCACTAATCTGTGATTTGCAATTTTTATGAGAACAAGGAGTGATAAAGTATGATGTTGCTACAAAGCAAAATTTTTTGATGCGAGCTGCACTAATCTGGACCATCAGTGACTTTCCAGCCTACTCGATGTTGTCTGGATGGAGCACAGCTGGAAGGCTTACTTGTCCACACTGTGCAGATTACATTGAAGCTTTTAGTCTGAGGCTCATTCGCAAGCAGTCGTGGTTTGACAACCATCGTAAGTTCTTAGATAGACATCATCCATACCGAAGGAACAAGAATGCATTCAGAAAGAATGTAGTAGTTGATGATGATCCACCTCCCATCCTTACAGGTGATCAGTTCCTCTAGCAAATTGATTGGATTGGATTGATGAAAATAACAGAGTTGGGTGATGATTCTCACAACAAAGGTTTACAATGTGGTTGGAAGAAGAAAAGTGTTTCTGGGATTTGCTGTATTGGAGCTCCTTGTTGATCAGACACAATTTGAAAGTGATGCACATCGAAAAAAATGTATTTGATAATATGTTCTACTCGGTGATGAATGTCGAAGGGAAAATAAAGGACACAACTAAATCCAGGGATGAACTTAATGAATACTGTCGTCGACCCTCATTGCAGAAATGTCCACGTATAGGAAAGTACCCCAAAGCTTCTTATTTCCTTGATAAAAAGCACAAAGATATGGTCTGCAAATGGGTAGATGAGTTGAAATTTCACGATAACTATGTGTCCAACTTGTCTCGATGCGTAGATTGGAAAAAAATGAAGATATTTGGGATGAAGATGTTAGTGTTAGTGTCCTAGAGATAATCTATTGTAAGGACATAATACTCGATGATATTCAGTTTGATTTAATATTATAGTTCACTTAATATTAATGTATGGCAATACACTTGTTTGAATATTATGTTTGACTGTTTGCATTTATTTATACAAGTGTTCCCATGAGTCATTGTTGTCATTGAGGTTGTGAGAACTCAGATGACTTAAGCATGATTCTCAAATAACCCCGATCAAGGATCATTAAGAATTGGATATTGATGATGTAATGGAGATTGGTCTGCGATCTGCATCACACTCTTAGAGAGTGTAGTAAGATCTCACTTACTACGAGATACTGGGTATCTCATGATGGATGCACAAATGCCTTAGAGGGTATTGGTATACCCATCCGAGAAACCGTTTGATGTAAGTCCACAATATGTGTCTATGAGTGTCTCAGTTAGTGGGAGCGATGCGATACTCCTTTGACTTGAGGTCAATACGCATGACATGTGCGGAGTGATGAACTTTGACCATGACCGACGCTTGCACCCGTCTATGGGTAGATATGGCTTGGATTGAGTTCATCATGAAGTGCATGTGCGTGGTAGTTGAGCCAAGAATAGGATTCATTCCTCAATGTGGATTTAGAGAGAATACTCATGTTCTCATCATAATTGGATCAAAGTCATCGGTCGATGCACGTCAACTTAGACTTTGTGGCTAAGTGTGACATACATGATCAATTAGTGATTAGAGAAAATATGATTAAGTTATTTGAATAGACACTTCATCGTGTTCAAGACTTAATAGAGTATTCGCGAATGAAAGGAGGAAATCATAATAGCCCATGTTTCAGTTACAGATAGTTGCATGTTTCTCGCAACGTACCTTATATATTGAGAATGTCTGATTTATTGTCCAGGGTTCAATTAAGACCGTTAGTTTGACTAATCACTCGATATATGAGGGCCTATGAGTCACACAACATGTAGTTCCCTTTTACGGATTATTGTTGGTTGATTAAATGTTAAATTGGATTTAATATTTAATTTATTTAGAATTAATTAATAGATTAATTTGGATTTAATTATTATTAGTGTTTAATTAAATTGAATTTAATTAAATAGGAATTCCCAATAATAATATATAGAATATTAAAATAGGATTTAATATATATGGAATCAAATCGTAGAGATTTGACATTTATGGGAATTAAATCCGTAGAGATTTTATATGTGGGAAATAAATCTAAGAGATTTATTTAAATAAAGATTAGGTTAGCTTAAGCTTTTAGCTGGGCCTTCCCTATATATACAAGCTCTTTGGAATTCATAAACAAAATTAATTCATTATTCTCTCTATAAGATCTAGAGTTAAAATTTTCCTAGCAAATTCATCTCGGGATTCAACGCTGGCAAATCCGTGCAAGTCCGTGTTTGGGGATTACGTGGATACCGTAGTTGAGAAATCTTCTCTCGAGTTACTGTAAGATTTCTTGTTATGATTATTGTAATCGTTTATACAATTATATGTTCGTTGTTGGTGAACTGTTTAATTCCGCTACGCATGTATTACGTGTTTACGTGCCTCTAAAAACTAACAGTGGTATCAGAGCTCCATGCTCTTGATTAATTGCATATTGAATTAATTTGTTTATAATGTTTTATAAACTGGGTACGGTCGAATTAACGACCGCATCAAATTGACTTAATTTGGGGAGTGTTCGTGTGATACCTTATGTATAATTGTTTTGGTGGTTAGTTTAATTGTTAAAAATCCCAACCCACACACTGAACCCCTCACTTCGTCTTATTTGCTCCTCAATTGGGTTTCTCGAAAACCCTAATCACCATCCGCTGCACTGCTCCGCTGAAGGCAGAGGTCCGCATTTTCGCTGCTTGAGACGGCGGTCAACGACTGGGACTCGCAGCGATTCGCAAGGACCGGTCTACAGAGCGTGATGGCGGTGCAATTTTCGAACGGTGGCTTCGTCAGCAACATCATCGTAGTTAACGTCTTGCGAAGCAATGAAGGTTTTGTCATCGTCTTCGGTGGGTCGATTCACATCCCCTGATTGCAGTGACAGCGGCATCCTCGAGTCATAATTCATCACTTCGAGTGATTCACTACATGTACCATCTGACGGCGGCGATTCGTCATCCCGCTTTGAGCGGTGCGACGAAATCGCCCGTGCAGATGACTGGCCATGGCAGTTCGCTTCACGCGCCGCTGTGTTGGCTCAATCGGAACGTTGCACGCGTGGGTACGACACTCGATTTCTGAAGCTGGCTACGACCCACTTCACGTCGCTTCAACGCGGTGGCTATTTGTCTCGCTCCTCCTATTTTGGTTCTTCTGATCTGTTGTACCACCGTGTTTGTTTCTATTTTTGGACCATTTTTCGATTGTTCTTATTGACTGATTTTGGATGATGTCGATGAACAATTCATGGGTTTGGAAATTAGATTTGGATTGTTCAAAATTTTTCAGGTAGGATCTGAATTGGATGGGTGATGACGTGGGAGGGCTGTTTTACAAAATTGATTTGGACAGACCCTCCCGTGCAATTTTAGAAATTTGCACCTGAGCCCCCTAAAATTAATGAATTTAAAATGATATATTTGTTAATTTTGGGTTAATTAAATTTGGCTCAAAAGAAATTTATTAGCTGGACTAATAAAAGGTTATATTAATTGATCTTGTTGGTTGGACCATAAGTTAAAGATTAATTGGATTAATTTAATTGTTTTAATAATTGGTTAATAATTATTGAATTTATTTTTAAAATTTGATTTTGGAATTAATTCGATAAAGTTTTAATAAATTATTAAATACCACATGGTTAAAAAATTTAATTTAATTCGTTAACGCTTTTATACTCTTGATTATAATTGTTTGGGTAGGCGACACCCAGTAATTGTCGGACCGTATTATTGTTTAGGTAGATGACACCCATATAAATGTTAGTCCGTGTAAATCATGTTTGGGTAGGCGGCAACCAATAATTGCTCAAATGTGATATAGATTAATATGATGGATCTGGATTAAGCAATTAATACCCGGCCTTTAAAACGAACCTCACTAAAATATGATTTTCATTAAATTGAACGATGCCTTCCATCAAAATTAAAAGTAAACCAGAGATTTCGTTCCAATGAGTATTTAAGGCCCAAGTCTTTTGCTCGAATCTACATCTAACGGGACTTTTATAGGGACATGAAGTGTCGCAGCTTGATGGTTGTAAATCAACTTTGTTGGGGTTATACTGAAAAGTATGCTTTTACTTTGTATAACCAAACTGAAGTTTCTTTTATTTATTTACTGAAATAAATTATTTAATCACTGTTGCATTAAATATGAATGAATGTTATATATGTTTATTGCAAATCCGTTCAATAAGACAGTACGTATTACGTTGTAGTTAATTTGGTGATACCCGATTACTGAAGATCAAATTAACAGCTCTCGTAATTAAGTACAAATTCACAACCCAGATGGAAATGAACGAACCATCATGACCGGTTGAAGTGTGAGACCCAGATTGGCTTGTCTTGACCAAGGGATCACACTGCGTATTTAAGTGCGTTGAATGAGGACCTACAGGAGGACAAATTCTTTGGTACTGAATATACAAGAATTAGACCTCAGTGGTGCGTTATTTCTTAATCTCCGTCCCTTAAATGGAATCGTGTGAAATTAATAACTATTGCTTTGATTTATGATGGGAAGAGAGTCAATGCGATTCAATACCTTATATATTGGGCAATATTATTAATTACATGACGATTGCTGACATCTAATACGGAGAATCGCGTGCAAGTACGTCTTGCTTGATTTGTCCCCTTGGTGGGCTCATATCCTTTATCATACCAAATCTTGCAAGTGAAAATTTATTTCCGGTATGGATAATAATGTTGAGTTGTCTTTACTGCAAGGACAAAGATGTTAATTAATATAAAGCTTGTTCAGTGGCTTAATTAATTAATGGACTAATATAATCTTAAATGCGGGAAATAATGACCAGGAGCCATGTTATATGTGAAATCGTAATATGGGTTAAGATGGATAGTTCAATATTAATTTTATAGTGGAGTAAATGAATATTAATGGACTTGAATAATATTTGGTCCAAATATTAAAGCTTCATAGTCCATTGAAGGTCCAATCTTAATTCTCCTAAAGACCCCTCAAATAACCCAAAAAAAAGTCCAATTAATGAGAGAGAGAAAAAAATATTCTTGCTATATTTCCAAGTTGTAATTTTCAAAATTTTGTAGTTAATTAGGAAGAAAAGATTGTCTTGATTTTCTTGTAGATATTTTATGGAAAGAGATAATTATTGTAGGAATACATAATTATCCCATAAATTCAAGAAGTCAAATCTTGACTCCTAATATCTTGTAATTTTTGAAAATATGAGGAAGAAGAGGGGAAATAATTTTTTATGGAAAATTTAATTAAGGAGAAAAGAATATAGAAGATATATTCAAGATTTCTTGGAGACCAAGAAAAGAATTTCTTCCTTATTTTCCTAACCCTAATTTTTGCCCTCCCTCCTCCCTATTTATAGGGGATGAACTCTTCATTCCCAAGTGCAATTCCATGTGTTGGAAATATTAGAAATCCACAAAGTTGGTAGCAAAATATTTAATTTCTCTCCCATTAAAATCGTTCGTGAAAATCCTCCCACCGGGTTACGTTCATGGACTTGGGGATATATTTGGGAAGGCTCTTGGGTTGATCAATCGTCTCAAAGCTTGTCTCTACAAGAGGTTAGTAATCCCGTAACTCCTAGTTCCGCATGTTTAGGATTTACGTGAATTATGTGTACGCATGTTGTTTAATTATTATGTTGAATTAATTTAGGATTAATTCATGTTAGTAATTATTTGTTTAATTTAAATATGTATTTAAAAATCATCTCGAATAGATCCGGGCACCCTAATTTCCCAACAACTGGTATCAGAGCTCTGGTTTCGACCTTTGATTTTTTAAATCGTTATTTAAATTTTTGAACATTAAATAGAAATTGGATAGTAGAATTGCTAGATCTATTTTGCAGGTATCCAATTGTCATGATATTTAATGTGTTTTATTTTCATGCGTATGAATGAATGGTTTTTAATTCGACTCGTTCGGATTTGTTTTTCTCGTGAGAAAATCCACAAGTAGATTAGGCTATTTGATTTGTTCAATGTAATAGACTAGTCTAGATTTAAGGTATTTTTTTTTCATTAAATAAATTGTAACCTGATCGGAGACAAAGACGAAGACGAGTTAAAGACGGATCCAGAACCTTGAGTGGGAGACGTGCGCCGCGCGAAACGTGCCAAGGGAGGCACGCACGCGGCGCGGATGACGCAACACGCACTGGCCTAGGCGCTAGGCGCTGAGGCGGGATCGGCCCCAGGCGAACGCGCGCGGGCGTAGGCACGCGGACAGGCGCGCAAGCGCGCGGGGTTAGGCGGGCGTGCCGAGGCTGTCGAGAGCACACGACACGTGGGGGACGTGCACTGCGCCCTAGGCACATGGGCATGGGCGCCCGGCTGCGAGCTGCTTGGCATGGCGTTTCAAGACGGAGTTCTTTTCAAGACAAACGAGTGGGAGAAATTCAAGACGGCGTTTCTTCAAGATCAAGCCAAAGAAAATCAAACCATGACAGTTAGATAATTTGTGCCCAATGTGTTTATTTTCTGCTTTGCTTGATTTATTGCTGTTATATTTTCTTGTGCTTTATTTAATTTGTTTAAATGTGTTTGCATGAGAATTGCACAACGAAAAACCTCAAATTCAAAATTACTAAGTATGTTTTAATAATTAATTTGATTTTGACACAAATTAATTTTGACCTCCATGATTTATTTATTTGTGAAAAATTTTGGAGAAATTCCCCTACAGAACGGTCAAAAGATAGCTTTCACATGAATAAATTCCCAAAAGGATGATTATGAATTATTATTAGTGGCGACGATGACCCTCCCACGAGGCTCGATCAAAACGAAGTAATAATTATGTATTTAATCATGTTTATTACTTAGGTATAAAATTGATATTTATGTACTTCTCCGAAGTCCCTGTCAATTTTATATTGGTCAAGTGGGAGCCGACTATTAATTTCTTTAAAATTAAAGGTTTGTAACTGTTCTTGTTTGTAACCTGCTTGAATGTGATTTAAATGATGACCCTCCCACGAGGCTCATTTAAATCTGTTTTGAGATGTTGGCTGATGCATGTTCATATTTTTTTTGAGATTTTAATATGAATCATTATCGAATTATGTGATTTAATTTTGTGTTGATCTGGATATTGATACAAAATATATGTTTATTTAAGTTCATCATGTCGCAACCTTTTAATCCACTGTTCAATTTACTGAAAGACAACCTTCTCACTGGAGAAAAGTTTATTGTTTGGAAACGAAACCTTATGAATTTCCTTGCTTCACACGAGTACAAATGGGTGCTTAATGAACCAAAACCCGAAGAACTAACCAAAGATGCCAGTATATGGGAAGAGATGGAATATAATGAATGGGAGCTAGGGAATGAATTGATAAGGGACATTATCTTGACATCAATGTCGGATTCTGTAAGGCACCTTCATCAAGGATTTCTCTCAGCTGCAGACATTATGGGAAATCTTGAAGTGATGTTCGCACATCCAACCTATATGGCAGTTCAAAACATTAAGCATGATTTGAACAAGATGAGGTTGGAAGAAGGAATGACTGCTAGAGAGCACATTTCTAGGGTAATGATCCTCTTTGAAGAATTGGCACATCTTGGCGAAAAATGTGATTTCAAGAGGAAAATTGATTTCATTCTCAAAACTCTACCAAAGATCTATGATCATCCTTATGTAAGATACCTATTGGAAGATATGAATTTTACTGTGGATGATCTCAAAAGAGCCGTACTTTGGTTGAAGAGGACATTGAGCGCAAGAAAGCGAACATGGTTGCAAAAAGGTCTGCTTCTCGTTCTAGGCCAATTGGTGGTAAGAACGATGAAGAGACAAACAGGATAAACTAGTTCTATTCAAAATTTAAGGATGAAAGTTTAAGCAAGAGGATATGTTTGGAATGTGGTGAGAAGGGACATAGGAGATGGGCCCATTCCAATTTCGAAAGGAGTGGAAAGAAAGGTAATTCACACTCACTAGTAGTTGAAACTTGTTTAGCGAAGTATGCTACCCACTCGTGGGTATTGGATACGGGTTCCACTGATCATGTATGTTTCACATTGCAGGGTTTCGAGCAGACCCGACGACTAAGTGAGAGTGAGATCCTCATCACGCTAGGCGATGCTACGAGAGTGGCAGCTAAAGCAGTGGGAGAAGTGCACCTGTCCTTTGAAGAGAAGACATTAATTTTAAGAGATGTTCTTTATGTTCCTATTTTTCGGAAAAACCTTATTTCAATTTCTAAGTTATTTATCGATGGATATTCTGTTTGTTTTAATAAAGATGTTATTGTTTTTCGTAACGATGTGATTATCTGTCGTGGAACTTTAAGGAACAATCTCTATATTATTAACTGTGCACATCACTCACAAAATGCATCCTATAACACATCTACTATTTCTCGTAAACGAAAGCGCTCGACTGACATGAACGAGACACTTCTTTGGCACCTAAGAATAGGTCATATTAACCCGAAAAGGATTCAAAGGTTGGTGAAAGATGGTTCTTTGGGGTCTCTCCAAATTGAGCCATTTCCGACTTGCGAATCGTGCTTGGAGGGTAAAATGACCAAGAGGACATCTGGAGCCAAGGGGCTTAGCGCTAAATAAGTGTTAGAAATCGTTCACACCAATGTGTGTGGTCCAATGCAAATCAAAGCTAGAGGTGGCTATGAGTATTTTGTTACTTTTATCGATGATTACTCACGCTACGGATACATTTTCCTAATGAAGCATAAATCTGAGACCTTTGATAAATTCAAAGAATTTAAGGCTCAAGCAGAGAATCATAAGGGAAAGAGTATCAAGTTTCTACGATCTGATCGTGGAGGCAAATACCTCAGCGATGAATTTCTAAACTACCTATCGGAAGTGGGGATTGCATCCCAGTTGACTGCACCCGGTACCCCTCAACAAAACGGGGTTGCAGAACGAAGGAATAGAATGCTTTTAGAAATGGTAAGGTCAATGATGAGTTATGCGGATTTACCAAAATCGTTCTGGGGTTACGCATTAGAAATAGCGGCTTATATTCTGAACCTAGTGCCATCCAAATCGGTACCTAAAACCCCGAGAGAATTGTGGATGGGGCGCAAGCCCAGTTTCGGACACATTAGGATTTGGGGGTATCCTACATACGTGCTAGACAAGGAAGCTGGTAAATTGGATGCATGTTCAGAATTAAGGATGTTCATAGGGTACCACGAAGGAACTAAAGGATGCATGTTCTATGGTCTCGAAGATCAAAGGGTGGTGATCAGTACCCACTTTAGATTTTTGGAAGAAGACTATATGAACAATCGAAAGCCTAGAAGTGAAATTAACTTAGAAGTACTTAGGGGGCCAACTCCATTGCCAACTATACAAAATGATATACCAAACGTCACGCCTACACAACCGGAGCCTCGTCGTAGTGGGAGGGTTATCAGACAACCCGAGAGATTCTTGGGGATAAGAGAGTCTTCGGACTTGATCTCCGCAGAAGAGTCAGATCCATGGTCCTACAACGAGGCGATCCGAGACAAAGATGCTCATTCCTGGCAAACAACAATGGAAGCCGAGATGAGTTCAATGGATCACAACAAGGTGTGGGAGCTAGTCGAACCATCGGATGCAAGTGGGTATACAAGAGAAAAAGGGGACCAGACGGAAGGGTTGAAACCTTCAAAGCAAGACTAGTGGCGAAAGGGTACACTCAGAAAGAAGGAATCGGTTATGAGGAAACCTTTTCGCCCGTAGCCATGCTCAAGTCCATCCGTGTTCTCTTGTCGATTGCTGCACATCTAGATTTTGAGATCTGGCAAATAGACGTCAAGACAACTTTCCTAAATGGAAATCTTGACGAAGAAATCTATATGCAACAACCCGAAGGCTTCATTGAAAAAGGCCAAGAGCATCTGGTTTGCAAGCTCAGGAAGTCCATTTATGGGCTGAAGCAAGCATCCCGCACTTGGAATCAGTTTTTTGATCAAGTTATAAAATCCTAAGGTTTCGATCAAAACAACTTTGAAAGTTGTGTCTATAAAAAGCGTGACGGAACTGCATTGGTATTTTTGGTACTATATGTGGAAGACATTCTGCTCATCGGAAACGATGTAAAGGTGTTATCCGACGTAAGGGCATGGCTGTTAAAACAGTTCGATATGAAGGACTAAGGGGAAGCCGGTCACATCCTAGGGATCAAGATCACTCGAGATCACAGGAAAAGAATGATCGGGCTTTCGCAAGCCTCATATATGGATACTATTTTGAAGCGCTTCAGCATGCAGGATTCTAAGAAAGGCTTTGTGCCCTACAGAAACGGAATCCATCTATCCAAAGAGATGTGTCCCAAGACACAGAAAGAGATAGATGACATGAAGAGCATCCCTTATGCTTCGACTGTGGGAACCCTCATGTATGCAATGCTGTGTACGAGACCAGATATCTGCTTTGCCGTAGGCATGGTGGCAAGATATCAAAGTAACCCTGGGAAAGAGCATTGGACTGCAGTAAAGAACATTCTGAAGTACCTGAAAAGGACACGGGACAAAATGTTGGTTTATAATTTGGACAGTCTGATCCCCATTGGTTACACGGACTCGGATTTCCAATCAGACGTTGACTCCAGAAAGTCTACCTCGGGTAGTGTGTTTTGCATGGGGGGAGGATCCATGACATGGAGAAGCGTAAAGCAGAAATGCATCGCTGATTCTACCATGGAAGCCGAGTACGTCGCTTCTTGTGAAGCAGCGAAGGAAACGGTTTGGCTCAAAAACTTCCTGGTGGACTTGGACGTTGTCCCGGATTTACCCGGCAAAATCACGGTTTACCGTGACAACGCCGGAGCAGTTGCAAATTTAAGGGAACCGAGAGCCCACAAAGCCAGCAAACACATTGAAAGAAAATACCATCTCATACGAGAAATCATTAACAGATGAGACATTGAGGTGGCTAAGATTGCATTGGGAGACAACCTAGCAGATCCATTCACAAAGGGTCTGTCAAGGACGTTGCCAATCTGCTTTGAGTATAAGTGGGAGAAATATTATTAGGTTCGTGTAGGGTGACATTAGATGTCACATAGAACATGAGACATGTTGTAGTATACTTAAAAGCAGACTTTGAGTATAAGTGGGAGATTGTTGGGGTTATACTGAAAAGTATGTTTTTACTTTGTATAACCAAACTGAAGTTTCTTATTTATTTACTTAAATAAATTATTTAATCACTGTTGCATTAAATATGAATGAATGTTATATATGTTTATTACAAACCTGTTCAATAAGACAGTACGTATTACATTGTAGTTAATTTGGTGATACCCGATCACTGAAGATCAAATTAACAACCCTCGTAATTAAGTACAAATTCACAACCCAGATGGAAATGAACGAACCATCATGAACGGTTGAAGTGTGAGACCCAGATTGGCTTGTCTTGACCAATGGATCACACTAGCGCATTTAGGTGCGTTGAATGAGGACCTACAGGAGGACAAATTCTTTGGTACTGAATATACAAGAATTAAACCTCAGTGGTGCGTTATTTCTTAATCTCCGTCCCTTAAATAGGATCGTGTGAAATTAATAACTATTGCTTTGATTTATGATGGGAAGAGAGTCAATGCGATTCGATACCTTATATATTGGACAATATTATTAATTACATAACGATTGCTGATATTTAATACGGAGAATCGCGTGCAAGTATGTCTTGCTTGATTTGTCCCCTTGGTGAGCTCATATCCTTTATCATACCAAATCTTGCAAGTGGAAATTTATTTCCGGTATGGATAATAATGTTGAGCTGTCTTTACTCCAAGGACAAATATGTTAATTAATATAAAGCTTGTTCAGTGGCTTAATTAATTAATGGACTAATATAATCTTAAATACGGGAAATAATGACCGGGAGCCATGTTATATGTGAAATCGTAATATGGGTTAAGATGGATAGTTCAATATTAATTTTGTAGTGGAGTAAATTAATATTAATGGACTTGAATAATATTTGACCCAAATATTAAAGCTTCATAGTCTATTGAAGGTCCAATCTTAATTCTCCTAAAGGCCCCTCAAATAGCCCAAAATAAAGTCCAATTAATGAGAGAGAGAATAAAATATTCTTGCTATATTTCCAAGTTGTAATTTTCAAAATTTTGTAGTTAATTAGGAAGAAAAGATTGTCTTGATTTTCTTGTAGATATTTTATGGAATGAGATAATTATTGTAGGAATACATAATTATCCCATAAATTCAAGAAGTCAAATCTTGACTCCTAATATCTTGTAATTTTTGAAAATATGAGGAAGACGAGGGGAAAGATTTTTTTATGGAAAATTTAATTAAGGAGAAAAGAATATAGAAGATATATTCAAGATTTCTTGGAGACCAAGAAAATATTTTCTTCCTTATTTTCCTAACCCTAATTTTCGCCCCCCTCCTCCCTATTTATAGGGGATGAGCTCTTCATTCCCAAGTGTAATTCCATGTGTTGGAAATATTAGAAATCCACAAAGGTGGTAGCAAAATATTTAATTTCTCTCCCATTAAAATCGTTCATGAAAAATCCTCCCACCGGGTTACGTTCGTGGACTTGGGGATATATTTGGGAAGGCTCTTGGGTTGATCCATCGTCTCAAAGCTTGTCTCTACAAGGGGTTAGTAATCCCATAACTCCTAGTTCCGCATGTTTTGGATTTACGTGAATTATGTGTACGCATGTTGTTTAATTATTATGTTGAATTAATTTAGGATTAATTCATGTTTTTAATTATTTGTTTAATTTAAATATGTATTTAAAAATCATCTCGAATTGATCTGGACACCCTAATTTCCCAACAAACTTGACTTTATTTCACCAGCCCAAGCAGGGAAACGAAAGTCAAGGGGCATTCGATTGAACTAGGTTCAATCAACTAGGAGTTGCAAGTTTTGCAATTGGTTTGGAGACCTACCAGTTCTACTATTATAGTAATCAGCTCAAGCAAATATTATAATAGTAGGAATGTGGATCCTAGTCCATTATGATTTATATTAGATATAAATTCATATTCTTCCGATGAGGTCGTTGAATATGTGAAAATAATGGAGACAAAATAAACACAAAAAAAAGACCATGTTTATTTTGATTGCTGAATTATTATCATAGGAATTATGTGTTTAATTCCCATTTTATTTTATTTCTCTTTGTTAGTTGAAATGCATACCTGTTGTTGAGATGTGTTTTGAAAACAAACAAATTGGCTAGGCCAAATTTTCTGGACTGGCACCGAAACTTGCGTTTGGTGGTAAGACAAGAAAAGATTGAGTATGTGTTGGACACGCCAATCCCGGTTACCCCTGAATCTGGTTCCCTGAGGCAGCCACGTTTGACGTAGCAGCTCAGAAAAAGCATCAAGAGGAGGATTTCTAAGCTCAGTGTGTGATGTTGTTCGGCATGACTCCCGATATACATATACAACGTGATAAAATTGGTCCCTTCTAGATGCTCAAGCATCTGAAGGATCTCTTTGATTCTGAATCTCATTCTGAGATTTATGAAGTGATGAGAGATCTGTTCAGATGTCGATTAGCTAAAGAACAGAAGATTTTACCTCATGTGCTAATGATATTAGGCCTAATTGAGAAACTTGGTAATTTAGGCATTGAGCTAAAAGACCAACGTTTTCATTTATGCTATCCTCCAGTCGCTCCTGGATTTATATTCTAGCTTCATTGTGAACTACAATATGAATAAGACGGATGCGACCATGTCTGAACTTCATGACATGCTCAGGACTTTTGAGTTCACTATCACTGAGATGGTGTTCAAAAGAAAGAGCGGGTATACAAGGATGTGTGCCTCTACTGTAAGCAGAAGAGGACACAGGAAGAAGGACTGTAAGGTTCTGGTTGCTAATAGGAAGGCACTGGGTGCTTCTGGGACTAGAACATGTATGTTTGTTATTAAGATAGACATGTCCACAAATAGCGGTAACTGTTGGGTATTAGATACCGGATGTGGCTCACACATTTGTACGAATGCGAAAGGGCTCATGTGTGTTAGGGCAGTTAGAGGGGGTGAAGTCGTCTTACACGTGGAAGCTAAGTAAGAGTTGCTACTGAACGCGTGGGGACTTAGACATACCCTATGGTTTTAGATTAGAACAGAATAATTGTTATTTTGTTCCTTCTATTACCCGCAACATTATTTACCTTCCTATGTTAGACATTGAGGGATTTTTCCTTCCATTTTGCAAATAATAATTTTTATTTACGCTTAATGGTGTGGTTTATGGGAATGCCCCTTTATTGAATGGTTTATAATTGTTGCATTGTGGATATGATGCTCTTAATATACGAAATAAAAGACTCGAATTTAGTAATCATGAAAACCTGACTTACTTGTGGTATTGTAGACTTGGTCATGTAAACGAGAAGAGAATTTCAAGGTTAAGAAAGTCAGATTACTTAACCCCATTCGACTTAGAGTCTTATGGTAATTGCGAATTTTGTCTCAAGGGCAAAATGATTAACAAACCCTTTTCTGTGAAAGGGGTTCGTGCCAAAAAAGTTCTACAGTTGATCCACAATGATGTATGTGGACCATTGCCCACTCTAACTAGGGGTAACTTCGGCTACTTCATCACTTTTACTGATGATTTCTCGAGATACGGATACGTCTATCTTATGAAACACAAATCCAAATCTTTTGAGAATTCAAAGATTACAAAGTTGAAGTAGAGAAGCAAGTTGGGTAAGAGTATTAAGACTCTTCGATCGGATCGAGAAGGTGAATACCTTAGCCATGAATTCACTGATTATCTGAAGTTGTATGGAATCCAATCACAATGGACTCCTCCCGGAACACCCCAGATAAATGGAGTGTCCGAACGGAGAAACCGAACTGTGTTGGACATGGTGAGGTCCATGATGAGCTTTCCAGTCTTCCAATATTCTTATGGGATACACGTTACAAATCTCAATTTACATTTTGAATAGAATTCCATCTAAATCGGTTGAGCATACACCATCTGAACCATGGTGTGGCAAGAAATCAACTTTTACACATATCAAACATGGGGTTGCCCCGTGATTGTGAAAATGATGCTTACCGAAAAGTTGGAATCCAAAGGTGAAAAGGGTTACTTTGTGGGATATATCATAAGGAAACTAAAGGATATTACTTCTATTTACCTGAGAAATAATCAGTGATTGTTTCTAGGCAGACCAAGTTCCTCGAAGAAAACTATGTCTTTAAGGAACAAGGTCGTAAGCTGATAGAACTTGAAGAAATTCAAGAACCACAAATTAACAAAGAGACTGATATCTTGTCAAAGCAACATGACAAGGAATCAGTGGGAGCATTCAGCAACTTTCACGGTGGGAGTCTTTCACTAGGTGATTGTCTTTTAGCCAGTGGGAGCTTAATTGGAGTTGGCTTGCTTGTGCAAGAACCTCCAAGTGGGCTGAATGAGAACAACATAGTTCAAACTCCCGCCCAAGAGACATCTGAAAGTGTAGCTTGAGGACTCTCCGGACATTGATGAAATCGATGCACCACAAAATTTTCACGATCAGAATGAACAGCCTGCACAACCACATCTCTATAAGTCAATTAGGAATCGTAATCCACCCATTAGATACGGTCACCTCTTGGAGGAACTTGATAATATGGACATACCAGATAAGGGCGATTCTAATACTTATTCTGAAATAATATGAGATATTGATTCAGGGAAGTGGCATGAAGCCATGAAATCCGAGATGGACTCGATGTACACCAATCAAGTCTGGGACTTGGTTGAGTTACATGAAGGGGTTAGACCCATATGTTGCTATTAGGTCTTCAAGCGCAAGACCATTGCAAATGAAAAAGTACAAACCTACAAAGCTAGGTTGGTGGCGAAGGGTTATAGTCAACGCAAAGGCATTGACTATGATGAGACCTTCTCACCGGTTGCAAAGATCAAATCTATTCGAATTTTACTTGCGATAGCAGCACACTATGATTATGAGATTTGGTAGATGGATGTCAAAACAACTTTCCTCAATGGAAACATTGATAAGGAAGTGTTTATGACTTAACCGGAAGGTTTTATATCTAAGCTAAATTCTAATCTAGTACGCTAGCTTAAACGATCCATTTATGAATTAAGGTAAGCTTTTAGGAGTTGGAATATCCATTTTGATGAGGTTGTCAAATCTTTTGACTTCATCAGAAATTCGAATGATCCATGCATTTATCGTAATCGTAGCAGGAAGATTATTGTCTTCATAGTCGTATATTTCGATGACATATTGATTAAAGGAAATAATATTCTGTTAATGCAGTCCATTGAAGATTTGTTGTTAAAAACTTTCATGATGAAGGGTCTTGGTGAAGCCTGCTACATCCTAGGGATCAAGATCCACAAGGATAGATCCAAGAGGATGTTGAGGCTATCACAGTCCACCTATATAGACAAGGTGTTGAAGCGCTCTGCGATGGACAACTCTAAGAGAGGATCTCTATCGACAAATCATGGGATAAAGCTATCAAAGAAGGATTGTCCTTCTGTTGAAGCTGATATCAAGCACATGAAAGATGTCCCATATGCATATGCAATTGGGTCAATCATGTACGCCATAACTTGCACTAGGCTAAACATGGCCTACGCTATCAACATCACTGGTAGATACCAACAGAATTCGGGTGAGTCTCATTGGATTGCTGTCAAGACCATTCAAAAGTATCTCACGAACTGAAGAATGTTTTCTTGTCTATGGTGGACAGTCAGAACTAGTAGTGACTGGTTAAGCTGACACAAGTTTCCAATCCGACTGTGATGGTTACAAATCACAGTCAGGTTACGTTTCACTCTCAATAATGAGGCGGTCAGTTGGAATAGTTCTAAGCAAAAGGACCGCAGATTCAACAACTGAAGTTGAGTACATTGCTGTATTAGAAGCCTCAAGGAGGCTGTCTAGATTTTATAGTTCTTAAGAGAACTAGGGGTAGTTCCAAGTGCCAGTTGTCTAATAAAGTTGTATTAAGACAACGTTGGTGCGAATGCGCAAGCAAAGGAACCGAGATCAGCAAACAAAAACAAGCATGTACCTAGACTTATCATTTGATCCGAGAGATCATAAGGATATGAGAAGTGGAATTAAAATGTTTTTCCACATATTTAATTTGGAAGATCATTTCACCAAAACACTGAGTGTTCTTGTACACACTAGACATTTGATGGTCTAGGGGTTAGACATGTAAGTGATTGACTCTAGTCCAAGTGTGAGATTAAGTGTTAGTGTCCTAGAGACAATCTATTGTAAGGACATAATACTCGATGATATTCAGTTTGATTTAATATTATAGTTCACTTAATATTAATGTATGACAATACACTTGTGTGAATATTATGTTTGATTGTTTGCATTTATTCATACAAGTGTTCCCATGAGTCATTGTTGTCATTGAGGTTGTGAGAACTCAGATGACTTAAGCATGATTCTCAAATAGCCCCGATCAAGGATCATCAAGAATGGGTTATTGATGATGCAATGGAGATTGGTGTGCGATCTGCATCATACTCTTAGAGAGTGTAGTAAGATCTCACTTGCTACGAGATACAGGGTATCTCATGATGAATGCACAAATACCTTAGAGGGTATTGGTATACCCATCCGAGAAACCGTTTGATGTAAGTCCACAATATGTGTCTATGGTGTCTCGGTTAATGGGAGCGATGCGATGCTCCTTTGACTTGAGGTCAATACGCACGACATGAGTGGAGTGATGAACTTTGACCATGACCGACACTTGCACCCGTCTATGGGTAGATATGGCTTGGATTGGGTTCATCACGAAGTGCATGTGCGTGGTAGTTGAGCCAAGAATAGGATTCATTCCTCAATGTGGATTTAGAAAGAATACTCGTCTTCTCATCATAATTGGATCAAAGTCATCGGCCGATGCACGTCAACTTAGACTTTGTGGCTAAGTGTGACATACATGATCAATTAGTGATTAGAGATAATATAATTAAGTTATTTGAATAGACACTTCATCATGTTCAGACTTAATCGAGTATTCACGAATGAAAGGAGGAAATCGTAATAGCCCATGTTTTGATTCTGAGTAGTTGCATGTTTCTGCATAACGTACCTCATATATTGAGAATGTCTGATTTATTGTCTAGGGTTCAATTAAGACCGTTAGTTTGACTAATCGCTCGATATATGAGGGCCTATGGGTCACACAACAAGTAGTTTCCTTTTACGGATTATAGTTGATTGATTAAATGTTAAATTGGATTTAATATTTAATTTATGAAGAATTAATTAATAATAGATTAATTTGAAAGTAATTATTATTAGTGTTTAATTAAATTGGATTTAATTAAATAGGAATTTCCAATAATAATATACAAAATATTATTATAGGATTTAATATATATGGAATCAAATAGTAGAGATTTGACATAGGTGGGAATTAAATCTGTAGAGATTTTATAAGTGGGAAATAAATCTAAGACATTTATTTAAATGATATTCAGAATCAATTTATATATTGATTGACATTTATTAAGGAGTTAACTCCAAGTGGGAAATAAATCTAAGACATTTATTTAAATGATATTCAGAATCAATTTATATATTTAAACTATCAATTGGAGTTAACTCCAATATTATTAAGGAGTTATAAATTGATTAAGGAGTTAATAATATATTGGAGTTTTATCAATTCCCATCTTTCAGGCCCTGAAAATTTAATTAATATATTGGAGTTATAAATCCGTAGAGATTTTATAAGTGGGAAATAAATCTAAGACATTTAACGAGTTATAAATTGATTAAGGAGTTAATAATATATTGGATTTAATTGCTATACGTACTACTTAATTAAGGAGTTAATAATATATTGGAGTTTTATCAATTCAGGGCCTGAAAGATGGTAAAACTATCAATTTAAGGCCTGAAAGATTTTTTCTATCGATTCAAGGCCTGGAAGATAGAAAACTATCAATTCAAGGCCTGAAAGATAGAAACTATCAATTCGAGGCTTATAAAATTTTAAGGGCATGTTTGGCACTAAAACCCTAAACCTTGAACACGAATCCCTAAACCCTAAACGATGCAACCTAAATCTTGAACCATGAACCCTAAACCCCCCTGAACCGTAAACCTTGAACCGTAAACCTTAAAAATAAAAAAAAAACATGAATAAGGATATGAAATATAAGTGTCAAACATGACCTTAAAATGTGTGAGCCTCAAATTGATAGTTTTTATCTTTCAGGCCCTGAATCGATATTTTTCTATCTTCTAGGTCTTGAATCAATAGAAAAAATCTTTAAGACCTTAAATTGATAGTTTTGCCATCTTTCAGGCCCTGAATTGACATTTTCCCTTATTTAATTTTAAATGTCAAAATATTTGTATGTTCAGAGAGCTGTGAGGGAGTCTTTCGGCCGATTATTTGTCTTGACCAAAGAAGCGAGAAGGAGAAAAAGAAAAAGTTGAGCCAACAGTATACAGAACATGTGATATACGCCCACGGAAAGCATCGTTCTCAACGTCGTTCAGATAATGTTCCATTTAATGATCTTCTCATCAATCCCAACAATAAATATCAGCCCGATGATGATGATGTAGATTTGAATGACAGATAGCTATCTTGATGATTTTGTATGTGTGTGTGTGTGTGTGTGTGTGTGCACATGCAGGTTAATGGTGAAAAAAGAATATAAAAGTGATTATTTGACAAATTTTTTAAAAATATTTTAATGAAAACGATCAATAATAGTGTATATACATGTGCACATGTTACTTAATATAGTGAAAGAGAATATAAGAGTGATTATTTAACAATTTTATTAGTAATATTTTAATAATAAATAACAAAAAGATATAGTGTTAGTAAAACGAGTGTTATATGTAAATAATATAATTAATAATTCTTTTTAAAATATTTTAATAAAAACGAGTGTACATATATATAGTGTTAGTAAATTGTAAAGAATAATATTAAAATATCATTTTAAATTTTTTTATTCATGTTAATAAATATATAAAAGAATATAAATTATATATTTTAAATTTTATTATAATTATTTTAATTAAATATATATAATAAATATATAAGAAATTATATATATACTTATATAATATATAATACATAATATATAATACATACATATATATATATATATATATATATATATATATATATATATATATATCTGCTCAGAATGTTTATTAACATAGAAAGCAGTACAAGACCAAGGAGATTTAGAAGGAGTTATAAGCTTCTTTTGTAATAAGGAAGATATTTCCTTTTTACATAACTCTAAATAGTCAGAGTTCATCTGACAAGGTCTAGATTTAGTAGGAATTTTATTCTCTTTAAAATCATCTTCATAGGGAAGAGAAACTATATGTTTCTTTCTATCCCAAAAAGCATTAGGAAAATCATTACAAATTTCAATGGAAAATTTATTTATTAAAAGTTTGATTTTATCTTGTAGTTTAGAATTATTTAATCTATTATTTATAGTAATAGAATTAAGCTCTTCTTTAAGAAAATTGATTTGACAATTTTTATTATTAATTTGATCTTGAATCAAATTAAGAACCTTATGAATAGGTTTGGTAATAAACTTAAAAGTAATAGGTTTACTATTATAAGTACCTGTAATACCCTTTTCACCAACAAAGGTCAAAGGATATATTTTAAAAAGAAAAGGAAGACCAATAATCATTTGACTAGTGATGTCTTCAGCAATAAGAAAGTCGTTAGGAATACAACAACCATCAACACAAACATAAGCATTTTTAAGCTTATAATTAATCTTTAAAGATCCTCCACCTGCATGAGAAAGTGAATGAGTAGTTTTTTCGAAAAACTTAGTAGGAATTATTCCTAACTGTATAACACTCAAATCAGCACCACTATCAATCATGGCAATAAAATCTTTCTTATAAGAATTATTTATAAGAAGAGAAATCTTAGTATACCACTTCTGTGATATAACCATATTAATGGTAGATAAATGATTCTACCATATTTTTATAAGGATCGTAATAAGTAATTTCATTATGCTTTTTACAGAATTTGTAAAAACTGTTAACAAAGTAATTTAAATCATCTTTTGAGAATGATTTAAAATACCAAATTCTAAACTTATCCCATTTAGGATTATTAAACTCATCATTAATATGAGCCCTAGTAGAAGAACCTTTAGAAAAATCTAAAAAGTTTGTGAAATCCATAAAATTAAATTTTAAAGTTACAATCCGAAATTGTTTCAGGATCAAATTCATCTTTGTGAATAATATTATTTTCATTAATAATAATTTTCTCATTGTTATAATTATCATTTTTATAATGAGTATTATCTCTATAAGAGGAAGTAGAAGCTCTGGATTCTGAGGGAAATTCTACTTCATAATCCAAAGGAGATATAAAAGAGTGACTAGACATTGATCTAGTATGAGAATTTGACTGTCTTCTTTGATTATTTTGAAAACCAATATTAATAATACCATCATTACTTTGAGTAATATGTTTAAAATCACTATTTATAATAGGATTTTTAGGAACAGATTGTTCTATTATCCAATTTTCAGGGAAAATAATTTCTTCCCATTTAATGGATCTTCTGGTAGTAATATTAGATTTTCCAAAATTACTTTCTATAAGAATAGTCTCATTATTATCTTTCTCAATTCTCTTACACATAGGATTGAGTGTAAATAGAGGCTTATAATAAATACGATAACAGATACACATAACCTCTGTACCTGGTATGTAATTATAACCATGAGTTTTAACATTTAATGTTAAGGCTTCTAAAATATTACTATCAGATAAAGATAGAGATAAATTAGGATATGCGTCAAAATAGACAGGTCCTAAAGCCAAACTAGACTCTATAATTCCCATTAAGGATTGTCTCCAATTAAGATTTCTACCATCCCTAAGAGAAGCTAGAAAGCTTTCTGGTAAACCATTTAAGGTAAGTGGTCTAAAGGCGACCTGAACACAACCAATATGTAAAAACTTATGAGTTCTTTTGTAAGGTAAAATATCATTTTTACTAAGCAATTTAATAACCATCTCTTCTTCATGAAGAGGTATAGAGGATTCAGTAGTTTTGACAATTTGTTTAAAACCTAATTTTTCAAAAGCTCCTAATTTATAAACCATTTTAGGCTCAATTTTAGGAATAGTCCATTTATTCAATAGATCAAGATTTTCAGGAATATCATATTCCTGAGCCATACTGTTCTTAACAGTATCCTTTAATCGGAACAGATTCATAAGAATCAAGATGTATTGAATCATGAAACCATATAACTTATATATACCCTATCTCTCATGGCTCTGATACCATATTTTTATAAGGATCGTGCCTATAAGTATATCAATAGTATCATGTGGATCTTTTACAAACACAAATAGGAGATTACTGAGAAATTCCATAGTCTATGAGTTAACCTGAAAAAAGCTTTTACGCCCAGAAAACGCCTGCGCCTATACATCGGCATTACGGCAACAAGGGCTAGCCCACATAGTTAACTCATGAATATCACTGGAAAGCTCAAACCTACTGGTTAAACCAACTCTACCTTTGATATATCCAATTACAGATCATTATAGGAATATAATTCCAAATGCACATGATAGTAGAGTATAATTAAGTCAGGTCATGATTCAATACAAGTATTCTAGCCGTCCATAGAGGCGGCGAACATCAGAAATGAAATTAAAATTACAGAATTTAAATAACAATATACCTTTAATAAGCCACTAGCATAAACAAGATAATGTATGTAAATATTACAAAGTTTACAAGGTTGCACACACAAGAGGGATATAGAGAGAGAAAAGAAAGTGTAGTCTAAACTCAAGCGTGCCTTCAAAAAAAAATACAAGCCTATTTATAGATGAAAAGATGGGACATCAAACCCCGGATTTCAAAATAAAAAAGAAATAGTGCATAAAAAACAAAACCACAAAAAGACAAAAAAGTTTGAATAGTAATTACTATTCATGAGCGATTCTTTAATGTCATTGATGTAGCGATTAAAATTTGATTTTTGTCGACATCGTAGCCACATTTTGCTAGAATGTGCTAAGTCCAAAATCTTCATTAAATTGCCAATAATGAAGCTTGCCTTTTTAAGAGTTTAAGAGACTCTATGAAATTAGCCAATTCTTGACGATGGGTTGGATAGACATTTCTTCCTTGATTTCTTCTTAGTGAAGCTTCAAGCCATGGAATCCATACTTCCAAAACACTAATCCTTTTCTTAAGAATTTTGATATAATTCTTATCATTAATAACATTATTCTCATTATCAATAAGAATTTGGGAAGGTATTCTCCAAATGTTATAATGTAAGCCTCGCCCATATCTGTCGGGAAGATAGCATAATCACGGAGCAATTATTCCATCTGAATATCCCATCCTTCCATTGTAAAGGATGTAAAAGAAACCATCGAGGATAAGATCCTTCCATAAAAACTTTGCTTTATTTTAATTTCCCTTTGAGAGAATTCTTCAAAAGATCGAAGCTTTCTTGAATAGAAAACTCCTGATCATCTTCATTTGGATCCTGTGCATCTTGAAGATCGGATCCGGAAATCATTGAAGCGTCTGATTTTGAATCAGAAAAATCAATATCTTTGAATAAATCATTTTTAATATGATCCATATAAAGATCCATAATTTTCTCTTTTGAGAAAATACCAAAATACTTCTTAGAGTATTCAGAGAATGATGGAAGAGAACTAGAAGTCTCCTTAACATAAATTTTTCTGTATTCTTCCATTTTTGATTTAATCCGTGAAATATTTTCCTGTATTGGTGACTCATTGGAGCCAGAGGCAATAACATTTAAGTTATTCCAAAATCGCGTTGTATGGATTCTCCATAAACAAGGTGTGCCATGTTCAGTATAACCAAACTCTGGTCTCCATTTTAGAACCCATGGGATTCCAGAATCCACAAAGAACATACAAGTAGTTTTACCACTTGTATTATGAGAGTTTAAGTCAGAATAAACAATAGTATATTCTTCCAAGAGATCTTTAACCTCTTCTGGCAAAATATCTGCCAAAGCCCCAAAGCTTCCCCACCATGAGAACAACCAGTTAGGAATTTGATTCCTGCCAATGTTTTCACATATTTTAATTAACCAAGTATGAGAATGCTTAGCATTCTGATACAACGACGTTTTATAAAAACTTTGAAGGTAATCCCAATAATTGTATTGGTAAATGGTATGTGTGACATCATTGGTCATACTTCTTTCTGTGAAAGGTGAAGTTCCCCATTCTTGGATGGAAATAATCTTCTTGATAATAAATTTAGAGTAATTGATAGCTTTAATCTTAGGAGGAAATTTGAATTTCAACACTTAGAGACCGATGAGGATATTCTCATAAAATCCTCTGGATTTGTAAGTCTCAACATTCCAATTTGAATTTGGAAAATATTTTTCCATATGAATCCATGGGGACTCTTTGAATTTCTCATCATCATCTTCTATAATAAGAATTAATTCTTTTTTAGAAGAATCAAAGAATTTATATTCTTTTTGTGCAATTGAAGAATATGATTCTTGAACACGCTTTTGAGGAATTGTCCTCTATTGGTAGATTTTTTCCCCTTTGTCTCGTGAATTCTTGAAACTCCTTTTTGTACATTGTCTCCTTTTGAAGAAGAGCTACTTCGTAAATATTTACGGTTGAAAAAGGATTTCTTTCCATGTTGTATAATGGGAGGATGGCCTCTTCCTCCCCTTCCTCTATAAGAGGAATAAGGATTCCTTCAAAGATGACTCATTTACGTCATGAAGAAATAAATTCTCGAGTTAAAAAAAAACGGAAGATGATTATCCTTCCCTTGCTTATAAACAATATCAAAATCAAAATAAGCAAGATGCGATTGCCATCGGGCAAACATTTGTTTAGAAACATTATGTTCAAAATCTTTGAAGAGCA
The DNA here is from genome assembly GCA_037126765.1 of Stenogyne calaminthoides. Taxonomy (NCBI): domain Eukaryota; kingdom Viridiplantae; phylum Streptophyta; class Magnoliopsida; order Lamiales; family Lamiaceae; genus Stenogyne; species Stenogyne calaminthoides. The sequence continues at coordinate 15,157,793 of JBBCBC010000029.1, forward strand.
TAAAAGTAGCGACCCACTTAATCGGGTTTTAATAGTAAATTTACGATTATATAAATCATCACGAAATTTAAGGACACATTTAACAATAGCAAGAATTTCTTTAGCAAGATAGCGAGAATAATTTTTCTGACTATTATTCCATTTACCAGAATAAAATCTAATGATATAATCCTTTTTATTATCAGGATTAATTTGTTTAAGAATACCTCCATACCCTAAATCTGAGGCATCAGTTTCAACAATTTTTTCCCAACAAGGATTAGCCAAAGATAAGACAAGGAATATTTTTAACCTTATCTTTTATCCCGATAATGACCTTAGTATGATCATCATTCCAAGGAGAAGGATTCTTCTTAAGTCTATCATATAAAATAAGCGGAATCTTCAACAAGATTCTCAATATAAGAAGACACATAATTAAGGCTTCCTAAGAATCTTTGTAATCGAAGTTTTATCGGTTATAATATCGAGGAATTTATTACCAAATTCAATACTTCTTTGAATTGGAATAATATTTCCTTTATCAATAATATGACCAAGAAATTTTATTTTAGTCTGGAATAAAACCATTTTAGGTTTTGAGATGACAAGACCATTTTTAATGACCAAAATTTTAAACATATCAAGATGTTTAAAATGTATATCAATATCTTTAGAAAATACAAGAATGTCATCAATATAAACAATAATAAAATCACTATAAGGATTAAAAATGTCATTCATAATTTGTTGAAATTCAGAAGGAGCATTTTTAAGCCCAAAAGGCATAACAGTCCATTCATAATGACCAAATGGTACATTAAAGGCAGTTTTGTACCTATCAGGTTGATTAATCTGAATTTGCCAAAAACCTGATTTTAAATCAAATTTAGAGAAAATAAGAGCATTGACTAATCTGTCAAGAAGATCATTTTTATTAGGAATAGGATGTCTAATCCATTTTAAAACCTTATTAAGAGGTTTGTAATTAATAACTAAACGAGAAACTCCTCGTTCCTGCTCAGAATGTTTATTAACATAGAAAGCAGTACAAGACCAAGGAGATTTAGAAGGAGTTATAAGCTTCTTTTGTAAGGAAGATATTTCCTTTTTACATAACTCTAAATAGTCAGAGTTCATCTGACAAGGTCTAGATTTAGTAGGAATTTTATTCTCTTTAAAATCATCTTCATAGGGAAGAGAAACTATATGTTTCTTTCTATCCCAAAAAGCATTAGGAAAATCATTAAAAATTTCAATGGAAAATTTATTTATTAAAAGTTTGATTTTATCTTGTAGTTTAGAATTATTTAATCTATTATTTATAGTAATAGAATTAAGCTCTTCTTTAAGAAAATTGATTTGACAATTTTTATTATTAATTTGATCTTGAATCAAATTAAGAACCTTATGAATAGGTTTGGTAATAAACTTAAAAGTAATAGGTTTACTATTATAAGTACCTGTAATACCCTTTTCACCAACAAAGGTCAAAGGATATATTTTAAAAAGAAAAGGAAGACCAATAATCATTTGACTAGTGATGTCTTCAGCAATAAGAAAGTCGTTAGGAATACAACAACCATCAACACAAACATAAGCATTTTTAAGCTTATAATTAATCTTTAAAGATCCTCCACCTGCATGAGAAAGTGAATGAGTAGTTTTTTCGAAAAACTTAGTAGGAATTATTCCTAACTGTATAACACTCAAATCAGCACCACTATCAATCATGGCAATAAAATCTTTCTTAATAAGAATTATTTATAAGAAGAGAAATCTTAGTATACCACTTCTGTGATATAACCATATTAATGGTAGATAAATGATTCTTCTCTATTTTAAAATTATCATTAATATCTAAATATTGTGAAAGAGTATTATAGCTGGTTTCACAATCTTCAATTTTTTTCTTTACCTTTCTCCATAAAAGAAAGACGAACAGAAAGATCAGTATTCTGGTTTTGAAGTATTTTTACATCAGTTTTGAGATTATTAATCTCATGGACTAAATCATTTAAAGTTCGTGATTTTTTTTTTCCATATTTTTTAGGCGAAGAAGTCTTTCCAATTCACCCATATTATAATAATTATTATCAATCTTTTTAGAAAGACTAGTTTTACTATTGTCTTTATTCTTAAAAGAATCATGAAATTGTTCAATGATTTTATCTCTTAAACTAGAATCTTTAATATGTTTAAGAAATTCAAAAATATTATTATTAGTTAAGACACTAATATTCATATCTTGAAATTGACTCATGAGTTTATAAAACTCATTATCAATATTATTTACATTATCAGTATTACTGATACAATTAAGACAAGGTTTTCCAAGTATACAATTATTGCATTTCTCTTTTTCTGATTTAACAGAATTATCATCATCCGAAGAGGATTCAACAGAAGAACAGTCATTATAAGACTTTTCTGATTCAGTATCATTATTAGGACTCATGACAATCTTAAAAAGAGTTTCTTTTAACTCTTCATTAATATCAAGATTTTTAATCTTATCCTTTGCATAGCACTGATTAGCATAATGACCAGTCCTATTACATTTTTTACAAATAATTGTATCGTATCTCCTCTTTTTAAAAGATTTCCTTTTACCTTTATTATTATCAACATCTTTCTCTTTTTGTTTTGAAGAATTATGTTTTCTTCTTTTATAATTAGATTTATGTTTTAAATCTCTTTTATTAGTTTTATACAAACTATTTTTAGGATTAGGATTATCTAATCCAAATTGGTCACAAAATTGACCTAATTGTTTTCTTTCCGTAAGATTATCTTTTTTAATTTGGTTTTTTAATTTGAGTTCATTACAAAGATTTATTCCTTCCTGAACACAAACACTAATGATTTGACCAAAAGTATAAGACCTATAATGGATCGAATCAGAATCCTTTCTAAGAGTTTTCTTAACTCTTTCAGCAAATAGATTAGGAAGACCATCAACAAATTTATTTTTCCAAATATCCCGACACAATCGGGGATCTCATAGATACGAGACAAGAAAGTATCTTTGTACCATCTAAAATCAGTAAGAGTTTTACACCTCATATTTAAAAGAAGGGTTCTAGTATTTTCATATTTATTGGTATATTGACCAGTAAAATGATCCAAAATAGTAAGAATCAAAGAATAAACAGCATTGGTTTTAGTTTCACCATTTTCAATTTTAATAGAATTAAAAATTTCCATTCTATTTTGAGGAGTCAAATAATTATCCCACCAACCTTTAAGTTGACCGATAAAACCGTAAGTAATAGCATGCAAAGACTAATATCACTATTACCACAAGTTTGACAAGCGAGTAACTATACATAAGCATACGATGACATTGAGTGAAAATATGATTATCACTTCCACCATCAATATTCCATTCATAAATACCTTTTCCCGAATAAGAATTATTGAAAAAGTTTTTCTGCTCTTCATTAAGAACATCCATAGGGGTAGGTCTCTTATAATAATAAGTAGACATGGTAGGTCTATCAACCCATTTCATTTTATTAATACTATCAGTATTATTAAAATTACCATTATTGGGTTGAATAACATGATTATCAGTTAAATCATCTTCTAAAGCTGAAATATTAAGATTTCTAAATTTATCATTAATAAGATTTTCTAAATCGTAAATAGAAGCTTAGGTTTTTAAAATCTTTTATCTCAATAGGAGATTGAATAGAAGAAGCTGTTTTAATATTATTATTATTATTATCATTTTCAGATTTATTTTGAGAATCTATTTTAGAGATAATTTTATCAACTTTATCATGTAGAGAAATAATTTCTTCCCCAATAATAGACAGATAAAGATTACAAAAATTATTTTGCTCAATCATCTGATTAATATGTTTAACAGTAATTTGTAAAACCTCATTTTCAATGATTCTGGAGAATGGGAGAAAATTAAATATTCTCTCCTTTTTCAATTTGAAAATGAACATGAGGAGGGTAAACAGACTTTTGTACACCACCATAAATTATTTTATAATCTCTTTCAATAACTGAAATATAATCAATATAAAAGGTTTTAATAAACCAAGGAACGTAATAAGTAATTTCATTTATATATATATATATATATATATATATATATATATATATAAAACATACATATAATACATAAGAAATAATACATAATATAATAAGAAAAAATTACAACTAGATACAAAATTGAGTAAATCATTACAACCAGATGCAAAGTGCAGAAATTTGAACTAAATTACGTGGCACTTTAGTTCAAATTTGAACTATAGTGCAGAAATTTTCTGCACTTTGTATCTGGTTATAAGTTTTTGGGTGACTTTGTAGTGGAATATTTTTCTCCCATTTAATAATACATACATATAATATATACAATTAAAAAGATAATGATAACAAGTATCTAGCCGTGCCCAAACGGTTTGGCGAAACACTCAAGACCTCAACATACCAGGAGGTCGCGTGTTCGATACACCATGGGGGCGAATTTCGCTCAAACTATGCTGCTATAGTACCAAATTCGCGTGTCCCAGTGGTTGTGTGGGTGCCTTAGAGGGCTTGCAATGTGGGTTCAAATACCCCAGTTTCAATTTTTATTTTTTTGTCCAGTTAACGAGGGCTGAAAACCCTCGTTAAAATAATCGGAAACTGGGACGAGAACTGGTAACCCTTGTTAATTTCGCATACAATATTGGCGAGGGATTTGGTGCCCTTGTTAAACGTGCGAGGGAATTGACTAGGGATATTTCGATCGCCAATTTGGCGAGGGGTACAGGCCCTCGGGAATCTGACACGCGTCAGTCTCTCGCCAAAGCCCTTGTTAATTTAAAAAGGGTTTAAAAATCTCCAGTTAACTGGTTCCCGAAGCACATTTTTAGAGAGGGATATTCTCCCTCGTTAAAACCATCTCTAAAGTGTTATTCCTCGTTAAAACCCTATCTAACACCCTCTTTAAATTACTTACATTTTCTGGTGGTTGGATCAGCTTATTTTGATGGGAAATAATTTGATTTTTGCCACAAAGGTAATAGCTTGTGCACGTCATTCAATTAAACTCAAGTTTACAACTGACATTACGATAAGTCTACTTCATCTAGCTAGTACGCTTGGTGGGATGTGGGGGGGGGGGTTATAACTAGTACAAGTTATGCAGGGGCAGAATCACCTTATAAGATAGGGGGCCATGACCCCCCGCCCCTGCCCCACTTCAATGTATACCCCCGTATAACATATCCCATTCATTATATCTCATGCCCCCTTCAAAATACTTCAAAAGATCCAAAACGACATAATGCTATATTTTCAATAATTAAGATGCATATTGATTAATTACTTTCATGCTTGTTATATATTTATATTTTATTAAAGCAAATTATAATAGTGTTTAATCAAATTTTGTTGTCAATAAGTATGTCTCATGTGCACCAGGTGTACCGTGTAACTCAACTGCATTTTTTAAATGTGCAATTTATTTTTTTAAAACGTTTAACTCATTTACAGTGAAAATTTTAATTTGTTCAGTGTAAAATAAGTTGAACATTTTACGAAAACTAGTCGCATGTTTCAAAAATACACTTGAGTTGCACGGACAAATATTTTCTTTATCAATTGGCCCCCCGCAGTTGTAGATCCTGGCTCCGCCCCTGAAGTCATGATAGTACAATATAATAATAAGGAGAGAAAAAAAGACCCTACTGATCTAAAATATAAACAAGTCTGGTTCACTTCCACAAGTGGACCCCACTAATAACAATAAACTCACGCAAGCAACACAATAACCCCACTGATCTTCCTCAACACCATTAATAATCGAATAAGCATAGCAACTTTCATCATTGACATAAAAATAACCAGCATTACCAGCCGGAGAAGTGAGGCCACAAGAGACTGTAGGAGGCTGTTGGGTAACATAATACCTTGCCATGAATCTATTTTGAATATAATATAAATACGAATTGTCATGAATCTATTCTGGGGGCATAACTAGTACAAGTGATGATAGTACAACATAATAATAATGAGAGAAAAAAAGACCCCACTGATCTAAAATATAAACAAGTCTGATTCACTTGGTCCCCTCACATGGACCCCACTGAGAGAAAAAAAAATATTTTGAGGTTTAAGATTTTGTAAATTTGGTTGTTTGACTTTATTTAAAAAAAAAAACTTATTGAATTTATTGCAAATTTTATTATATTGCATTTATTGTTAAAATGTACAAGCTTCTTATGCTACTATGCATTTTTTTGTTTTTAAGTCACATTATCCCTTTTCTTTATCAGACTTTTATTTTTTATTTTTTGCATGCCCATCCAATTTCAGACCTTATTATAAGTGTAGAATATTGCACATTCAAAAAAAAAAAAAAAAAAAAAAAGATGCACATTCGCACAAATTAATACATATTCACATAAATATATACAAGAAAGGTGCATATTTGCACAAAAAAAAATGCATACTCTATGATAAATGCACATACTCGATGATAAATGCATATACACATACAAAAATGACATGCATGCACGCACGCATAAAAAATTGCATATGCTCTATAAATAATGCACGCACACCTACAAAAAATGCATACCCACAAAAATGCACATACTCTATATATAATAATTGGACCAATTCCATTCCTTTGTGTCATTTTCTCATGTTCCAAATATATCTCACTTCCTGGATCTTTAACACATGGACCCAGGATTATGGTGAGCCATTGAATAATATTTTAATTTAATTTCCACTTGTCATATATTCACCATATGGAACTTGGGTGGAACACTGAAAATGGAACATATGATATCATTCGTAATTGGACGCATACATGATTTTGTTTGTGTTCACAAACAAATGATTGTGATTATGTGCATATACATATGCATATCCATTTATATTAAAATATGTACATGTGCATGAATAATTGTATTTTTTATTCAAATTTTATTGAACACATTAATGAATGTACTAAAATGATACATGTATTTTAAGAAAAGAATTATATACCACTTGATTTCTCACATATTAAAAAAATATATATTAAAGTATAAACATTTTAGAAAGCTGGAAATAATATGTATATTGTGTGTTGCTGACATGCCAACATATATATAATTAGGTCTTATAGGGATATAACCGTTTTAATTATTGGACATTTTCCATTGATTTTTTTATTATATATATGTGCATTGTATGGTGCGGACACTACTACACATTTGAGCTTGCACAACTGCACTTGGACAACCCTTTTTTCAAACAGCTCTCCAAGCTATAGCTTGGAGAGCGATTTTAATTTCAAAAAAAAAAAAAAAAGAAAGCGGCGATTCAAAATCATTTGTCCAAGTTTCTTTACTTAAGCGGTTGAGAACCATTTGTGCAAGTGTTTAGACAACGGTTTTGAACCATTGTCAAGGGAATAGTTTGGACAACGGTTCCAAAACCATTTGTCAAATGTTTGGATAATTAATATATATACACCAAAATCGCGAATTGAATTGAACGGTGATATATATCGAAGCCCTAGCCTCCTCCTCCCTCTCCCCCAAATCGAACCATCCGCCGCGCGTCCTCCCCTACCGCCGCCGCCGTCGTCTTGTTGCCAAGCTCCCCCAAATCGAAGGTTAAAGGACACAAGTTCACCGAAGCTTCTTCTATTATCCTGTTCGCAGTTGAAGGTCGTATAATCTGTCTCGAGTTTTTCTCTGTTCTTGCTAATTTTTGTCTCACCATGTCACTCAGTTTGCGGTCACAACTCTTTTGCGTCTTCAAAATTCTATTGAACATTAGGTTGATAGTAAATTGTTGAATGCCCTAATTGTTGAGTGCCCCAATCTGTTGATTGCCTTATTTTTTATCAACTCTAATTGTTGAATTATTAACCCCAATTATTTTATGGAGTTGGAAATAGGGACCATGATATTATAAAACTGGTGCGTATTTGTGCAAATCTATTATTTGAGTGACCAATGGGTTTGAGTCAATTAGTTATATTATTTGTCTTCTTGATTTTAAAATGAATTAATCTTATACATGTTTGAACTTCAAAATCCGCCATATTATTTGTACAATTAATCTAGTTACTTTTATGATTGTTTGTTCTATTCATTCTAAAGATGGGTTCCCTTTAGGTTATTATTCAAGATTTCAAATTAAAAATTGTAAATTCTATGATATCAGAAGCTTTCTTTATCAGGAATGTCGGGATTAGAAGATGATTCTCAATACTTGTAGGTTAAGTGTCACGGTGAAACTATGTAAACATCTTTTTTCTTTTTTTTTCGGGTTTGAAACTATATATATCATGTTGTATGTATTGGTGTATGTTTCTTCTGCTTTACATGATCATGTCTCGTTTGCCATATCCCGGAGATGATGGAGATGATGATGGATATTCTGATGGAGATCATGACGCATATGATCATGGTGCATATGATTGACAACATCCTGATGACTTGAGAGAGTGTGACACTGATGCTCCCACCACCACTAGCGACTCTCGGGGAGAAGCGCTTTTCGGGGGTATAGTCACCATGTCATCTATTAAGAGAGCTCGTAGCAAGGGAAAACACTTGGGTAATTTTATTACAATTGAAGCAGTTTGAAATCGATAAATATATTGATTGATCATTGAACCTAATTAAATACTATGTTATTGCGGTTATCGTTCAATGAGTTTGGATGAATAATAGGAAAAGAGAGTGAGTCGTTGTCCTTCTACATTGGAGCTGCAGTCAGGAGCGTGATCCCTATCGTGCTGCCAGCCAAGGACTGGCGTAGCCCCAAACTGACTCCTTTGAAGGAAAGATTATGGGACAAACTTACGGTATGTTAATTATATATTTATTGAAAGTTGTAGTATGACCCTTAAATTTACTAAATTGTTATGTTATATGCGTATAGACTACATTCAGAGGTCTTGACCACACAAAGAAGAAGCAAATATTGTCGCAAGCTGGAGTAATGGCCAAGAAATTTCGGACTTGGTTGAGAAGTAACACACGAGATCCGAAAACTGGTCTTTACTCGGCTAGTCCGCCTCCGACGTATCAGAATAGCCCTATGGTGGCTCCATACTGGGAGGAGTTTGTGAGCAGAGCCATGGAGGATGATTTCCAGGTAAAATTGATCAATGTCATTTCCTCAATTTCTAATGCCCTAAGTTTTTCAGTGTTTATCATATTTCTATTATACTGTAGAATCGAAGTAATAAAAATTGCGATCAAGCCAAGTCGATGGAGGCGCGATATCGTGGACCGAACAAAGGTTATGCACGAATAAGAGAAAATATGGTGAGATCAAAATCCTAACCTTTAATTTTTTTTATATATTCACTTTTAATATATCTAATAAAGGGACACGTTCATCACTATCGTAGAAAGAAGAAAGAAGAAAAGCTGGAGAGAGTGAGCCTATTGTTACCCGTTTCGACTTATTTCAGACTACCAGAAAGGGTCGAGACGGGAATATTCACGATCCCAGTGCACAGCGCATCATCGAAGAAGTGGTAATCTATCCATTAATTTATCTTTCAATTACAAACTATTATTTATAAACAAATAATTAAATAATAATCTTTTGTTTTTGTGATTCAGGAGCGTCTATCTCAGACCATGACCCCCGACGACATCCGCATTATCGGCCCTGATGATCTATTTGGATGGGCTATGGGTCGCCAGGAGCATCCCGGCCGCTTACGGAGTGTCGGATATGGCGTGACGAAGACATCATTAGCAATGGCACCTGGTCTTCAAGCCATGAATATGGTGGGTATACTAACGGAACATGTTGCCAAGTTGTCTAAAGATGTGGAACGTTTGAGGTCCGAGAGAAGAACGAGCCACAAAATGTCGTCGAGTGGAGCATGCTGTGAACATAGTGTCGCTAATGCTATGTTTTCAGCTAACCCTAGGGATGACTTTATTGAGGCACTTCAAAACGTCTCTCAGGTATCAGATATACATGTCTCACATTTGTTTTAATTAAAGACTATTGTAATAAAATTTTCTAACTAAATATCTTATTCGAACAGCCAACGACCTTTTGCTACCTTTATTTGGAGGATCCCGATCGGTTGGTGGCCACATGAACGTTGCACAGCTCCCATGGAATGATTCATGGTCATCCCATCACTCCTGGTTTCGTGAGGGTCACACTCGATGTACCCGTAATCGGACAAGAGGATTCAGCGGGTTCCAAAACCAATCGATGAAGCGTCACATCGCGATCGAAAAATTTATCGGACACTTCATCGTATGGCCGAGCAACTTGGTCTCTAGCACCATGAGGGTAAAATATATGTTATTAAAGTTCATTAACTTATTTGTGGTTCTAAATAATATTGCAAATTAATTGTAGAATCTGCCGACACCACAAATGCCTCGGAAGAAATCACCACAAAAGGCTAAAGAGAAATCGAGGGGTATCGTAGACAGTCAGAGGGGGAGAATGAGGGACTCCACTGCGCTCAGACTTGGTTATCCCATGACTGGAGACTTAGATCACGATGATTATGTACAGTCTAGGGTGCACCGGATGGTATCGCCTAATGCTTTCGAGATCGTCACAGTTCCCATGCTTGCTCACTTTCATCAGAATACTTTCCAAGAATTCGTCAGTGAAGAACATGTGCGCGAAGTCTTGAATGACGAGTGGTTGAGTGCAACCACCATAGCCCTTTACCTCAGGTATGTGTTTACTAATTCTCAATATTCACTTTCTGTATAGTTTAATTTTCTTTTTAAATATTAATTAGCGTATATATGTTGGTTAAAGATACTTGGTTGAGAAATATCTCTCCAGAAATGCCCGAGCAAGTGGAATGTATTCCTTCGTCTCCCCCCAAGTGTCTTGCATAATGGGTGATAGGGTACAGACCATGGATGAGTGATAATGGAATCATATGCTGAATCAAACTGGGAGCGACCATCTCATTTTTTGGCCAACAAATGTGGGGTGAGTGATAAACATTTTGTTAAAATTTGTATTCATGTTTATAATATTTGCACATATATATGCTAAATTTGTAGTTAATTTTAATATTCTCAATATAATATAGGAACCATTGGGTGCTGGTCGCCATACACATGAATACATTAAGTGTGTATTTTATGGACCCAGCTCAGGATGGAGTTTATTCAAATTGCCCTGATCTCGTTTCATATATGGAAGCGTAAGTTCATTTTTAATATTCTATACAATGATTTGTTTTACTTTTAAAATTATGCATATTTAATCTATTTTTATTTTTAAATTATAATAATAATAGTGTGATGACGATGTATCGGAGTCGCCTTCAGAGTCAAGGTTCAAGATCTAAGTTAAATAAAGTGAACTGGATTAACATTAAGGTAAATTTAATTTAGTAAATTGTCAAACTAATAGAAAGAAATCATAATTGTAATACGTGATTATAATTGTTAATCAACAGGTTCCGAGGCAACGAGATAATGACCATTGTGGACATTTTGTGTGTTGCTTTATTGAAGATATAATCCGCAATTCTCTAACGAACATTCCTCTCAATGTAAGTCAATTTATCGATTTATTTAAATTATTATTGATTGAATAAAAATTCATACTATATTGATTGATTCGTTGTTTGCAGTTTGTCTATGAACGTGAGCTCAAGTCTTACTCTAAGAAAAGACTAGAGAAATGGAAAAACAATTGGACGAGGTACCTTTACAATCGATTCTTATATTCATATGATATTGAGTGATCGTTGTTTAAAATTTTGGTAGCATGTAATTAAATTATATATTTGTGATGATATATATTTCATTTTTTGGTGTATTGGACGTATGTTTATGATTGTATGTTTATTTATTTCATGATGTGTATGTTTATTAATTTATTTGATGTTTTGGTATATATATATATTTGTGGTATAAGTTTTGGTTTATGGTTTTATTATAGGATTTTTGGTTTATGGTTTATGGTTTATGGTATTGGACATATATATAAGTTTTGGTTTATAGTTTTATTATAGGATTTTAAAAATATAAATTAATAATTAAAAAAAAAAGATATTGGACAGCGGTTAATAACCGCTGTCTATGTAACATAATAAACAAAATTTAATTTTTTTTAACTTAGACAGCGGTTAATAACCGCTGTCCAACCCTTTGGCTTGGACAACGGTTATTAACCGTTGTCCAAGCACACTCTTGCAAAGCGGTTGAAAACCGCTGTCCAAGTGCGATTTCTTGGACAACGGTTTTTTATCAGCTGTCCAAGCTTGGACATCTGTTACTTGGAGAGCGGTTTATAACCGCTCTCCAAGGTCATTTTTCACAGCTGTCCAAGCCCAAATGTGTATTAGTTGGACCAAAAAAGTTGTTGTGATGTATATTTTTTTTTTTGATATTGATTGCTAATAAAGACGATGCACCGACCAATTTTTTTAAATTAAGGGGTATAATGGACAGTTTGATGGGGAAATTTTTATTGGTTTGCCATTTTTTTTTCTGTAGTGGGTTGTAATTATGGACCCACATTATATATTAGGTTGTAATTTTCCCAATTTCTAGCATGTCTTTTTTTCCTCTTGTATGATCATATAAGAATCACTTCATTCTTCAATTTCTACTCTCACCTCTCTTGTCCTGTTACTCTATTACCTCTTCTTCTTTGTATCTTTATTTCCCTCTTTTCTCCTTTTCACACTCTCTTCCTCTACTTCTTCCACTCTCTCTAACTCTCCACTTCCACGTCATCTCACCTTTTGTCATGGGACAAAGAATCCGGTGATGTGAAAAGAAAACCATACATGTCATCAAGTTAGTTACACAGAACGCAAGGAAGGTCGTCATAAAGAAGGCGTATGAGCTCTCAATTTTTTGTGATGTAGACGATGGCCATCCTTTTGCCCTTTGATCGCCTCACTGCTTTTGCAAGCAATAGAAGACTTGTTGTGTACGTAAGCGGGTATTCTTGCTCGAAGTTATGGAAGAATTTATATAGTATTTATTAAAAGTTAAATGTGGTGGTAGGATTTAAATTTGAATATTTTTTAATTAAATTTATCTTGTTGGGTGGAGTCAGGAGTAGTTGTTTCTTCTACATCGATATTTTAATGTGGGTATGAATGCATATACTTTATTTAATAAATTGGATATAATTTGTCCTTTTTAATAGGTATAACTGGGTAACGTGATTTTTCTTGCTCCATAATGTTTTAATTTATATTTTAAATGAATTATTATTTGTACACAAAAATTGAATTAGAATTCGTGTTATGGTGTTTTGACAGTGTAGACAATTTTCTATATTTTGTTGATCCGTGTGACAAGCTAGCTGAGGGGGAGTGACTCTAAGATACAAAGTCACTTCTCAAGCGACTCTAAGGTACAATGTAATTTTAGTGTGACTCTAAGATACAAAATTATGGTTCAAAAGTCTAAGTTACACTTTTGATCATTTTCTGCACCTCTGAGCCATTTTCTGCACTTCTGACGCATTTTGACTTTTTACAATTTAAATTTTTAAAAGTCCAAATATTATAAATTATTAAATTAATTAAATTATTTATTAATATAATTTTATTATTTATTTGAAAGTGCATTTTATTTACTCATTTTCAATTCAGAAAATATATAACTTTCAAAAAATAAATTCTTTTAATTTTTACACCTTCTAGTCTAATTTTGAAGTGCATTTTTTAAAAAAAAATTGTATTTTTATCAATTTTAAAGTTTATTTTTTTAAAGAAAATTATATTTAAAACCAATTTTGGAGTGCATTTTTAAAAAAAAATTGTATTGTGGAGTGCATTTTTTTAAAAATAAAATTATATTTTGATCAATTTTGGAGTGCATTTAAAAAAAAAATTATATTTTGGGCCAATTTTTGAATGCATTTTTCAAAAAAAAAATTGTATCTTGGACTTCGAGTGCATTTTTCAAACTTATGCCCTTCTGGGCCGATTTTGGAGTGATTTTTCTTTTAAAATTGTATTTTCCCTATAAAAAATTGTACTTCCCCATAAAAAAATGTACATCCCCAAATATTACAGAAATTGTACTTTCCCTATAAAAAAACTAAAAATCTGCAAAAATACATCTTAAAAATCACCAAAAATTACATTCCAAAATCTGCAAAATTAACAAACTTACATCCCAAAAAATTACACAAAATACTAAAAATACATATCACACAGAATAACAATGTTTTTATCCGAGAAATAAAATTACAAAAAATAGGAATTCCATCCCTAATCTGATTCACTACTGCATAAACACTAAACAAAATAATACAAAAAAATAAATAGAAAATTTAAAAAAATCAAATCTGCATAAATCTACAAATCTGAATCACCCCCACCGCCTTCGCGCAACTCACCACCCACACGCCCAACATATTTCTTGTGTTTCTCGAGCAATGCATCTCTTGTATTGAAATACCATCTAACTTAATCAATACAAAATAGAAAATAAGATTAGCCGCAGTCAAACTTAATCAATACAAGAGATGCAACCCATATTTCCTTCTTGAAATACCATCAAACTTAATCAATACAAATAAGAAATAACAACAAACCTACATCAAATAAAATATGCAAAAAATCAATTATTGATAAGGGATGCAACAGCGAAGAGATGGGAAATAAGAGATGCAAAAAATTAATCATCAAACCCACTGTTACTCTGTCGTCGCCGCCTTCATCTCCGCGGCTACCCACCCCACAAACCAGATCGCCGCTGCCACCCGAACACCCCCACAACCAGATCCACCACCGTCGTCTCTTCTCACCCGCGGCTGCCCATCCCACAAACCAGATCGCCGCCCGCCCAACACCCCCCACAACCAGATCTGCCGTCGTTGCCCCCCTTCACGTGAATACCATCACCCACCAAACCAAACCAAACCAAACCACCGCCCCCCACCAAACATGGCCGCCGGCCACTCACAACACCACCACCAAACTACCGTCCCCAACAACCATGGCCGCCGGTTCCCGATTGTGGTGTGTTGAGAGGCCAAAAATAGAGGGAGAGAGCGGCGGACGATAGGTTTTTAGATAGAGAGAGTGTGATAGGAAGAGAGAGAAACTGATTTGGGAAATGAGGGATTTGAGTGAATGGACGGTTAAAATTAGGATTTTTGTTTGACTTGTGGATCCCACTTATGGCACGGCAAAAATGTAATTATAATGGACTCTAAGGGTAAAATAGTCTCATTTTGTACATTAGAGTAATTACCCAAAATTTTTATATATTAGAGTCAAATGTCACTATTTTTTGTAACTTAGAGTCATTATCTCGCTAGCTAATAGGAAGGTATAAATTTATATTATTTTGATTTTATATTATTTTCTCTTGTTGTTGGAGTCGTCATATTCACGTTTAATATTATTTTTCTCTATTATGTTCATGATTTTGACACCGACAAATTGAGGATTTGACAGAAGACACATCGACAAGGAGTTGTTTGAAGTTGTATGTGTTCTTAACCTAAAGTAGCACGCAACATGTGTTCTTACACTAAAGTAGCCTAAAGTAGCTTGCAAGATGTGTGTGCGAGAAGTGTTCCACCTCTCATCGACAAGCATTGGTTTGAAGATGTAAGTGTTCTTACCCTAAAGTAGTATGCAAAATGTGTGTGCGAGAAGTAGTAAGTGTTCTCTCATGAGATATGAAAAATTGAAAATCCTACATCTTATCTTATTACTTACACGAGAAACATGGAGGACATCGCCAAGAAGGTGAACAAGCTCAGAAGCTCTCAGTTTTGTGCGATAAGGACATTGGCCTTATCATATATAATTAATTATTAATAGATACAAGTTTTAAGACCTCCTTACTATGAGATACTACATTTTTAAAATATTACTAATAGATACAAGCAGTCAAAATACCAAATCTAACATTAATTGAAGGTAAATAGGAAGCTGAGGGGTTTTGTTAATTTCTCATTTGCAAATGAAATTGCAAAAAAGATATAAACCGTCACTGATTTTCAGATTTTGCTTTTTTTCCCGGAACCATTACTATATAGAATCAAAATCACAAAGTAAATTTAAACAAATTCTAATTTCTCGAAAGGCCTGAAGTGCAGAAGAGAGAGATGCGTTGATACATAAATTCTAGCCAAAACCTGTTGTAGTGGCTTCTACTACTTGTGCAAATTTGCTTAGAAAATATTTTAATTCTACAAATTTCTTAATATTTGTACATTTCCTACCAATTTAGTTAAATTATGGGAGAATCAGGTTTTTCTGAAATTCTTTTGCACATTTGCAATTATTATAGCGTATGTGCAAAATTATATTGCACATGTACAACTATTTTCTAGTGCTTTTATAATTTTTTTTAATTGTGTGCAAATACCTTAATTGACAAAATTTCCTGGTCCCGAAAATTGCACATGTGCAAAAAAATTGCACATGTCCAAAAAATAATAAGAACGGCCCAAAATTTTGCAAAAAGGGCTGAAAGGGCCCGCAAATGAGGAAGAAGAAAAATGAGTTATTAGTAATTAATATATTTATTTGATTTATTAGGATTTATTTTATTTTCATGAATTAGCTAGTGTTTTCTCTTATTTAAACAAGTCATTTGTAAGGATTGTAAATTAGTTGATTATGAAGTAAAAAATATTGTGGCTTTCCTCGTAGAGACGAGTTTGTCTCTCTATCTTTGTGTTTATGCTTGATGTCGTGTCAAACACACACACCACCACTGAATTAAATTTCATTGCTGCAAATATGGTGAGCGACTAGAGCGTGAATAGATGATAGAGGAGATCACTCTAAGGTATGATTTGAAAACTAAAATTGCAATCTACTACTATCTTTTTTTCATTACTATGCACTACAAAATTGAATGCAATAAGACTTTAATAACTTTCCCCTAATTTACTACATTTTTATACTATTTATGGACCCCACACCTTCAAATTGGAATCTCACCTCTCCCCTATCTTTTATATGTCTTCGGAGGTGGGTTCCTGATTCAACCTGAATAACGTGGCCACTTCGACGGCTTAGGAGTACTAGTTACCCTCAATTTTGAGGGCCATTATAAGCACACTTACGAAAATTGATGATTGTACTTTGCGTAAAACAATGGGTCGTTATGTTTGTTTGTTGGTTAAAGTTGATCTGAAGTAGGAGTTTTAGGAAAAATTACGTTTGAAAGGGTGATATATAACTCTTTCACGACATTGAAATATGAACGATTGCCAAAGTTTGAAATACTTGTGGTATTATTGGCCATTCTCTTGCGTCTTTCTCTCGTGGTCACTAGGACAACCACCTACATCAGTTGAGTTTTTCCCTAGAATGGTAAAGTACATCAACTTGTGGTATTTTTACCCATAAATGGTTTTATCTAGAGTGTCAATAGCTTAGGACTTATGGATCTCTAGTAATGGATATCGATCAAGGTTGTGGTGGTTTTGGATCCTTTGGTAACACAAATCATTTGGATCCTCTTACATATGATGGATATGGGGTAAAGATAACCCTCAATTATATGATACATATATGGCTGCACTAGCTTGGCTTGGATAGCTACTCAACTACCCCGGATGATAGTGCTTTGTTTGCACTACAGATTCAAGTGGTTGATCTGGTTGTGATAAGTGTTTTACGATCATTATCGTTAGAGGATATGCCTCATTTGGTTAGATCTTGTCTAATGGTGTAGGAGGACTCTACTTTAGGGAAGATGAGATGAGTTATTTTTTTTAACCCGAAGAGGTTTGATGAGGTCGAGGTACAAGAGAATGTTAAGGATGACCCTCTACATGTACTTTTGGAGCACAATACTGAGTTACATATGGTGTTGCTTTTGTTGATATATCTATGGTCGATGTTTTGTATGATTCAGGTTGCAGCATGAAGGGTAACCAGGATCTTATGAGTATGGCTCTAAAAAAAATCCAAGAGGAAATAGGCCATGACGAAGGACTATATAATTTGATGAGTAAACCACATAATTATATTGTAGAGGATGTTATGGCCATGATGTCCAAGTGCATGCCTGGGAAGTTGAAGTGAACTCGGGGTGACTCGCGCCACACGAATGCAGGGTGCTCTAGATAAATGCTGACAACCAGATAAACTCAGGAATGAGTCTTTGACTCACATGTATACTAGATGAGCTAGTTTCTCCAGTATATTATCGGTTGGTTTGTTTAGTAGTTGTTCTTTTCTGCCCATATGGGCTTAGATCTTTTGGTGTCTCACGTTTTGATCACCTAAATCAATTTCGGGTTCCTTGACATATTGTTTATTTTTTGGTCAATTTTGACACCCACTCGTTTTTTTTATCTGTATGAAATGGCCTTATTTGTATCATCTTATGCAGAATTTCCCCACCTCTTCCTACTTGGAACTTCAGTTGGTTTCTTGATTGCACTGTTCAATCTCAATCTATATAGAAAACTGAGTGAATTTTCCATTTGTACTACATCTCAATCATAGTCCCTTGCTTGGAATACATTAAATTCGTCTCTTTCTCATGATAAGAACATAACAAGTAATTATGTATGACCACCTATTTGATAAGAACATGACAAGTAGTTTTGTATGACCACTTATTTGAAATCATTCCAATTTATGGCTCTGGAAATCGGGTCTCGTGATAGGATTCCCACAAAAAATCGGCATGAAACATTTGGTGAAACCGTACAATTCATGTAGGTGTAGTCTCTTAAATGTCAAAAGCCACTCTTGAACCTCTTGAAGACCTCTTTTTCCATTAAATGTAGGTGGTTGTAACCATCGGAATTGATGAACCACAAACTCACGGGGGTGCTTCAATGACATTAAACTATTGAGTCAGCCCTCAGGGTACAGTAAGAAAGTCCTTAAGTTGGAAGGTCAATGCTCGTAGTAAGCATTTCTTGAGCAGTCTCCTTATGTATGGGAATCAGAGGTTCCTGGATAGGCGGTTGATTATGGAGAGATAGACCTCGACGTGCCATATAAACCCTAATTAGATTATTTGACTGACACGACTGCAGGTCATCCTCATCGGGATCCTGCTAGATATCCTCACGAAGGTCCTTCTAAGGGTCCTCTCAAGGTCTCCGACCAATGCTTACTATCCTCTTCTTCATTTGAACTAGATGTGGACTGTGATGATAATTAGAATATCACCGTTAATGAGGTGATTGGAAGAATTCCACTATAAATAAGGATACAATTAATGACCAATAATGACCAAGATCTAATCTATTAATTACATATTAATGACCAATAATGACCAAGATCTAATCTATTAATTACATATTAATGACCAATAATGACCAAAATCTAATCTATTAATTACATATTAATTATCCTTAATATACAAATCAATTATCCTTAATACCCCCCGCAAGCGTTGCGTGGGGTGAAGACAAACGCGAAGCTTGGATCGAAGAAGCTCAAAAGCAGGTCGAGACAGACTCTTGGTGAAAATATTTGCAAGCTGAAGATGAGATGGAACAAAACGTGTGGAAATCTTCCCAGATGATACTAGGTCACAAACAAAGTGGTAGTCCAGATCAATGTGTTTTGCTCGTTTGTGAGCAATTGGATTCTGACTGATAAAAATAGCACTCTTGTTGTCACACAAGAGTTCAGGACGATTGGAGATTTTGACTCGGAGCTCATCGAGAAGATTGGTGAGCCAAACAATTTCCGCCGCTACATTGGCCATAGCACGGTATTCAGATTCACAACTCGAGCGAGCCACTGTAGGTTGTTTCTTTGCACTCCAAGAGATGAGATTTCCGCCAAGAAAAATTGAGTAACCGTACGTGGATCGTCTGGTTTCAATGCAACGGGCCCAATCAGCATCAGAGTACCCAATGACAGCAGACTCTGGATGCCGAGTAAAGGATAAGCCAAAGTGGACTGTACCCTTCACATAACGTAAAATCCGCTTAACAACATTAAAATGATCATCTGTCGGTGAGTGAAGAAATTGACTAACAACATTCACAGCATACGATAAATCCGGGCGGGTAATAGTCAAGTACTGAAGGGCCCCGACTAAAGAGCGGTATAAAGTGGGATCGTGGAACGGTGGGCCATCACTTACCAAAACCTCTCCAGCGGGCAAGGGGGTGGAAACTGGTTTGGAATCCAATAGTTTTGCCCGTTCCAAAATGTCAGTAGCATATTTGGCCTGACCAACAAAAAGACCATCTGAAGTGTACGAGACCTCAAGACCAAGGAAATAGTTAAGACGCCCCAAATCCTTAATAGCAAATTCCTTATGCGTACGTGCAATGAATGTCTTGAGCATGTCACCATCATTTCCTGTGATAATTATATCATATACGTATAAGAGTAGATAGAGAATAGAAGTACCTTGAACGAGATAGAACAAAGATGAGTCAGATCGACTCTGGCCAAATCCCAAGCTGAAGAGATATGTACTAAATCGTTGAAACCAAGCAAGAGGGGCTTGTTTCAGACCATACAACGCCTTCTTTAGACGACAAACATGATCAGGAAAGCGTGGATCAACAAATCCCGGAGGTTGAGCCATGAAAACCGGTTTGTCAAGAAATCCATTGAGAAATGCATTCTTGACATCTAAGCGATGCAACGACCATCGAGATTGCACAAAGAAGAGCAAGAATAACTTCGAGCGATGGCAGACTTGACGACCGGGTGAATGAATGTATGATGAAAAATCAGCCCGGGAACTGAGTGAACCCCGTGCCCGCGAGGCGAGCTTTATACGACTCAATAGTACCATCGGAATGAAACTTGGTCGAAAAACCCACCGAACCAACAATATTAGTACGTGAAGGACAAGGTACAAGATCCCACGTATTATTTTGACGTAGAGCATCGATCTCTTCCTGCATAGCAGACAATCATTATGGAGATTTGGCAGCGGATTTGAAACCTCTAGGTTGAGCTAGCAATCGAGAGAGGATAACAAGGCAAAGGCAAGAAAGATCAACCGTAACGAGGCTTGAACACCCCGCAAGACGCGCACGCGCGTCACCATAGGATGGACGGGCCCCGCGACCGGGACTGGTGGATCAGGGACCGCAACAGGAGCGGGTTCTGGGGCCGGATCGGCTAGTGGTGCCAACGGTGGGGCTGGGTTAGGCGGCGGCGGTGCCGGAGGTGCCGTATGCAGTGGGAGCTGTTCCTCATCGTCCAAAGGAATGATGTGAGGGGAAAGAAACAAAGTGGCGATGACCGGGACCGGATGGCGGCAGAGGCATGGGCGCGATGATAGTACCATCCAAAAAACTTGAGAAATCCAAATTGGACATCGGTGTTGCGCAGTTCTCGAGAGAGAAAGGAAAACATAGTTCATCAAATTGAGCATGCCTCGATAAAAAGACCCGAGAAGTAGCTGGATCGAGGCAACGAAATCCCTTATGTGTGCTATTGTACCCAAGAAAGATGCAAGGCCGACTTTTGGGTGCCAACTTGTGTTCAGCATAGTCCCTCAAAAATGGATAAACTCGGCAACCGAACGGTTTAAAATTGCCATAGTTTGGAATTGATCCAAAAAGAAGCTCAAAGGGAGACTTGTTAGGCGATGATGAGATGAGGGCGGGGCGATTAATAACATAAAGCTGCGAATGGCAAAAGCATCAAACCACAACGATACAGGAGCATGTGAATGAAATAACATAGAAAGACCTGTTTCAGAAATATGTCTATGCTTGCGTTCTGCCCGCCCATTCTGCTGAGGAGTGTATGGACACGAGAGACGATGAAGAATGCCATGTAGTGACATAAATTCACGGACTCTAGAATTCACAAATTCTGTGCCACCATCACTTTGGAAAACCTTGATTTTTCTGGAAAACTGAGTGCAGACAAAAGCATGAAATTTCACCAAAATATCATTAAATTCAGACTTAGCACGAAGGGGATAAATCCAAGAGAAACGAGAATTATCATCCACAAAAGCGACATAATATTTAAACCCATCAGACGAAATAAATGGGGCCGGGCCCCACAGATCACAATGGACTAAGTCAAGTACTGCATCAACACGTTTTTCATTCAACAAAAAAGGTACACGTTTGCTCTTAGCCAACTGACAAGAGGAACAAAGTGTAGGAGTCGGTAATAGAGAAGTAATAGATAATTGGCCTATCTTTTGCAATAAAGAAATAATAGTAAACGGGACATGCCCCAAACGAAGATGCCATAAATCAAAACTGGCCTTCAAGTCTTTATTCCTAATTCTTTCAACTAATTCAAAGGACACCCCGATCAAGCAAATATAAACCTTTATCAACCCTTCCCTGAGCCATAATTTTCTTTGTCACCCGGTTCTGAATGACAAAGAACTTATCAGAGAACACAACGTCAACAGGGTAATCAGCAGTCAACTTAGAAATAGACAATAAGTTCTTAGTAATATGTGGCACAACCAATACATCCAACAATTTAACATCCCCAGATAATTTAGAAGTGCCAATATGCGAAATATTTAAAGCAGAACCATTACCAACAATAACAGAACCGTTACCAGTGTAAGGCCCGAAGGATTCAAGAGCAGATGTCTGATTCGTCATATGCGCAGAAGCACCAGAGTCCAAATACCAATCAGGAGTGGAATCAGAAATCTGACATGAGTGATTAAAGACCTGAGCAAGATTGGCGTAAAAAAGATTCGTTCGAGCATCAATAAATTGAGGGCATTTATTAGCATAATATTCACCATTTTGCATATCGACAACGACGAGGAGTATAGATACGATGACCCCGTTTCCACCTCGATTACCGGGTTTGCTACCGAATTACCACGAAACCACAGAGATCATGGACGATTGTTAGAGTGCTAAAAATTTCGCCTCTGTTGTTGAACCCCGATTTCGAAGAGAAACCGAGTCGCCTTTAAGGTGACCTTGTCCACCGAGGAACGGCCACCACCGCACGACCATTGCGGGTTTGAAGCCGTGAAACGCCGCCAAGATGGAGAACCACCTTCCATAGCACGCAACATCATCTCAAACCGACGAGCTTGATGAAGCAAGGTACTAAACATGAGCAATGTGGTTAGCGCCATTCGAAAGTGTAAACCAAACGAGGCAAATTGAATGCCTAACCCTCGTAAGAACCAATGGCTTTTATCAGTTTCATCAATAGGGCGACCAATTGCCGAAAGTTGATCACACAAGTTCTTAAATTTCCGGCCATAGTCATCCACCGAGAGATCACCCTTCCGAAGAGAACGCAACTCCTCACGTAGCTGATGGGTGTGAGAAGAGGATGAGTCGGAGAACGCCGCCAGCAGCGTCGACCAAGCCGAATGAGAGGTTTGACAATCCAGAACCTCCGATGCCGCATCCGGAGTGAGCGACGTGAAGACGACGCTGAGTAATTTCTTGTCTTTCATACGCCACGCAAGAAACACCGGATTTGGTTGATGGGCGCCATCAATCGTGATTGTAGGGGATGGGGCCACGACTGATCCATCAAGAAATCCCATTAGGTCGAAGCACTCGGCCATATGAATGACTTGACGATACCACATCAAGTAAGTAGAGGGTTCAAGTTTGATCGGTACCATTGAGAGCATGGTATTGACAGGGAGCGGATCGGTGGTGGAAGAGGATGATGCCGCCATTGAAAAACCTGAAGCGTAGGGTTGCGAGACAATGATACTGGAGAGGTTTTGGTAAGTGATGGCCCACCGTTCCACGATCCCACTTTATACCGCTCTTTAGTCGGGGCCCTTCAGTACTTGACTATTACACTTAATATGGACTCTGGTACTATATCCTTTGGATCTTGCTCAAAAGCCCACTCATGATAAATGATGGGGGTCATCAACTCAAGATTACTCAGGATAGGTGAGTCATCAATGATATTGTAAATGTCTCAATGCCCAATTACATAACCTCTCACCAAAAAGATTTCAAAGTGAGTGATCTCATGTTCATCTAGGTGCACTATGCACTTATAATGTATTTTAGAACAATGCAACTTGTTATAATGAAATATGTAACTTGTTTACACTGAACCGTGCAATTATTTTTCCATATTAATAGTTGCACGATTAAGTGTAAATAAGTTGTATGATTTTATAATGCAATATGAGTGCACGGTGCACCTGATCATGCATACCAGACTTAACCTTTTCAAAATATAAATGGCTGAACAAATAAAGCATGAACATGTATACATCATACACAATGCAACCTCAATTAAAGTTAGTTGTGCGTCAATATGCATTTTGGGTAAGAACTTCAATGGACATCTCTTATGAATTAATACCAATTAATACAACATTCAAAAGCAAATGTACCAATTAATACAACATTCAAAAGCAAATGTGACTGTCACAAAAATTCATCATTATAGTTAAACTAGTAGCAATGGAAAACTAAATATACCACAAGGTCCATATATACAATGTACCTCATAATACATGAAAGTTTATAACAAAACGAAACAAAGTCTAAGTTGATAAAGCATAGCTAAATATACCACAAGGTCCACACAATGTACCTCACAGTAATACATGAAAGTTTAAACAAAATCTAAGTTCATAAAGCTCAATTAAAGGGGTTGCGTTGCCGAAGGCTCGCATCCACCTTCAGTCTCCTTGACATCCTTACCTGGAAAGGGAATGAGTGAGTGCACAAAGTGGTTTCCTTCTATTTATTGTGGTCCAGTAAAATTAGAGTTTGTTACTAATTGGACTCTATAAGACAGTGTCTTGTATGCAACAGTTGCACGTGCAACTTAAATGTATTTTTTGAACTTGCAACTTGTTTTTCTGAACAATTCAATTTGTTTACACTGAAACGTTCAACTTGTTCACACTACAAGAAAATGAAAAATTGTCTACAAAAATTTTCAAATGCCTATGAAATTTTCCTACAAAAATTATTTGGTCCTTAAAAGTGACTATTGCCTAGGATTTGCCTACCAATTTTTAAAAAAATCTATGAAAAGTTATCTACACAATAATTTTCTAGGCAAACAAATTACCTACCATGAAACTACCTACACATTCCTAATTTCCGTAGACAAACTAATTAACTATAAAAAAATAATTCCCTAGACAACTTACATTTTTGTAGGCAATTATATTTGTGATTTAGAAATGACTTACAAATAAATTTACCTACGAATTACATTCTGTAGGCAAATTTACCTATGAATAAAATGCCTAGAAAAATGGAAATATTCCCTAGGCAATCCTCTATTTTTTTTGGAATATTCCGTAGGCAACCCTCTATTTTTTTGTAGTGTCAGTGTAAACAAGTTGAGTATTTCAATATAAACAAGTTGATTGTTTAAAAAAATAAAGTTGCACATTTAAAAAAAAAACATTTTGGATTGCACGGTGCTCCTGGTGCACAGTGAAATCAACTCGTGCCTAATTATTTAGTAACAAGTTCTTTATTAATAAATTAGAGACATTTTAAACTTCAAGCCTAATAATAATAATTCTTTCATCCTCCAACATCAATATTAGTATATTACTAAAACCAAAGAATAAATAACTCAATGAGGAATAATATTATATATCACGTAATACATACATTTGAGTTGTATGCGCTGAATGGCACTTGCGAGGTACTGTTGGTAAGTACCAGCTTCAACAACAGAATTGATTTTCTCAACATTAGGTTTATAATACCTGCCAAAGAAAGAAATTGCAGCAAAATTGTTAACATATTATTAAGTAAATCACTTTATTTGTTATGTTATTTACTTAAATATGAATGTACGCATTTGATTATTATAATTCAGAAAGATAAAGTTATGGACAATGGAGAAAAATTGCTTGAGTTCATTTCATGTGCACCAATTGTGCATAACTATAATTTGGTTAGCGAAAATATTAAAAGGAAGGTGTTAAATGGACAGATTCTGCCCAGGGCAGAATCATTAAAAAAATTGCTCTCAATCAAGTCCATCCAAAAATTTGCCCTCAATTAAGCCCACCAAGTTTAAAATAGTTTTTTCTGGCCAGGACAAAATCTGCCCACCTTTTGACAAAATACTTTAAAAATATACTTGAGTTCATTTCATGTGCACCAATTGTGCATAACTATAATTCTTACCAAAATTACTTAAACACAAAATATATTTAAAAATAAACACCAATCCAATTGGTGTATATAAGAGACTTCACCAGATTCCTAACCTCATTTTCTCCTGCGCCTCGCGTTGTCGCCTCTTAATTTTATTCAATTTTTTTTGAAGCTCCTGAAATAAATTAATAAATTTCAAGTATAAATTTTATGATTATTAATAAAATGATTAGATTCAATTAGTCGAGTTTACGTAATAACAATATTCAAATTAATTCAAATCTCATATATTAAATTATTTTGGTCTCCTGTGCATCAATTTCAAAGAGCAATGGTGCACAACTATTAATTTTTTAATAAAATAATTAATATTCTTTTATTAAATAACTTAGTACTATATTTTTTTTTTCTAAAACAACTAATACATTTTAAAAATACAAACTATAATAAATTTGAACAACAATATTCAATCGACTTCAGAAATCCTATTAGTTTTTAATTGAGTTATCTCTTGTGTATCAGTTGCAAGAGACAATGGTGTACAATTATCATTTTTTAAATTAGTATTAAAAAATTAGATTTTTTATTAAAATAATTAATACATTTAAAATTTACACATTAGTTACACAGAGCAATTGACATGATACATATAAGGCATTTACTTTTTCAAATAATATTTCATCTTTTTTAAAAAAAGAACTATAATGTTACTTGTATTAAATAACATAAATATTAACATTAACATATAGTTAATATTAAAAGTAGTAACATAGAATGAAACATTAATCATAGGTCTTGTATATATGCCCCAGGTGTTCCGTGTATTTTATAGTGTCTTTTGGAAATTTGCAACTTGTTGCACTAATTGTAACCAAGGGTGCAGAAGTCGGAAATCGATAGTCGGACGGATATGGACCGCCTAGCGCCTAGGCCGTCTAGGCGGGGACTAGTCGGGGATTAGTCTGTTCGGTTTTCTTTTGTTTTTTTTTTCATCTAAATGAGTTTTATTTACTACTTATCGATATATTATAACAAAAATACACTTCAAAATTAATTAACAAATTCATTATACAACCGCCTAAATCTAGATAACAATTGAAATACATTTTCCTATATCTATTATCCATTATAGAGTACAAAAAAATTAATTTAATATAAAGAAACTAAACAAATTTGTATTTTAGAATTTTAGTGTAGTGAAAATTATCAATTTTTGTCTTACCATCAAATTATTATAAGAACAAAGTCTCTCATTATCAAATAATACCTTAGTGTTGGACACTAGCTAGCTCCCAACTTAGCCATCTAGCTCCGACTCAATCGCCTAGGCGGCGCCTAGGCAAAATCGAGTCGGCCGACGACCGCCTAGCGCCTAGACGCCGCCTAGGCGGGGACTAATCGGGATTTTTACATCACCGATTGTAACACCTAAACGTGCAATTATGTTTTATGAACACGGGTTTCACGTTTCAGTGTAACAAGTCGCAAGTTTCAGTGTAGCACTTTGCAAGTTTTTAAAAAATAAACTATAAAGTGCACGGTGCACCTGGTGCACAAGAGATTCATTCGTCAAAATATTGTGTCGTAACCCAAAATAAATTGTTACCTTTCTAAAATAATTATAAGGCACATGACATTTTTTGGAGACTACATGAAGTTTTAAGAAGCACTTCTACAATATCTTAATTTGAAACATTCTGCTTATAATATATATAATTAAGCTTCTAAAATGTTATTATTAAAAAAGTAAAAGTATCTATGAAACTTCTATTATTCAAAAAGTTATTGTTTAAATAAATCTTACATTGGTAGGCTAGATAATTCCCACAATGTATAAATGATCACACAATGTAACTTGGAATATAACAAGTTAAATTACATATTTTTCAAACATCATTTAAACTTGATATAATATCTTTCAGTATTTTGATGAGACAAAAAATTAATATTTACTTATATTCATGGGGTTAAAAATATTTTTAGTTCCTTAATTTTGTACTTTTTCACAAATCCTCTCAAAATAGTTAGAAGAGTCATTTCAATATGTACTTTTGTATATTGAACAACTTACGCCCCATTGTTGCAAAATGATGTTGTTTATTGCTCATTTTTGATCTCATAACACTCACTTTTTCGCAAATTGTCCCTATTATATTAAATATAAAACATTGATAAAAGATCAAAGTATAATATATATCATACTCCGATCATGAATATTGTATTTAATATAAAACATTGATAAAGCAAAGATTTAATTACCTCGATTCTGAATTGCCAGCCGCATGCAAATGATCAACAGATGATTGATTGCCCACATCAAACAAAGAAAATGTGACATTAATGTTTGAACGCATAAAAAATAAGATTATTTATTTTAATATGGTGATTCATCTCATATTTATTACCTTTAATAAACCGTGTGCATTTAATAATGGACAAAGTCTTGTATGCATCATGTGCATCGTGCAACTCAAATAAAATTTTTTAAATGTACAATTTGATTTTCTGAAACATTCAAGTTATTTTACATCAAACAAGTTGAATATTTCAGCATAAATATATTGAACGTTTTAAGAAAATAAATTGCACGTTTTAAAAATACAATTGAATTGCACTATGCACCTGATTCACAGGAAACATAGATCATAAATTTTGGGTTTGTAAAAAAAAAATTATATAAAAAAATTACATAAAATAACACGCGCATGTATTAAAAATAATATAATATATAGAAAAATTAAAAAGACGAATTTTACTGGAACAAGAGATTACACTGCTATCTTTTCGAGCATTTCTCTTTCGTGCTTTATTTGCCTGAGTTTTTGAGACAAAAGCTGCAAATGTAGACGCATCATCATAAGACAATTTATTAAAAAAAATATTTCCTTTTCAATTATAACACTATTTAAATTCTCGAGAATACAATTTAAAGAACTAAGATATTACAAATAGAGAAAGATTGTATACGTGCATACCTCATTCTCATTCAGATTCCTGCATGTAAAAAGAATGAATTAAATAAATAACATGACTTAAACCGAATGGTAGGAATCCCTAATAAAACTTTCATGTTTAATCCTATAATTGGGATGGCCGGTTGGCGGTTGGGCTAAAGTCTTGTATGCATTCAGGTGTACCGTGCATTTATAGTGCTTTTTAGAATCGTGCAATTTATTATATTAAAAAGTGTAACTTATTAGTGCAATTATTAATAAATAAATAAATAAAAAATTGCACGATTTTAAAATGCACTATGAGTGCACGGTGTACATTAGATCCGATGAAATAATTTAGCAACTAATTTTTCATTATAATACTTGATGTAATATGAAAAACGAATTCCAACTGCAACGTAAAAAACAAAAAGTTACACCAAATTAAATATATACCCTTCTTTGAGCTGGTCAGGCATCTCAACAAGACGGAGAAATGTCTCCTCAACTCTGTTGAAACACAATAAAAGAATTTTAGTTAAAAAGAATATATACTTAATTCACAAATATAAATAAATAAATAATTTGCACCTGCAGGTCCATCAATTCTAATTACTAATTAATCACCGATTTCACAGGTTTTGACCGGTTCGACCAGTAAAGCGGTTTTTAAGGTGTTTTCAGATCGGTTCCGGGACCGGTTCGGTCCGATCCGATTCTGAAATCACTGGTTTGAGTAATAGATTTAAATGGGACATTAATTAAATACATGAGTTATCCACACTTGACCACTTGACGGAATAAACTATATTATTATTATGCACAAATATTATCACTGTTATGCCCGGTTCTGAAATCACTGGTTTGAGTAATAGATTTAAATGGGACATTAATTAAATACATGAGTTATCCACACTTGACCACTTGACGGAATAAACTATATTATTATTATGCACAAATATTATCACTGTTATACCCAAAAATTATCGGTTTAAAATTTTACTACTTTATTTTCTTAACGATTATAATTTTTATTCATAAAAGTGAATGTTTGTGTGCATAACAGTGATATTTAAAAAAAATAAAGTTGATCCTGAACTCGAACTCACATAAATTTTTATCTAAAGAAAGAAAATATCTTGAATTATATAAAATTGATGTGTGTTTCATTAAGGAAACTAAACTGGAAGCCGTGATTGAGCAAAATAAAGAGAAATTGATTTACTTAGCGAGAGATTTTAACGCAGTTAGAGATCCCCCATTAAAGAGTTTGCCGGAACGCCTCTGTAAATAGGGAAGGAAATGGAAGAGTTTGATAATTTTATCAAAAGTTCAAATATCTATTCAATATGCCATTATGGCGCTTGTAAAAGCAGGGTTGATCGAGTTTTGTTGAACGGGTATGGGGATGAGTTTTCCGCAACTCTGGTATCCGTTTATCAAACATACCCCTGGGATTTAAACCAAATTCGTCTCATAATTTTCCACCTTTATTGAAATGGTTCCGTAATTATTAACATTTTCAATTTAGTCCCACAAGTATTCAATTTGTGTCAATTTAGTCCCAAACCTCCGGAGATCGATCAGAAACACCCAAAATGATCTCGTTTTAGTAGCAAAAATTAGGGGCGCATGATAGACGCGCGACTAAAAAGACGTCGTTTTGGGTGTTTTTGGTCCATCTCAAATGGTCTGGAACTAAATTGGAACAAATTGAATACATGTGGGACTAAATTAAAAGAAATTGATAGTTATGGGACCATTTCAATAAATGTGTAAAATTATGGGACGAGTTTAGTTTAAATCTGGGGTCTCCTGTGCTCTGTCTCTGACCATTATCCGATTATTCTTGAAAACAGTGAGACGGATCAGGGGCCTAAACTTCTCGGATTTTTAACGCTTGGTTACAACATCCCTCTTTGCCGCATTCTGCAGAGTTTGACGATCCCACCTCAATTTCTGGGTCGAAATACTGATGCCCATGCACATCAACAAGCTGTTTGACATTGGCATTGTAGATGAATAGCCCGAAGTGTTCCAATTCCAACTGAACCTTATCAAACACCTCCTTCTTAAACTCCTTACTGCCCCTGAATATCTCGTCCATGGACATGGAAGCCGCCAGAAGTCGAGTCTCGCATTCAATCACGCCCCGGACGAGCTCTTTCGTGTGGAAACACATGAGCCTCGCGTACTTGTGGAGGCTATCCGCGTCGTCGGCGCCAGGTCCCACGGTCAAGACGGCGCGGAGGATGAACGGGAGCTTCTCGGCGCTCGTCGCCTGAACCTCCAAGGTGTAATTCACCGGAGAGATTTGGAAAACGGTGCACCACTGCCCCGGGAAGATCCATGATTTCTTCGCGATTTTGATGTCGGCGATTCCGAGGCCGGTGATCACCAGGTACTGCCATGTGCTTGCTACTCTATACATGACGACGCCTGATTGCAATTTGCGTGAATCAAACAATAATTGATGAACGACTATATATATAAAAAAACTGAGAGATAATTAGAATATAAGGAGAGATTGGGAAGTTTATCTAACTGAAAATTATAAGGAGAGATTCGCATTACAAAATTAATCTTTATCACATCTAAATTTGGTGATATATACGTATACATATTTTAGGCTAGATATTCATACGTATATATTTTTAAATTATAATGAAATAAGATAATTTTTTTTTCCATAAATGTATAAAATTAAAAAGATATTTTGAGATACACAACTTTTATACATCTCTCATTCAAATCAAGGAACATAACTGTCGATATTTTTTTTTCAGCTTGAGACAAAGTATGTTGAAAATTTTCATACTAGACTTTGTCAAGTATGTTATAGCAAAAATCTGCAGATCAAAGAGGGCGATGGGAACATTAATTTTTTAGATGAGACGGAATTCTCTCATGGTATCAGAGCCCAGGTTGTGGGTTCGATTCCCGTGGAAGCACTCCACCCATTTAAATTGTCCACTCTGTTGAGCCTCCTCTCCAAAGAGCAGAGACAATGATTCGGCCCACGAGTGAGGGGGAGTGTTGAGGAAAATTAAATAAAAAGATTATTCCCGACCCTCTCTATAAGCTCGAGCTTTTAGAAGAGACGGAATTCTCTCAAAATTGTTGCCAAGATCCTTGCATGGCCTTCGCCCACGGTAGAAAAATCTTAGGTGGTGTTTTGATCTTCAACTATGTTATCGACGAAGCTAAAAGAAAAGAGAGGAAAGGCTGTATCTCAAGATTAACTTTGCCAAAGACATTTGACTCAGTAGATTAGGATTTCCTCGACATGATGATGGATAGCCTCGGATTTAATGCAAAGTGGCGAGATTGGATCATGGTCGAATGTTTCAGCATGTAGACGACACCGTTTTGGTTGGCCAAGCAACAATAAAAAATGTTTGGGCCCTTAAATGTATCTTGGTGAATTTTGAAATGCTTTTGGGTCTTCAGGTGAACTATGGAAGGGGATTTATTGAGAGACATGGTTTCTTTCCTTGATTGCGACGCTCCCACATTTTCAATGTCGTATATTTAAGAATTCGGGTAGGATCCGAATTCCGGAAGTTCGAGTATTTTGGATGTTGTGATTGAAAGATGAATTGTAGATTGCAGACTTGGGAAGATAAAAAGATATCTTCCAATGGTAGTATTATTTTTCTTAATGCAGTCGTAATGTCGCTACCCATTTATTATCTTTCTTTTTACTGTATACCTAAATGCATCTTGAGAGTCTTAAAAAATTACAATATGATTTTCTTTTCTTTTTTGGGGGATGGGGGTGAGAGTATGATATATACAAGTTCAAGAAATATGGTGGTGTTGGGGTTAAGAATTTGAATCTTTTTAATTTTTCTTTGCTTGGAAAGTGGGCCTGGCAGATTCAGCTTGAACTCAAAAATTAAAGAGCTTCTTCTACGTTGAGATTGTATCTATTAATAATTAATTATATATGATAAGTCCAATGTTCATGTCGCACAAAACTGAGAGCTTGTTCACCTTCTTGACGATGTCTTCCATGTTTCTCGTGTAAGTAATATGATGAGATGTAGAATTTTTAATTTTTCATATTGTTCGTCATGAGAGAAAAAGAGATTGGTAGAACACTTCTCGCACACACATCTTGCAATCTACTTTAGTGTAAGAACACATTTTCCATGCTACTTTAGGGTAAGAACACTTACAACTTCAGACCACTACTTGTCGATGTGTCGTCCACCAAATCCTCGAATTTTCGTTGTAAAAATTGTGAACATAATAGAGAAAAATAATATTAAAAATGAATCTGACGACTTCAACAGCAAGGGAAAAAAACATAAAATCAAAATAGTATAAATTTATACCATCCTATTAGCTAGCTTGTCACACGGATCAACAAAATATAGAAAATTTTCTACACTGTCGAAACACTATAACACGAATTCTAATTCAATTTTTGTGTACAAATAATAATTCATTAACATATAAATTAAAAACATTACCTAGCAAGAAAAATCACGTTACTTAGTTATACCTACTAAAAAGGACAAATTATATCCAACTTATTAAACAAAGTATATGCATTCATACCACATTAAAATTACGATGTAGAAGAAACAATTATTCTTAACTCCACCCAACAACATAAATTTAATTAAAAAATTATTTAAATTTAAATCCTACCACCACATTTAACTATTATGAAAAAATATATAAATTCTTCCATAACTTTGAGCAAGAATATCCGCTTACGTACACACCAAGTCTTCTATTGCTTGCAAAAGTAGTGAGGTGATCAAAGGGCAAAATGATGGTCATCGCCTACATCGCGAAAAGTTGAGAGCTCATATGCCTTCTTTATGACGACTTCCTTTCGTTTTGTGTAAATAATCTGACGACATGTATGGTTTTCAATTTTTCACATCACCGAATTCTTTGTCCCATGACAAAAACTGAGATGACGTGGATGTGGAGAAAGTTAGAGAGTGGAAGAAGAGGAGGAAAAGAGTCGGATGAGAAGGAGAAAATAGGAAAATAAAGAGGGAGAGGAAGAGGTAATAGATTAACAGGACGAGAGAGATGAGAGTAGAAATTCAAGAATGAAGTGAATCTTATATGATCATACAAGGGAAAAAAAAACAATGCTAGAGATTGAGAAAATTACAACCTAATATATGATTTGGGTCCATAATTACAAGCCGCTACATGAAAAAAAAATTGCAAACCAATACAAATATCCCCATAAAAATGTCCACTATACCCCTTAATTTGAAAAATTGGTCGGTGCATCACATCACATTTATTAGTAATCAATAGCGAAAAATAAATTACATCACAACAGCTTTTTTGGTCCGCACTATATAATGCTCATATATATAATAAAAAAATTTAATAAAAAATGTCCAATAATTAAAAAGGTTATATCCATATAAGACCTAGTTATATATATGTTGACATGCCAGCAACACACAATATACACAATATTTTTAACTTTTTTAAATGTTTATACTTTGATATATATATATATATATATATATATATATTTTAATATGTGAGAAATCAAATTGTATATAATTCTTGTTAGTACATTTATTAAAATACAATTGTATATTAAAATACATGTATCTTTTTAGTACATTCATGTGAACAAAAAATACAACTATTTATGAACAGGTATATTTTTTTTATGTATGCATATGTGTGCACGTAATCACAGTCATTTGTGTGCACATAACTAAATTTTTTTAACAAAAACATGATTATAGAGTATGTGCATTTTTTAGGTGAACAAAAGGTTTTGTATGAACACAAACAAAAACGTGTACGTGTCCAATTATTATAGAGTATGTGCATTTTTTATGTATGTATTTTTGTAGGTGTGTGCATTAATTATTCTGAGCATGTGCAATTTTTTATGTGGGCGTGCATGTATGTGCATTTTTGTATGTGCGTGTGCATTTATTCTGGAGTATGTGCATTTTGTTGTTTGAATATGCATCTTTTTTGTATATAATTATGTGAATATCCATTATTTTGTGCGAATGTGTATCTTTTTTGTGTGAATGTATGGAAAATTTTAAATTACATTCCGTAAGTTTGGCTCATTCCAAAATAAATCCTTTATGTTTCTACTTCATCATTTTTAGTCCTAGGTGTACGATTTCCATCATTTTCTGACCAATTTAGGTCCTAGCGTGTACGATTTTCATCCTTTAAAATTTTCCAACGAAAATGGACCAAAATTGGTCAAAAATGAAGAAAATCGTACACCTAGAACCAAAAATGATGAAGTAGAAACATAAAGGATTTATTTTGAAATTAACCAAACTTACAGGACGTAAAATGCAATATTCCCTGTGAATATGCATCTTTTTGTGTGAATTTGCAATATTGTGCACTTAATAATAAGATCTGAAATTGGATGGACATGTAAGAAACAAAAAATAAAAGCATGATAAAGAAACAAAAAGATGCATAGTAGCACAAGAAGCTTGTATATTTTGACAATAATTGCAATATAATTAAAATTACAATAAAATCATAAGTTTTTTCTTTAAAAAAAAGTCAAACAACCAAACTTACAAAATCCTAAACCTCAATATATATATATATATATATATATATATATTTATATATTTATATATTTTTTTTACAAAATTCATGATCTCAACAAATGGAAGCAATCGGTCTGCAATGGTATAGCCCCATCTTTGAAATTAAGACAACCACGTGTTGAAATTAAGACAACCATGTGTTTGATAACCGAGTTCTCCAATTAAGAAATAATCATACGTATAATTAAAACAAAAAACGAAAAATGAATAATGATTAAAGTAAATTATCTCATACATACACAATTAGTACATTTGTGCATATTGATGAATACTTATTAATAAAACCATTTTTGGCTCACGAGTGTATAGCAGTGAACATAGAAAAAACAAACAATGCACGTATACTCAAATGCACAGTAATATATACCAACAACGTACTAGTGCATATCCCTCCCTCCCCCACCCAATAGCATGGTATCCTTCTAATTCATCGAACAACACTAACACAATTACATTCTCATACATTTTTCCACTTTAAAAGTGTACAAACAATGATCTCCTTATATTACCAGATTCATTAAACAAGATTTAAAATTCCAAAAATATTCCCACATGTTCTAAAATATAACACCAATCCAAACTGGGAGGATGTGAGGGACTTTTATCGGGCTTTTCTGGCGAATTTGGTGACGAAGGCGGTGGTGGTAGGAGGAGGCTATGGATATGGGCAACGGCGGAGGGAGGTGGATAGAGGGGGAGGGATGATGCGGTGGCGGGGTAAAAAAATGGGGGTTTGGAGATAACGGCATAGGCATGTTGGGACAAGACGAGGGGTCCCAGAGGCGTAAATCATTGGATTGGTAAATGTAGAAGAAGCTCTTTAATTTTTGGATTTGAAATTTGAGGAATAGAAAGAGAAGCTCTGCAATTATATAGGGGGAATAACGGAGTTTACCTGAATTTTGAATTTTTATAAATGGAAGCCTTAAGAGGAGCGCCCTTAGTATTAACGAGGGTCTATGACTGCCCTCACTAAATTTTAGCGAGGAGGAAATTATAAAGCGGGGTTATTCGCTCTCATTAATTTTCTCGTTAAATCAATTTAATGAGGGCATGCCATTGTCTCGTTAAATGATAATTTGTTTGTAGTGGTAGAGTATGATCTAATATCGTTGAAGTTACGTAGTACAGGGCTGTGAGTATCACCACACTGGTCCCATTGGTAACTGTTGAATTTAATTTTTAACTCTCCCATATTTCAATAAAATGGCATATACACTTATTAAAAAGTTGCAGCACTCATATAATTAAACTGGTGCTGATCGAGTGGTGCAGGAAAAATATTTATGGGATCTAAGTGTTAAAATGTGGTATTTTGATTCATGCAAACCCCAAGAAAGACATATAATTATTACCGACTGTTTATTTTAAAGATTTTAAGATCTTAAAACTTTTGAGTTTGTTGTAGTTTTGTTGAGGGAAATTAAATAAATAGATTATTCCCGACCCTCTCTACAAGCACGAGCTTTTAGATGAGACGGAATTCTCTCATGGTATCAAAGCCCAGGTTGTGGGTTCGATTCCCGTGGAAGCACTCCACCCATTTAAATTGTCCACTCTGTTGGGCCTCCTCTCCAGAGAGCAGAGACAATGATTCGGCCCACGAGTGAGGGGGAGTGTTGAGGGAAATTAAATAAATAGATTATTCCCGACCCTCTCTACAAGCTCGAGCTTTTAGATGAGACGGAATTCTCTCAAGTTTCATGTCAGGCCGTTCGAGCGAAGGTTAGAACAAAACTCATATTTTATATGTTTAAAAAAAAATTAATATGGATATAGTCAAATCAATTAAAGACAAAATTTATTTGGAGTTGATCTTTTGTGCAACTCAAGTACATTTTGGTTTTTGATAAAGTGCAACTTTTTATATTGAAACATTTAACTTGTTCAATGTAAAACAAGTTGCACTTCCAATGTAAATAAATAGAACGCAAACAAGTCGCACATTTAAAAAATGTTCTTGAATT
The DNA here is from genome assembly GCA_037126765.1 of Stenogyne calaminthoides. Classification (NCBI taxonomy): domain Eukaryota; kingdom Viridiplantae; phylum Streptophyta; class Magnoliopsida; order Lamiales; family Lamiaceae; genus Stenogyne; species Stenogyne calaminthoides. The sequence goes on from JBBCBC010000029.1 coordinate 15,195,224, forward strand.
GCACGGTGTGCATCTTTTGCCATTTATTTGACCTTCTTTGCACCAAAAATATTATGGATCATTTAGTGCATAAATAATTGTTTACGTTGTCAATAATGGTTAAAATGCAACCAAAAAATTGGTTCATTCACCTTAATTTGATTTGACAATTTTGAACATTAAGTATTTGAAGCATTCATAATCAATCCAGGTGAAACATAACAAAATTGGACGAGTTCTTGGTACGTAATTTAGAATAGGCAGATAAGATGGAAAAAAGTTAATGATGCAGGATGTAATGAGAGTCGCGAACGTTGCTGCAGAAGCTGCAATGACTACTGTGGTAAAGGCTCGCCTCCATCTTCCTTCGCTTTCACATCCTTAGCTGAAAACAAAATGAGTGAGTGTTTGAGTTCACTTGATTGTCCACTCAAATATCATAAAAATATTTAAATAATATAAAACTACACGAATCAACATATACAGTAGTACTCTTAAACGGTCAGAGACTCGTTAATCTCAAATCATAACATGAAGATCCATATAAGCAAGCAACATTGCATTCTTCAAATATCATCAATTACATAAACAAATCATGTAACATGCTCAATATCAAACTTTTTTTTTCATAGGCAATGTATATTTAATACAAGATACACATAAGATCACATAAATCTCACGTGAAACTTGTATGCACCAGTTGCGCTGTCTAGTTTAAGTGTGTTTTTTAAACTTGCAATTTTTATTTTTGAAACATTCAATTTGTACTTACACTCCCGATTCTAAAATAAAAATAAAAAATTTACTTACACTGAAACGTTATACCTATTCAGTGTAAACATGTTCATTGTTTCAATGTAAATAGGTTGACTACTTCAGAATTAAAAACCACATTTGAGTTACACGATACACCTGGTGCACATATAATTCATTGATGCTTAATTATATAGGAACAAGCTTCTTTCTTAATAAATTAGACACATTTTTCACTTCAAGCCTAACAATGATATGTCTTTCATCCTCCAGATAATAAATTGAAACATGTGATATATTTGGGATCTTTTCAATAAAAGTACAAAGTTACGGGACCATTTTGATTTAAATCCCTATACACACACCTAATTAAAAATATTACTAACACCAAATAAATAACTCAATGAGGGATAATATTATATATCACGTAACACATACCTTTGAGTTGTATGCGCTGAATGGCACTTGCAAGGTACTGCTGGTAAGCACCAGCTTCAACAACAGAATTTATTTTTTCAGCATCAGGTTTATAATACCTGCCAAACGAAGAAAGAAATCGTAGCAAAATTGTTAGAGTGGGTCTCGTGTGTATTCAGATGCACCGTGCATTCATAGTGTATTTTCTAAAAAATGTAACTTGTTATATTAAAAGATAAAATAGAGAAAAATTACTTGTGTTCATCTCATGTGCACCAATTGTGCACAACTATAATTTGGCTAGCAAAAACACTAATTTTTTTATCAAAATAACTAATACTTAAAAGCTTATATTTTTAGTGAAACAACGAGAAGTAAAAATAAACACCAATTCAGTTGGGAATGAAATCACTTGTTTTATAATTAATGTTTTATTAAATGACACGTGAAATAATAAAAAATATCCAACAAATCATCATATTCTGGATTCATGTTGTTAAAGATCCAATAAAATGGAACACTAATAAAATACGAAAAGTGGAATAGGGAAATTGATCCGCTTCAATTGATGTATATAGGAGATTTCACCAGAATTCTACCTCATTTTCTCAAGCGCCTCGCGTTTTCGCCTCTTGATTTTTTTCAATTTTTCTTCAAGCTCCTGAAATTAATTAATAAATTTCAAGCATAATTAATAAAATAATTAGATTCAATTACTCGAGTTTACGTAACAACAATATTCAAATGACTTCAAATTAAACCTCATATATTAAAGAACGTGGGTTTCATGTGCATTTAGGTGCACCGTGTAGTCATAGTGCATTTTAGAATCGTGTAACTTGTTATACTAAAAGATACAACTTGTTTACACTTAATCGTTCAACTATTAATATGGATAAATAGTTGCATGCTTCAGTATAAATAAGTTACACATTTCAGTATATATAACAAATTGCACGATTCTAAAATGCATTATAAATACATGGTACATCCGCGGGATGCATAAAAAAATTAATCTATATTAAACTGTTTTGGTCTCTTGTGCGTCAATTTTAAAGAACCATGGTGCACAACTATTATTTGTTAATAAAATAACTAAATTTTTTTTGTAAATACATTTAAAAATACACACTACAATAAATTTGAACAACAATATTTAAACGACTTCATGCATCCTATTAGATTTTAATTTAGTTGATCTCTTGTGCATCCGTTGCAGGAGATTTAATGGTGTATAATTATCATTTTTTTAAGTAAAATAACTATTTAGTTAAATTATTAGTACTAAAAAATTAAAAAAATTTACTGAAATAATTAAAAAAAATTAAATTATACACATTCGTTGTATGGTGTAATTGGCATGATCGATGTATAAAAAACATTTACTTTTTTTAAATTATATTAAATAACATAAATAATTAACATTAACATATATATAGTTAATATTAAAAGTAGTAGATAAATCATTGATAAAGCAAATATTTAGGATAGTGTTACCTCGATACTGAATTGTCAGCCGCAGATGATCAATAGAAGATTGAGTGCCCACATCAAACAAAGAAAATTTGACGTTAATGTTATTGAATGCATAAAAAATAAGATTATTTATTTTATGGTGATTCATCTCATATTTTATTACCTTTAATACACATAAAGACATTTAATAATAGACAAAATTTTATATGAATAGTGCAATTCAAATATATTTTTTTAATGTATAATTTTTTTTTTCTGAAACGTTCTAGTTATTTTAAACCGAACAAGTTGAATATTTTAGTGAAAATATATTGTATTTCAAAAAAATGAATTGCAAAATTTAAAAATTACAATAAAATTGCACAATGCGCATCAAGTGACATACTCTTAATAATGTAGATCATAAATTTTAGTTTTGTTAAAAAAAAATGTAGATCATAAATTAATTAACACGTGTATGTATTAAAAATAATATAATATAAACTGAATGGAACAAGAGATTACGCTGCTAGCTTTTCGAGCATTTGTCTTTCGTGCTTTATTTGCCTGAGTTTTTGAGACAAAAGCTGCAAATGTAGACGCATCATAAGACAATTTATTAAAAAAATTATTTCCTTTTCAATTAGAACACTATTTAAATTCTCGAGAATACAATTTAAAGAACTATGATGTTATAAATAGAGAAAGATTGTATACGTGCATATCTCATTCTCATTCAGATTCCTGCATGTAAAAAGAATGACTTAAACCGCATGGTATGAATCCCTAATAAAACTTTCATGTTTAATCCTATAATTGGGATGGCCGGTTGCCGGTTGGGCTAAAGTCTTGTATGCATGTAGGTGTACTGTGCATTCATAGTGCTTTTTAGAATCGTGCAATTTGTTATATTGAAAAGTGTAATTTATTAGTGCAATATTAATAAAAAAAATTAAAAAAATTGCACGATTCTAAAATGCACTATGAGTGCACGGTGTACATGAGATCCGATGAAATAATTTAGCAACTAAGTTTTCATTATAATACTTGATGTAATATGAAAAAAGAATTCCAACTGCAACGTAAAAAAAAAAGTTACACCAAATTAAATATATACCCTTCTTTGAGCTGGTCAGGCATCTCAACAAGACGGATAAATGTCTCCTCAACTCTGTTGAAACACAATATAAAAATTTTAGTTAAAAAGAATATATACTTAATTCACAAATAAAAATAAATAAATAATTTGCACCTGCAGGTTCATCAATTCTAATTACTAATTAATACACTTTTTTGCTCTCTAACCCTAGCTAAATTTAGGGTGTGGTCGACATAATAACCAACTCAACTCAACAACAATAATTTCATTTAAAAAAATTCTAATTTTTTGAATCATTCCACTTTGATGTAATTAATCAAACTAAAATAAAATACTACCTCCGTCCCATTTTTTAGGGTTTTTTTACTGTTCATAAGGATTTATGGGAATAGTGATTAAAAAGAGTTGTTTATTAGTATTTTATGTGATAAAGTAATAAAGTGATGGGTAGTTGGGGGTAAAAAGAGTTGTTTATTAGTATTTTATGTGATAAAGTGATAAAATGATGTGATAAAGTGATAAAGTGTATTTCCATTTTAGAAAAGAAATCTTAAAGATTAGGACAAAAAAAATAGAAAAAAAACTTTAAAGATTGGGACGGAGGGAATAGTATTTAAACATGTTCATAACCTTCCATTGGTTGCAAAAGCAGTGAGGCTGTCAGAGGGCGAAAACATGATGAGGCCTACGTCAGTATCGCACAAAACCGAGAGGTCTTTTGCCTTCTTAATGATGGCTTCCTTGCGTTTTGTGTAACTTGGCGTGACGTAAGATTTTCAATTTTCTTAATGTCAGCCTTCTTTTGTGCCATGATACAAGGAGAAGGAAGAAAGAAGTGATTGTAGAAAATTGAAGAATGAAGTGATTCTTATAACACCATGAAAGAAGGAAAAATTAATGTTAATAAATATCGGGCCAATTCAGTGATTAAATGGCGCAACTAATGATAATTTGTTTATTACTTAATTTACTTTTGGCATTTGATTTTTGAGTATGAGTCACTCTTCTGTGCACCCCCATGTACTCTAAATTCTAACCCCTAAACAATGAACCATAAATCATATATGAATCATTCGGGCCGGGTGAACCGTGAACCATTTGGTCCTAGTGAACAATGAACTACTCGCGCCGGGTTAGGGTCCAGATCGAAAAAAAAAGAAACCTAAAATTGAAATTAAAGTTAAAAGAAAACTGAAATTGAAAAAAAAAATTAAAACTGAAAAAAATAAGAAAAAAAACTTCTAAAATTAAATTGCACCAAATTGATTTGGTACAAATGATACACAGGAGAATTTAACCGTGAGTATTAATTTGTTGTACGATTTGTAGCATAATGGAATGGATGCTCTTGAGGACATTTTAGATGTCATTTTCTTTTTTCTTTTCTTCTAAAAAGAAAATGATATTTTTATGTTCTAGATTTTTTTTATTTTAAAATATTATTAGTTAATTATACTTAGTTAAATAATTATAGTTGTAATGTTTTTAATTACTAGTTAATTAAGTAGATGAAGATTATTTTTGTTAGATGTGGTTTGGTTTGTAAATATATATATCTATTTGTCTGTGTTAACCTTAAAATAATGGAAAAATAATAACTTTAATATATAAAATATATACACACATTATGCACTTGCAAATAGAGATATATTTTTAGAAATACTAATAATACTCCCTCAAATTCTTTTTAAATGTCGTTTTGACTTTTAAAATATATTAGTATAATAAATGTTACACTAACACTTTTCAATGATCTCATTAGTTATTGTTAAGTATATTTAATTATTATTAATTAAGATTAATTTTGACATTAAAAAAAATATTATTTTGTACATAAAAATCCAGAATAACATTTAAAAAGAATGTGAGGATATAATAATATGTTTTTAGGTTAAATATAAATCTAATTACGTAAATCATTCAACACAGAATACATCCTTGTCCGAGAGTCAAACTTGATAAGATTTGGTTAAAACGGTTTTTTGTCGGGAGAAATTGTGACGTGGGCATCTTCACATTGATATATGGAAATAAGTTAGTTATCTGTTATGCTAAATAAATGGCCAAGTATCGTTTTCTTCAAGTGACGTTATTTTCATTTACTAACAAAGCGACAATAACAATATATTTTTATATATATATATATATATATATATATATATATTTTTTTTTTTTTCATCTTATTTTATTCTTATCATGCACACATTTATTTAACCGTCGAATGTCTTATTAGATATTCCCTTTCTGATGTTTTGAATTAATCATACAAAGTGATTGTTTGCAAACTCATTTTTAAAAAGATAAAAGCACCTTTTTCTTAAAGTTAAAAAATTTTAGTCCAATTTTTTTTAAAAAAAAATTAATAACTTTTGAGAGATCGAAACTCACCCAAAAGTAACATCGTTATAAAAGTTGATGTGCCATCATATATCAACATGTGTGGTTTGGAGCAATGCCATTGACTCATAATATGGTAGTTCGTTGAATATTTTTATTATTTCACGTGTCATCCATCCATTTTATAGAATATAAAGTGAAATATCAATTATAAAACAGGTCATGATCTCATTTCAATTTATTGATAGGTACATTTCAGGATTTTAACTTATTAATAGGTACACAATTATTGCAAATACATAGGTATATTTGCACTTCTGCATGCAACTTTAACTATATATGCTATTTCGTTTGTATCTATTAATAATTTGCCTAAAAAATTTATACCTATTAATAATTATTATTCCCAATTATAGGAGCAACTTAAGTAAGCAATTATGATGGTTTTAGCCAACCAGTATGTGAAATAATATTTTGAAGGAAACTCTTTTATTTTAAAAAAGTATATATGGTATTTGGTACTCTCCTTATTTAATCAATTTATGATGTATAATTCAGTGAAAGAATCTTATTAATTTAAAACAGCTAAGGCTTATCCAATAAATTACATTTATTAATATACCACCAAGCTTTGGATCAAGAAAGATAAACAACATAAAAGGTTATTACAGCTGTACAATGCCAAAATTCCGTATTTCAAAAACACAAATTCAAATAAATTACATCTTCCCAAATATATTTCCTTATTTTACTATTTTAGGGATGACATTTTGTACGGATATGACTACAATCCTCATTTCTTCATTTTCATCCTCATTTATATCTGGGTCATCCATATCTCTATCTCAATTAAATTTGTATTTGAATATTATAACATGCAAGCATTCGACAAAGATATTTAATGTGTAACTAATTTGACCCAACGGGATTTTAAGGGGAAAAAAAAAACCTATTACGCTACAAATAATTTTGTTCTTCAAATTGACGTTCAAAGAATGTTCGACAGCCCATCCGCAATCGTTGTAGGGTCTAACCAACAATATACGGGTCCAAGATTTTTGGAAACTCGTGCAAACTCATGAGCCAATTAATTAGCATCTCTTCTAATGAAACAAACTTGAAAAGAGGAATTTTGACATAAAATAGATTTATATGCGCCCACAAAATTAATCTCCAAAAACCATTATATATATTCATCATTTAAGGATTAGAAACATCTATATATAGATTATTTTTAATTTAATCATATTTAAACATCATTGGACCTGTTTTAGTCCAAGACCCTTGGGACATTAAATAAATGAGTAAGACTCATGTGAACCAGATTTATACATAAATTCTATTAATGTTATGCACAAAAATCATCACTATTATGCCAAAAATTTATCACAGTTTAAAAAATTACTGTATTTTCCAAACGATGATAATTTTTGTTCATAACAGTGAAAGTTTTTGTGCATAACAGTGATATTTCTTTTTGCATAATAGTGATATTAAAAAATAGAGTTAACCGTGAACTCGGGTTCACACAAGGTTTTTTTTTTCTACAGAAAGAAAATATCTTCAATTACACAAAATTGATATTTGTTTCATTAGGAAACTAAACGCAAAACCGTGATTGCACAAATTTAGCGGGATATTTTAACGCAGTTAAAGATCTCACATAAAGAGTTGGCCGGAACGCCTTTGTAAATAGAAAGGAAATGGAAGAGTTTGATAATTTTATCAAAAGTTCAATTCTATTCAATATGCCATTAGCTGGTTGAAGCTTCACGTCAGAGATGGATCCAAGATTTCATTGGAGAGGGTGGGGTGGGGGGAGGATTTTCCATTGCGAAAAGACGGCAAAATTCTAATATTCCGGGGGGAGGGGTTTGACAAAATAAATATAAAAATTTATACATATATAGTACACAATTTTTGAATCCCAAGGGGGGCGACCGCCACCCTCCGATCCATCCCTGCTTCACGTGGTGAATGGTGAATGAATTTCCATAACTCGTCGATCTTCAAGGCTCTGTCTCTGAACATTGTCCGATTATTCTTGAAAACAGTGAGACAGATTGGGAGACTAAACTTTTCCGATTTTATAATGCTTGGCTAGAACATCCCTCATTCAAAGACTTCATCACCTCTCAATGGAAAAAAATCTACATTGATGGGCGAGGGAGCTTCGTTATTAAAGAAAAGCTCAAATGGTTAAAATTGGACGTCAAAGAGTGGAATCTTGATATCGTTGATGACACGTTGGTTTGGATGTCTTCCAATATTCCAGCTTGAGGCAAAGTATGTTAGGGCAAAAATCAACACAAACAGTATTATTTTCACAAAGGCATAAATGCCACTAAAAAGGTGGTCTTCTCCCATTTTAACGACATTTCAAGTCTAAAAGGATGCATCTTGTTTCCGTTGATCCTGATTTCGTTCAAAGCAGAGTTTGCCCTGAAGATAATATGATGTTCATCGAGCCATTCTCTGAATTCAATATCAAAGAAGCTGTGTGGTGTTGGGACTCCTCGAAAAGTTCATGTCCTGATGGGATCTCCTTTAGTTTCTTAAAAGAACTTTGACATCTTTCAAAATGAGATTTTATTAAGATTTCGAGGAGTTTCATTTAAACGGTAAATTTTTTCGTGGTTTTAACCTACCTTCATAGCCTTCGTTCCAAGAAAACCTTTACGTTGGTGATTACAGTCCCATCTCCATGATTAATTATGCTTACAAAATTTTTGCTAAGATCCTTGCTCGACGATTTAACAAAGTTTTGGGGAATAGAATCTCGGAAAGCTAATCGGGCTACATCCATGGTAGACAAATCCTAGATGGTGTTTTGAGCCTCAACGAGATTATGGACGAAGCTAATTTAAAAGAAAAGGGAGGAAAGACTGCTTTTCAAGCTTGGCTTTACCAAGGCATTTGACTCTATAGATTAGGATTTCCTCGACATGATGATGGATAGCCTCATATTTAATGCAAAGTGGCGAGGTTGGATCATGGAATGTGTCTCAACTTCTACTTCCTAGATCCTCATTAACGGTAGCTGCACTACGTGGTTTATGCCAAGGTGACCCGCTCTCGCCTTTGTTGTTTCTCATTGCAGCCGAGGCCCTTAATGCCATGATTTACAAGGTTATTGACTCGGGATTTATGATCCTATTTTGGTTGTCATGGCAATGTTCATATCACTCATCTTCAGTATGCTGATGACACCATTTATGTTTATCAAGCAACAATAAAAAAACATTTGGGTCCTTAAATGTATTTTAATGAATTTTGAAATGCTTTCGGGTCTTTGGATGAACTATTGAAAATGAGTATGTTCGGGGGAATATTGTTGATACATACAAAAAAACTCAGCCCACTTGCGATCCACTACATTTACTGTGCAAAATAACTTCCCACCACAAAAAAATGTCAATATTACCCTCAAAGATATAATTACATTCTATATTAAAAAAAAAAAAACCGGCACCCCCAATATCTCTTTTATCTTTCTCTCTAATCTTTCCCCATTCAAGGTGGTGATGGTGGTTGTATTGACTGCGATGGTGGGGTTTTGTGGTGGATCTGCGATTTTTAGTGGTGGTGGTTTGTGGCGGCAGAAAAAAAGAGCCACGAAAGTGGTGGGATGGGGATACGGCGGTGGTTTGTGGGTGCAGCTTTGGAGAATGGTGGCGGTGGTATAGGGGCGGTGGCGGATTTGGGGAGGGGGGCATTGGTAGAGAATTAAGGTTTCAAATTGAGGCCGCCGCCGACGGTGGTGACTCTGGGATTCTGCTTTGTTAGACATTGAGGGATTTTTCCTTCCATTTTGCAAATAATAATTTTTATTTACGCTTAATGGTGTGGTTTATGGGAATGCCCCTTTATTGAATGGTTTATAATTGTTGCATTGTGGATATGATGTTCTTAATATACAAAATAAAAGACTCGAATTTAGTAATCATGAAAACCCGACTTACTTGTGGTATTGTAAACATGGTCATGCAAACGAGAAGAGAATTTCAAGGTTAAGAAAGTTAGATTACTTAACCCCATTCGACTTAGAGTCTTATGGTAATTGCGAATTTTGTCTCAAGGGCAAAATGATTAACAAACCCTTTTCTGTGAAAGGGGTTTGTGCCAAAAAAGTTCTACAGTTGATCCACAATGATGTATGTGGTGTTGGGGAATGAGTTGCACAGATCTATTCAGGGTGAATATTTAAATACAAATTTAATTCATTAATTATTACTAGCATGAATTAATCCTATATTAATTCAAATAATAATTGCAACAACATATCATGCATATAAAAAGCCACGTAAAACCTACGCATGCGGAATCTACGGGTTTACGTGAACGTACCTCTCGGGATGGCAATGGCTTTGGTCGGACGGACTAACCAAAAGGACTTCCCAAGTATTCCCTTAGCCCTTGCTCAACTATCCGGTGGAAGGACACTCGTCGAACAATTAACAAAAGGAAAAAAATAAACTTTGTTGCACCACTTATGTGGATTTGCTAATATTTCCAGCACATGGAATTGTACTTGGGAATGAACTAATCATCCCCTATTTATAGGAAAGGGGTTGGACGAATTTTTAGTGATATTTCAATCTGGGAAAAGACTTTTCTTGGTCACCAAGAAATCTCGAATATATCCCTTATATTCTTTTTCCCATAATTAAAATATTCCACAAAAATCCCACCTCTTCTATAATATGGATTTTCGAAAATTTTAGTGCAAGAATCCAAGATTTGGATCTTCTTGAATTTATGAGATATTCTTGTATTTCAAGAAATACATATCTTCCATAATATATTTTCAAGAAAATCAAGAAAATCTTTCTTGCCCACTATATTTTCATCTTTTTCGAAATTTACTATATAAATAAGCTAGTGGGAGATTTCTTGATTTAATGAGATAATCTTGTATTCCAAGAATACATATCTTCATTCCATAACAAAATTCAAAGAAAATCTTTCTCCCAACATATCTATATATTTCGAAATTTTGGTTGGAAAATTAAGCAACAATATTTATTTTATTTTAATCACCTTTTCAGTTATTGGACTATTTGTTGGGCTACTCAGGGGGCCTTTAGGAGAATTAAGATTGAACCTTCTAATGGATCTTGAATATCTAATATTGAGCCTCAATATAATTCAAGCCCATAAATATTAATTAATCCCACTACATAATTAATATTGCACCATCCATCTTAACCCATATTACAGTCAATATGGCTCCCGGTCATTATTTCCCGTGTTTAAGATTATCTAGCCCATTAATTAATTCAAGCCACTGAAATAGCTTTCCGTTAATTAATATCTTTTGTCCTTGGTCGAGGAACGGTTCAACATTATTATCCATAACGGAAACTAATTCCACTTGCAAGATTTGGTATGATAAAGCTTATGAACCTCCCAAGGGGGCAAATCAAGCAAGTGTACTTGCACACGATTCTTCGTATTAAATCTTAGCAATCACATGTGACCAATAATATTGCCCAAGATAAAAAGTATTGAATCTCTCTGATTCGCTACCCATGATAAGTCAAAGCAATAGTTACCAATCCCATGTGATCCTATTTAAGGGACGAAGGTTAAGAAACAACGAACCACTGAGGTCTAATTCTTCCTTGTTCAGTTCTGAAGAATTTATCCTCCTGTAGGTCCTATTCAGCGCATCAGTCATGCACTAGTGTAATCTCTTGGTCAAGACAAACCAATCTGAGCCTTACACCTCAACCTTTCGCGATGGTTGTTCATTTCCATCTAGGTCGTGAATGGCGTACTTTTAGTTACAAGGGACTGTTAATTTAATCTTCTGTGATCTGGTATCACTAAATTAACTACAGTGTAACACGTACGAATTATTGAACAGTTATGCAGTAAATATATATAACATTCAATCATATTTAAAGCATCAGTGATAAACAATTTATTTCAGTAAATAAGTCTGAAAATTCAGTTTCGATTATACAAAGTAAAAAGCATACTTTTCAGTATAATCCCAACATGTGGACCATTGCCCACTCTAACTAGGGGTAACTTCGGCTACTTCATCACTTTTACTGATGATTTCTCGAGATACGGATACGTCAATCTTATGAAACACAAATCCGAATCTTTTGAGAAATTCAAAGATTACAAAGTTGAAGTAGAGAAGCAAGTTGGGTAAGAGTATTAAGACTCTTCGATCGGATCGAGAAGGTGAATACCTTAGCCATGAATTCATTGATTATCTGAAGTTGTATGAAATCCAATCACAATGGACTCCTCCCGGAATACCCCAGATAAATGGAGTGTCCGAACAGAGAAACCGAACCGTGTTGGACATGGTGAGGTCCATGACGAGCTTTTCTAGTCTTCCAACATTCTTATGGAATACGCGTTACAAACCTCAATTTACATTCTGAATAGAATCCATCTAAATCGGTTGAGCATACACCATCTGAACCATGGTGTGGCAAGAAATCAACTTTTACACATATCAAACATGGGGTTGCCCTGTGATTGTGAAAAGGATGCTTACCGACAAGTTGGAATCCAAAGGTGAAAAGGGTTACTTTGTGGGATATATCATAAGGAAACTAAAGGATATTACTTCTATTTACCTGAGAAATAATCAGTGATTATTTCTAGGCAGACCAAGTTCCTCAAAGAAAACTATGTCTTTAAGGAACAAGGTCGTAAGCTGATAGAACTTGAAGAAATTCAAGAACCACAAATTAACAAAGAGACTGATATCTTATCAAAGCAACATGACAAAGAATCAGTGGGAGCATTCAGCAACTTTCACGGTGGGAGTCTTTCACTAGGTGATCGTCTTTCAGCCAGTGGGAGCCGTAATTGGAGTTGGCTTGCTTGTGCAAGAACCTCCAAGTGGGCTGAATGAGAACAACATAGTTCAAACTCCCGCCCAAGAGACATTTGAAAGTGTAGCTCTTGAGGACTCTCTGGACATTGATAAAATCGATGCACCACAAAATTTTCACGATCAGAATGAACAGCCTGCACAACCACATCTATATAAGTCAATTAGGAATCGTAATCCACCCATTAGATACGGTCACCTCTTGGAGGAACTTGATAATATGGACATACCAGATAAGGACGATCCTAATACTTATTCTGAAACAATATGAGATATTGATTCAGGAAAGTGGCATGAAGCCATGAAATCTGAGATGGGCTCGATGTACACCAATCAAGTCTGGGACTTGGTTGAGTTGCATGAAGGGGTTAGACCCATATGTTGCGATTGGGTCTTCAAGCGCAAGACCATTGCAAATGACAAAGTACAAACCTACAAAGCCAGGTTTGTGGCGAAGGGTTATAGTCAACGCAAAGGCATTGACTATGATGAGACCTTCTCACCGGTTGCAAAGATCAAATCCATTCGAATTTTACTTGTGATAGCAGCACACTATGATTATGAAATTTGGCAGATGGATGTCAAAACAACTTTCCTCATTGGAAACATTGATAAGGAAGTGTTTATGACTTAACCGGGAGGTTTTATATCTAAGCTAAATTCTAATCTAGTACGCTAGCTTAAACGATCCATTTATGAGTTAAAGTAAGCTTTTAGGAGTTGGAATATCCATTTTGATGAGGTTGTCAAATCTTTTGACTTCATCAGAAATTCGGATGATCCATGCATTTATCGTAATCGCAGCAAGAAGATTATTGTCTTCATAGTCGTATATTTCGATGACATATTGATTAAAGGAAATAATATTCCTTTAATGCAGTCCGTTGAAGATTTGTTGTTAAAGACTTTCATGATGAAGGGTCTTGGTGAAGCCTGCTACATCCTAGGGATCAAGATCCACAAGGATAGATCCAAGAGGATGTTGAGGCTATCACAGTCCACCTATGTAGACAAGGTGTTGAAGCGCTTTGCGATGGACAACTCTAAGAGAGGATCTCTATCGGCAAATCATGGGATAAAGCTATCAAAGAAGGATTGTCCTTCTGTTGAAGCTGATATCAAGCACATGAAAGATGTCCCATATGCATATGCAATTGGGTCAATCATGTACGCCATAACTTGCACTAGGCTAAACATGGCCTACGCTATCAACATCACTGGTAGATACCAACAAAATTTGGGTGAGTCTCATTGGATTGCTGTCAAGACCATTCGGAAGTATCTCAGACGAACTGAAGAATGTTTTCTTGTCTATGGTGGGCCGATCGAGAACTAGTAGTGTGCAGTAAGGTCGACCTAAAGTTTCAATCCGACTGTGATGATTACAAATCACAGTCAGGTTACGTTTCACTCTCAATAATGAGGCGGTCAGTTGGAATAGTTCTAAGCAAAAGGACGCAGATTCAACAACCGAAGTTGAGTACATTGCTGTATTAGAAGCCTCAAGGAGGGCTGTCTAGATTTTATAGTTCTTAAGAGAACTAGGGGGTAGTTCCAAGTGCCAGTTGTCTAATAAAGTTGTATTAAGACAACGTTGGTGCGAATCGTAAGCAAAAGGAACCGAGATCAGCAAACAGAAACAAGCATGTACCTAGACTTATCATTTGATCCGAGAGATCATAAGGATATGAGAAGTGGAATTAAAATGTATTTCCATATATTTAATTTGGAAGATCATTTCACCAAAACACTGAGTGTTCTTGTACACACTAGACATTTGATGGTCTAGGGGTTAGACATGTAAGTGATTGACTCTAGTCCAAGTGTGAGATTGAGTGTTAGTGTCCTAGAGACAATCTATTGTAAGGACATAATACTCGATGATATTCAGTTTGATTTAATATTATAGTTCACTTAATATTAATGTATGACAATACACTTGTTTGAATATTATGTTTGATTGTTTGCATTTATTCATACAAGTGTTCCCATGAGTCATTGTTGTCATTGAGGTTGTGAGAACTCAGATGACTTAAACATGATTCTCAAATAGCCCCGATCAAGGATAATCAAGAATGAGATATTGATGATGCAATGGAGATTGGTGTGCGATCTGCATCATACTCTTAGAGAGTGTAGTAAGATCTCATTTGCTACGAGATACTGGGTATCTCATGATGGATGCACAAATACCTTAGAGGGTATTGGTATACCCATCCGAGAAACCGTTTGATGTAAGTCCACAATATGTGTCTATGGTGTCTCGGTAAATGGGAGCGATGCGATGCTCCTTTGACTTGAGGTCAATACGCACGACATGTGTGGAGTGATGAACTTTGACCATGACCGACGCTTGCACCCGTCTATGGGTAGATATGACTTGGATTGGGTTCATCACGAAGTGCATGTGCGTGGTAGTTGAGCCAAGAATAGGATTCATTCCTCAATGTGGATTTAGAAAGAATACTCGTCTTCTCATCATAATTGGATCAAAATCATCGGCCGATGCACGTCAACTTAGACTTTGTGGCTAAGTGTGACATACATGATCAATTAGTGATTAGAGATAATATAATTAAGTTATTTGAATAGACACTTCATCATGTTCAAGACTTAATCGAGTATTCGCGAATGAAAGGAGGAAATCGTAATAACCCATGTTTCAGTTACAAGTAGTTGCATGTTTCTCGCAACGTACCTCATATATTGAGAATGTCTGATTTATTGTCTAGGGTTCAATTAAGACCGTTAGTTTGACTAATCGCTCGATATATGAGGGCCTATGAGTCACACAACAAGTAGTTTCCTTTTACGGATTATAGTTGATTGATTAAATGTTAAATTGGATTTAATATTTAATTTATGAAGAATTAATTAATAATAGATTAATTTGAAAGTAATTATTATTAGTGTTTAATTAAATTGGATTTAATTAAATAGGAATTTCCAATAATAATATATAAAATATTATTATAGGATTTAATATATATGGAATCAAATAGTAGAGATTTGACATAGGTGGGAATTAAATCCGTAGAGATTTTATAAGTGGGAAATAAATCTAAGATATTTATTTAAATAAAGATTAGGGATTTTATTTCTCAATCAGGTTAGCTTAAGATTTAAGCTGGGTCTTCCCTATATATACAAGCTCTTGGGAATTCATAAACAATGTTAATTCATTATTCTCTCCATAAGATCTAGAGTTAGATTTTTCCTAGCAAATTCATCTCGTAGTTGAGAAATCCGTGCAAGTCCGTGATTGGGATTACGTGGATATCGTAGTTGAGAAATCTGCTCTCGAATTATTGTAAGATGTAGGTCCCGAACGGGTTTAGTGAGGGCAGAAGTCTAGAGGGGAGGGGTGAATAGACTTCTGAAAACTTTTCGTGCAGATCAGGTGTGAGGGCGGTTAGCTTGATCAGAGTGCGAGTGAATCAGTTTGGGCTGATAACCAACTTACTGATCACCTGAAGCAGATCAGTTCGGTAACTATCAGTTTAACTGATGTGTGCGGAAGCTTAAGTTTTACCCGTGTGAAAAACCAGTTTTGATAAATCAGATTCCAAGATTAATCTTTTAATCAGTTGACAGAAGTGTCAAGTATGATCAGATCAGAAGCTTGGAGCTAGCTGATCTCAACTTGGAATATGTATGCACTTTAAAGGTTGTGTACGATTATGTGAACAGTTAATCAAAGCAGTAGTGGCACACAAGATTTATAGTGGTTCGGACAAACCAGTCCTACGTCCACTCTTCCCTATCAAAAGGGGCACCGACTTAACCAACTGGACTTTGTTTTATGTGTAAGTCCAACACAGTACACCAACTAGATGTTTAAAGAGTTCACACTCAACCGATCCCAGAAATCAGAACTAGAAACCCTAGTCTGAAATCTTGCTAAACAACTTAACCTAACTTGGGGGTTTGGGTAAGATTGTTGAGGTTCCAACTATGACATCTTTTCTTGCGTATAAGTAGCCTAATCAGCTAGATGAAAAGATTTCTATGCTAAGAACTTATGGGATGAACACTTAATAAAATTATTCTTCTAGATCGTGTTCTTGTGCGGAAATCTGAAATTAGCTTGAGCTTCTTGATTGTTCAGCGTTTTCGTTCGTTATTTCCATATATCACTCTAAAGTGTAATCCCATATATATAGACCTTGAAATCAAAGAGCCGTTGGAGAGCAATTTGAACTTCAGGCTATATTTGGTAGACTTGCATGCTTGATGTGACTAGCTTCAGGAACGGCATGGCCGAAAGTGTGAATTTGTACTTTGTAGCCGTTCACGGAGAGGCAAAATCAAATCCGCAATTTAAAGCTCGATCATATCGTGTCTTGTTCTTATTGGATAGCGGACTTACTTTTTGGTCTTTGTTCCTCCAACTAAGCTTGACATTCTTCTTGTTCAGATCATAGACGTATGATCAGGTGAAACATCAGATTTCACTGGTGGTGACTTTGATCGATCTGAACCCGATCGATCTACTGATAAGTCTTGGATGCGGTTGACTTAGCTTCAACTAGCAGACCCGGCTGATGTAGGTCTTCTGGTCTGATCTTTGAGTGTCCTGAGTTTGAGCTTCATGACTTGGTGAGATATCGACTAGATCGGATCGATCGATCTTCGTTGTTCTTTTCTAAGCGTTCGGCTGCTGGGATATCGGCTTGTTCTTTGAGTCTTGAGATCGACCTATACATATTGAGTTCCCCCTCAATGTGTGACCTATCTATTACATCGGTTGTTCTATCAAGAATTATCAATTTGGTCTCCTATCACGTAGTAATATAAGCATCGATCATTAATGTGTCCGATTGGTCCTATTACATGTGTTGTTGGAACTTTCATCAAAACTATAAATTTCCCAACAATTTCCCTTTTTTTGATGAAACCAAAACACTTAGAGAAACCAAAAGCAGTTGATAAGAAATAGAAGCGAGTTAAGAGCATGTAATCGAAGACAATGAGACTTTGTCTTAGGATCGGAAAAAAAAATAAACTTTTCTCATTAAAGAATGATGATTACATGTTACATCGTAAAAGTTTGAAAAAATAAGCGCGGTGATCCAAAGTAGTCTTCTGATTCTTCACTCTTTGGGCTTGTATCCTTCTGGCATCTCTCTTTGATCTTGAGGAACGTTGAAAATCTGATAAAGTTTCCATTTGACATCATCAGTTTGCTGAGGATCAGTTATTTGCGTTCTGCTCAGGATGTCAAAGTAGAATCTTTGAAATGCCAGTCTGTCGAATGAGCCATCTGCCTTCTTCGAGTACACCAGATGATCATACTCTTGGCGAGTTATTTTTACATTGATCAGCTTGGCCTCATTCTCCAGATACTTCAGAAAATCCGGGTATTTATTCTCCAACCAGTTGAGGAATTCATCATCAGGAGATTCTTCTTGTGGGACAAGATTAAGAACAAAGGCATCCAGAAGCCATTCACTTCTGATCTTGTTCCATTCCTCAAATTTCTTAGCATGCGCAGCTGTTTTTGGGATGATCTCATCAACTCTTGCTGGCAGCTTAGGTTCTGGTACGGATTTTCCAGCCCTTCCTTTCTTCACTCTCAAATTGAATTTCTTCTTCAGATTTTCTGCCTCTGTCATTTTTTCTGCCCTTCTTTCTTCTTGGCATTTTCGGGCTTCTTCTGCTATCTGCTCTCTGGACATCTTTTCAGCCAGTATTTTGTCTGTCTGTATCTGGCTGGCTGTTCTTCTCCGAGTTTGTGATGTCCCTTCATCAGTTGGTTTCTCACTCTGTCCTTCCCCCTTTTTGGTTTGATCAAAAAAAAGTAGTGAGTGGGAGGTCGAGAGAACAAAAAGTTGATCGCGATCGTCTTGTTGAGATCCGCAACAGATATGCCTTGAGGTTGAGCAGTTAGATTGTTAATTGTTGATATCAGCTCCGTCTTGACAGATTCCATAGCAGTAGAGAGTGTTGTGATCAGCTTGTCAAGTTTCTCTTCTATCAGTTGTAGCGTGTCAGTGAGCATCAGAAAATAAACTTGTTGTTTATCCACTTGAGTCAGTTTGTCATCACTTGATTTTTTATCGGTTAATTTGACGCAAATGGACCTGATTTGGGGGCGATCTTTGATTGCCCCAATGTGGGAAATGGTTGTTTCCCTTTGATCTTTTATTTCGTTGATGGCACGCCTTTGATCACTATCGATCCCTCAACTTCTTCTTTTCGAGAGATCTTTGAGACAAGATCGATTTCTGAAGTTGATCGGTGGTGACGTGTCTTTGTTGGAATGTTAGGTGTCACTTGATCCGGTTCGATTGTTTGTGCCTCCGGTGGTTGGTCATGAAGCTGCGACACCAGTTCCACTATCATCGGCGACTCTGCATCCTTCATGGTGGCATCTGCCCGGGAGTTTTGTCGTGATCTCGATTCGACTGTTCCGCAACCCTAGCTTCTTCTGTGGATCGAGCTTTAACAGATTTTTGCGATTTATCGGCCACGGTGGTGATCCCACTTTTGCAGATTTCCTCATGTCGAAATCGAAGTCTGCAAACTCATCTGCACCGCCCATCTGTTCTATAATTATTATGAAGTCTGAGAAGCTTTTTAATCGAAGATCTCTCCAGGTGAGGATCTCCAAAACTTCCTCTCTTATGACAGGTTGGGCGACCAGGTCTGGGTACAGCTCATCAATCTCTCTTTCGATTCGCATTCTGATCAATTTCCCCGTTATGATCTTTGTTGATCTGGACTCAGGGATTGTCGGTCCAGATTCAATTTGATGAGGTATAGAAGGTTACGGTTGTGCTTGAGTTGGCGGAAGTTGGTGATTGGTTAAAACTGCGAGAGGTTCACAGGAAGCGAGTGCTACATTTCCCAACAATAAGCTTTTGGTTCATGATGATGCGATTTCGAGGTTGGCGGGCAGGTGGAGGATAGGAGACATGCTTTCGGCCGTTATTACGGCGGTGGGGCGGTTTGGAGCTTGAGGAGAAGGATATTGATCGCTTGTGCTTTTTCGCCGAGTGATCTGGCGAGCCAAATTTTGAGCATCTCCGCCTGTCGATGCTTCACCTGATTTTTTTGTGGTCTGTGCTACGGCGCTCCTTCTTCATCGACTCATCTTCTAACGCCAGTCATGGGAGCTTGCCGCCTTCTTCGGCCTCTTCTCCGGGCCTTTACCAATTTTTCTTTTCTTCTTCTTGGGGGGCATCTGGTGGGCCTTCAGGGGGGTCCTTCACGAGTTTGGTGATTCGCCAAGATTCTGGTCTGCGAAAGAAGTTGCCTTCTGCCTTTTCCTTTCTTGGATTTTGGGGGGTCGGTCGATATCATCGTCCGGTGGCCAAAAAATACAAGTGATGTTGAGAAAGCCTTTATAGGACTTGGTCCATTTTGTTCCCATTTGGCCTTTGGCAATTTATCTTGGAGGATAACTGCAACCTTGTTGAGATTGCTGATCTTCTTTGTCAGACATACCTGCCTCCACTCATTTACTCCAAATTTGTCATGTTCCTGGAGCAGAATGGCCTTCAGGAACCCGTGCCAATTGATGTTCTTCGCTTCATCAATTATTGCGACCATCTTTATGCATGTTTGACCGATGTAATAGCATCTGGCTGAATCAATACCCATTATTGTTTTTTTGACAATATGTCAAACAACAATCGGTATTTTCTCTTGAGCATTGGCCCGACAAAACACAAGTATGATGTTTGTGACCTCTCTCAAGAGCTCTTTTTCGATCGGCTCGTCTTGGTCTCAGAATAATGGCAAAGCGAGATCCGTCCTTGGAAAGGTGAACAGACGGGTTATGTCCGATTCGTCGATCCGATTTCTTCGCTTTGGATCGCCGAAAAGTAGTTCTTCTCCTGGAGCATCCGTATCTACTCTTAAATTCCTTAGGAATTCTAGAGCTTCATCTTGCATCTTTGGATTGCGTTGAAAGCGTATAAAAAAATTTTTCAAGGCCTTTTCTAAGAATTTGCTCGACCTCCATGGATTAGGATCCCGAGTGATATTGAATGCATTTAATTTATCATCCACGATCCTTTTTGTCGGATTCGCAGATAGTTGCACATAATTTTGCCCATACCGTAAGTGATCATTCACAATCTACAGATAAGATAGATTTGGTTAGAGAGTTGTGCATTAATACAAAGAATATCACACAGGCGGAAACTAAGAAGCAATAAAACATAACACAGTAGAAACATTTAAGATCAAAGGATTTACAAAGAAGCATCAAATAAACATATATTACCAGATTCTGTTTTTCGAAAAGATGATTTTGAAACTTAGGAAAACACTTTGAATCTGAGAGGAGTAATCTGGAGTTTTCAGAGAATAGATCGCAAGTTTGTGAAATGGAAAACTCTGGTCTGTTTTGATGAACTTTATAAAGACGAGGAGGGAAGAAGAAGACACGATTTTGAAGATCAACCGTTTGAAAAGATTAAACGCTCCAGATTAAGCGGTTTTGATCGTAGGGTCAGGAAAGGCACGTACGAAAAACTTTTGGATTTTAAAAGCATGTTTAATAGCAGTTAATACATGTACCCCATGTCCGCATTAAATGATTTGCAGAGAATACGTCACACGGATAATGGATAAAGTAAGGCAAGTAATATCCGATAAGATCCGATAAATAAGTAAAGAACAAGAGAAAAGAAAAGCGTATCTGGTTGACTGATATTGTAATCAGTCAATACTACTTGTCCATGTTGATTTCACTTGTTGATCTTAGTATTCTGCCTAAGCCTTAAAATTTCCCAACTGATCCTTTTAACTGATCTTCTTCACTTGCATCTGATTTGTTGAGGTTTCGAGCTCAACTGATCTTCCTTGAATACGTCTGATTTCCTTCTGATCCTCCTTTATTAGTTGAAGTTCCCCCTTCAACTGATATTTCTGTTTTTCCCATAGACTGATGCATCTGATTTTTGTGGTTTTAAGCTCAGCTGATCTTTCTCATCTGATCAGCTTTGAATGTATCAGATTTTGATTGACCTATTCTGATTCTTCTCAGATCAAGTCAATTCTTGGAATAAGTGTTACCGCCAAAACTTAGTCTAGAATAGTAGTCTCTATTCCTAAGTTGGCGCGATTTGTTTATCGTAATTATCGTCCCAATCTTTCGATATGTCAATCCGCCGTAAATTTATCCAATTATCGATCGCGTGATTCCTACATTTGTCCTTTTGGTCTTGATTTCTCTAAAAGGTTTTGAAAACTTGAATTTGCATTTGCACCCTTGCTTGGCCTCTATAAATTGGACCAATTATTTTACACAACATAACCCATTCACCATACTTATTTTCTTTGTAAAATCATGTATCCGGTGAACCCTTATTTCTGGTTAAAATTAAAGGCAAATATTTTTACCCCTTTTTCAATGAATTCAGCTTCTCAAATCAACCCTTTGCGTCCCTTATTGCTGTTTTCGTTATCGTCAAAGATTTCACATACGATTGTTGCAAAGCTTCTCTACCACCATGGAGGCGGGCTCTTATTTGTTAACCGAGAAGACACTTCTCCTAACCGTATGCACCTTTGTGTGTCTATCGTTATGACGTAACTACCATCAACAGACTTAGTAGTCCGAAAATGAGCGTGAGTCTCGATATGCGATCTTGATCATCAACGACCGATCTTCGATATCACCTCACCATTTAACATGTTTTGGAGAGCCCATCGACTCTTTCTTAGGGCTCTGGCTAAAAAATCCTATCAAGGTCATTGTCGCTCCATTTTTCTTGATCTTGACCTCTGAGCGCCTTTGATATATTCTTTTCTTTAAAGCCTCTCTCACCCTTGTTATGTGGGGGAAAATGAGAGCATCAGATTTAAAATCTCTCTCTCTCCCTGCTCCACTTGGGTTAGGATGAGGGTTTAGGGTTATAGGTTTAGGGTTTTGGGTTATCACTTATGTATTGACCTCCGGGTCCTTTGGACTTGTATCTTGTAATGTAACCTGACCTTCGGGTCTTTATCAATGAAAAGTTCTATTATTCCATTGTTGTGTAAAATTCCTGTATCTTTATGCGATTTTAAGCTTTAGTCTTGTGAATATCACTTGTGAATCTTGCTTGTTTGAATATCAGCTTAATCGACTCATAAAGATGTAAAATAACCCAACTGATTTAATCAGATATTCCCTTTTTAAAATGAGCGTTTCCTTTAATCTGATAAACCTTAAATCTGATCAGTTCCTTTAATCCTGATAATCCTGTAGATCTGATCGATTTTCACATCGGTTCTTGATCGATCTTCCGATCGATTGAGATACCAAACTCAATCGATTTCTTTCAACTTTGGTTAGTTTTTAACCACCGGTTTTCGAGATCATTCCGTCAAACATTTTAGGTGCATTTTCTCCAAGATCCAGAAGTCCTAGCTCATTGCATAATTCTCTGAATCTGATCTCAGCTAGTGGCTTGGTTAGAATATCAGCTTTCTGTATGTCAGTATGAATCTTTTCCATTCTGATATTCTTCTTTTCAACATGATCTCTTATAAAATGGTGTCGACATCCACATGCTTGCATCTTGTGTGTAGAACGGGATTACGAGTGATTGCAATAAAGACTATTATCATCACATAAAATAGGTACATTGTTAGCTTCAATGTTATAATCCTCACCGCCGACTAAGCCGGAGCGATTGGGAACAACGACTTCCCGCAACCATATATTTCGCTTCAGTAGTAGATGTCGTGAATCGATGTATCGCTTCTTTTGAAAACCACGAGATCGCTTTTACTTCCTAAGAACCGACATGTTCTTGAGGTGGATTTTTCGTCAATCTTGCAACCTCCATAATCGTAATCGAATACCCACTAAGCTCTAGATTATCATCGATGGGTAAAATAAACCAAGATTTACCGTCCCTTCAGATACTTAAGAATCCGCTTAGTCGCTTCTAGGTGGCTTATCATTGGATTTGCTCGAAATCGCACATACACCCATCTGCGAAGGTTATATCCGGTTCTTTGGCGGCAATCGGTATAGTAGAGATCCAATGAGAGCCCTATATTTCTTCCGATTTGTTTTTTCGACCATCCTCATCGGATCCATCTTGAATCCGGTCATCATAGGAATTTTGGCTTCCTTACAATTTTGAACTCCAAACTTAGCCAATAAATTCCTAGTGTATTTTGCTTGGCGGAGATGAATATCCTTACGACTTTGCTTTACTTGAAGACCCGTAAAGTAATTCATCGACCCATCATGGACATCTCGAACTTCCCTTGCATCGGTTTTTGAATCTTTCACATAGACTCTTGTTAGGAGATCCGAAGATGATGTCGCCCACGTGAGATCCGAACCATCGAATATCTTTTCCATCTTCTATTCGAATAAGGTTTCATCCCTTTGTTCCTTTAGTGAACCCACTATTGATCAAGAACCGAGAGAGTGTATCATACCAAGCTCGAGGAGCTTGTTTTAGAGCCATAGAGAGCTTTTTCTTAAACGGTACACTTGGTTGCCCTTTTCAAAGCCCGGAGGTTGTTCGACATAAACTTCCTCTGCTAGTACCCCGTTTAAGAAAGCACTCTTTACGTCCATCGATACCTGATGAACCCTCTCGTGGGAAGCATCGCCAGAAACGGTCGAATGGCTTCTAGCGCGGCGATCGTGCAAAGGTCTCATCATAATCAATTCTTCCGATTGTGAATACCCCTTAGCAACAAGTCTTGCCTTATTTACGGTGATGACGTTTTTCTCATCTCTCTTGTTCTTGAATACCCACCGTGCCAATAACGTCTTGATGACTTGGATGCATCTACCGGTTCCCAAACTTGATTTTACCGTAACTGCTATTTCGGCTCTTCTCGCATGGCTAGAATCCAACTTTGCGTCTTGTAGAGCTTCCTCTATTGTTGTTGGTTCCTTCATGATGCGGATATGAAAGAATACATGGCACTTTCACCTGTCGATATCTAGTTTTAACTTTATCGATGGGTCTCGATATCGATCGGTTGGATGATTTGGTTATCCGTGTCCTTCGCTCGATTTGCGTTTTGGAGATCATCGTCCGTTTCGATAAAATTTCATTACTAGCGATTGGGAGTGGTGCGAGTTATGATCCACTTGATAAGAACAAGTCTCGGTGATGTTGGACTCATCATGTCTTCGATGTCATTCGTGGGAACTTCAGATGTTCCCCCGAACCGGATGGTTCGGTTGATCTTGATCTCGGTTCACCAGAACTTCTTCATCGGCAGTTTTTCATACCTTAGGATCTGAATGATCCGGTGAATCGCCTAGATCTGGAATGTAAATCGTTCTGATTTTCGATTCTTTTTCCTTGATCGTTAGGCGATCCATTTTACGAACATCGGGTTCTTGTTGATCGGTACATCTTGTTCTCGGCAGATTTCTCTTGATCGAAGATGCTTCATCAAAGACTACATGGGGTGTTTCTTCCACAAGTAGGGTTAAATCTGTTATAGACCACGAAAGCCTTGCTAGATGAGGAATATCCTAGAAATATACCCTCATCGACTTGGCCTCAAAAGTCTTCAACCGACTCTTCCCATTGTTGTGTATGAAGCACTTACACCCAAAAAACATGGAAGTAAGAGACACGAGGTTTTCGTCCTTCCACAGTTCATAGGGTGTTTTGTAGTGAGCCTTAGTCGAAGACATCCATTACGAGTATGGCATGCGGTGTTGATTCTTACGCTTGAGAAAACGGCTTGGTATCGCATGTTAAATTAACATTGTGCGCGGCGAGCTTCTTTTGAGAGTTACGTTCCTCCGTTCAATTTACTCCATTTTGTTGAGGCGTCCGCAATTGATGTTTCATGTTAGATACCAAACTTAGAGCAAAAATCGGTAATAAAAGAGTTCGTAAATTTTGCACCTTTATCGATCGATTTTTACTACATCGACACCCTTCTCATTTTGTAATCGTTTTAGAAATTTCGGGTATCTTCGTAGTCGTCTCATTCTTCTTGTGTAAGAATATAACCCAGGTAAACTTGGAATAATCATCCACGATTACTAGAGTATATTTGCGTCCGTTGAGACTGACTGGTGTAACTGGTCCGAATAGATCCATATGAAGCATTTGCGAAGATATTTGGATCTTGGGTCCCGAATTCCCTTGAATGAAGCTTTGACTGTTTTCCTTTTTCGACATGCAAAGACATGTCCGATCCTTTGAAAATACTTCATTCGGAAGTCCTTCTACTAGAGGCATCCTTCTTTATTTTGTTAAGAGTTTTAAAGTTCGGGATGGCTCATTCTTTTTTGTGCAGAGCCAATCGCTACTTTTGGAACTCTTGACAATTAGGCATGCATTTTTGGGCAACTATTTCCAATCAGCTGTGTAGATCGTCCCTTTCCTTGAACCAGTTAGCAAAATCTGTTGAGTGGCTCGATTCTTGATAGTGCATTGATCAGTCGAGAACTCAACACTGAATCCGTTGTCGCAGAATTGTGAAACCGATAATAGGTTGTGCTTTAGACCTTCGACATACGAGACTCCAGTTACTTGTACATCGTCATTTTCTAAGGTTCCGAATTCTTTGGTATAGCCAAAGTTATCATCACCGAAGAGTACACGCGGGCCTTTCTGTTCTATGTAAGAGCTGAGGAGATGTTTGCTTCCAGTCATGTGCCTTGAGCATCCACTATCGATGTACCAGATAGTTGCTTGCACACCTCCTTTGTTGGCCAGACCACGCGAACCTTGGCAATCGGATCGGGCTTTAGGTACCCCTTTTGGATTGGGTCTGAGGGGTTAGGATTAGTTTTGGGAAGCCATACAAACGAGCACTTCTATTGTGATCGGTTAGATCGAGAAGGCCCTGATTTGTCTCCCATACTGTCAACATAATCATACATCTCTTTATATGCTTTTTTTTTTTGTATGATTATTAGTGTGAACCTTGGATGAATTAGAAGATTTGGGATTTTCCTTTTCTGTTTGTCTTCTTCTTATCCAGTGTGGTTCAGGTGCAGCAGCCCTAGATTTCTGATTATAGGGGTAGGTACGACTGCTACCATTAAAAGATTCATATCTTTTAGGCATAGGTAGTTTTTGCAGTTTACCTGAAGCATGCTTATTAGGCAGCTGACCTTGATTGAGTCTCAGATTGTACTTCCCTTTTACAGGTTGTCTTTTCTGATTCCTGGCCTGTTGATTAGGTTGAGGTTTCTTCAGAAGAACTGGGTTCTTCTGTTGATTTCTCGGCTGATGCTTTACCAGTTGGGGTTCATTTCTGTTCCCCTTCTGGTTAGGCACCTGCCTTACCTGCTCAACTGGTCCTTTTCCCTTATTAGATACATATTTGGCTTTTGATGTAACTTTTGTCGTAAACTCGTCCGAATACACCTTTTTGAGATGAATCGGTAGGGGCTTTTTGAGGATGTGGAAGGGTTGTCATAGCCAAGTCCCTTCTTATTAATCGTTGTTCGAAAATAGGCGTTCATGTCTTGAACGGTTTTAGATGATTTTGAAAAAACCTCCATTTTCTTACGCAGATTATCCTCAGATGATTTTAGACTTTCATGCTTTTGGAACAGCTCATCGAATTTTGCTTGTAGGATTTTGAAGTCATCAAGCTTGTTGTTTTGTTAATTGCCGTTGATCTTTGATCTGCTTCTCCGGATCGAAGCTTTAACTTCGAGAATTTTAAATTCCTCAGTTGCCTTCTGAGCAGTTTCAGCTGATCTAAGTTCAGAGGCTTTACATAGATCATTTTCTTTAGCAAGCTGATTATTTCGGTCCTCGACTTATCATTTTCAAACTTCCACTATAGCATAAGTGTTCTTGATTTGAGAGATCCTCAAGCAATTGCTCGAGTAGAGAGCTGCAGTCGATCTCCCAAAGGTGTGCTAATGATAGCGGTGTAAAGCGAAGCAAGCGGGTTTGGAGGTTACCTCAGATTGGTCCTCCCGCCATCGAGGCGAGATCTCATCATCGTCGAAGAGAATATCGAACTTCATTTTCATAGAAGTCAACAAAGATAGCGTCGGCGAAGTCTTCTACAAAGGAGTATCCAGAGTCCTCGGAGGCGGAGATAGGAATCGTCAATTCTCGGACGATCGGCAACCATGGCTCTTCTGTCTTTATAACGTTGCTCTCTTTCTTTCCTCTTTTCTTCCCTTTCTCTTGGCGTCAGTGCAGGCGTCTGCATTTATAGTGACTGGGCTTCTCACGGTTGAACCACTCCTTGATCCACCGTTCCTTTCCTTCGGGTGAATCACTCGTCTGTATGACCTATTAGGTGATTTCCTTTCGATAGTAGTCCGAGCTTCTTCTATCGATTGGTTATCTCTTCCTTCCTCCGTCGACTATCTCTTTTCCTTTCATCTCTCGTGATCCTTCGATCATCGGATCCGGTTCTTCGGAGATCGTTGGCTGATCTCCTATCTCAAATCTCGGCTATGTTGATAGTCCTTATAGAATCTTCGATACTTACCAAGTTGGACGTTTGATTTCTCAAGCTTTCTGGTAAGTAGAGCGATCTGTTCTGCCTGACTCACTATATTCCCAACAGGTTCGTTGGCCTTCGTTTATTCTTTGGTTGCCTTAAAAAAGCAACCGATTTTTTGAAGTTGAGGCTTCACGGGGGCACCTCATCTTCATCCGCTTGTCCTCTCTCAATCAAATCGAACTCGTGAGCTTTAAGGCTCAAGAACAAGCTGCTTGGCTTCATTTTTGAGATGTCTTGGCAATCCTTGATCACCGTGACCTTCATATCCCACTTCTTGGTGAGAGACCTTAGAATTTTGTAGTTGATATCTTTATCAGACATCTCTCTACCAAGTTCTCGAAGCTTGTTTATAGACATTGTAATTCTTCCATCGAGTTCGTTGATGGTTTCGTTGGGCAGCATCTTAGGTTTCTCGAACTTCACCCGGTTCGCTTGTAGATGGTCAGTCTTTTATCTATTCATATCCTCGCGATATTTTGACGAGTATCCCACATTGCTTTAGCGATTTGAGATACTTAATCTTTTCTTTGGTGACCTTATCCATTGTTTTCATGATAATATGCCTTTGCGATAGTATCTAGAGTATGCGATTTCTCTCTTACGCATCCATCAAATTTGGACTTTTTCGCACAAGACTTCGGGGCAAAGTCGTATCTCCTCCATTCGGGGTTGTCGTAATAAATGATGATGTGTCCTCTTTCGATGACTTCCATCATTCTCCCACTGATTGAGCCTAGATGGTTAGACATATATATGGCCCAATCTGCATACTCATCGATTGAGAACTTCGGCAGATCATGATACATACCTGAGGTGTTATCCATCGAAAGTGATTTTGGAAAAAGAATGAGTTTTAAAAACGGTTTTTCAAGATCGGTTCAGATTGACCACAAAGATTCTTCCTCAAGAATCGATGATACACAAGAGTCGATTGGTCCAGAGAACCAATGACTCGATACCACTTGTAGGTCCCGAACGGGTTTAGTGAGGGCGTAAGTCTAGAGGGAGGGGTGAATAAACTTTCGAAAACTTTTTTTGCAGATCGGTGTGAGGGCGATTGCTTAGCCCGATCAGAAAGGCGAGTGAATCAATTTGGTCGATAACCAACTTCTTGATCACCAAGGCGGATCGATTCGGTAACTATCGGTTTAACTGATGTGTCGGAAGCTTAAGTTTTACGTGTGAAAAACCGGTTTTGATAAATCAGATTCCAAGATTAATCTTTTAATCAGTTGACAGAAGTGTCAAGTATGATCAGATCAGAAGCTTGGTGCTAGCTGATCTCAACTTGGAATATGTATGCACTTTAAAGGTTGTGTATGATTATGTGAACAGTTAATCAAAGCAGTAGTGGCACACAAGATTTATAGTGGTTCGGACAAACCAGTCCTACGTCCACTCTTCCCTATCAAAAGGGGCACCGACTTAACCAACTGGACTTTGTTTTATGTGTAAGTCCAACACAGTACACAAACTAGATGTTTAAAGAGTTCACACTCAACCGATCCCAGAAATCAGAACTAGAAACCCTAGTCTGAAATCTTGCTAAACAACTTAACCTAACTTGGGGGTTTGGGTAAGATTGTTGAGGTTCCAACTATGAAATCTTTTCTTGCGTATAAGTAGCCTAATCAGCTAGATGAAAAGATTTCTATGCTAAGAACTTATGGGATGAACACTTAATAAAATTATTCTTCTAGATCGTGTTCTTGTGCGGAAATCAAATTAGCTTGAGCTTCTTGATTGTTCAAGCGTTTTTGTTATATTATTTCAGTATATCACTCTAAAGTGTAATCCCATATATATAGACCTTGAAATCAAAGAGCCGTTGGAGAGCAATTTGAACTTGAGCTATATTTGGTAGACTTTGAGGCTTGATGTGACTAACCGAGGCGGCATGGCAGCGTGTGAATTTGTACTTTGTGGCCGGTTCTGAGAGAGGCAAAATCAAATCCGCAAGAATTGTCGGCTCGATCATATCGTGTCTTGTTCTTATTGGATAGCGGACTTACTTTTTCGGTCTTTGTTCCTCCAACTAAGCTTGACATTCTTCTTGTTAGGATCATAGGCGTATGATCGGGTGAAACATCGATTTCACTGGTGGTGATTTGATCGATCGGCCCGGTCGATCTACGATAGAGTCTTCAGATGCCTGTTGACTTAGCTTCAACTAGCAGACCCGGCTGATGTAGGTCTTCTGGTCTGATCTTTGAGTGTCCTGAGTTTGAGCTTCATGACTTCAGCTGAGATATCTGACTAGATCAGATCGATCTGATCTTCTGTTCTTTTCTAGCGTTAAACTGTCGGATATCGGCTTGTTCTTTGAGTCTTGAGGTCGACCTATACATATTGAGTTCCCCCTCAATATGTGACCTATCTATTACATCGGTTGTTCTATCTGAAGAATTATCAATCGGTCTCCTATGCAGTAATATAAACATCGATACCAATGTGTCCGATCGGGTCCTATTACATGTGTTGTTGGAACTTTCATCAAAACTATAAATTTCCCAACATAAGATTTCTTGTTATGATTATTGTAATCGTTTATGCAATTATATTTTCGTTGTTGGTGAACTGTTTAATTCTGCTGCACATGTATTACGTGTTTACGTGCCTTTGAAAACCAACAGAAGAGTCATGATTGTCACGTGTTTATGCAGAGACTATTTCCAATTGCTTTCCGTGAGATTCTGCCGTAAGGTTTGGCAAGCTATCACTGAAATTAGCTTGTTCTTCAGGGAGTTAACATCGAGGACCATTACTGTGAAAAACATGACTTTATTGGACAATGATATCCCAGTGATCTTGTGTAAGTTGGGACGAATATTTCCACCTAGCTTCTTTAATTCGATGGAGCATCTACCTGTCCATCTTGCATATGAAGCAAAAATTGCTAGTCCAGTACAATATAGATGGATGTATCCATTTGAGAGGTAATCTATTTAACTCATTTTAACTATTTGATAATTTCTTTTATTAGACAATTCAACTCACACATTCAATCGAATTAGGTATCTTCGCAACTTAAAGTTTAGTGTGGGTAACAAAGCACAAGCGGAAGCTTCAATTGCGAATGCTTATTTAACAAAAGAAGCATCAATGTTTTGTTCTCATTATTTTGAGGAGCATGTGTTGACGAGGCGACACAATATACCTCACAATGTACCTCGTGAAGTATCCCCATCAGTGACAGGTAGTCTCTCGATATTTGTACCTCCTGGTAGTAAACTTGGAAAGAAGGGTAAAAGATCGATTGTTGACTTGGAGAAGCGAATAACTCATACGTATGTGCTACTAAATTGCAATGAGGTGCAACCATATATTAAGTTAATTTGAAATTTACAATTGCAACGATATTAATTAATTATTGCAAGTTCTCATCGCAACAATTGTAGTCTGTTTTTTCAGCAGCTACAGATTGTTCAACCGACTCTATCGAATGTTGAAAAAGATGATTTTCTTCAATGGGAATTCGCGTCGTGGTTTGATCTACTTGTAAGTGATATATTTTAATCTGATAATACGTCAATTGTATAATATAAAACACTATATACATTAATTTGATAATACGTCAATTGTATATATATAGGTGAAGAGTAATGATATTCAGAATCAATTTATACGCAATCTTTCGGGCGGTCCTCTTAGTTGTGTCACCACGTACCAAGGATATTACGTGAATGATTTCAAATTTCACACACGAAGAAGATGATGATGATGATAATTGATGAATTAATTATTATATACATTATTAATTGATGAAGATGATGATAATTGATGAACTAATTGTGTGTTGTGAATTGGGTTATTTTAATTATGTGATGATGTGCACTTGTTTAAATTATGCATTATTATTATTCATCTTCGAATATTTAATTTATTTATTCAATATTACATATGGCTAGAGGTTTGCGAGGATTGCGCAACAGTACCGGAGGCAGATCAAGTAGATCTAGTTCCACATCCCGTGATAATGAAGAAGATGAAGAGGCTACTCGAGTACGAGTACCAAATCTGGGTTCAGATGAATCGATGAACTAAGAGGCCGATGATGATACGAATGAGGAATCTATGAACGAGGAACAAGAGGCTGCGGATTTGGCCAACCATGCTCCACAATCCACCCGACTAGTAATCTGGACGTGTGAGGGAGTGTATGTTATACCATTTTGAGCCAAGTTTATTTCAATAATATTTAATTATATATATGTATGTGTGTAACACTCATTTAATTTTACAGGTTGATGCCCTCTAATAAGGTATCAAGAATAATTAGAAATATCACGTCCAGACACATGGAGTTGTGTGGTTACATTTTTGCCGAGGTGTCCTATCAAAGTAAAGACGAGTGGTGGGAAACCTTCCAGGTATATATGTTAACTAATCTCATATTCTTATATATTTCTAATTACTTAATTTAATGTCATTTTTATACTTTTTTGTTAGAGGGAAGTCGCATGAGATGAGCAGGCTGAGGATAAAGAGGATATCAGAGAAAAGTGGAAAACGAGGGAAAGAAAGCTATATTCTGATCTTCTCAATCGTTGGAAGAGATTGGACACTAATGATGAGACTGTGAAGCCCCCGTGGGATGAATGTGTATGGAATGTACTGAAGCAATACTGGGACCGACCGGAAGTGAAGGCTAAGAGCGATCAGTGTCAGTGAAATAGGTTGTCCAAGGGGTCTTAGCATAGAGAAGGTTCAAAGGGAGTTGCAGAATTTGCATGGGAATACGTAAGTAGTTTTTGTGATATTTTAATTACTTGATTACAATAATAATTAATTATTAACAAACTACATCTAAATTCAGTTTCCACAAACAAGAAGGAAAGGAAGTCACGTACAACGACATGGACGCCCCACTTGTAAGTGCTTGAATTTGTTTATTCACTATACATACTACTTAATTAAGGAGTTAATAATATATTGGAGTTTTATCAATTCAGGGCCTGAAAGATGGTAAAGCTATCAATTTAAGGCCTAAAAGATTTTTCCTATCGATTCAAAGCCTGGAAGATAGAAAACTATCAATTCAAGGCAAGAAAGATAGAAACTATCAATTCGAGGCTTATAAAATTTTAAGGCCATGTTTGGCACTAAAACCCTAAACCGTTAACACGAATCCCTAAACCCTAAACGATGCAACCTAAATCTTGAACCATGAACCCTAAAGGGTACAGTAAGAAAGTCCTTAAGTTGGAAGGTCAATGCTCGTAGTAAGCATTTCTTGAGCAGTCTCCTTATGTATGGGAATCAGAGGTTCCTGGATAGGCGGTTGATTTTGGAGAGATAGACCTCGACGTGCCATATAAACCCTAATTAGATTATTTGACTGATACGACTGCAGGTCATCCTCATCGGGATCCTGCTAGATATCCTCGCGAAGGTCCTTCTAAGGGTCCTCTCAAGGCCTCCGACCAATGCTTACTGTCCTCTTCTTCATTTGAACTAGATGTGGACTCTGGTACTATGAATTAATACCAATTAATACAACATTCAAAAGCAAATGTACCAATTAATACAACATTCAAAAGCAAATGTGGCTGTCACAAAAATTCATCATTATAGTTAAACTGGTAGCAATGGAAAACTAAATATACCACAAGGTCCATATATACAATGTACCTCATAATACATGAAAGTTTATAACAAAACGAAACAAAGTCTAAGTTGATAAAGCATAGCTAAATATACCACAAGGTCCACACAATGTAACTCACAGTAATACATGAAAGTTTAAACAAAATCTAAGTTCATAAAGCTCAATTAAAGGGGTTGCGTTGCCGAAGGCTCGCATCCACCTTCAGTCTCCTTGACATCCTTACCTGGAAAGGGAATGAGTGAGTGCACAAAGTGGTTTCCTTCTATTTATTGTGGTCCAGTAAAATTAGAGTTTGTTACTAATTGGACTCTATAAGACAGTGTCTTGTATGCAACAGTTGCACGTGCAATTTAAATGTATTTTTTGAACTTGCAACTTGTTTTTCTGAACAATTCAACTTGTTTACACTGAAACGTTCAACTTGTTCACACTACAAGAAAATTAAAAATTGTCTACAAAAATTTTCAAATGCCTATGAAATTTTCCTACAAAAATAATTTGGTCCTTAAAAGTGACTATTGCCTAGGATTTGCCTACCAATTTAAAAAAAAATCTATGAAAAGTTATCTACACAATAATTTTCTAGGCAAACAAATTACCTACCATGAAACTACCTACACATTCCTAATTTCCATAGACAAACTAATTAACTATAAAAAAATAATTCCCTAGGCAACTTACATTTTTGTAGGCAATTATATTTGTGATTTAGAAATGACTTACAAATAAATTTACCTACGAATTACATTCCGTAGGCAAATTTACCTACGAATAAAATGCCTAGAAAAATTGAAATATTCCCTAGGCAATCCTCTATTTTTTTGGAATATTCCGTAGGCAACCCTCTATTTTTTTGTAGCGTTAGTGTAAACAAGTTGAGTATTTCAATATAAACAAGTTGATTGTTTAAAAAAATAAAGTTGCACATTTAAAAAAAAAAAACCTTTTGAATATTGCACGGTGCTCCTGGTGCACAGTGAAATCAACTCGTGCCTAATTATTTAGTAACAAGTTCTTTCTTAATAAATTAGAGACATTTTAAACTTCAAGCCTAATAATAATAATTCTTTCATCCTCCAACATCAATATTAGTATATTACTAAAACAAAAATATTAGTATATTACTAAAACCAAAGAATAAATAACTCAATGAGGAATAATATTATATATCACGTAATACATACATTTGAGTTGTATGCGCTGAATGGCACTTGCGAGGTACTGTTGGTAAGTACCAGCTTCAACAACAGAATTGATTTTCTCAACATTAGGTTTATAATACCTGCCAAAGAAAGAAATTGCAGCAAAATTGTTAACATATTATTAAGTAAATCACTTTATTTGTTATGTTATTTACTTAAATATGAATGTACGCATTTGATTATTATAATTCAGAAAGATAAAGTTATGGACAATGGAGAAAAATTGCTTGAGTTCATTTCATGTGCACCAATTGTGCATAACTATAATTTGGTTAGCGAAAATATTAGAAGGGAGGTGTTAAATGGGCAGATTCTGCCCAGAGCAGAATCATTAAAAAAAATTTGCTCTCAATCAAGTCCACCCAAGAATTTGCCCTCAATTAAGCCCACCAAGTTTAAAATAGTTTTTTCTGGCCAGGACAAAATCTGCCCACCTTTTGACAAAATACTTTAAAAATATACTTGAGTTCATTCCATGTGCACCAATTGTGCATAACTATAATTATTGTCTTACCATCAAATTATTCTAAGAACAAAGTCTCTCATTATCAAATAATACCTTAGTGTTGGACACTAGCTAGCTCCCAACTTAGCCATCTAGCTCTGACTCAATCGCCTAGGCGGCGCCTAGGCAAAATCGAGTCGGCCGACGACCGCCTAGCGCCTAGACGCCGCCTAGGCGGGGACTAATCGGGATTTTTACATCACCGATTGTAACACCTAAATGTGCAATTATGTTTTATGAACACGAGTTTCACGTTTCAGTGTAACAAGTCGCAAGTTTCAGTGTAGCACTTTGCAAGTTTTTAAAAAATAAACTATAAAGTGCACGGTGCACCTGGTGCACAAGAGATCCACTCGTCAAAATATTGTGTCGTAACCCAAAATAAATTGTTACCTTTCTAAAATAATTATAAGGCACATGACATTTTTTGGAGACTACATGAAGTTTTAAGAAGCACTTCTACAATATCTTAATTTGAAACATTCTGCTTATAATATATATAATTAAGCTTCTAAAATGTTATTATTAAAAAAGTAAAAGTATCCATGAAACTTCTATTATTCAAAAAGTTATTGTTTAAATAAATCTTACATTGGTAGGCTAGATAATTCCCACAATGTATAAATGATCACACAATGTAACTTGGAATATAACAAGTTAAATTACATATTTTTCAAACATCATTTAAACTTGATATAATATCTTTCAGTATTTTGATGAGACAAAAAATTAATATTTACTTATATTCATGGGGTTAAAAATATTTTTAGTCCCTTAATTTTGTACTTTTTCACAAATCCTCTCAAAATAGTTAGAAGAGTCATTTCAATATGTACTTTTGTATATTGAACAACTTACGCCCCATTGTTGCAAAATGATGTTGTTTATTGCTCATTTTTGATCTCATAACACTCACTTTTTCGCAAATTGTCTCTATTATATTAAATATAAAACATTGATAAAAGATCAAAGTATAATATATATCATACTCCGATCATGAATATTGTATTTAATATAAAACATTGATAAAGCAAAGATTTAATTACCTCGATTCTGAATTGCCAGCCGCATGCAAATGATCAACAGATGATTGATTGCCCACATCAAACAAAGAAAATGTGACATTAATGTTTGAACGCATAAAAAATAAGATTATTTATTTTAATATGGTGATTCATCTCATATTTATTACCTTTAATAAACCGTGTGGCTTTAATAATGGACAAAGTCTTGTATGCATAATGTTCATCGTGCAACTCAAATATAATTTTTTAAATGTACAATTTGATTTTCTGAAACATTCAAGTTATTTTACATCAAACAAGTTGAATATTTCAGCATAAATATATTGAACGTTTTAAGAAAATAAATTGTACGTTTTAAAAATACAATTGAATTGCACTATGCACCTGATTCACAGGAGACATAGATCATAAATTTTGGGTTTGTAAAAAAAAAATTATATAAAAAAATTACATAAAATAACACGCGCATGTATTAAAAATAATATAATATATAGAAAAATTAAAAAGACGAATTTTACTGGAACAAGAGATTACACTGCTATCTTTTCGAGCATTTCTCTTTCGTGCTTTATTTGCCTGAGTTTTTGAGACAAAAGCTGCAAATGTAGACGCATCATCATAAGACAATTTATTAAAAAAAATATTTCCTTTTCAATTATAACACTATTTAAATTCTCGAGAATACAATTTAAAGAACTAAGATATTACAAATAGAGAAAGATTGTATACGTGCATACCTCATTCTCATTCAGATTCCTGCATGTAAAAAGAATGAATTAA
Source organism: Stenogyne calaminthoides (assembly GCA_037126765.1). NCBI lineage: Eukaryota > Viridiplantae > Streptophyta > Magnoliopsida > Lamiales > Lamiaceae > Stenogyne > Stenogyne calaminthoides. Next base: position 15,232,663 of record JBBCBC010000029.1, read on the forward strand.
ATAAATAACATGACTTAAACTGCATGGTAGGAATCCCTAATAAAACTTTCATGTTTAATCCTATAATTGGGATGGCCGGTTGGCGGTTGGGCTAAAGTCTTGTATGCATTCAGGTGTACCGTGCATTCATAGTGCTTTTTAGAATCGTGCAATTTATTATATTGAAAAGTGTAACTTATTAGTGCAATTATTAATAAATAAATAAATAAAAAATTGCACGATTTTAAAATGCACTATGAGTGCACGGTGTACATTAGATCCGATGAAATAATTTAGCAACTAATTTTTCATTATAATACTTGATGTAATATGAAAAACGAATTCCAACTGCAACGTAAAAAACAAAAAGTTACACCAAATTAAATATATACCCTTCTTTGAGCTGGTCAGGCATCTCAACAAGACGGATAAATGTCTCCTCAACTCTGTTGAAACACAATAAAAGAATTTTAGTTAAAAATAATATATACTTAATTCACAAATATAAATAAATAAATAATTTGCACCTGCAGGTCCATCAATTCTAATTACTAATTAATCATCGATTTCACCAGTTTTGACCGGTTCGACCAGTAAAGCGGTTTTTAGGGTGTTTTCGGACCGGTTATGGGACCGGTTCGGTCCGGTCCGGTCCGATTCTGAAATCACTGGTTTGAGTAATAGATTTAATTGGGACATTAATTAAATACATGAGTTATCCACACTTGACCACTTGACGGAATAAACTATATTATTATTATGCACAAATATTATCACTGTTATGCCCGGTTCTGAAATCACTGGTTTAAGTAATAGATTTAAATGGGACATTAATTAAATACATGAGTTATCCACACTTGACCACTTGACGGAATAAACTATATTATTATTATGCACAAATATTATCACTGTTATGCCCAAAAATTATCGGTTTAAAATTTTACTACTTTATTTTCTTAACGATTATAATTTTTATTCATAAAAGTGAATGTTTGTGTGCATAAGAGTGATATTTAAAAAAAATAAAGTTGAACCTGAACTCGAACTCACATAAATTTTTATCTAAAGAAAGAAAATATCTTGAATTATATAAAATTGATGTGTGTTTCATTAAGGAAACTAAACTGGAAGCCGTGATTGAGCAAAATAAAGAGAAATTGATTTACTTAGCGAGAGATTTTAACGCAGTTAGAGATCCCTCATTAAAAAGTTTGCCGGAACGCCTCTGTAAATAGGGAAGGAAATGGAAGAGTTTGATAATTTTATCAAAAGTTCAAATATCTATTCAATATGCCATTATGGCGCTTGTAAAAGCAGGATTGATCGAGTTTTGTTGAATGGGTATGGGGATGAGTTTTCCGCAACTCTGGTATCCGTTTATCAAACATACCCCTGGGATTTAAACCAAATTCGTCTCATAATTTTCCACCTTTATTGAAATGGTTCCGTAATTATTAACATTTTCAATTTAGTCCCACAAGTATTCAATTTGTGTCAATTTAGTCCCAAACCTCCGGAGATCGATCAGAAACACCCAAAATGATCTCGTTTTAGTAGCAAAAATTAGGGGCGCGTGATAGACGCGAGACTAAAACGACATCGTTTTGGGTGTTTTTGGTCCATCTCAAATGGTCTGGAACTAAATTGGAACAAATTGAATACATGTGAGACTAAATTAAAAGAAATTGATAGTTATGGGACCATTTCAACAAATGTGTAAAATTATGGGACGAGTTTAGTTTAAATCTGGGGTCTCCTGTGCTCTGTCTCTGACCATTATCCGATTATTCTTGAAAACAGTGAGACGGATCAGGGGCCTAAACTTCTCGGATTTTTTAACGCTTGATTACAACATCCCTCTTTGCCGCATTCTGCAGAGTTTGACGATCCCACCTCAATTTCTGGGTCGAAATACTGATGCCCATGCACATCAACAAGCTGTTTGACATTGGCATTGTAGATGAATAGCCCGAAGTGTTCCAATTCCAACTGAACCTTATCAAACACCTCCTTCTTAAACTCCTTACTGCCCCTGAATATCTCGTCCATGGACATGGAAGCCGCCAGAAGTCGAGTCTCGCATTCAATCACGCCCCGGACGAGCTCTTTCATGTGGAAACACATGAGCCTCGCGTACTTGTGGAGGCTATCCGTGTCGTCGGCGCCAGGTCCCACGGTCAAGACGGCGCGGAGGATGAACGGGAGCTTCTCGGCGCTCGTCGCCTGAACCTCCAAGGTGTAATTCACCGGAGAGATTTGGAAAACGGTGCACCACTGCCCCGGGAAGATCCATGATTCCTTCGCGATTTTGATGTCGGCGATTCCGAGGCCGGTGATCACCAGGTACTGCCATGTGCTTGCTACTCTATACATGACGACGCCTGATTGCAATTTGCGTGAATCAAACAATAATTGATGAACGACTATATATATAAAAAAACTGAGAGATAATTAGAATATAAGGAGAGATTGGGAAGTTTATCTAACTGAAAATTATAAGGAGAGATTCGCATTACAAAATTAATCTTTATCACATCTAAATTTGGTGATATATACGTATACATATTTTAGGCGACATATTCATACGTATATATTTTTAAATTATAATGAAATAAGATAATTTTTTTCCATAAATGTATAAAATTAAAAAGATATTTTGAGATACACAACTTTTATACATCTCTCATTCAAATCAAGGAACATAACTGTCGATATTTTTTTTCAGCTTGAGACAAAGTATGTTGAAAATTTTCATACTAGACTTTGTCAAGTATGTTATAGCAAAAATCTACATATCAAAGAGGGCGATGGGAACATTAATTTTTTCCACAGGTGTATAAATGCCACTAAATGGTTGGTCTTCTCCCATTTCAACAAGATATCAAGTCCAAAAGGATGCATCTTGTTTCCGTTGATCTTGATTTCGTTCAAAGCAGAGTTAGCCCTAAAGATGATATGATGCTCATCGAGCCATTCTCTAAATTCAAAATAAAAGAAGCTGTGTGGTGTTGCGACTCCTCGAAAAGTTCAGGTCCTGACGGAACCTCCTTTACATTCTTAAAAGAATTTTGACATCTTTCGAAATGGAATTTTGTTAAGCTTTTGAAAAGTTTCATCTAAATGGTAAATTTGTTCTTGCATGGTTACAACCTACCTTCATATTCCTCGTTCCGGAAAAACCTTACGCATCTTATGTACGTGATTACAGGCCCATCTCCATTATTAATAGTGCTTATCAAATTGTTGCCAAGGTCCTTGCATGGCCCTTGCCCGGCCTTCATCCACGGTAGAAAAATCTTAGGTGGTGTTTTGATCTTCAACTATGTTATCGACGAAGCTAAAAGAAAAGAGAGGAAAGGCTGTATCTCAAGATTAACTTTGCCAAAGACATTTGACTCAGTAGATTAGGATTTCCTCGACATGATGATGGATAGCCTCGGATTTAATGCAAAGTGGCGAGATTGGATCATGGTCGAATGTTTCAGCATGTAGACGACACCGTTTTGGTTGGCCAAGCAACAATAAAAAATGTTTGGGCCCTTAAATGTATCTTGGTGAATTTTGAAATGCTTTTGGGTCTTCAGGTGAACTATGGAAGGGGATTTATTGAGAGACATGGTTTCTTTCCTTGATTGCGACGCTCCCACATTTTCAATGTCGTATATTTAAGAATTCGGGTAGGATCCGAATTCCGGAAGTTCGAGTATTTTGGATGTTGTGATTCAAAGATGAATTGTAGATTGCAGACTTGGGAAGATAAAAAGATATCTTCCAATGGTAGTATTATTTTTCTTAATGCAGTCGTAATGTCGCTACCCATTTATTATCTTTCTTTTTACTGTATACCTAAATGCATTTTGAGAGTCTTAAAAAATTACAATATGATTTTCTTTTCTTTTTTGGGGATGGGGGTGAGAGTATTTCCGGAATGATATATACAAGTTCAAGAAATATGGTGGTGTTGGGGTTAAGAATTTGAATCTTTTTAATTTTTCTTTGCTTGGAAAGTGGGCCTGGCAGATTCAGCTTGAACTCAAAAATTAAAGAGCTTCTTCTACGTTGAGATTGTATCTATTAATAATTAATTATATATGATAAGTCCAATGTTCATGTCGCACAAAACTGAGAGCTTGTTCACCTTCTTGACGATGTCTTCCATGTTTCTCGTGTAAGTAATATGATGAGATGTAGAATTTTTAATTTTTCATATTGTTCGTCATGAGAGAAAAAGAGATTGGTAGAACACTTCTCGCACACACATCTTGCAATCTACTTTAGGCTACTTTAGTGTAAGAACACATGTTGCATGCTACTTTAGGGTAAGAACACTTACAACTTCAGACCACTGCTTGTCGATGTGTCGTCCACCAAATCCTCGAATTTTCGTTGTAAAAATTGTGAACATAATAGAGAAAAATAATATTAAAAATGAATCTGACGACTTCAACAGCAAGGGAAAAAAACATAAAATCAAAATAGTATAAATTTATACCATCCTATTAGCTAGCTTGTCACACGGATCAACAAAATATAGAAAATTTTCTACACTGTCGAAACACTATAACACGAATTCTAATTCAATTTTTGTGTACAAATAATAATTCATTTAACATATAAATTAAAAACATTACCTAGCAAGAAAAATCACGTTACTTAGTTATACCTACTAAAAAGGACAAATTATATCCAACTTATTAAACAAAGTATATGCATTCATACCACATTAAAATTACGATGTAGAAGAAACAATTATTCTTAACTCCACCCAACAACATAAATTTAATTAAAAAATTATTTAAATTTAAATCCTACCACCACATTTAACTATTATGAAAAAAAAACAATGCTAGAGATTGAGAAAATTACAACATAATATATGATTTGGGTACATAATTACAAGCCGCTACATGAAATTTTTTTTGCAAACCAATACAAATATCCCCATAAAAATGTCCACTATACCCCTTAATTTGAAAAATTGGTCGGTGCATCACATCACATTTATTAGTAATCAATAGCGAAAAATAAATTACATCACAAAAGCTTTTTTGGTCCGCACTATATAATGCACATATATATAATAAAAAAATCTAATAAAAAATGTCCAATAATTAAAAAGGTTATATCCATATAAGACCTAGTTATATATATGTTGACATGTCAGCAACACACAATATACACAATATTTTCAACTTTTTTAAATGTTTATACTTTGATATATATATATATATATTTTAATATGTGAGAAATCAAATTGTATATAATTCTTTTTAGTACATTTATTAAAATACAATTGTATATTAAAATACATGTATCTTTTTAGTACATTCATGTGAACAAAAAATACAACTATTTATGAACAGGTATATTTTTTTATGTATGCATATGTGTGCACGTAATCACAGTCATTTGTGTGCACATAACTAAATTTTTTTAACAAAAACATGATTATAGAGTATGTGCATTTTTTAGGTGAACAAAAGGTTTTGTATGAACACAAACAAAAACGTGTATGTGTCCAATTATTATAGAGTATGTGCATATTTTATGTATGTATTTTTGTAGGTGTGTGCATTAATTATTCTGAGCATGTGCAATTTTTTATGTGGGCGTGCATGTATGTGCATTTTTGTATGTGCGTGTGCATTTTTGTATGTGCGTGTGCATTTATTCTGGAGTATGTGCATTTTGTTGTTTGAATATGCATCTTTTTTTGTATATAATTATGTGAATATCCATTATTTTGTGCGAATGTATATCTTTTTTGTGTGAATGTAGGGAAAATTTTAAATTACATCCGGTAAGTTTGGCTCATTCCAAAATAAATCATTTATGTTTCTACTTTATCATTTTTAGTCCTAGGTGTACGATTTTCATCATTTTCTGACCAATTTAGGTCCTAGCGTGTACGATTTTCATCATTTAAAAATTTCCAACGAAAATGGACCAAAATTGGTCAAAAAATGATGAAAATCGTACACCTAGAACCAAAAATGATGAAGTAGAAACATAAAGGATTTATTTTGAAATTAACCAAACTTACAGGACGTAAAATGCAATATTCCCTGTGAATATGCATCTTTTTTGTGTGAATTTGCAATATTGCGCACTTAATAATAAGATCTGAAATTGGATGGACATGTAAGAAACAAAAAATAAAAGCATGATAAAGAAACAAAAAGATGCATAGTAGCACAAGAAGCTTGTATATTTTGACAATAATTTCAATATAATTAAAATTACAATAAAATCATAAGTTTTTTCTTTAAAAAAAGTCAAACAACCAAACTTACAAAATCCTAAACCTCAATATATATATATATATATATATATATATTATTTATATATTTATATATTTTTTTTACAAAATTCATGATCTCAACAAATGGAAGCAATCGGTCTGCAATGGTATAGCCCCATCTTTGAAATTAAGACAACCACGTGTTGAAATTAAGACAACCATGTGTTTGATAACCGAGTTCTCCAATTAAGAAATAATCATACATATAATTAAAACAAAAAACGAAAAATGAATAATCATTAAAGTAAATTATCTCATACATACACAATTAGTACATTTGTGCATATTGATGAATACTTATTAATAAAACCATTTTTGGCTCACGAGTGTATAGCAGTGAACATAGAAAAAACAAACAATGCACGTATACTCAAATGCACAGTAATATATACCAACAACGTACTAGTGCATATCCCTCCCTCCCCCACCCAATAGCATGGTATCCTTCTAATTCATCGAACAACACTAACACAATTACATTCTCATACATTTTTCCACTTTAAAAGTGTACAAACAATGATCACCTTATATTACCAGATTCATTAAACAAGATTTAAAATTCCAAAAATATTCCCACATGTTCTAAAATATAACACCAATCCAAACTGGGAGGATGTGAGGGACTTTTATCGGCCTTTTCTGGCGAATTTGGTGACGAAGGCAGTGGTGGTAGGAGGAGGCTATGGATATGGGCAACGGCGGAGGGAGGTGGATAGAGGGGGAGGGATGATGCGGTGGCGGGGTAAAAAAATGGGGGTTTGGAGATAACGGCATAGGCATGTTGGGACACGACGAGGGGTTCCCAGAGGCGTAAATCATTGGATTGGTAAATGTAGAAGAAGCTCTTTAATTTTTGGATTTGAAATTTGAGGAATAGAGAGAGAAGCTCTGCAATTATATGGGGGAATAACGGAGTTTACCTGAATTTTGAATTTTTATAAATGGAAGCCTTAAGAGGAGCGCCCTTAGTATTAACGAGGGTCTATGACTGCCCTCACTAAATTTTAGCGAGGAGAAAATTATAAAGCGGGGTTATTCGCTCTCATTCATTTTCTCGTTAAATCAATTTAATGAGGGCATGCCATTGTCTCGTTAAATGATGATTTGTTTGTAGTGGTAGAGTATGATCTAATATCGTTGAAGTTACGTAGTACAGGGCTGTGAGTATCACCACACTGGTCCCATTGGTAACTGTTGAATTTAATTTTTAACTCTCCCATATTTCAATAAAATGGCATATACACTTATTAAAAAGTTGCAGCACTCATATAATTAAACTGGTGCTGATCGAGTGGTGCAGGAAAAATATTTATGGGATCTAAGTGTTAAAATGTGGTATTTTGATTCATGCAAACCCCAAGAAAGACATATAATTACTACCGACTGTTTATTTTAAAGATTTTAAGATCTTAAAACTTTTGAGTTTGTTGTAGTTTCATGTCAGGCCGTTCGAGCGAAGGTTAGAACAAAACTCATATTTTATATGTTTAAAAAAAAAATTAATATGGATATAGTCAAATCAATTAAAGACAAAATTTATTTGGAGTTGATCTTTTGTGCAACTCAAGTACATTTTGGTTTTTGATAAAGTGCAACTTTTTATATTGAAACATTTAACTTGTTCAATGTAAAACAAGTTGCACTTCCAATGTAAATAAATTGAACGCAAACAAGTCGCACATTTAAAAAATGTTCTTGAATTGCACGGTGTGCATCTTTTGCCATTTATTTGACCTTCTTTGCACCAAAAATATTATGGATCATTTAGTGCATAAATAATTGTTTACGTTGTCAATAATGGTTAAAATGCAACCAAAAAATTGGTTCATTCACCTTAATTTGATTTGACAATTTTGAACATTAAGTATTTGAAGCATTCATAATCAATCCAGGTGAAACATAACAAAATTGGACGAGTTCTTGGTACGTAATTTAGAATAGGCAGATAAGATGGAAAAAAGTTAATGATGCAGGATGTAATGAGAGTCGCGAACGTTGCTGCAGAAGCTGCAATGACTACTGTGGTAAAGGCTCGCCTCCATCTTCCTTCGCTTTCACATCCTTAGCTGAAAACAAAATGAGTGAGTGTTTGAGTTCACTTGATTGTCCACTCAAATATCATAAAAATATTTAAATAATATAAAACTACACGAATCAACATATACAGTAGTACTCTTAAACGGTCAGAGACTCGTTAATCTCAAATCATAACATGAAGATCCATATAAGCAAGCAACATTGCATTCTTCAAATATCATCAATTACATAAACAAATCATGTAACATGCTCAATATCAAACTTTTTTTTTCATAGGCAATGTATATTTAATACAAGATACACATAAGATCACATAAATCTCACGTGAAACTTGTATGCACCAGTTGCGCTGTCTAGTTTAAGTGTGTTTTTTAAACTTGCAATTTTTATTTTTGAAACATTCAATTTGTACTTACACTCCCGATTCTAAAATAAAAATAAAAAATTTACTTACACTGAAACGTTATACCTATTCAGTGTAAACATGTTCATCGTTTCAATGTAAATAGGTTGACTACTTCAGAATTAAAAACCACATTTGAGTTACACGATACACCTGGATATGTCTTTCATCCTCCAGATAATAAATTGAAACATGTGATATATTTGGGATCTTTTCAATAAAAGTACAAAGTTACGAGACCATTTTGATTTAAATCCCTATACACACACCTAATTAAAAATATTACTAACACCAAATAAATAACTCAATGAGGGATAATATTATATATCACGTAACACATACCTTTGAGTTGTATGCGCTGAATGGCACTTGCGAGGTACTGTTGGTAAGTACCAGCTTCAACAACAGAATTGATTTTCTCAACATTAGGTTTATAATACCTGCCAAAGAAAGAAATTGCAGCAAAATTGTTAACATATTATTAAGTAAATCACTTTATTTGTTATGTTATTTACTTAAATATGAATGTACGCATTTGATTATTATAATTCAGAAAGATAAAGTTATGGACAATGGAGAAAAATTGCTTGAGTTCATTTCATGTGCACCAATTGTGCATAACTATAATTTGGTTAGCGAAAATATTAGAAGGGAGGTGTTAAATGGGCAGATTCTGCCCAGAGCAGAATCATTAAAAAAATTTTGCTCTCAATCAAGTCCACATCTTGCTCCACTCGACGACATTCCGTGGCTCGATCTTTTCTCAGAGCTCAAACGTTCCACATCTGTAGTCAACTTGGCAACCTGTTCCGTTAGTATACACATCATATTCATGGCTTGAAGACCAGGTGCCATAGCTAAAGATGTCTTCGTCACGCCATATCCGACACTCCGTAAGCGGTCGGGATGCTCCTGGCGACCCATAGCCCGTCCAAACAGATCATCAGGGCCGATCATGCGAATGTCGTCAGGCGTCATGGTCTGAGATAGACGCTCCTGAATCACAAAAACAAAAGATTATTATTTAATTATTTGTTTATAAATAATAGTTTGTAATTGAAAGATAAATTAATGGATAGATTACCACTTCTTCGATGATGCGTTGTGCATTGGGATCGTGAATATTCCCATTTCGACCCTTTACGGTAGTGCGAAATAAGTCGAAAGCGGGTAACAATAGACTCACTCTCTCCAAATTTTTCTTCTTTTTCCTCTTTCTACGATAGTGATGAACGTGTCCCTTTATTAGATATATTAAAAGTGAATATATAAAAAAAAAATTAAAAGTTAGGATTTTGATCTCACCATATTTTCTCTTATTCGTGCATAACCTTTGTTGGATCCACGATATCGCGCCTCTATCGACTTGGCTTGAACGCGATTTTTTTTGCTTCGATCCTACAGTATAATAGAAATATGATAAACACTGAAAAACTTAGGGCATTAGAAATTGAGGAAATGACATTGATCAATTTTACCTGGAAATCATCCTCCATTGCTCTGCTCACAAACTCCTCCCAGTATGGAGCCACCATAGGGTTATTCTGATACGCAGGAGGCGGACTAGCCGAGTAAAGACCAGTTTCCGGATCTCGTGTGTTACTTCTCAACCAAGTCCGGAAATTCTTGGCCATTACTCCAGCTTGCGACAATATTTGCTTCTTCTTTGTGAGGTCAAGACCTCTGAAGGTAGTCTATACGCATATAACATAACAATTTAGTAAATTTAAGGGTCATACTACAACTTTCAATAAATATATAATTAACATACCGTAAGCTCGTCCCATAATCTTTCCTTCAAAGGAGTCAGTTTGGGGTTACGCCAGTCGTTGGCTGGCAGCACGATAGGGATCACGCTCCTGACAGCAGCTCCAATGTAGAAGGACAACGACTCACTCTCTTTTCCTATTGCCTGTCCAAACTCATTGAACGATAACTGCAATAACATAGTATTTAATTAGGTTCAACGATCAATCAATATATTTATCGATTTCAAACTGTTCAATTGTAATAAAATTACCTGAAGTGTTTTCCCCTTGCTACGAGCTCTCTTAATAGATGACATTGTAACTATACCCCGAGTGCGCTTCTCCCCGGAGCTGCTAGTGGTGGTGGGAGCATCAGTGTCACACTCTCTCAAGTCATCATATGCACCATGATCATATGCGCCATGATCTCCATCAGAATCTCCATCATCTCCGGGATATGGCAAACGAGACATGATCCTGTAAAGCAGAAGAAACAACATTTAATAAACAAAAAACAAACAATATTCACAACCGGATGTTTCATACATGATAAGAACTATCTATGCAGTATACATGATACATATATCTACTTATAAGTTACATCTGCATCATCTACTTATAAATTAAAATTTCAGTTGATAGCATACTCTTATACTATGAACACATGTGTATTGAGACATGATCCTGTAAAGCAGAAGAAACAACATTTAATAAACAAAAAACAAACAATATTCACAACCGGATGTTTCATACATGATAAGAACTATCTATGCAGTATACATGATACATCTACTTATAAGTTACATCTGCATCATCTACTTATAAATTAAAATTTAGGTTGATATCATACTCTTATACTATGAAACACATGTGTGTATTAGGCTTGAATGACATTGTCTTCTGAAGTAGACCAGTAATATAAACAACAAGAGCAACTAAGTGTTATGGAGTAAAATATAATATTTCAGCTAAAAAACAAGAGCAACATATATAATATAAACAAAATTAACTAAGTGTTATAAACAACAAGATTAGTTCAGTTCAAAAAACAACAAGAGCAACATATATAATATGAATAAAGCTAAAGCTTGAAAAATTCAATGGAAATACGACTTGAGTTGAGGCCCCATTTTATATTTATATTTATTTTGTGCCCCACTTTTCTTATAATCAGTAGATATTGCATATAAAATATTTCATGGAAGACCTATTCATTTGATTTTTTTTAACACACGTTATATTGACTTACTCATATATTAATGTTCAATTCAATTTGTATAATCATATTTATAATGTTCAATACGGAATATGCAATATGAATAAAGCTAAAGCTTGAAAAAAAAGTAAAATTAAAGATTGCACAATCCTTTGTACCAACTAAGTGTTATGGAGGCGAGGGCGGTAGTGAGGGAGGATGGCGGCGGGGGGGGGGGGGGGGGAGGCGGGAGGATGGAGCTTGGCGTGTAGGAGAGGAGGGAGGGCGCTTGACGATTTGGGGAGAGGGGAAGCCGAGCGACCCGGCTAGCAGTCAGTCAAGCGGCGACGGCGGCGATTTGGTTGAAGGAAACCGAGCGGCGACGGTGATTTGGTCTTCGGTTTTTGCGGCGATTTTGGGGGGAGAAGAAATTGGAGAGAAAGAAATGAAGTTTGAGCTAGGTCTCGGTTCATATATATATATATAAAAAAAAAAAAAAAACGGTTATTTATTATTTGTCCCAAGTGTTTACTTAGACAGCGGTTAGTAACTGCGTGCAAAATAGTAAGATAGACAGCGGTTTTGAAACATTTGTCCAAGATATTTTGGACAGCGGTTTCAAACCGCTGTCTTTGTTTTTTTTTTTTTTTATAAAACCGCTCTTCAAGTTGTTACTTGGAGAGCTGTTTGAAAAAAGGGCTGTCCAAGTGCAGCTGTGCAAGCTCAAATGTGTAGTAGTGATGTATTAAAAATAATATAATATAAACTGAATGGAACAAGAGATTACGCTGCTAGCTTTTCGAGCATTTGTCTTTCGTGCTTTATTTGCCTGAGTTTTTGAGACAAAAGCTGCAAATGTAGACGCATCATAAGACAATTTATTAAAAAAATTATTTCCTTTTCAATTAGAACACTATTTAAATTCTCGAGAATACAATTTAAAGAACTATGATGTTATAAATAGAGAAAGATTGTATACGTGCATATCTCATTCTCATTCAGATTCCTGCATGTAAAAAGAATGACTTAAACCGCATGGTATGAATCCCTAATAAAACTTTCATGTTTAATCCTATAATTGGGATGGCCGGTTGCCGGTTGGGCTAAAGTCTTGTATGCATGTAGGTGTACTGTGCATTCATAGTGCTTTTTAGAATCGTGCAATTTGTTATATTGAAAAGTGTAATTTATTAGTGCAATATTAATAAAAAAAATTAAAAAAATTGCACGATTCTAAAATGCACTATGAGTGCACGGTGTACATGAGATCCGATGAAATAATTTAGCAACTAAGTTTTCATTATAATACTTGATGTAATATGAAAAAAGAATTCCAACTGCAACGTAAAAAAAAAAGTTACACCAAATTAAATATATACCCTTCTTTGAGCTGGTCAGGCATCTCAACAAGACGGATAAATGTCTCCTCAACTCTGTTGAAACACAATATAAAAATTTTAGTTAAAAAGAATATATACTTAATTCACAAATAAAAATAAATAAATAATTTGCACCTGCAGGTTCATCAATTCTAATTACTAATTAATACACTTTTTTGCTCTCTAACCCTAGCTAAATTTAGGGTGTGGTCGACATAATAACCAACTCAACTCAACAACAATAATTTCATTTAAAAAAATTCTAATTTTTTGAATCATTCCACTTTGATGTAATTAATCAAACTAAAATAAAATACTACCTCCGTCCCATTTTTTAGGGTTTTTTTACTGTTCATAAGGATTTATGGGAATAGTGATTAAAAAGAGTTGTTTATTAGTATTTTATGTGATAAAGTAATAAAGTGATGGGTAGTTGGGGGTAAAAAGAGTTGTTTATTAGTATTTTATGTGATAAAGTGATAAAGTGATGTGATAAAGTGATAAAGTGTATTTCCATTTTAGAAAAGAAACCTTAAAGATTAGGACAAAAAAAATAGAAAGAAAACCTTAAAGATTGAGACGGATGGAATAGTATTCAAACATGTTCATAACCTTCCATTGGTTGCAAAAGCAGTGAGGCTGTCAGAGGGCGAAAACATGATGAGGCCTACGTCAGTATCGCACAAAACCGAGAGGTCTTTTGCCTTCTTAATGATGGCTTCCTTGCGTTTTGTGTACGTAACTTGGCGTGACGTAAGATTTTCAATTTTCTTAATGTCAGCCTTCTTTTGTGCCATGATATAAGGAGAAGGAAGAAAGAAGTGATTGTAGAAAATTGAAGAATGAAGTGATTCTTATAACACCATGAAAGAAGGAAAAATTAATGTTAATAAATATCGGGCCAATTCAGTGATTAAATGGCGCAACTAATGATAATTTGTTTATTACTTAATTTACTTTTGGCATTTGATTTTTGAGTATGAGTCACTCTTCTGTGCACCCCCATGTACTCTAAATTCTAACCCCTAAACAATGAACCATAAATCATATATGAATCATTCGGGCCGGGTGAACCGTGAACCATTTGGTCTTAGTGAACAATGAACTACTCGCGCCGGGTTAGGGTCCAGATCGAAAAAAAAAGAAACCTAAAATTGAAATTAAAGTTAAAAGAAAACTAAAATTGAAAAAAAAAAATTAAAACTGAAAAAAATAAGAAAAAAAACTTCTAAAATTAAATTGCACCAAATTGATTTGGTACAAATGATACACAGGAGAATTTAACCGTGAGTATTAATTTGTTGTACGATTTGTAGCATAATGGAATGGATGCTCTTGAGGACATTTTAGATGTCATTTTCTTTTTTCTTTTCTTCTAAAAAGAAAATGATATTTTTATGTTCTAGATTTTTTTTATTTTAAAATATTATTAGTTAATTATACTTAGTTAAATAATTATAGTTGTAATGTTTTTAATTACTAGTTAATTAAGTAGATGAAGATTATTTTTGTTAGATGTGGTTTGGTTTGTAAATATATATATCTATTTGTCTGTGTTAACCTTAAAATAATGGAAAAATAATAACTTTAATATATAAAATATATACACACATTATGCACTTGCAAATAGAGATATATTTTTAGAAATACTAATAATACTCCCTCAAATTCTTTTTAAATGTCGTTTTGACTTTTAAAATATATTAGTATAATAAATGTTACACTAACACTTTTCAATGATCTCATTAGTTATTGTTAAGTATATTTAATTATTATTAATTAAGATTAATTTTGACATTAAAAAAAATATTATTTTGTACATAAAAATCCAGAATAACATTTAAAAAGAATGTGAGGATATAATAATATGTTTTTAGGTTAAATATAAATCTAATTACGTAAATCATTCAACACAGAATACATCCTTGTCCGAGAGTCAAACTTGATAAGATTTGGTTAAAACGGTTTTTTGTCGGGAGAAATTGTGACGTGGGCATCTTCACATTGATATATGGAAATAAGTTAGTTATCTGTTATGCTAAATAAATGGCCAAGTATCGTTTTCTTCAAGTGACGTTATTTTCATTTACTAACAAAGCGACAATAACAATATATTTTTATATATATATATATATATATATATATATATTTTTTTTTTTCATCTTATTTTATTCTTATCATGCACACATTTATTTAACCGTCGAATGTCTTATTAGATATTCCCTTTCTGATGTTTTGAATTAATCATACAAAGTGATTGTTTGCAAACTCATTTTTAAAAAGATAAAAGCACCTTTTTCTTAAAGTTAAAAAATTTTAGTCCAATTTTTTTAAAAAAAAAATTAATAACTTTTGAGAGATCGAAACTCACCCAAAAGTAACATCGTTATAAAAGTTGATGTGCCATCATATATCAACATGTGTGGTTTGGAGCAATGCCATTGACTCAGAATATGGTAGTTCGTTGAATATTTTTATTATTTCAAGTGTCATTCATCCATTTTATAGAATATAAAGTGAATCATCAATTATAAAACAGGTCATGATCTCATTTCAATTTATTGATAGGTACATTTCAGGATTTTAACTTATTAATAGGTACACAATTATTGCAAATACATAGGTATATTTGCACTTCTGCATGCAACTTTAACTATATATGCTATTTCGTTTGTATCTATTAATAATTTGCCTAAAAAATTTATACCTATTAATAATTATTATTCCCAATTATAGGAGCAACTTAAGTAAGCAATTATGATGGTTTTAGCCAACCAGTATGTGAAATAATATTTTGAAGGAAACTCTTTTATTTTAAAAAAGTATATATGGTATTTGGTACTCTCCTTATTTAATCAATTTATGATGTATAATTCAGTGAAAGAATCTTATTAATTTAAAACAGCTAAGGCTTATCCAATAAATTACATTTATTAATATACCACCAAGCTTTGGATCAAGAAAGATAAACAACATAAAAGGTTATTACAGCTGTACAATGCCAAAATTCCGTATTTCAAAAACACAAATTCAAATAAATTACATCTTCCCAAATATATTTCCTTATTTTACTATTTTAGGGATGACAGTTTGTACGGATATGACTACAATCCTCATTTCTTCATTTTCATCCTCATTTATATCTGGGTCATCCATATCTCTATCTCAATTAAATTTGTATTTGAATATTATAACATGCAAGCATTCGACAAAGATATTTAATGTGTAACTAATTTGACCCAACGGGATTTTAAGGGGAAAAAAAAAACCTATTACGCTACAAATAATTTTGTTCTTCAAATTGACGTTCAAAGAATGTTCGACAGCCCATCCGCAATCGTTGTAGGGTCTAACCAACAATATACGGGTCCAAGATTTTTGGAAACTCGTGCAAACTCATGAGCCAATTAATTAGCATCTCTTCTAATGAAACAAACTTGAAAAGAGGAATTTTGACATAAAATAGATTTATATGCGCCCACAAAATTAATCTTCAAAAACCATTATATATATTCATCATTTAAGGATTAGAAAAATCTATATATAGATTATTTTTAATTTAATCATATTTAAACATCATTGGACCTGTTTTAGTCCAAGACCCTTGGACATTAAATAAATGAGTAAGACTCATGTGAACTAGATTTATACATAAATTCTATTAATGTTATGCACAAAAATCATCACTATTATGCCAAAAATTTATCACAGTTTAAAAAATTACTGTATTTTAACGCAATTTTTTTTTTCTACAGAAAGAAAATATCTTCAATTACACAAAATTGATATTTGTTTCATTAGGAAACTAAACGCAAAACCGTGATTGCACAAATTTAGCGGGATATTTTAACGCAGTTAAAGATCTCACATAAATAGTTGGCCGGAACGCCTTTGTAAATAGAAAGGAAATGGAAGAGTTTGATCATTTTATCAAAAGTTCAATTCTATTCAATATGCCATTAGCTGGTTGAAGCTTCACGTCAGAGACGGATCCAAGATTTCATTGGAGAGGGTGGGGTGGGGGGAGGATTTTCCATTGCGAAAAGACGGCAAAATTCTAATATTCCGGGGGGAGGGGTTTGACAAAATAAATATAAAAATTTCTACATATATAGTACACAATTTTTGAATCCCAAGGGGGGCGACCGCCACCCTCCGATCCATCCCTGCTTCACGTGGTGAATGGTGAATGAATTTCCCGCAACTCGTCGATCTTCTGCGCTCTGTCTCTGAACATTGTCCGATTATTCTTGAAAACAGTGAGACGGATTGGGAGACTAAACTTTTCCGATTTTATAATGCTTGGCTACAACATCCCTCATTCAAAGACTTCATCACCTCTCAATGGAAAAAAATCGACATTGATGGGCGAGGGAGCTTCGTTATTAAAGAAAAGCTCAAATGGTTAAAATTGGACGTCAAAGAGTGGAATCTTGATATCGTTGATGACACGTTGGTTTGGATGTCTTCCAATATTCCAGCTTGAGGCAAAGTATGTTAGGGCAAAAATCAACACAAACAGTATTATTTTCACAAAGGCATAAATGCCACTAAAAAGGTGGTCTTCTCCCATTTTAACGACATTTCAAGTCTAAAAGGATGCATCTTGTTTCCGTTGATCCTGATTTCGTTCAAAGCAGAGTTTGCCCTGAAGATAATATGATGTTCATCGAGCCATTCTCTGAATTCAATATCAAAGAAGCTGTGTGGTGTTGGGACTCCTCGAAAAGTTCATGTCCTGATGGGATCTCCTTTAGTTTCTTAAAAGAACTTTGACATCTTTCGAAATGGGATTTTATTAAGATTTCGAGGAGTTTCATTTAAACGGTAAATTTTTTCGTGGTTTTAACCTACCTTCATAGCCTTCGTTCCAAGAAAACCTTTATGTTGGTGATTACAGTCCCATCTCCATGATTAATTATGCTTACAAAATTTTTGCAAAGATCCTTGCTCGACGATTTAACAAAGTTTTGGGGAATAGAATCTCGGAAAGCTAATCTGGCTTCATCCATGGTAGACAAATCCTAGATGGTGTTTTGAGCCTCAACGAGATTATGGACAAAGCTAATTTAAAAGAAATGGGAGGAAAGACTGCTTTTCAAGCTTGACTTTACCAAGGCATTTGACTCTATAGATTAGGATTTCCTCGACATGATGATGGATAGCCTCATATTTAATGCAAAGTGGCGAGGTTGGATCATGGAATGTGTCTCAACTTCTACTTCCTAGATCCTCATTAACGGTAGCTGCACTACGTGGTTTATGCCAAGGTGACCCGCTCTCGCCTTTGTTGTTTCTCATTGCAGCCGAGGCCCTTAATGCCATGATTTACAAGGTTATTGACTCGGGATTTATGATCCTATTTTGGTTGTCATGGCAATGTTCATATCACTCATCTTCAGTATGCTGATGACACCATTTATGTTTATCAAGCAACAATAAAAAAACATTTGGGCCCTTAAATGTATTTTAATGAATTTTGAAATGCTTTCGGGTCTTTGGATGAACTATTCAAAATGAGTATGTTCGGGGGAATATTGTTGATACATACAAAAAAACTCAGCCCACTTGCGATCCACTACATTTACTGTGCAAAATAACTTCCCACCACAAAAAAATGTCAATATTACCCTCAAAGATATAATTACATTCTATATTAAAAAAAAAAAACCGGCACCCCCAATATCTCTTTTATCTTTCTCTCTAATCTTTCCCCATTCAAGGTGGTGATGGTGGTTGTATTGACTGCGATGGTGGGGTTTTGTGGTGGATCTGCGATTTTTAGTGGTGGTGGTTTGTGGCGGCAGAAAAAAAGAGCCACGAAAGCGGTGGGATGGGGATACGGCCGTGGTTTGTGGGTGCAGCTTTGGAGAATGGTGGCGGTGGTATAGGGGCGGTGGCGGATTTGGGGAGGGGGGGCATCGGTAGAGAATTAAGGTTTCAAATTGAGGCCGTCGCCGACGGCGGTGACTCTGGGATTCTGCGTTGTTAGACATTGAGGGATTTTTCCTTCCATTTTGCAAATAATAATTTTTATTTACGCTTAATGGTGTGGTTTATGGGAATGCCCCTTTATTGAATGGTTTATAATTGTTGCATTGTGGATATGATGTTCTTAATATACAAAATAAAATACTCGAATTTAGTAATCATGAAAACCCTACTTACTTGTGGTATTGTAAACATGGTCATGCAAACGAGAAGAGAATTTCAAGGTTAAGAAAGTTAGATTACTTAACCCCATTCGACTTAGAGTCTTATGGTAATTGCGAATTTTGTCTCAAGGGCAAAATGATTAACAAACCCTTTTCTGTGAAAGGGGTTTGTGCCAAAAAAGTTCTACAGTTGATCCAGAATGATGTATGTGGTGTTGGGGAATGAGTTGCACAGATCTATTCAGGGTGAATATTTAAATACAAATTTAATTCATTAATTATTACTAGCATGAATTAATCCTATATTAATTCAAATAATAATTGCAACAACATATCATGCATATAAAAAAGCCACGTAAAAACCCACGCATGCGGAATCTATGGGTTTACGTGAGCATTACCTCTCGGGATGGCGGTGGCTTTGGTCGGACGGACTAACCAAAAGGACTTCCCAAGTATTCCCTTAGCCCTTGCTCAACTATCCGATTGGAAGGACACTTTCGTCGAACAATTAACAAAAGGAAAAAAATAAACTTTGTTGCACCACTTATGTGGATTTGCTAATATTTCCAGCACATGGAATTGTACTTGGGAATGAACTAATCATCCCCTATTTATAGGAAAGGGGTTGGACGAATTTTTAGTGATATTTCAATGTGGGAAAAGACTTTTCTTGGTCACCAAGAAATCTTGAATATATCCCTTATATTCTTTTTCCCATAATTAAAATATTCCACAAAAATCCCACCTCTTCTATAATATGGATTTTCGAAAATTTTAGTGCAAGAATCCAAGATTTGGATCTTCTTGAATTTATGAGATATTCTTGTATTTCAAGAAATACATATCTTCCATAATATATTTTCAAGAAAATCAAGAAAATCTTTCTTGCCCACTATATTTTCATCTTTTTCGAAATTTACTATATAAATAAGCTAGTGGGAGATTTCTTGAATTTAATGAGATAATCTTGTATTCCAAGAATACATATCTTCATTCCATAATAAAATTCAAAGAAAATCTTTCTCCCAACATATCTATATATTTTGAAATTTTGGTTGGAAAATTAAGCAACAATATTTATTTTATTTTAATCACCTTTTTTAGGTTATTGGACTATTTGTTGGGCTACTCGGGGGGGCCTTTAGGAGAATTAAGATTGGACCTTCTAATGGATCTTGAATATCTAATATTGAGCCTCAATATAATTCAAGCCCATAAATATTAATTAATCCCACTACATAATTAATATTGCACCATCCATCTTAACCCATATTATATCCAATATGGCTCCCGGTCATTATTTCCGTGTTTAAGATTATCTAGCCCATTAATTAATTCAAGCCCTTTTTGAAATAGCTTTCCGTTAATTAATATATTTTTCCTTGGTTAGGAACGGTTCAACATTATTATCAATACCGGAAACTAATTCCACTTGCAAGATTTGGTATGATAAAGCTTATGAACCTCCCAAGGGCAAATCAAGCAAGCGTCTTTGCACACACGATTCTTCGTATTAAATCTTAGCAATCACATGTGACCAATAATATTGCAAAGATAAAAAGTATTGAATCTCTCGATTAAGCTACCCATGATAAGTCAAAGCAATAGTTACCAATCCCACGTGATCCTATTTAAGGGACGAAGGTTAAGAAACAACGAACCACCGAGGTCTAATTCTTCCTTGTTCGATTACGAAGAATTTATCCTCCTGTAGGTCCTATTCAGTGCATCAGTCATGCACTAGTGTAATCTCTTGGTCAAGACAAACCAATCTGAGCCTTACACCTCAACCTTTCGCGATTGTTGTTCATTTCCATCTAGGTCGTGAATGGCGTACTTTTTTAGTTACAAAGATGATAATTTAATCTTACGTGATCCGGTATCACTAAATTAACTTCTGATGTAACACGCACGAATTATTGAATAGTTATCAATAAATATATATAACATTCAATCATATTTAAAGCATCGATGATAAACAATTTATTTTGGTAAATAAGTCTGAAAATTCAGTTTCGATTATACAAAGTAAAAAGCATACTTTTCAGTATAATCCCAACAATCTCCCACTTATACTCAAAGTCTGCTTTTATGTATACTACAACATGTCTCGGGTAGTCCGTGACATCTAATGTCACCTACACGAACCTAATAGTTTCTCCCACTTATACTCAAAGCAGATTAGCAACGGTCTTGACACCCATTCCACTCACATGTCTCTCGAATGTATTCAGAGGCAGACGCTTTGTGAATGGATCTGCTAGGCTGTCCTCAGACGCTATCTTTGCCACATCTATATCTCCTCTCTTAACGATTTCTCGTATAAGATGTCTTTCCTTTAATGTGTTTGTTTGACTCGTGGACTCTTGGTTCTCTTGAATTTGTAACTACCCCTAGCAGATACTGCTAGATAAATTCAGAACACCATCCAAGTCCACTAAGAAGATCTAGAGCCCAACCGGTTCTTTCACCGCTTCACAAGCAGCTACTTACCCGACTTCCATGGTTGAGTCAGTGATGCATTTCTGCTTCACACTCGTCCATTTGATGGCTACACTTCCCAAATGGAAACACACTAACTGAGGCAGATAATTTCTGGAATCTAAATCTGATTGGAAATCCGAGTCCGTGTAGCCGATGGGGATTGGAGTACCTGACTGATAAATCAACATTCTATCCCGAGTTCTTTTCAGACACTTCAGAATGTTTTTAACTGTCGTCCAATGCGTTTTCCCTGGGTTACTTTGATATCTTGCTACCATGCCTACGGCAAAACAGATATCCGGTCTCGTACACAGCATTGCATACATAAGGTTTCCTACAGCCGAAGCACAGGGAATGCCTTTCATGTCATCTATCTCCTCATGCGTCTTAGGGGACATTTTCTTGGATAGATGAATTCCAAGTCTGAAAGGTACGAATCCTTTCTTGGAATCATGCATGCTGAAGCATTTCAAGACAGCGTCTATGTATGAAACTTGCGATAACCCGATCATCCTTTTCTTGCGATCTCGAGTGATCTTGATCCCAAGGATGTGTCCGGTTTTCCCTAAGTCTTTCATATCAAACTGTTTTGAAAGCCATGCCCTTACGTCTGATATCACCTTCACATCGTTCCCGATGATCACAATATCATCTACGTATAGTACTAAGAATACCAATGCAGTTCCGACATGTTTTTTTTTTTTTTTTACAACTTTCAAACTCGTTTTGATCAAACCCATAAGACTTTATTACATGATCAAAACTTTGGTTCCAAGCTCTGGATGCCTGTTTGAGTCCGTAAATGGACCTCTTGAGCTTACAAACTAGATGTTCTTGGCCTGTTTCAATGAAACCTTGGGGTTGTTGCATATAGATCTCTTCATCAAGACTTCAGTTTAAGGAAAGCTGTCTTGACATCCATTTGCCAGATTTCAAAATCGAAAATGCGCAGCAATCGATAAGAGAATACGGATGGACTTAAGCATGGCTACGGGCGAAAAAAGTTTCCTCATAATCGATCCCTTTCTTTCTGAGTATAACATTTCGCCATTAGTCTTGCTTTAAAGGTTTCAACCTTCCCGTCCGGTCCTCTTTTCCTCTTATATATCCACTTGCATCCAATGGGTTTGACCCCATTAAGTGGTTCGACTAGCTCCCACACTCTATTATGAAACGTAGAACCCATTCCGGCTTTCATTGCTGTTTGCCAAGAATCTGCATCCTTATCTTGGAGTGCCTCGTCATATGTCCATGGGTCTGTTTCCGGGAATCAAGTCCGAGGACTCTCCTATTCCCATGAATCTCTCGGGCTATCTAACAACCCTCCCACTATGACGAGGCTCCGGTTGTGAAAGCGTATCGTTTGGTATATCATCTAATGCAGGTTGGCCTTTGAGGTTTGCCCTCGAAGCTCATTTAAGGTAATCTCACTTCTGGGTTTTCTTTGGTTCATATAGTCTTCTTCCAAAAATCTAAAGTGGGTGCTGATGACCACCTTTTGATCTTCGGGACTATAGAACACACACCCTTTTGTTCCCTCGGGGTATCCTACAAACAACCTTAATTCTGATCGAGGATCCAATTTCTGGAATTCCTTGTCCAACACGTAGGCGGACACCCCAAAAATTCTCATGTGTCTCATACTAGGCTGCGCTTGGGTCCAAAAATCTTTGGGGTTTTGGGAACCGATTTGGATAGCACTAAGTTCGTAATGTAAGTCATTTGTTTTCAAGGTATGACCCCGTAAGCGACTTGGGAAGATCCGCGATAACTCATCATTGATCTAACCATTTCCAAAAGAATTATGTTTCTTCGCTCTCTGCAACCCCATTTTGTTGAGGGTTCCAAAAATGAGTGGGATACAATCCCTTCATCGGATAAGTAGTTCAAAAAACTCATCGCCGAGGTATTCGCCTCCACGATCAGATCGTAGAGACTTGATCGTTTTTCCTATGATTCTCTGTTTGAGCCTTAAATTCTTAGAATTTCTCAAAGGTCTCGATTCATGCTTCATAAGGAAATGTAACCGTACCTTGAGTAATCATCAATAAAATTACTCATAACCTCCTCTTGCTTTGGTTGACATTGGACTACATACATCTATGTGAACGATCTCTAACACTTCTTTAGCCCCATTCCCCTTGGCTCCAAATGCCATCTTGGTCATATCACCCTCCAAACATGATTCGCAGGTTGGAATCGATTCAACTTGGAGACGCTCCAGTGAACCATCTTTCACCAACCTTTGGATCCTCTTGGATTTATATGACCTAATCTTAGATGCCAAAGAAGTATTTCGTTCACGTCTGATGAACGTTTTCTTTTCTCGGAAACAGTTGATGTGTTATAGGATACATTTCGTGAGTGGTGTGCACAGTTAATTGTATAGAGATCATTCAACAACGTTCCATGACAGATAAATTTATCAAAAGAAAAATGGTAACAACTTTATTAAAAAGTAAACAAATATCCATCATAAAAGTTTAGAAACTGAAAATGAATTCTTTCTAAAATCCGGAACGTAAAGAATATCTCAAAAATTAAAACTCTGTCTTCAAAAGACATGTGCACTTCTCCCACTGCTTCAGCTGCCACTCTCGTAGCATCGCCCAGTGTGATGAGGACCTCACTCCCACTAAATTGCCGGGTCCGCTTGAACCCCTGTAATGTGAAACAAACATGATTAGTGGATCCCGTATCCACCACCCACAAAATGGGAGGCATACGCCGCTAAACAAGTTTCAAACAACTAGTGCGTGAGTATTACCTTCCTTTCCTTTCCTTTTGGGATCGGAACAGGCTGACCTCGATTGTCCTACTCTCCCGCTTTCCAAAGTTTTTCTCATACTTGATCCCATGCTTTTATTTGATGTTGAGTCTTCTTGGTTTAACCTTCTTCTCTTTTCATCATCCTTATCACCACTTGATCTAGGATAAAGAGAAGATTTCCGTTTTCCCAAGTTCTTTTCCTCGCGCTCCACTTCCTTTTCAACCAAAGTCAAAGCATTTATAAGATCCTCCACTGTAAAATCTTGATCTTCCATTAGATACTCAAGATAGCGGTGATTATAGCTCTTTGGTAAGGATTGGAGAATGAAATCAATCTTAGCCTTGAAATCACATTTTTCACCGAGGATCTCAAGTTCCTCAAATAGCACCATAACCCTAAGGACGTGTTGCGCTGCAGTTGTCCCTTTTTCCAATTTTAATTGAGCAATTTCTTGCTTCACACTTTGGATTGCCATATGGGTCTGATGTGCGAACATCGCTTCGAGATTCTTTAAGATGTCTGCAGCTGACTCATATTCTTGATGAAGGTGTCTCAACGCATCTGACAAATGTGCCAGAATTGTTTCCTTCATCAATCCGTTTGCCAGCTCCCATTCACCATAAATCATCTCATCCCATATTCCGGCGTCCTTAGTTGGTTTTCCGGGTTTTGGTGTATCAAGTACCCATTTGGAAGATGATGCGGTTAGGACAGATTTTAGTTTGTATTTCCAATCAAAATAGTTTTCACCAAAAAGCAAATTGTCTTTAGGTACATTCGACAGTGGATTAGAAGGTTGCGACATGATGAACTAAAATAAATAATAATATGCATAAGCACAAATATATCACAAGGTTCGATCACATGCATCATATTAAAATCTCAAAAAAAATATGAACATGCATCAGCCAACATCTCAAAACAGTTTAAATAAGCCACGTGGGGTGGGTCATTATTTAAACACATTCAAGCAGGTTACAAACAAAACGATTTACAAACCTTTAATATCCAGATTAATAGTTGGCTCCCACTTGACCAATATAAAATTGACAGGGACTTCGGGGAAGTATATGCATATCAATTTTATACCTAAGTAATAACCATGATTAAATACAGGATTACTATTTCGCTTTGATCGAGCCTCATGGGGAGGGTCATCGTCGCCACTAGTAATAACCCACGATCATCCGTTTGGAATTCATTCATGTGAAACCTATCTTTTGACCATCCCGTGGGGGGAATTTCTCCAAAAGAATTCACAAATAAATAAATCATGGAGGTCAAAATTAATTCAATTTTATTATCCGGAATAAAATTGTCAATTAATTATTTAAAACATACTTAGTAATTTTGAAGTTGAGATTTTTCAATTTGGCAACCCTCATGCAAACACATTTAAACAAATTAAATAAAGCATAAGATAACACAAATAAATCAAGCAAAACAGAAAAATAAACATATTGGGCACAAATTATCCAATTGTCATGGTTTGATTTTTCTTGGCTTGATCTTGAAGAAACACGTCTCGAATTTCTCCCTCGTTAAATCTAGAAAAAAAACTTCGTCTCGAACCGCCACGCCACGCAACTTTTGCGGCCGGGATGCACGCCAAGCATCCGCCGCCACTTAACTGGGGGCGCCTAGGCGACCTCGACACGCCGCCCGGGTGCCGTCGCCCCGATTGCCTAAGACGCGCCTCGGCAATATCGGCGAGGTCGGCGATTCTTAGCGGCGGCAACGCATCAGATGTCAAGATCGCCTCCTCCGCCCTCCGCCCCCGCGTCCTCGGCGGCGCCCGCGTCTCGCCTGGCGCTTTGTCTTGTAGCGCCCTCGGCATCCGCCCGTCCGCTTAGCTGGAAGGCGCACCGCCCGTGCGTGCGGCCCTCATCTCACGCTCGGCCGCGCCGCCTCGCCTGCCCTAAGCGTGCGGTAGCAGCGCCGCCCACGCCCTAGATCTCGGATTTCGTCCTTTAATTCTTCGTCTCTTCGTTCCGGAAGGGTTACAATTTATTTATAAAAATAAATAAACCTAGATCTAGACTAGTCTATTACATTGATCAAATCAAACAAATCCTAGTCTACTCGTGGATTTTCTCACGAGGCAAAACAAATCGAGCGAATCGAATTAAAAAAAAACCACCGGTTTATATGCATGCAAAAAAAAACATTAAAATCCATGACAATTGGATACCGCAAAAGCAGATCTAACAGGTTCTACTATCAATTTCAAATTTAATGTCCACGAATTAAATTACAATTTAAAAATTGAGAGCACTGAAACAAGTGGCTCGATACCGCTTGTTGGGGAATGAGTTGCATGAGATCTATTAGGGGTGAATATTTAAATACAAATTTAATTTATTAATTATTACTAGCATGAATTAATCCTATATTAATTCAAATAATAATTGCAACAACATATCATGCATATAAAAAGCCACGTAAAACCTACGCGACGCGGAATCTACGGTTTTCGTGAAGCATTACCTATCGGGATGGCAGTGGCTTTGGTCGGACGGACTAACCAAAAGGACTTCCCAAGTATTCCCTTAGCCCTTGCTCAACTATCCGGTGGAAGGACACTCGTCGAACAATTAACAAAAGGAAAAAAATAAACTTTGTTGCACCACTTATGTGGATTTGCTAATATTTCCAGCACATGGAATTGTACTTGGGAATGAACTAATCATCCCCTATTTATAGGAAAGGGGTTGGACGAATTTTTAGTGATATTTCAATGTGGGAAAAGACTTTTCTTGGTCACCAAGAAATCTTGAATATATCCCTTATATTCTTTTTCCCATAATTAAAATATTCCACAAAAATCCCACCTCTTCTATAATATGGATTTTCGAAAATTTTGTGCAAGAATCCAAGATTTGGATCTTCTTGAATTTATGAGATATTCTTGTATTTCAAGAAATACATATCTTCCATAATATCTTTTCAAGAAAATCAAGAAAATCTTTCTTGCCCACTATATTTTCATCTTTTTCGAAATTTACTATATAAATAAGCTAGTGGGAGATTTCTTGAATTTAATGAGATAATCTTGTATTCCAAGAATACATATCTTCATTCCATAACAAAATTCAAAGAAAATCTTTCTCCCAACATATCTATATATTTTGAAATTTTGGTTGGAAAATTAAGCAACAATATTTATTTTATTTTAATCACCTTTTCAGTTATTGGACTATTTGTTGGGCTACTCAGGGGGCCTTTAGGAGAATTAAGATTGGACCTTCTAATGAATCTTGAATATCTAATATTGAGCCTCAATATAATTCAAGCCCATAAATATTAATTAATCCCACTACATAATTAATATTGCACCATCCATCTTAACCCATATTACAAATCAATATGGCTCCGGTCATTATTTCCGTGTTTAAGATTATCTAGCCCATTAATTAATTCAAGCCATGAAATAGCTTTCCGTTAATTAATATCTTTTGTCCTTGGTCGAGGAACGGTTCAACATTATTATCCACCAGGAAACTAATTCCACTTGCAAGATTTGGTATGATAAAGCTTATGAACCTCCCGAGGGGCAAATCAAGCAAAGCGTGCTTGCACCACGATTCTTAAGTATTAAATCTTAGCAATCACGTGTGACAAATAATATTGCCCAAGATAAAAAGTATTGAATCTCTCGATTCGCTACCCATGATAAGTCAAAGCAATAGTTACCAATCCCACGTGATCCTATTTAAGGGGCGAAGGTTAAGAAACAACGAAACCATCGAGGTCTAATTCTTCCTTGTTCGGTTCCGAAGAATTTATCCTCCCAGAGGTCCTATTCAACAAGATCGGTCATGCACTAGTGTAATCTCTTGGTCAAGACAAACCAATCGAGCCTTACACCTCAACCTTTCACGATTGTTGTTCATTTCCATCTAGGTCGTGAATGGCGTACTTTTTTTAGTTACAAGGATTTATTAATTTAATCTTACGTGATCCGGTATCACTAAATTAACTCTGATGTAACACGTCATTTAATTATTGAACAGTTATGCAATAAATTTATATAACATTCAATCATATTTAAAGCATCAGTGATAAACAATTTATTTCAGTAAATAAGTCTGAAAATTCAGTTTCGATTATACAAAGTAAAAAGCATACTTTTCAGTATAATCCCAACATGTGGTCCATTGCCCACTTTAACTAGGGGTAACTTCGGCTACTTCATCACTTTTACTGATGATTTCTCGAGATACGGATACGTCAATCTTATGAAACAAAAATCCGAATCTTTTGAGAAATTCAAAGATTACAAAGTTGAAGTAGAGAAGCAAGTTGGGTAAGAGTATTAAGACTCTTCGATCGGATCGAGAAGGTGAATACCTTAGCCATGAATTCACTGATTATCTGAAGTTGTATGAAATCCAATCACAATGGACTCCTCCCGGAATACCCCAGATAAATGGAGTGTCCGAACAGAGAAACCGAACCGTGTTGGACATGGTGAGGTCCATGATGAGCTTTTCCAGTCTTCCAACATTCTTATGGAATACGCGTTACAAACCTCAATTTACATTCTGAATATAATTCCATCTAAATCGGTTGAGCATACACCATCTGAACAATGGTGTGGCAAGAAATCAACTTTTACACATATCAAACATGGGGTTGCCCCGTGATTGTGAAAAGGATGCTTACCGACAAGTTGGAATCCAAAGGTGAAAAGGGTTACTTTGTGGGATATATCATAAGGAAACTAAAGGATATTACTTCTATTTACCTGAGAAATAATCAGTGATTATTTCTAGGCAGACCAAGTTCCTCGAAGAAAACTATGTCTTTAAGGAACAAGGTCGTAAGCTGATAGAACTTGAAGAAATTCAAGAACCCCAAATTAACAAAGAGACTGATATCTTATCAAAGCAACATGACAAGGAATCAGTGGGAGCATTCAACAACTTTCACGGTGGGAGTCTTTCACTAGGTGATCGTCTTTCAGCCAGTGGGACCGTAATTGGAGTTGGCTTGCTTGTGCAAGAACCTCCAAGTGGGCTGAATGAGAACAACATAGTTCAAACTCCCGCCCAAGAGACATCTGAAAGTGTAGCTCTTGAGGACTCTCTGGACATTGATAAAATCGATGCACCACAAAATTTTCACGATCAGAATGAACAACCTGCACAACCACATCTCTATAAGTCAATTAGGAATCGTAATCCACCCATTAGATACGGTCACCTCTTGGAGGAACTTGATAATATGGACATACCAGATAAGGACGATCCTAATACTTATTCTGAAACAATATGAGATATTGATTCAGGAAAGTGGCATGAAGGCATGAAATCTGAGATGGACTCGATGTACACCAATCAAGTCTGGGACTTGGTTGAGTTGCATGAAGGGGTTAGACCCATATGTTGCGATTGGGTCTTCAAGCGCAAGACCATTGCAAATGACAAAGTACAAACCTACAAAGCTAGGTTGGTGGCGAAGGTTTATAGTCAACGCAAAGGCATTGACTATGATGAGACCTTCTCACCGGTTGCAAAGATCAAATCCATTCGAATTTTACTTGTGATAGCAGCACACTATGATTATGAGATTTGACAGATGGATGTCAAAACAACTTTCCCCATTGGAAACATTGATAAGGAAGTGTTTATGACTTAACCGGAAGGTTTTATATCTAAGCTAAATTCTAATCTAGTACGCTAGCTTAAACGATCCATTTATGAGTTAAAGTAAGCTTTTAGGAGTTGGAATATCCATTTTGATGAGGTTGTCAAATCTTTTGACTTCATCAGAAATTCGAATGATCCATGCATTTATCGTAATCGCAGCAAGAAGATTATTGTCTTCATAGTCGTATATTTCGATGACATATTGATTAAAGGAAATAATATTCCTTTAATGCAGTCCGTTGAAGATTTGTTGTTAAAGACTTTCATGATGAAGGGTCTTGGTGAAGCCTGCTACATCCTAGGGATCAAGATCCACAAGGATAGATCCAAGAGGATGTTGAGGCTATCACAGTCCACCTATGTAGACAAGGTGTTGAAGCGCTTTGCGATGGAAAACTCTAAGAGAGGATCTCTATCGGCAAATCATGGGATAAAGCTATCAAAGAAGGATTGTCCTTCTGTTGAAGCTGATATCAAGCACACGAAAGATGTCCCATATGCATATGCAATTGGGTCAATCATGTACGCCATAACTTGCACTAGGCTAAACATGACCTACGCTATCAACATCACTGGTAGATACCAACAGAATTCGGGTGAGTCTCATTGGATTGCTGTCAAGACCATTCGGAAGTATCTCAGACGAACTAAAGAATGTTTTCTTGTCTATGGTGGACAGTCAGAACTAGTAGTGACTGGTTAAGCTGACACAAGTTTCCAATCCGACTGTGATGATTACAAATCACAGTCAGGTTACGTTTCACTCTCAATAATGAGGCGGTCAGTTGGAATAGTTCTAAGCAAAAGGACTGCAGATTCAACAACTGAAGTTGAGTACATTGTTGTATTAGAAGCCTCAAGGAGGCTGTCTAGATTTTATAGTTCTTAAGAGAACTAGGGGTAGTTCCAAGTGCCAGTTGTCTAATAAAGTTGTATTAAGACAACGTTGGTGCGAATGCGTAAGAAAAGGAACCGAGATCAGCAAACAGAAACAAGCATGTACCTAGACTTATCATTTGATCCGAGAGATCATAAGGATATGAGAAGTGGAATTAAAATGTATTTCCATATATTTAATTTGGAAGATCATTTCACCAAAACACTGAGTGTTCTTGTACACACTAGACATTTGATGGTCTAGGGGTTAGACATGTAAGTGATTGACTCTAGTCCAAGTGTGAGATTGAGTGTTAGTGTCCTAGAGATAATCTATTGTAAGGACATAATACTCGATGATATTCAGTTTGATTTAATATTATAGTTCACTTAATATTAATGTATGACAATACACTTGTTTGAATATTACGTTTGATTGTTTGCATTTATTCATACAAGTGTTCCCATGAGTCATTGTTGTCATTGAGGTTGTGAGAACTCAG
Organism: Stenogyne calaminthoides; assembly: GCA_037126765.1. Lineage (NCBI taxonomy): Eukaryota > Viridiplantae > Streptophyta > Magnoliopsida > Lamiales > Lamiaceae > Stenogyne > Stenogyne calaminthoides. The sequence continues at coordinate 15,264,147 of JBBCBC010000029.1, forward strand.
ATGACTTAAACATGATTCTCAAATAGCCCCGATCAAGGATAATCAAGAATGGGATATTGATGATGCAATGGAGATTGGTGTGCGATCTGCATCATACTCTTAGAGAGTGTAGTAAGATCTCATTTGCTACGAGATACTGGGTATCTCATGATGGATGCACAAATACCTTAGAGGGTATTGGTATACCCATCCGAGAAACCATTTGATGTAAGTCCACAATATGTGTCTATGGTGTCTCGGTAAATGGGAGCGATGCGATGCTCCTTTGACTTGAGGTCAATACGCACGACATGTGTGGAGTGATGAACTTTGACCATGATCGACGCTTGCACCCGTCTATGGGTAGATATGACTTGGATTGGGTTCATCACGAAGTGCATGTGCGTGGTAGTTGAGCCAAGAATAGGATTCATTCCTCAATGTGGATTTAGAAAGAATACTCGTCTTCTCATCATAATTGGATCAAAGTCATCGGCTGATGCACGTCAACTTAGACTTTGTGGCTAAGTGTGACATACATGATCAATTAGTGATTAGAGATAATATAATTAAGTTATTTGAATAGACACTTCATCATGTTCAAGACTTAATCGAGTATTCGCGAATGAAAGGAGGAAATCGTAATAACCCATGTTTCAGTTACAGGTAGTTGCATGTTTCTCGCAACGTACCTCATATATTGAGAATGTCTGATTTATTGTCTAGGGTTCAATTAAGACCGTTAGTTTGACTAATCGCTCGATATATGAGGGCCTATGGGTCACACAACAAGTAGTTTCCTTTTACGGATTATAATTGATTGATTAAATGTTAAATTGGATTTAATATTTAATTTATGAAGAATTAATTAATAATAGATTAATTTGAAAGTAATTATTATTAGTGTTTAATTAAATTGGATTTAATTAAATAGGAATTTCCAATAATAATATATAAAATATTATTATAGGATTTAATATATATGGAATCAAATAGTAGAGATTTGACATAGGTGGGAATTAAATCCGTAGAGATTTTATAAGTGGGAAATAAATCTAAGATATTTATTTAAATAAAGATTAGGGATTTTATTTCTCAATCAGGTTAGCTTAAGATTGAAGCTGGGTCTTCCCTATATATACAAGCTCTTGGGAATTCATAAACAATGTTAATTCATTATTCTCTCCATAAGATCTGGAGTTAGAATTTTCCTAGCAAATTCATCTCGGGATTCAACACTGACAAATCCGTGCAAGTCCGTGATTGGGGATTACGTGGATATCGTAATTGAGAAATCTGCTCTCGAATTATTGTAAGATTTCTTGTTATGATTATTGTAATCGTTTATGCAATTATATTTTCGTTGTTGGTGAACTGTTTAATTCTGCTGCACATGTATTACATGTTTACGTGCCTTTGAAAACCAACAGAAGAGTCATGATTGTCACGTGTTTATGCAGAGACTATTTCCAATTGCTTTTCGTGAGATTCTGCCGTAAGGTTTGGCAAGCTATCACTGAAATTAGCTTGTTCTTCAGGGAGTTAACATCGAGGACCATTACTGTGAAAAACATGACTTTGTTATACAATGATATCCCAGTGATCTTGTGTAAGTTGGGACGAATATTTCCACCTAGCTTCTTTAATTCGATGGAGCATCTACCTATCCATCTTGCATATGAAGCAAAAATTGCTAGTCAAGTACAATATAGATGGATGTATCCATTTGAGAGGTAATCTATTTAACTCATTTTAACTATTTGATAATTTCTTTTATTAGACAATTCAACTCACCCATTCAATCGAATTAGGTATCTTCGCAACTTAAAGTTTAGTGTGGGTAACAAAGCACAAGCGGAAGCTTCAATTGCGAATGCTTATTTAACAAAAGAAGCATCAATGTTTTGTTCCCATTATTTTGAGGAGAACGTGTTGACGAGGAGACACAATATACCTCACAATGTACCTCGTGAAGTATCCCCATCAGTGACAGGTAGTCTCTCGATATTTATACCTCCTGGTAGTAAACTTGGAAAGAAGGGTAAAAGATCGATTGTTGACTTGGAGAAGCGAATAACTCATACGTATGTGCTACTATATTGCAATGAGGTGCAACCATATATTAAGTAAGTTAATTTGAAATTTACAATTGCAACGATATTAATTAATTATTGCAAGTTCTCATCGCAACAATTGTAGTCTGTTTTTTCAGCAGCTACAGATTGTTCAACCGACTCTATCGAATGTTGAAAAAGATGATTTTCTTCAATAGGAATTCGCGTCGTGGTTTGATCTACTTGTAAGTGATATATTTAAATCTAATAATACGTCAATCGTATAATATAAAACACTATATACATTAATTTGATAATACGTCAATTGTATATATATAGGTGAAGAGTAATGATATTCAGAACCAATTTATACGCAATCTTTCGGGTGGTCCTCTTAGTTGTGTCACCACGTACCAAGGATACTACGTGAATGATTTCAAATTTCACACACGAAGAAGATAATTGATGAATTAATTATTATATGCATTATTAATTGATAAAGATGATGATAATTGATGAACTAATTGTGTGTTGTGAATTGGGTTATTTTAATTATGTGATGATGTGCACTTGTTTAAATTATGCATTATAAAGCAGAAATGGATCGCTGATTCTACCATGGAAGCCGAGTACGTCGCTGCTTGTGAAGCAGCGAAGGAAGCGGTTTGACTCAAGAACTTCCTAGTGGACTTGGACGTCATCCCGGATTTGCCCAGCACGATCACAGTTTACTGTGATAACGCCAGAGCAGTTACAAATTTGAGGGAGCCGAGAGCCCACAAGGCCAGCAAACACATTGAAAGAAAATACCATCTCATACGAGAAATCGTTAAGAGAGGAGACATTGAGGTGGCTAAGATTGCATCGGAAGACAACCTAGCAGATCCATTCACAGAGGGTCTGCCTCAGAGTACATTCGAGAGACATGTGGACGGAATGGGTGTCAAGGACGTTGCCAATCTGCTTTGAGTATAAGTGGGAGAAATATTATTAGGTTCATGTAGGGTGACATTAGATGTCACATAGAACACGAGACATGCTGTATTATACTTAAAAGCAGACTTTGAGTATAAGTGGGAGATTGTTGGGGTTATACTGAAAAATATACTTTTACTTTGTATAACCAAACTGAAGTTTCTTATTTATTTACTGATATAAATATTTAATCACTGTTGCATTAAATATGAATGAATGTTATATATGTTTATTGCAAACCCGTTCAATAAGACAATACGTATTACGTTGTAGTTAATTTGGTGATACCCGATCACTGAAGATCAAATTAACAGCCCTCGTAATTAAGTATAAATTCACAACCCAGATGGAAATGAACGAACCATCATGAACGGTTGAAGTGTGAGACCCAGATTGGCATGTCTTGACCAAGGGATCACACTAGCGCATTTAGGTGCGCTGAATGAGGACGTACAGGAGGACAAATTCTTCGATACTGAATATACAAGAATTAGACCTTAGTGGTGCGTTGTTTCTTAATCTCCGTCCCTTAAATAGGATCGTGTGAAATTAATAACTATTGCTTTGACTTATGATGGGAAGAAAGTCAATGTGATTCGATACCTTATATCTTGGGCAATATTATTAATTACATGACGATTGCTGACATTTAATACGGAGAATCGTGTGCAAGTACGTCTTGCTTGATTTGTCCCCTTAGTGGGCTCATATCCTTTATCATGTCAAATCTTGAAAGTGGAAATTTATTTCCGGCATGGATAATAATATTGAGCTGCCTTTACTCCAAGGACAAAGATATTAATTAATATAAAGCTTGTTCAGTGGCTTAATTAATTAATGGAGTAAGATAATCTTAAACGTGGGAAATAATGACCGGGAGCCATGTTATATGTGAAATCGTAATATGGGTTAAGATGGATAGTTCAATATTAATTTTATAGTGGAGTAAATTAATATTAATGGACTTGAATAATATTTGGCCCAAAAATATTATAGCTTCATAGTCCATTGGAGGTCCAATCTTAATTCTCCTAAAGGCCCTCCAAATAGCCCAAAATAAAGTTCAATTAATGAGAGAGAGAAGAAAATATTCTTGCCTAATTTCCAATTGATATTTTTGAAATTTTTGTCTATAAAAGGAAGTAAAGATTGTCTTGATTTTCTTGTAGATTTTTTATGGAAAGAGATAATTATTGTAGGAATACATAATTATCCCATAAATTCAAGAAGTCAAATCTTGACTCCTTTATTAGTGTAATTTTCAAAAATATAGGTAGAAGAGGGTAAGGAGGTTTTTATGGAAAATTTAATTAAGGAGAAAAGAATATAGGAGATATATTCAAGATTTCTTGGAGATCAAGAAAATATTTTCTCCCTATTTTCCAACCCTAATTTTCATCCCCCCCTCCTCCCTATTTATAGGGGATGAACTCTTCATTCCCAAGTGCAATTCCATGTGTTGGAAATATTAGAAATCCACAAAGGTGGTACCAAAATATTTTATTTTCTCTCCATTAAAATTGTTCGTTGAAATCTTCCCACCGGATAACGTTCGTGGACTTTGGGGATATATTTGGGAAGGCTCTTGGGTTGATTCATCCGTTTGATTCTTCAAGAGGTTAGTAATTCCGTAACTCCTAGTTCAGTATGTTTAGGATTTATGTGAATTATGTGTACGCATGTTGTTTATTATTATGTTGAATTAATTTAGGATTAATTCATTCTAGTAATTAACTGTTGAATTTAAATATGTATTTAAATAATAATCTTGAATAGATTCGGGCACCCCGATTTCCCTAACACGAACAACCTTGTGGAGGAGCACCTTGATCGGGCTTTGGGGGTGCCAAGTTGGCACACTATGTTTCCGAATGCTACTCTTACAAACTTGGTGGCTCCTATATCGGATCACAACCCGATTTTGTTGGACACTAACCCGACAATATTGAATAGGCGGTGATGTAGTTTCAAGTTCGAAAATAAATGGTTGGATGAACCAGACATTAGCCGTGTTGTTCAACGAAGCTGGGAGGGTTTTAAAGATTTTGACCTCATTCATAGATTACGTGCTACATCTGAAGTTCTAACTGACTGGGGGAGACATATTGATCAAGTAGGTCATCTAAACAAGCAGGAGTTGGAAAGGGAGATTGAAAGGTTACAAATCCAGAATGATCCCAGGTCAAATGCCAGATTGGTGGAGGCCAGGAAAGAATTAGCTGGTTTGTTGGTAGGCGAAGAAAAATACTGGAAACAAGGGGCTAAGGTTCATTGGCTAACGGGAGGAGATTTGAATACTCATTTTTTCATCAGTATGCTTCGGCAAGGAAGAAAAGGAATAAAATCCAGGGATTATATGATGAGAGCAAGAGATGGGTGAATAGCCAGGCTGAGATCAACCGAGTCGTCCTAGATTACTTTGGCAATATTTTTTCGGCTACAGAGAACTTAGAAGATATTGACGAAGTAATTTCAGCTGTGCGGAGTAGTGTGACGGACGAAGACAATGTAGCACTCACAAAGGATTTCGAACCTGAAGAATTTCGAATTGCCATATCGCAAATGCATAAAGATCACAAAGCCCCGGGGCCCGACAATGTCAATCCAGCGTTCTATAAGAAGTTTTGGGATGTGGTAGGACATGATATCGTTCAAAACTGTTCTCGATGGTTAGAAGAAGGCATCTTCCCAGATGGCCTGAATAACACGAACGTAGTGCTTATCCCAAATTGCGAGTAGCCCACGACTATGAAAGAGCTCCGACCTATATCTCTTTGTAAAGTAGTTTACAAGATTATTTTGAAGGTTCTGTGCAATCGGCTCAAATCAACTCTTCTGGACCTTATTAGTGACTCTCAATCGGCCTTTATCTCGGGCCGATCCATCCAGGATAATGTGCTTATCGTGTTCGAGACTCTACATAGCATGAAGGGACAACGGAGGACAAAGAAAGGAGAGTTAGCTCTAAAAATTGACATAAGCAAGGCCTATGATCGTGTGGATTGGAGATTCATGGAAAATATCCTTTGAAAAATGGGGTTTGCGGAGAGATGGGTGGATTGGATGAGGTTATGAATGAGTACGGTTTCATATTCTTTTCTTGTGAATGACGAAACTATTGGCCCCATTGTGCCGGAGAGAGGTTTGAGACAAGGCGATCCGCTCTCGCCTTATCTATTTATAATCTGTGCTGAAGGTCTCTCAAGCTTGTTAAGGAGGGAAATCGCATGGGTAACTTACATGGAAGTCGGATATCTAGGCGTGCCCCTTCGGTATCCCATTTCTTGTTCGCTAACGACTGTCTTCTCTTTTGTAGGGCGACACGAGATCTCCATGGAGGAAAACATTATTCACATCAAACTGTCGAAGAGGAAGACTGTTGGTCCTGGGGGTAAACGAGTTTCACACGTGTATGGGGGGGAATACTCGTGTATAGTAATTTTTAAACTTTTCAGAAAATACTATAATCAGAGAGTCAGGTTGTCTTGAGATTTAGTCCTGAGAAGCACAAAGTGCCCTGAGTCAGAGTCTACTGAGACAATAACAATGAGCGGCTTTCAGAGACTTCAGATTAGCTCAACTGATTATGAGTTTCTACAACAGAGTCTGAATAAGCTTGGAGTAGATAATAATCTTACTGACTACTCAGAAGAGTTGACCAGTTTGACAACTATCTATACTAGCTTATCTAGAGTGCGGAATGTGCAGGCCCTATGAAGATCTCTTGTTGAGAACCTGTGAAGATCTCTTGTGTAATCCTGTCAGTACCGATACTGGTATGAAGTATCTCTTTAAACCCTCATCGCCTCTTTCTTCAGGTAATTTTTCAGCTTCCTTCTCAGCAACTTGAGAGATAGCTTTGACCAGAGTATCCAATGGAGATTTTTCTCTTGAGGCCATCTCGCCGATTGTCCTGAGACGCCTTTTCTTCTTCCTTTTCTGCTCTTCCTGGGCCTTCTTTTTGCCTCCAACTTCCCTCTTAACTTTCAGGAGATCAAGAGCTTTTCTCCTTTTCTCCGGATCCTCGACTTCCTTCACAATAGCTTTCTTGCCTTTCCTCTTTGTCACATTAGCAAGAGTTCGTGTATCCTGATTAGATTCTGAGCTTGCAATTTGTACTGGTTCTTCAGGCTCATCCTGAGCAGTAGAACTTGGACTATCAGAAGTTGCAGGTCTTCGCATCTGTGACTTAGGCTTCCAAAACATGATCCTATTCTGGGAAAATGCATTACCAGACAATAGAAACATGTTCTTCCTCGGCAATGTTTCAATCAGATAGCTTATCTTCTTTCCAAATAAGACTTTTCCATTCTTTGTAAATGCTCCCTTAGCATATTTCAACTTCTGATTCTGAAGTAATATGCAATCCACCAGAAATTTCAACCAGTTAAACTCTCTTGACGGCGAATCTTCAATTGTTGTCATAAGTCTCAACTTATTCCGACTTACTTGATCTAGACTTTCAGAGGTGCTCATCATGCACTTGGCCACAATATCAATAAGAACTCGATATATAGGTTTTAAACACTTCTTGTTTAAGGCCCCTTTTAATTCAACTTTTGACTCAGAAAATCTATCCAAAATTTCTTGTTCTCGTCCTAACATATATACAACAGGATCCTCTCCTCTTTCACACAACTCAAATACATAATTAATATTTTTTAGAGATAAACATGCCTCCTTTTGTAGGTCCCGAACGGGTTTGTGAGGGCAGAAGTCTAGAGGGGAAGGGTGAATAGACTTCTGAAAACTTTTGTGCAAATCAGGTGTGAGGGATTAACTTTGATCAGAGTCGCGAGTGAATTAGTTTTGGCCGATAACCAACTTCTTCGATCGCTCAAGGCGGATCGTTCGGTAACTATCAGTTTAACTGATGTGTGCGGAAGCTTAAGTTTTACCCGTGTGAAAAACCAGTTTTGATAAATCTGATTCCAAGGTTAATCTTTTAATCAGTTTGACTGAAGTGTCATGTTTGATCTGATCAGAAGCTTGGTGCTAACTGATCTCAACTTGGAATATGTATGCGCTTTAAAGGGTTGTGTGCGATTGTGTAATCAGTTAATCAAAGCGGTAAAGGCACACAAGATTTATAGTGGTTCGGACAAACCAGTCCTACGTCCACTCTTCCCTATCACAAGGGGCACCTACTTAACCAACTGGACTTAGTTTTATGTGTTAGTCCAACACAGTACACCGACTAGATGTTTAAAGAGTTCACACTCAACCGATCCCAGAGATCAGAACTAGAAACCCTAGTCTGAAATCTTGCTAAACAACTTAACCTAACTTGGGGTTTGGGTAAGATTGTTTTGTTCCAACTATGAAATCTTTTCTTGCGTATAAGCAGCCTAACAGCTAGATGAAAAGATTTCTATGCTAAGAACTTATGGGATGAACACTTAATAAAAATAATCTTCTTGATCGTGTTCTTGTGCGGAAATCTGAGAATTGCTTGAGCTTCTTAATTGTTCAGAGTCTCCGTTTTTTTCGCGTATTCACTCTAAAGTGTGATCCCATATTTATAGACCTTGAAATCAAAGAGCCGTTGGAGAGCAATTTGAATTTCGAGGCTATATTTGTAGACTTGGCAGGATTGATGACGCGTCTTGGGAATGGCATGGCGAAAAGCGTGAACTTGTATTTTGTAGCCGTTCTGGAGAGGTAGCATCGAAATCCCGCAATTGCCGGCTCGATCATCGTGTCTTGTTCTTATTGGATAGCAGACTCACTTTTTTTGAGTTGTTCTTCCAACTAAGCTTGACATTCTTCTTGTTCGGATCATAGGCGTATGATTAGGTGAAACATCGATTTCACTGGTGGTTTGACCGATCGATCCGAACGATCGATCTACGATGGAGTCTTCGGTCTTTGGTTGACTTAGCTTCAACTAGCGATTTTTACTGATGTAGGTCTTCGTCCGATCTTCCGAAGTCATCGATCTTCAAATATTTCGAGTTTGAGCTTCATGACTTGGTGAGATATCGACTAGATCGGATCGATCCGATCTTCTCTAGCATTTTGCTCTGTGGGATATCAATTTGTTCTTTGAGTCTTGAGATCGACCTATACATATTGAGTTCCCCTCAATATGTGACCTATCTATTACATCGCTTGTTCTATACAATAATTATCATTTGGTCTCCTATAGCGGGTAATATAAATATCGATACCTAATGTGTCCGATGGTCTATTACATGTGTGTTTTGGAACTTTCATCAAAACTATAAATTTCCCAACAATTTCCCCCTTTTTGATGAAACCAAAACACTTTGAGAAACCAAATACAGTTGATAAAAAATAGAACAGTTAAGAGCATATAATCAGAAGACAATGAGACTTTGTCTTAGGATCAGAAAATAAACTTTTCTTATTAAAGAATGATGATTACATGTTACATCAGAAAAGTTTGAAAATAAGAGCAGCTGATCCTGAGTAGTCTTCTGATTCTTCACTCTTTGGGCTTGTATCCTTCTGGCATCTCTCTTTGATCTTGAGGTACGTTGAAAATCTGATAAAGTTTCCATTTGACATCATCAGTCTGCTGGGGATAAGTTATTTGCGTTCTGTGCAGGATGTCAAAATAGAATCTTTGAAATGCCAGTCTGTCAAATGAGCCATCTGCCTTCTTCGAGTATTCCATCAGATCATACTCTTGGCGAGTTATTTTTGCATTGATAATCTTGGCCTCATTTTCCAGATACTTCAGAAAATCCTGGTATTTATTTTGTAACCAGTTGAGGAATTCTTCATCAGGAGATTCTTCTTGTGGGACAAGATCAAGAACAAAGGCATCCAGAAGCCATTCACTCCTGATCTTATTCCATTCCTCAAATTTCTTAGATGCTTAATGATTTTGGGATGATCTCATCAACTCTTCTTTGGCGACTTAGGTTACGTACGGATTTTCCAGCCCTTCCTTTCTTTACTCTCGATCTGAATTTCTTGTTCAGATTTTCTGCCTCTGACATTTTTTCTGCCCTTCTTTCTTCTTGACATTTTCGGGCTTCTTCAGCTATCTGTTCTTTGGACATCATTTTAGTAGTCTGAGTTTGTGATGTCCCTGCACCTGTTGTGTCAGTTGGTTTCTCACTTTGTCCTTCCCCCTTTTTGGTTTGATAAAAAAGAGTAGTGAGGTAGGAGGTCAGAGAACCAAAGTTGACTGCGATCGCCTTGTTGAGATCTGCAACAGAGATGCCTTTGATTTGAGCGATTAGATTTTGAATCTTTGATATCATTTCGATCTTTGACAGATTCCATGGCAGTGGAGAGTGTTTTAATCAGTTTGTCAAGTTTCTCTTCTGTCAATTCTAGCTTGTCAGTGAGCATCAGAAAAGAAACTTGTTGTTTGTCCACCTGAGTCAGTTTGGTATCAACGGTCTTTTATCGATTCGGTATGACGATGTGGACCTGATTTGGGAGAACTGATCTTTGATTGCCCCAATCTGGGAAATAGTCAATTCCCTTTGATTTGATATTTCTTTAATGGCAATCTGCCTTTGATCAGCTATCAGTCCCTCAACTTCTTCTTTTTCAGAGATCTTTGAGACAAGATTTGATCTCCGAAGTTGATCAATAGTGACGTGAGATGTTGGAATGTTGGGTGTCACTTGATCCGGATTCGATTGTTTGTGCCTCCGGTGGTTGGTCATGAACTGCGGCACCGATTCCACTATCATCGCGACTCTGCATCCTTCATGATGGCATCCGCTTGGAGCTTTGTCGGCGATCTCGATTCGACTTTCGGCAACCCTAGCTTTCTGTGGATCGAGCTTTATGATTTAGCGATTATCGGCCCGGTGGTGATCCCACTTTTGCTTGATTTCCTCATGTCGAAATCGAAGTCGCAAACTCATGCACCGCCCATCTGTTCAATAATTATTATGAAGTCTCGAAGAAGCTTTTTAATCGAAGATCTCTCGGTGAGGATCTCCAAAACTTCCTCTCTTATGGCGGGTTAGGCGACCCGATTACGGGTACAACTCATCAATCTCTCTTTTCGATTCGCATTACGATCAATTTCCCGATTATGATCTTTGTTTGATCTGGTCTCAGGAATTGTCGGTCCAGATTCAGTTTGATGAGATGTGGAAGGTTCTGGTTGTGCTTGAGTAGGTGGAAGTTGGCTGATCGGTTCGACTGCGAGAGGTTTTCTTTGTGGAAGCGGTGATTACAGTTCCTAGCAGGTAAGCTTTACGGTTCATGAACTGATGTAGTTCGGGTTATTTGGCGGTGGAAGAATAAAGAGAGTTATGCTCGGCAGTCATTAGTCTGAGTGGTGAATCAGCTCGAGCTTGAGGAGAAGGAGATCGGTCGACTTGTGCGTCTTCCTCAGAATGACCTGGCGATCTTTCGGCTTGAAGCTTTGCCCGTCTAATTTTTCACCTGATTTTGTTGTTTACCTTGGTGATCTGGCGCTCTTTCTTCATCGACTCATCTTCAAGCATCGAGTCATGGAGGCTTGCTTCGCTTCTTGACCTCTTGTCTGGGCCTTCACCCGGTTTTCTTTCTTCTTCTTGGGGGCATCTGGTGGGCCTTGGGGGGCTTTTGGGGGGCTTTCTTGACTCGGTGATTCCCCTTATCGGTGTAGAAGAAAGTTGCTTTCTTCTTGCCTTTTCCTTCTTTGACTTTTGGGGGGTTCGCGATATCATCGTCTGGTGGCCCAAAAATGGTGAAGTGGGTGTGAGAAAAGCCTTATAGGACTTGATCCATTCTGTTCCCATTTGGCCGTTGGCATTTTATCCTGTAAGATAACTGCAACCTTGTTGAGATTGCTGATTTTCTTCTTCGGATATACGCCTCCATTCATCAACTCCAAATTTCTCATGTTCTTGGAGCAGAATGGCCTTGAAACCCATGCCGATTGATGTTCTTGGCTCCATCAATTATTTGCGACCATTTATGCGGTTTGAGCGGATGTAATAGCAAGAAATTTGAATGCAATACCCATAATTGTTTTTGACAATATGTCAAACAACAATCGGTATTTCCTCTTGAGCATGGGCGACAAAACTGAAGTATGATGTTTGTCGGCCTCTCAAGAAAAACTCTTTTCGATCGGCTCATCTTCGTTCTCCTGTAATGAGCGGTGAGATCCGATCCTTTTAGTAGGTCAATGCAGAACGGGTTATATCATCATTCGTCACCGATTTCTTCGCCGGATCGCCGAAAGTAGTTAAATCTCTGGAGCATCCAGATCCACTCTTAAATTCCTTAGGAATTCTAGTGCTTCATCTTTGCATCTTTGGATTGCAAAGGAGTATAAAATTTCTCTCAAGGCTTTTGAAGAATTTGCTCGACCTCCATGGATTAGGATCCCGAAAGTGATATTGAACTGTACGAACTTATCATCCACAATCTTTGTTGCCAATTCCGTATAGTTGCACATTATTTTTCCCATACCGTGAGTGATCATCTACAGATAAGATAGATTCGGTTAAAAATGTTGTGCATTAATACAAAGAATATCACACAAAGTGAAACTCAAAGAACAATAAAGCATAACACGGGATAGAAACACTTAAGATCAATGGATTTTAAAAGCTATATCAAATAAACATAAATTACCGATTCTATTTTTCGGAAAGATGATTTTGAAACTTAGGAAAACACTTTGAATCGAGAGAAGTAATCTGGAGTTTTCAGAGAATAAATCGCAAGTTTGTGAAATGGAAAACTCTGGTATGTTTTTGATGAACTTTATAAAGACGAGGAGGGAAAGAGAAGACACGATTTGGAAGATCAACCGTTTGAAAAGATTAAACGCTCCAGATTAAGCGGTTTTGATCGTAGGTCGAAATGCACGCATTTAAAAACCTTTTGGATTTAAAAGCACATTTAGTAAAGTTAATACATGTTCCCCACGTCCGCATTAAATGATTTGCAGAGAATACGCCACAAGGATAATGGGTACAAAAAAGGCAAATAATATCGATAAGATCCGATAAATAAGCAAAGAACAAGAGAAAAGAAAAAGCGTGTCCGGTTGGTCGATATTGTAATCGATCAATACCACTTGTCCATGTTGATTTCACTTGTTGATCTTAGTATTCCTTTAAGCCTTAAAATTTCCTAACCGATCCTTTTTAGTGATCTTCTTCACTTGCATCGATCTGTTGAAGTTTCAAGCTCGGTGATCTTTCCTTGAATATGTCCGATTTCCGCCGACCCTCCTTGATCGGTTGAAGTTCCCTTCAACCGATATTTCTGCTTTTTTCTCATGGTGATGTATCGATTTGTTGGAGTTTCAAGCTCGGTGATCTTCCTTATCGATCGACCAGTATGTAATCGATTTTAGTTGACCTGTCTGATTCTTCTCGGATCAAGCCAATTCTTGGGATAAGTGTTACCGCCAAAACTTAGTCAGGATAGTAGCTTCTATTCCTAAGTTGGTAGCGATTTGACATCGCGTAATTATCGTGCGAATCTTTTCGATATGTCAATCCGTAGTAAATTTATCCAATTATCGGTCGGCGTGATTCCTACACATCGTCCTTTTTGGTGCGATTTCTCTAAAAGGTTTTGAGAACTCGTATTTGCATTTGCACCCTTGCTTGGCCTCTATAAATTGGACCAATTGTTTTACACAACATAACCCATTCACCATACTTATCTTCTTTGTAGAATCATGTATCTGGTGAACCCTTATTTCCGGTTAAACTTCCTAAGAAACACCTTACCCCCCTTTTTCAATGATTTCAACTTCTCAAATCAACCCTTTGCAGATCCCTTATTCTTTGTTCTCGTCATCATCAAAGATTTCACATACGATTGTTGCAAAGCTTCTTCGCCACCACGGCGAACGGGCTTCACAAGGTAACCGAGAAGACACTTCTCCTAACCGTATGCACCTTGTGTGTCTATCGTTATGCGTAACGAGCATCAATGAACTTAGTCGAAAATGAGCGTGAGTTTGATATACGGTCTTGATCGGACAACGGTGATCTTCCTATATCAACTCACCATTTAACAGCTAGAGAGCCCACTGACTCTTTCTTAGGGCTCCTGGCTTAAAAATCCTATCAAGGCCGCTCTCGCTCCACTTTTCTTGATCTTGACCTGCGGCGCCCTTGGATTTTTTTTTTTTTTTTTTTAAAGCCACTTTCACCCCTTGTTAAGTGAGGGAAAATGAGAGCATCAGATTTAAAATCTCTCTCTCTCCTTCACTTCTAGGGTTAGGATGAGGGTTTAGGGTTATAGGTTTAGGGTTTTTGGTCATTACTTATGTACTGACCTCCGGGTCCTTTGTACTTGTATCTTGTAATGTAACCTGACCTTCGGGTCTTTATCAATGAAAATTTCTATTATTCCATTGTTGTGTAAAATTCCTGTATCCTTATGCGATTTCAAGCTTTAATCTTGTGAATACCATTTGTGAATCTTGCTTGTTGAATATCAGCTTAATCGACTTACAAGGATGTAAAATAACCCAACTGATTTAATCAGATATTCCTTTTAAATTGAGCGTTTCCTTTAATCTGATAAACCTTAAATCTGATCAGTTCCTTTAACCTGATAATCTTGTAAATCTGATCGATTTCTCACATCAGTTCGATCGTGATCTTACGATCGATTGAGATACCAAACTCAATCGATTCCTTTCAACTAGTTAGTCTCTTAACCATTTGGTTTCGAGATCATTCCATCAAACATTTTAGGTGCATTTTCTCCAAGATCCGAAGCCCTAGCTCATTGCATAATTCTCTCGAATCGATCTCAACTAGTGGCTTGGTTAGAATATCGACTTTTTCAGTATATCGGTATGAATCTTTTCCATTTCGATATTCTTCTTTTCAACATGATCTCTTATAAAATGATGTCTGACATCCACATGCTTGCATCTTGTATGTAGAACGGGATTACGAGTGATTGCAATAAAGACTATTATCACGAGTAAAATAGGTACATTGTTAGCTTCAATGTTATAATCCTCACCGCCGACTAAGCCGAGAAATTGGGAACAACGACTTTCCCGACCCATATATTCTCGCTTCAATAGTAGATGTCATGAATCGATGTCTACTTCTTTTGAAAACCACGAGATCGCTTTTTACTTCCTAAGAACCGACAAGTTCACGAGGTGGATTTTTCGTCAATCTTGCAACCTCCATAATCGTAATCGAATACCCACTAAGCTCTAGATTATCATCGATGGGTAAAATAAACCAAGATTTACCGTCCCCTTCAGATACTTAAGAATCCGCTTCGCTTCTAGGTGGCTTATCATTGGATTTGCTCGAAATCGCACATACACCCTCTGCGAAGGTTATATCCGGTTCTGCTTTGGCAATCGGGTATAGTAGAGATCCAATGAGAGCCCTATATTCCTTCCGATTTGTTTTTCGACCATCCTCATCTCGGATCCATCTTGAATCCGGTCATCATAGGAATTTTGGCTTCCTTACAATTTTGAACTCCAAACTTAGCCAATAAATTCCTAGTGTACTTTGCTTGGCGAGATGAATATCCTTCGTACTTTGCTTTTACTTGAAGACCCGTAAAGTAATTCATCGACCCATCATGGACATCTCGAACTTCCTTGCATCGGTTTCTTGTGAATCTTTCACATATACTCTTGTTAGGGGATCCGAAGATGATGTCGCCCACGAGATCCGAACCATCGAAATATCTTCTCCATCTTCTATTCGAATAAGGTTACGTCCTCCATTCCTTTAGTGAACCCAATTGTCGATCAAGAAGCGAGAGAGTGTATCATACCAAGCTCGAGGAGCTTGTTTGTGCCATAAAGAGCTTTTTCTTAAGCGGTACACTTGGTTGCCCTTTTCAAAGCACGGAGGTTGTTCGACATAAACTTCCTCTCGCTAGTACCCCGTTTAAGAAAGCACTCTTTTACGTCCATCGATACACGATGAACCCTCGTGGGGAAGCATATGCGAAATAGCCGAATGGCTTTAAGCGAAAGCGATCGGTGCAAAGGTCTCATCATAATCAATTCCTTCTAATTGTGAATACCCCTTAGCAACAAGTCTTGCCTTATTTCGGTGATGACGTTTTTTCATCTCTCTTGTTCTTGAATACCCACTTCGTGCCAATAACGTCTTGATGACTTGGTCCGTCTACCGGTTCCAAACTTGATTTTCTCGAACTGTTCGGCTTTTCTGCGCATGGCTAGAATCCACTGCGTCTTGTAGAAAGCTTCCTCTATTGTTGTTGGTTCCTTCATAGGCGGATAAGAAGCAATACATGGCACTTTCACCAATCGATGTCTAGTTTTAACTTTATCGATGGGTCTCCGATTATCGATCGGTTGGATGATTTGGTTATCCAGTCCTTCGCATTCGATTTGCGTCGGTTTGGAGAACATCGTCCGTTCGATAAAATTTCATTACTAGCGATTGGGAGTGGTCTTTGAGTTATGATCCACTTGATAAGAACAAGTCTCGGTGATGTTGGACTCATCATGTGTCGATGTCCGTTCGTGGGAACTTCAGATGTCCCCCCGAACCGGATGGTTCGGTTGATCTTATCTCTCACCAGACGCCTTCTTCATCGACAGTTTTTTCGTACCTTAGGATCTGAATGATCCGTGAATCGCCTAGATCTGGAATGTATATTGTTCTGATTTCGATTCTCTTTCCTTGATCGTCGGTGATCCATTTTTCGAACATCGAGGTTCTTGTTGATCGTGTACATCTTGTTCTCATGGGCAGATTTCTCTTGATCGTAAGATGCTTCATCAAAGACTAAATGGGGTGTTTCTTCCACAAGTAGGGTTAAATCATTTGTAGACCCCCGAAAGCCTTGCTAGATAAGGAATATCCTAAGAATATACCCTCATCCGACTTGGCTTCAAAGGTTTTCAACCGACTCTTCCCATTGTTGTGTATGAAACACTTACACCAAAAAACATGGAAGTAAAGAGACACGAGGTTTTTTCGTCCTTCCCGGTTCATAGGGTGTTTTGTAGTGAGCCTTAGTCGAAGACATCTGTTCGAGTATGGCATGCGGTGTTGATTGCTTACGCCCGTAAACGGCTTAGTATTGCATGTTAAACTAACATCGTGCGGCGAACTTTCTTTGAGAGTTCTGTTCCTCCGTTCATTTACTCCATTTTGTTGTGGCGTCCTTGCGGTGATGTTTCATGTCAGATATAAAACTTAGAGCAAAAATCAAGTAATAAAAGAGTTCGTAAATTGCATACCTTTATCGATCCGATTTTTTACTGTTACCGACACCCTTCTCATTTTGTAATCGTTTTAGCGATTCGGGTATCTTCGTTTGTCGTCTCATTCTTCTTATGTAAGAATATAACCCGTAAACTTGGAATAGTCATCCACGATTACGAGTATATTTGCGTCCGTTGAGATCGATTTGGTGTAATCGGGTCCGAATAGATCCATATGAAGCGGTTTGTAGTATGCTTTGGATGCCGGTCCGGGAATTCCTTTCAATGAAGCTTTGACTGCTTTTCCTTCCGCCGACACGCTTGAAGACATGTCCGATCCTTTGAAAATACTTCATTCGGAAGTCCTTCCACTAGAGACATCCTTGCTATCTTGTTAAGAGTTTTAAAGTTCGGATGGCTCATCCTTTTTTTGTGCGAGCTACCGCTTTACTTTTGGAACTCTTGACAATCAGCATTCATTTCTTGGGCAACTGTTCCAATCGGTTTGGTAGATCGTCCCCTTTCCTTGAACCGATTAGCAAAATCATGTTGAGTGGCTCGATTC
This sequence comes from Stenogyne calaminthoides, assembly GCA_037126765.1. Taxonomy (NCBI): domain Eukaryota; kingdom Viridiplantae; phylum Streptophyta; class Magnoliopsida; order Lamiales; family Lamiaceae; genus Stenogyne; species Stenogyne calaminthoides. The sequence goes on from JBBCBC010000029.1 coordinate 15,281,842, forward strand.
TTGATAGTGCATTGATCGATCGAGAACTCAACACCGAATCCGTTGTCGCAGAATTGTGAAACCGATAATAGGTTGTGCTTCGCGGACCTTCGACATACGAGACTCCGGTTATTTGTACATCATCATTCTCTAAGGTTCGAACCCTTTGGTATAACCAAAGTTATCATCACCGAAGAGTACACGCTGGCCTTTTCGTTCTATGTATGAGTGAGGAGGTGCTTGCTTCTGTCATATGCCTTGAGCATCCACTATCGATGTACCGGATAGTTGCTTGCACACCTCCTTTGTTAGCCGGACCCACGCGATTTCGATCGGGCTTTAGGTACCCTTTTGGATTGGGTCCCGAGGGTTAGGTTTAGTTTTGGGAATCCATACAAACAGAGCACTTCTATTGTGATCGGTTAGATCGAAGGCCCGATTTGTCTCCCATACTGTCAACATAATCATACGTCTCTTTATATGCTTTCTTTTTTGTATGATTATTAGTGTGAACCTTGGATGACTTAGAAGACTTGGGATCTATCTTTTTTTGTTTGTCTTTTTTTATCCATTAATGGTTGGTTCAAAAAGAGTGACCCTAGATTTCGATTATAGGGGTAGGTACGATCGCTACCATCAAAAGATTCATATCTTTTTGGCATAGGTGGTTTTTGCGGTTTACGAAGCATGCTTATTATGCGGTGACCTTGATTAGGTCTCGATTGGACTTCCCTTTTTACGGGTTGTCTTTTTTCGACACGATCCGTTGATCGAGTTGAGGTCTCTTGAAGAACCGGGTTCTTTGTTGATTCCTCGGCCGATGATTTACCGGTTGGGGTCCATTTCATTCCCCTACGGTTGGCACCGCCTTACCCGCTCAACCGGGTTTTTTTCCTTATTAGATACATGTTTGGCTTTTGGTGTATCTTTGCCGTAAACTCGCCCGATTACACCTTTTTGAGATGAATCGGTAGGGGCTTTTGAGGATGTGGAAGGATTCTCATAGCCAAGTCCTTCTTATTAATCGTTGTTCAAAAATAGGTGTTCATGTCTTGAGCAGTTTTAGATGATTTTGTGAAAACCTCTATTTTTTACGCAGATTATCCTCGATGATTTCGGACTTTCATGCTTTTGGAAAGCTCATCGAATTTTGCTTGAAGAATTTTGAAGTCATCACTGTCTTTGTTAATTAATCACGGTGATCTTTGATCTGCTTCTCTCGATCGAAGCCTTAACTTTCGAATGTTACATTCCTCGCCGTTGCCCCGAAAGCGGTTTAGCAGATTGAAGTTCGAGAGACTTTCATCGAGATCATTCTCTTTAGCAAAGTGATTATTTCTAATTCTCGACTTTGTCATTTTCGGCTTCCACTATAGCATAAGTGTCTCATTGCATTGGAGAGATCCTCAAGCAATTGCTCGAGTAGATTTGCAGTCAATCTCTCCCCGGCGGGTGTCTAATGATAGCGGTGTAGAAGCGAAGCGCAAGCGGGTTTGGAGGTTACCTCAGATTGGTCCTCCACTGGCCATCGGTAGATCTCATCATAAATGCGAAGAGAATATCGGATCTTCATTTTCATAGAAGTCAAAGACCTTCTTGATCGAGCCAAAAGTCTTCTCGGAGGAGTATCCCGAGTCCTCGGAGAGGCGGATAGGAATCGTCGATTCGGCGTATCGGCAACCATGGCTCTTACGTCCCTATATCGTTGCTCTCTTACATTTCCTCTTTTCTTCCCTTTCTCTTGGCGTCAGTGCAGGCGATCGCTCTATAGTGACACGGCTTCTCCTGATTGAAACCGCGCTCCTTGATCCACGAACCTTTCCTTCGGGTGAATCACTCGTCTGTATGACCTATCGGTGACTTCCCTTCGATAGTAGTCCGAGCTTCTTAATCGATTGGTTATCTCTTCCTTCCGGTCGACTATCTCTTTTCCTTTCATCTCTGTGATCCTCCGATCATCGATCGGGTTCTTTTCTAGAGATCTGTTGGCTGATCTCCTATCTCTTCCTTCGCTATGTTGATAGTCCTTATAAAATCTTCAATACTTACCAAGTTGGACGTTTGACTTCTCAAGCTTCGTAAGCGGAGAGCGATCTACTGCGTGACTTACTATATTCCCCAACGAGGTTTGTTGGCCTTCGTTTCGCCATCTTGGTTGCCTTAAAAAGCAAATCGATTTTGAAGTTGAGGCTTCAAAGCGGGCACCTCATCTTCATCGAACTTGTCCTCTTTCAATCAAATCGAACTCGTGAGCTTTAAGGCAAAAGAACAAGTTACTTGGCTTCATTTTTGAAATGTCTTGGCAATCCTTGATTCCGTGACCTTCATGTCCCATTTCTTGGTGAGAGACCTTAGGATTTTGTAGTTGATATCTTTATCGGACATCTCTACCAAGTTCTCGAAGCTTGTTTATAGACATTGTAATCCTTCCATCGAAGTTCGTTGATGGTTTCATTTGGGCAAACATCTTCAATTTTTCAAACTTTACCGATTCAAATTTTGTAGACTATTTGTCTTTTTATCATTCATTTCCTCGCGATATCTCAATTTAGAGTATCCCACATTGTTTTCGCAGATTTGAGATACTTAATCTTTTCCTTGGTGACCTTATCCATGGTTTTCATGATAATATGCTTAGCGATAGTATCTAGAGTATCTGACTTTCTTTCTTACGCATCCATCAAGGCCGGGCTTTTTTCGCACAAGACTCCCGGTGCAAAAGTCTGGATCTCCTCCAACCGAGGTTATCGTAATAAATGATGATGGGTCCTCTTTCGATGACTTCCATCATTCCGCCGCTTTATCGAACCTAGATGGTTGGACATATATATGGCCCAATCTGCATACTCATCGATTGAGAACTTCGGCAGATCATGATACATACCGAGGTGTTATCCATGCCGAAAGTGATTTTGGAAAATGAATGAGTTTTAAAAATGGTTTTTCAAGATCGATTCGGGTTGACCACAAAGATTCTTCCTCAAGAATCGATGATACGTAGTCGATTGGTGCTCAGAGAACCAACCGCTCGATACCACTTCATAGGTCCCGAATGGGTTTGTGAGGGCGTAAGTCTAGGGAGGGTGAATAGACTTCGAAAACTTTTTGTGCAAATCAGGTGTGAGGCGATTAACTCCGATCGAGTCGCGAGTGAATCGATTTTGGGTCGATAACCAACTTCGATCTTTCAAGCGCAGATCGATTCGGTAACTATCGGTTTAACGACAAAAGCGGAAGCTTAAGTTTTACATGTGTGAAAAACCAGTTTTGATAAATTTGATTCCAAGGTTAATCTTTTAATCGGGTTTGATGAAGTGTCATGTTTGATCGATCGAAGCTTGGTGCTAATCGATCTCAACTTGGAATATGGGCGCGCGCTTTTAAAGGGTTGTGTGCGATTGTATGTAATCGTTAATCAAAGCGGTAAAAGGCACACAAGATTTATAGTGGTTCGGACAAACCGATCCCCACGTCCACTCTTCCCTATCACAAGGGGCACCTACTTAACCAACTGGACTTAGTTTTATGTGTTAGTCCAACACAAGATAACCGACTAGATGTTCAAAGAGTTCACACTCAACCGATCCTGAGATCGAACTAGAAACCCTAGTGCGAATCTTGCTAAACAACTTAACCTAACTTGGGGTTTGGGTAAGATTGTTTTGTTCAACTATGAAATCTTTTCTTAGATATATAAGCGACTAACAAACTAGATGAAAAGATTTCTATGCTAAGAAACTTATGGGATGAACACTTAATAAAAATAATCTTCTTGATCGTGTTCTTGTGCGGAAATCGAGAATTGCTTGAGCTTCTTAATTGTTGAGTCTCCATTTTTTTTCGTATTCACTCTAAAGTGTGATCCCATATTTATAGACCTTGAAATCAAAGAGCCGTTGGAGAGCAATTTGAATTTCGTGCTATATTTGGTAGACTTGCAGGATTGATGTGGCGTGCTTGAGAGCGGCATGGCGAAAAGCGTGAACTTGTATTTTGTAGCGTTCTGAGAGAGGTAGCATCGAAATCCCACAATTCGGCTCGATCATCATACGTGTCTTGTTCTTATTGGATAGCGGACTCAACTTTTGAGTTGTTCTTCCAACTAAGCTTGACATTCTTCTTGTTCGGATCATAGGCGTATGATTAGGTGAAACATCGATTTCACTGGTGGTGACTTTGATCGATCACCGAATCGATCGATCTACGATGGAGTCTTCGGTCTTTGGTTGACTTAGCTTCAACTAGCGGACTTACCGATGTAGGTCTTACAGTGCGATCTTTCGAAGTCATCGATCTTCAAATATTTCGAGTTTGAGCTTCATGACTTTGGTGAGATATCGACTAGATCGGATCGATCGATCTTCTAAAGCATTTTTAGCTGTCGGGATGTCATTTGTTCTTTGAGTCTTGGATCGACCTATACATATTGAGTTCCCATCAATATGTGACCTATCTATTACATCGGTTGTTCTATACAAATAATTATCAACTGGTCTCCTATAGCGGGTAATATAAACATCATCTATTTAATGTGTCCGATTTGGTCCTATTATGTGTTTTTGGAACTTTCATCAAAACTATAAATTTCCCAATAATTTCCCCTTTTTGATGAAACCAAAACACTTTGAGAAACCAAATACTGATTGATAAAAAAATAGAACAGTTAAGAGCATATAATCAGAAGACAATGAGACTTTGTCTTAGGATCAGAAAATAAACTTTTCTTATTAAAGAATGATGATTACATGTTACATCAGAAAAGTTTGAAAATAAGAGCAGTTGATCCTGAGTGTATGAAGATTTGAAGATTAAGGGGTTTGGAGAATCGGAAGTTTTTAAGAGATAGAGTGTAAAATGTTTGAACAAAGGATTTCTAGGGTATTTATATGATCTGAAGAAAAGATCAAGGGCTAGGATTAAATCTTGAAGGATAAAGAAATGAACGATCGAGATTTAATCTGGGGTATAATGTAATTTGAGAGTTATTTGCTATTTATGGCAAATAATCAGATAAGTGTAACAAATAGCAGCAATTAGGGTGATAAAATGATGTTTCACTCTAATCGAGGCAACCCTTCGATTCTCTGCCAAAATTCTAGCCAATAGAATTCTTTCAAACATTCCCGCTTAAAGTTCAGGTCTTTAGTCATTTATTTCCAATGATTACTGAGTGAAATAAATGTTGTGAGTAAATGCATAAGTCGAGTATTGGTTCAGCATTAATTAAATACTTAAACCTTACTGAACATTGACCTTGACAGAAATCATCTTGAGTCTCAGTTTCCATCCTGAGAGATTTTTGCCCTGAGTTATTCCTTACTGAATAACTTCATGCATCCGAAGAACTTCTCTCTTCAGTACGTTTTACTCACCAGGGTCCAACATCTCTAATTCTACTGATAGTTCCTAAAATCTTGACTCAGCCAAAAGCTTAGTAAGAATATCAACTCTTTGTTTATCAGTATGAATTTTCTCCAACCTGATATCTTTCTTTTCAACATGGTCTCTAATGAAATGATGCCTGATATCCACATGTTTGCATCTAGTGTGCAATACCGGATTTTGTGAAATAGCAATAGCACTATTATTGTCACAAAATATAGGTACTTCATTGGCTATAATCTTATAATCCCTCAATTGTTGCCTTAGCCAAAGAATGCATGCATAGCGAACTTCTTGCGCCCATGTATTTCGCTTCAAGAAGATTTAGTTGAATCAAGTTTGTTTCTTAGAGAACAAGATATCAGTTTGCTTCCAAGAAATTGACAAGTTCCTGAAGTGGACTTCCTGTAAATTCTGCAACCACCATAGTCAGCATCTGAATAACCAGTTAATTCAAGGTTATCATCACATGGATACCACAATCCTCTATTCACAGTGCCCTTAAGATATCTTAGAATCTTTTTGGCGAACTTCCGTGTGACTAAATTTTCGGATTGGCTTGGTATCTTGCACATATCCCAACAAATTTCGCTGCTGAGATAGAAGCGATGATCCAATGATCCTCTATAATCAGTGTGGTTAACCGACTTGCATTCAGGATCAGGATCCATCTTGTAGTTAGTATTCATAGGAATTTTTAATGGCATTGCAATTTTGTACACCATACTTAGCAATCAGATCTCGGTGTATTTTGCCTGATTGATGAAAATTCCTTCTTTTGACTGTTTCACCTGAAGTCCTAGAAAGAAATTCATCTCCCCCATCATTGACATCTCAAACTTTCCTTTCATCAGTGTAGAGAATTTTTCACACAACTGATGATTAGGAAATCCAAAAATAATGTCATCCACATAAATCTGAACTAGTAAGATATCTTTCCAATCTTCTATCCTGAACAAGGTTTCAGACCATACAAGGCTTTTCTGAGCCTGTAAACTTTGTCATTCTTACAGAAGCCTGGAGGTTGTTCCACATAAACCTCTTCCTTAAGCACACCATTCAGAAATGCACTTTTCACATCCATCTGATATACTATGAACTTCATGTGAGCAACATATGCAAGAAACAATCTAATGGCTTCTAGTCTTGCAACTTGTGCAAAGGTTTCATCATAATCCAAGCCTTCTTCTTGGGAATAACCTTGTGCAACTAGTCTTGCCTTGTTTCTTACAATGACATTGTTCTCATCTCTTTTGTTCTTGAATACCCATTTAGTTCCAATCACATTGTGCCCCCGGTCTATCTACTAGCTCCCATACATCATTCCTTGCAAACCGATTCACTCCTCTCAGATAAAGAATGATCCAAAAGAATCTTGAAGAGCTTCTTCAATCTCAGTAGGTTCTTTCTCAGATAGGAAGCAAATGGAACAAGGCACTTTCTCCGTGAAACCTTCTGGTCTTAACTCCTTTAGATGGATCTCCTACAATCTGATTGCAGGATGGCTATCTAACCATGTTCTTCTGGATGTTACCCCTTCAGTAGTATCCTCAACATCGAAATGTTAGGTTCAGTAATTCATTGAATTAGGGAACAACAAGAAAGGAAAAAGGAATCATCTTCCCAGGGAAATTCCATTCGAACATTGTCAGTGTCATTTGTTCCCCCTTGGTTGATAGATTCTGAGTTTGCCTCAGCTGTGACTACATCTTCGTCGGCATTACATACCTGAGTCTGAACGTGGTTTGTTCAGATGGGTCAGCTCCATGTGTTGGCTTTCCTTTAGTGGAGAACTATCATCCTAAGTTTCACCGCCTGAAAGTATTTTCATCCCGAGTCCCTTCTTCCTCTGAGTCAGTTTCACTCCATTCATAGTAAGTGATTGACTTCTTCTTTTCAGGCTCAGATGATGTTTTGACATTCTTCTTCAAGGCTAAGTCTGGTGATCCTCTTTGTCCATCTCTGAATCATCTTCCGCATTTCTTATGAACACAAGTAGATTCATCAAAAAATAACATGAGGTGTTTCTTCCACAATAAGGGTCCTACAATTGTAAACCCTGAATGCTTTACTAATTTCGAATATCGCAAGAATACTCCTTCATCAACTTTGCTATCAAAAGTTTTTAACTGATCTTTACCATTATTGTGTATGAAACACTTACAACCAAACACACGAAATAAAGAAACAAGAGGCTTCCTTTCATTCCATAGCTTCATATGGTGTTTTGCCTTGATTCTTTGTCAAAGATGGATCCGTGTTCTGAGAGTAGCATGTAGTGTTGACTGCCTCAGCCCAAAATCTCTTAGGAATGTCAGCTTCATCAATCATTGTTCTTGCGAGCTTCTTTCAAGGTCCTATTTCTTCTTTCAGAACACCATTCTCGTTGAGGGGTCCTTGCGCTGATGTTTCATGAGCTATTCCATTTCTTTGCACAATAATCAGTTATAATATGGTTGATAAACTCGAGTGCCTTTATCTGATCTGATTTTGACCACACTCGATTCTTTTCATTACTGAGCCTTTTTCAGTAATTCGGTAGTTTTGTCCGAGTCTCCTTCTTCTTCGAGTAAGAATATGACCCATGTGTATCTAGAGTAGTCATCAACTACTACCAATGTATATTTTCTGCCATTTGTGCTTACAGGTGTTACTGGACCAAAGAGATCCATATGTAACAGTTGAAGTATTCTATCAGTAGACACTTCTACTTTACTTTTGAATGATGCTCTAATTTGTTTGCCTTTCTGACAAGCATCACATATATGATCCTTACTGAATACTTCATTTGGTAACCCCCTCACAAGTGCTAATCTTGCAAGTTTATTTAAGGTCTTGAAATTCAAGTGATTCAGTCTTTTGTGCCATAATCAACTGGTTTCAATAACCTTCTTGGCCATTAAACATGTATTCATAGGAGTTAGTCTCCAATCAGCAAGATACACATTTCCTTTTCTAGTTCCAGTTAGTAAGACTTGTTGTGAAGCATTATCTTTCACATAGCACAAGTTCTTTGAGAATTCAACACTGAATCCTTTATCACAAGAATTGGCTGATTGAAAGCAAGTTATGCTTTAAACCAGACACATATGATACACCATGGATATGAACAATATCAACTTCAAGTGTTCTATTGTTGGGATATTTTAGTTTTAATGAATTATGCCAAAACATTATCAACTTGTGTTGTTGAAACTGATTTACAGATAACAAGTTGAGGGGGAACGAGAGAACAAATTGAGGGGGAACTCACGAAATCAGACGTAGATGATCGAGATCAGACGAGGCTACAGACGAGACTGATCGAGATTAGATGAGTAAGATGAGTTCCGGAGTTAACTGATGAGCTGAGCAAAATCAGAAGAGAAGAAAAGCTAAGCCAGCTGATCAGAAGATCAGATGACCAGATGACCTGATCAGATGACCAGAACAGACCTGATCAGATGATCAGAAGAACAGACGAGCTGATCTGGTGATCAGAAGAGCAGACAAGCTGATCAGAAAGAAACTGACCAGAAGATCAGAAGAGAAGGTTGCAGATCAGAAGAGGAGCAGATGAGACTGATCGAGATCAGACGTGATCGAGATCAGATATGAAGATGTGCAGACGATCAAGATCAGACGTGATTGAGATCAGATGTGCTAAACTGATATGCTAACCTAATATGCTAACCTGATGTACTAATCTGATGCAGATAAACTGATATGCTGACCTGATGCTATACTGATCTGATCATGTGAGCTGATCAGATCAGGCGAGAAGAAATCAGATATCAGAAAACCAGAAATCTGCATACCAGATCAAGAGAGAAGTCATCAGAAGAGAAGTCATCTGAAGTCATATTCACTGAGAATCAGAACGCTACTGATGATCAGTTAGCCTGAGTGCTAGTGACCTGAGGGTCAGGATGTCTGAAGTCAGAAGAACTGAACTCAGTCAGCCTGAGTGTCAGTATGCCTGATCAGACAAGGTCCTCTGAAGAGAAGTCTGCTGAATCAAGAAACCTGAGACTCAGTATGTCATCGGACACTGAGGTTCAGATAGACCTAAAGGCTCAGACAGACCTGAAGGCTCAGATAGAACTGAAGACACTGAGACTCAGAGAATCCTGAATGATTCCAAGGCGAGGAATCTGAGGAATATAGCCGTTAGAATCAGCTGACGTGGACCAATGAGAGGAAGACAACCAGCCTGGAAAAGCTGCAGAACATACAAAGAATAGTATGGATTTGAATGTAATTCTCTCCAATGGTAACATTCAAATCCACACTATAAATACAAGTTCTTCCTTCATTATTCGGTGGAAGTGGATGCGTGGAAATTATAGCACGAGATGCTACAGAGCCAAAGAGAGTTATACCCAAAGCATTCCCACCCTAGAACACAAGTCTGTAGATATACACGCATATATTCAAGAGTGTTCTAGAACCCAATCTAAACAACCCACGATGTATCCTAAGCTTAGAGAGATTTTCCCAACCTTAGCATTGAGGCTAAACAAATGTAAGGGAAAATCTCAACCTAGTTGGAAACCAAACAAACCTTACCCAAATAAGTCGGTTAAGTTTGTAGGTGAGTGTGAACTCAGTAAACATCTAGCAATCCCGAAAGGGAGGGTAGGCAATCACGAGTGAGGGTGATAAGTCCCGTTGGAGTGTGAACTCGGTAAACATCTGTAGGCAATCCCGAGTGAGGGTGATAAGTCCCGTTGGAGTGTTAGCTCGTTAAATATCTAGAGGCGAACCCGAGAGGGTGATAAGTCCAGTTGAAGGAATTTCCCTATGAACAGGGAGAGTTGATGTAGGAGCTTGAGCCTCCGAACCACTATACTTTGTTGTGTTCTTTACTGCTTTATGTTCTTATATTGTCATACGCATTCGATTATAAGCAAAACACAACACATGAGCTTAAAACGCAAAAATTGGAATCACTCTGCCCTCACCCCTGTTTTATATGCATCACTTTTAAAAATATTTTGCTTCCGCACGCGCAAAATCGGTTTTCAAACCGGGACCATCATCTATATCCTTCTATCTGTCCTTTGGAGTTATCTCCAAATGTTATCTGAGGGCCTTTCTGTTCAACATAGTCAGTGAACAAATATTTGTATCCTGTCATGTGTCTTGAGCATCCACTATCCAAGTACCATGAAGCAGGTGCAATTTCAGTTCCACTCATTAGGGCTATGTTGTCTTCATTCAGCTCAGTGCCCTTATCCTTCACCTGAAAAACAAATCAGACCAGGTTAGTTGTACCTTTTGGAACCCAAATCTGTCTGACAACTCTAATCACTTTAGAGTGACTGATTTGTCTTCCATAAACATCTACATACATATTCACCACCTTAGATGCCTTGGCAGTTCCCTGTGTATGAGTGCCAGCCTTAGCATGAACATGAGCCTTCGAGTTCTTGTTTGGTTCAGGCCTCTTGTTCCAGTGCTTTGTCTTTGGTGCAGCTGATCTCTGTCTCTGCTGACTTGGGTTTAGGAAACCTTCACCCTTAGGTAAGTGGGGTTTAGGTTGCCTGTACTGAAATTTTGGTCTTTCAGTAACCTGAGGACTTGGTCTCCTCATCCGAGAATTTCTTGGCTGAGTGTTTCTCTTCTGAGGATTCCTCTTATGGTTCAGGGCAGATTTCTTCTGGTTGGTATTCTTAGTCTGAGGCTTCGAAGTACTGGCCTGAGGATTTCCTACTGAGTGTTCAAGCTTTCTAGCCTTTTCCTGAGGTTTGGGCTTTCTTTCCTGAAACTTCAGGTTCTCTGAAACCATAGGTCCTTTACCCTTGTCTAAAATGTTGTAGCACGGATTATTCTACTCTCCCCCATGCCCCAAGGATAACAAATTTAGAGACAAGCATCTACAGATGACATCAGCAAAAGAAGGTTGCTCGAAGATGGCGAGCACCCTAGTCGCGGAAAAAGGGAAGTCGCATAGCGACCTAAACAAAGCATCGTAAGTCGCAACGCGATCTGCGTGTCTACCATTCAGGTCGGAGTCTGACCTGTAGCAAATAACGGTCAATCGAGTCCACCTAAGGAAAGCATCTAGCAAGCCTCCCGATCCGCCCGAGAATTTCGCCCCACAACTGGCACACATTAAAGAGGTGATCTCGAGCTAGTCAAAGCAAACAGGCGACTTGCGGGATTGAAGCCATCTATTGAGCATATTCCCTTATGTAATCTTCCGTCCAAGAGGCGGGATTAACAATATAAATAGACCAATAAGGTCACATTTGAAAAGGTTGGACATCTTAGACTCTAGACACTAATAATATACAGATCTCCTGGCTTGGTTTCCCCAGGACGTAGTCTGATTCAAAGGACGAACCGGGTCATCAAATCGAGTGTTTCTATCTTTACATTTTGATTGATAATCCTCTTGTTTCTACTATAATTATTGTTATACTGACTCGATTATCGTCAGTCACAACAATTGGCGCCGTCTGTGAGAAACAAAATTCTCGAAGAATTAATCCGATTCTTGTGAAAACCCACTAATCCACAACTCATCATACAATGGCGATCAATCATGGGAATGTTGGGGAATAAGTTGCACAGATCTATTCTTGGTGAATATTTAAATACAAATTTAATTATTTAATTATTACTAGCATGAATTAATCCTATATTAATTCAAATAATAATCCAACAACATATCATGCATATAATAATTCACGTAAAACCTACGCATGCGGAATTCTACGAGTTTACGTGAACGTACCTCTTGGGATGGCAACGGTGTGGTTGATTAGACTAACCAAAAGGACTTCCCAAGTATTCCCTTAGCCCTCGTTCGACTATCCAGTGGAAGGACTCTTGTGAACGATTTAACAAAAGGAAAATAAATTATGTTGCACCACCTTTGTGGATTTACTAATTTTTCCAGCACATGGAATTGTACATGGGAATGAAATAATCATCCCCTATTTATAGAGACCAGGTGGTCGAAATTTTAGGTTTAAAATAATGTGGAAAAATCTTTTCTTGATCTCCAAGAAATCTTGAATATATCTCCTATATTCTTTTTCCCATAATTATAATATTCCACAAAATCCCACCTTCTCTATTTGCTATGGATTTTCGAAAATATAGGGTATCAAGATTCCAAGATTTGGATCTTCTTGAATTTATGAGATATTCTTGTATTTCAAGAAATACATATCTTCCATAATATATTTTCAAGAAAATCAAGAAAATCTTTCTTGCCCTCTATTTTCAAGTTTTTCGAAAATCTCTTATAAATAACCAAGTGGGAGATTTCTTGAATTTAATGAGATAATCTTGTATTCCAAGAATACATATCTTCATTCCATAACAAAATTCAAAGAAAATCTTTCTCCCAACTTATCTATAAATTTCGAAAATATTAAGGGAAAAATAAGCAACAATATTTATTTTATTTTAATCACCTTTTCAGTTATTGGACTATATGTTGGGCTACTCAGGGGGCCTTTAGGAGAATTAAGATTGGACCTTCTAATGGACCTTGAATATCTAATATTGAGCCACAATATTATTCAAGCCCATAAATATTAATTAATCCCACTACATAATTAATATTGCACTATCCATCTTAACCCATATTACAGTCAATATGGCTCGCGGTCATTATTTCCCGTGTTTAAGATTATCTAGCCCATTAATTAATTCAAGCCACTGAAATAACTTTCCATTAATTAATATCTTTTATCCTTAGTCAAGGAACGGTTCAACATTATTATCCATACCGGAAACTAATTCCACTTGCAAGATTTGGTATGATAAAGCTTATGAACCTCCCAAGGGGGAAAATCGAACAAGAGTACTTGCACACGATTCTTCGTATTAAATCTTAGCAATCACATGTGACTAATAATATTGTCCAAGATAAAAAAGTATTGAATCTCATTGATTCGCTACCCATGATAAGTCAAAGCAATAGTTACCAATCCCACGTGATCCTATTTAAGGGACGAAGATTAAGAAATAACGAACCACTGAGGTCTAATTCTTCCTTGTTCAGTTCTGAAGAATTTATCCTCCTATAGGTCCTATTCAGTGCATCAGTCATGCACTAGTGTATTCTCTTGGTCAAGACAAGCCGATCTGAGCCTTACACTTCAACCTTTCACGATGGGTTGTTCATTTCCATCTGGGTCGTGAATGGCGTACTTTTAGTTACAAGGGACTGTTAATTTAATCTTCTGTGATCTGGTATCACTAAATTAACTACAATGTAACACGTACGACTTATTGAACAATTATGCAGTAAATATATGTAACATTCATAATATTTAAAGCATCGGTGATAAACAATTTATTTCAGTAAATAAGTCTGAAAATTTAGTTTCGATTATACAAAGTAAAAAGCATACTTTCTAGTATAATCCCAACAGGGAATGCTGTGATCCTGAATGAGACTGACGCTCTTGATGGTGTTGAGGCGTCTCAAAGCTCCCGCCACACTCACCGGGCAGCCCCGACAGGCTCACCCTATTGGTGGAATCTGGTCCAAACACCGAGAAGCCAAAGGCGATTATGGCGGTCCTAAAAAAAGTCGTTTTTTCTTCGATGGCGGCGAGATTTACCCACGGCCAAAAAAAAGACCATTCACGATATTTCGAACCTCCAAAGGCAAGGGCCTCATGATCGAAAAAAAAGGGGACGGTCCATGTGTCAATTGGCTTACAACGCGCCATGCATGCAATCTTTTCGGATTAATCGGGCCTCGAAAGACCAAAGGTTGTTGTCGAACAATGTGTTCAACAAACCTCGGAAGCGTGGTGTCTTAAAGCTCCTAAGCAAGGGCAAAAGACGGCCCATTCTCACCACGCCGCGTGGAACAGGTGGAACATGACCTAATCATGGCCCTAAACATGCATCATGGAGGTATTAGGGTGACTCGGCAATCAACCGAGCCAGGCACGGATCAACGAGGCTAACAACTCGCGTGCGCGCGCGCAGGTCGCCAGACCGGCAAGAACCGGCCCAACAACTGATGGAAAGGGTGGGGGACCAGAATGGTTCAACGGGAGTAGATGATGGTCTCACCATCCCAGACTCTCCATTGGGAACGATGGTTACTCTGGCCCCAACCCAGAGAAAATCAGCATAGCGGCTCTAGATCATAACTAGCGAGAGCCTGAGATCCCAAGGTCCGTGTGGCTAAATCTGATTCATATATGGCCTCGATGGGGGCGTCGGGCCTTGACGAAGTGTAGGTTATTTTCACGACAGCGGCGACCAAGCCCATATGTGGTACACTTCCTTACCAGTCTTCTCGGTAGACACGTTTGAACAATTAGCTCGATTATTCTTGAGTCACTACACTGCCTTAGTGCCCCGACCCGCAACCAGATAGCGGCTCATGAATACCCGACAAGGGGAAACCAAGTCAGATCAATCCTATTTCGAAAGGATCGATGATTTTATCATCTAGGGGCGACCCATGGGGATGAGGCTAAACTGCAGGGGGCCATCTCCGGCCTCAGAAAGGGGACCAAGCTTTGGCGACCCATGACTACAGATTACCCTACCAGCTATGCCGACTTTCAGAAGTGCGCTAGCGATCTCATCCACACCATGGAATTGTTAGAGTCCCTACTCTCGGAAACGAAGGAGGTCACGGAATCGAAGAAGAGTTCCAAGAAAACCGCGGGTTAACACAAGGCATCCCAAGCAGCCTTCACGCTTTTCAAGAGTCCATCCCTAAGAAGTCGATGGAGGCTTTAGGCATGACACCTGGTCATGTCTATGCCCAAATACAGGGACGAGATATGCTAAACGCACCTCGCCCCATCAAAGATAAGAGCAAGCAAAACCCCAACAAGTTTTGCCACTATCACTTCGAAGGGCACTACACCAAAAATGAGTGTAGGGTCTTCAAACAACTATGGAAATCCCCACGAAGACGGTGTCTAGATGAGTTCGGTCAAGAATCCTCGGGCAAATAATCATGATGGACGAGGTCGGCAGTTGGATCATTAGCCCAGGCAGGGTGACCAGGCACAAAGAGAGCCCATACATGGGACCGCACATGGCGAGCCGCCTGTACCACCCATGCCGGAGGGTGCAAGAGGTCGTGTCATTCATACCATCTCGTCGCTCGCCACAATAGGAGGCCTCTCCCCGGCCTCCTCGTCAAAACGAAGAATGAAGGTGGAGGTCAGGGTAATGGAGAACGCCCAAAAAATGGTCTTGCCCATCTTAGCCGTAACTGAGGAAACTCGCAAGATTGAGTTCGGGGAGGTCGACAAAGCCGGGGTTGTTTATCCTAACATTGACCCGCTTGTCATCAAGGCTAACATCATGGGGACAACCGTTTGCCGGCAGCTGGTCGATGGTGGGGATTTTTGCAACATTCTTTTCAAAAAGACCTTGGACCAACTTGGTGACTACGAGGCATACATCACACCGTGCGACCACATGGTGAAGGGTTTTGGGAACGCAACTGTCAAGCCTTTGGGAATGATCCGCTTATCTGTGGAGTTTGTATCCACCATAGATGAGAAGGTTAGGAACACTAGGCTTCTAGATTTCCTTTTAATCGACCTCCCGAGCACTTATAATGGTTTCCTCGGGAGGCCATTTGAGCATGAGTTTGAGGCTGCGTCTTCCACATATTACTTTTGTGTAAAATTTCCCACCAAGAGTGGGATTGTTGGCATTGTTAAAGGTGACCAAGTGGATGCTAGAGGATGCTTGCTTTACCCTGTGTCTTATTTCAATTCGTTGCATGCACCTGGCCATCAAGTAATGATGTTAAACAACAAAAAATGCAACATCAAATCAACTGATGAAAAGACAAGAGGAAGCACGAGCACCTTAACCCAAAGATTTTATGCTTGAAGCTGAGATAGATGACCCAAGAACTGGAGGACCCAGGGCAGTACCCAAGGAAGAGCTCGAAAAAGTCCGAGTGGATCCAACTCGGCCTGAGTTGGAGGTCATCATTGGGTCCAAAATCCCCAATGACCTAAAGATAGAAGTGATTGACTTCCTGAAGAAAAACTTGGATGTTTTTGCTTGGTCGCACAAAGACATGGTCGGAATCGATCCTCAGATCGCGTGTCATCGCCTACATATAGATCCAACGAAAAGGCCGATAGCTCAGAAAAGAAGGAAATTTGGCCCAGAGAAATATGCTGCCCTCGCAGGGGAGGTGAAAAAGCTATTAGATAATGAATTGATCATGCAAGACGACCAATCGCGATGGGTCGCCAATCTGTACTCGTAAAGAAATCTAATGGGAGTTGGCGGCTTTGCATCGACTTCACCGACCTCAATGAGGCATGCCCAAAAGACTTCTTTTCAATGCCGCATATCTACCATTTAATTGAAAACATGGCGGGACATGAAATGATGTCTTTCATGGATGCGTTCACCGGATACCATCAAATAGCTATGCACGAGCTAGACCGACAACACACATCTTTCCTAACCGAAAAGAACATATATTGCTGGAAGAGAATGCCCTTTGGCTTGAAAAATGCCGGAGCCACGTATCAGAGACTAGTCAACCACATGTTCGCCGAGCTGATAGGTAAGTCGGTGGAGGTATACTTAGACGACATCATCGTCAAAAGTCTACGAAAGGAGGATCATCTAATGCACCTCGCACAAACCTTTGAGGTCCTTAGAAGGTTCAACATGAGGCTCAATCCGAATAAATGCAACTTCAGGGTCGAGTCGGGCAAATTCTTGGGCCATCTAGTTAGCAAGCGGGGGATTGAGGCGAATCCAGCCAAAATACAAGCTATTCTGAACATTGGAGCACCAAGAACAGTGAAGGAGGTCCAAAAGTTAACCGGATGCTTAGCCGCTTTGAACAGGTTCATCTCTAGAATGGGGGATAAATGCAAACCCATGTTCGACATGATCCGGAGGAAGTCAAAGTTCGAATGGACGACGGAGAGCCAAGAAGCACTTGACAAGATCAAGGCCTACTTGGCCAATGTCGAAATACTGGTCAAGCCAATCCCCGGAGAGAAACTTTTTCTATATTTAGCGGCCTCAGAAACAGCTCTGAGCGCGGTACTCGTACGAGCAGAAGGTCAGGCTCACTTCGCAGCCTTTGATTTTCTTCCCTGTTTGATTTTCCACCAACACCTTCCATTGCGTGAAACTCTTGAAAGCTTCACTTTTATGCTTCATCATAATTACCCAAGTCATTCTTGAGTAGTCATCAATCATAGACACGAAGTATCTATTGCCTACTAAATATGCAACACAAGAAGGACCCAACAATCAGAATGGATGTAATCAAGTGTGTCTTTTGTTCTATGAATTGCCTTGGGAAACTTGTTGCGATGAAGCTTCCCAAAAACACAATGCTCACATAAACCAAGACCCCTGACCTTGTGGCCACCAAGAAAATCCTCTTTCGACAGAATTTGCATCCCGCGTTAACCCATGTGGCCTAGTCTCATGTGCCATAACTTAGTCAAGTCGTCTTTGTGAACTTCCGATGATGCAATAACAACAAAATCAGATAGCGTTGAACCTTGCAAAAAGTACAAAGTTCCTCACTTCACACCTTTCAGAACCACATTATAACCTTTGTAGACATACAAAACTCCACCTTCACCTCTGAAACTGAAACCGTTACTGTCTAGAAGACTAAATGATATCAGATTCTTTGTCATTTGTGGAACATGCCTAACATCATTCAATGTGCAAAATTTACCATCATGTGTCCGTAATTGAATTGAGCATATTCCAACCGCCTTGCAAACTGAACTGTTGGCCATAGAAATATTGCCTCCATCCACTTGCTCATAAGTTGTAAACCACTCTCTGCGCGGACATATATGATAAGATGCTCCGAAATCAAGAACTAACACATCAGTGTGATGTGTTTGTCCATTAGCAACTAGGACTACATCCTCCTCGGAGTTGGTGTCATCTCCTTCAGCAACAACATCAATACCTGCTTTGTCTTCCTGCTTCTTCTTCTTCTTCGGATAGTCATTTTTCTAATGACCTGGCTCTTTGCAGTAGTTACAAATATCGTCTGGTTTAGGACCCTTAGACCCAGGCTTCTTGAATTTCTTCTTTCTCGATTTTCTAGGTCCCTTGTTCCCACAAGCTACTAGTCGAGCGACCTGATTATCTGAACTTCCACCACTCGCCTTATATCGCAACTCTCTAGTATGCAGAGTTGATCTGACCTCTTCCAAGAACACAGTGTCTTTCCCAACAATGAAAGACTGGACAAAATTATCATATGACAAAGGTAGAGAAACCAATAGAATTAAAGCAGCATCCTCATCATCAACTTTAACATCAATATTACACAATTCTAATAGAATTGTATTCAATTGATCTAGATGTTCACGAAGTGGCTGACCTTCATGCATACACAATCTGAACAAACGTTGTTTCAACAACAACTTATTGGTTAACTACTTCGTTATATACAGACTCTCCAACTTCAACCATAGACCAACCGCAGTTTCCTCCTCTGTGACTTCGATAATGATGTCATCGCGAGACACAACATGATTGATGAGTGTGCCTTATCTTCCAGAGTGGCCATCTCAGCTTCTTCCAAATCCACCGTCTTTTTCATCAACGGTGCCCATAGTTCTTGTTGTTTCAACAAGGCACAGATCTTGATCTACCATAAACTGAAATTGTTCTTCCCCGTGAACTTGTCAATTTTCACGTTTATCCCACCCGTCATATTTCTCGCCAAATTGCGGAAACCCCCAACAAGTCTCTAGATACCAGTTTGTTATAACTGATGCGAGAAAGATATAAAAACGATAAATAAACTGAATAAACTGACACCGAAATTTTACTGGTTCACTAACAATTTGTTAGCTACGTCCACGGGCAGAAGAGAGGATCTCATATATTATTCAGAACCGATAATAATATACAACTCAAATGGGAATATAAATAATAATCTCTAACTGACTTGGCCTAAATTAATAAGCCCAAAACCAAAACCGACTAGGCAGTTTAAGTTAATAAGCCCAAAATCGAAATCGATCGATGATGACTTGTATCAAAAAGAGACCCGGGCTTCTTAAATAACATTCTGAAGTTCTTCACCTTTTTTTCACAATCCGATGTGGGATGTAATAGAACTTTTTATAGGATTAGGAGGTCCCTCCAACTTTTTTGATACAATCCGATATGGGATAAAAACAAAACTTCTTTATTTTACACATTCTAACAAATAGGGCCCACGTGACGTGTGCAATTTAAATATTCTTCTAAGTTACACCTTTGACTTTAAATAGTTAAATTATTATGGAAGCAACAGAGATGGATCCTGATGCAATATGTCCATCCCTATCCAAATAAGGTTTGGTACATGTCATTACTTAGGTTGTAATTAATTGGAGACAATTAGTTTGTTCAAATTGATTTAATTTAACACTCAAGTCTTGCATGCATTCTCGAGTAGTAACGTAAAGACTTATAATATATTTTTTAAACATGTAATTTGATACACCGCGCAAAATGCAATTTATTTACAATCGGTAATGCAATTATTAAAATGAAAAAAGTAATTGTATGATTTAGTGTAAATAAGTTGTACTTTTTTTAATATAACAAGTCACATGTTTCTAAAATGCAATATGAATACGGTCTGCGGCACCTTGGATGCAAATGAGACCCATTTCTTTTTTGTAAAAAAATATGCACCGCTATCGAAAAATACAATAAACGAATAATCGAGGCACATGTCAAACACGCTTTCCTTAAAACAAATTATGCACTTCACTCTTGGTGCTAGTGAATCGTAGGACACTTGTTTCCCAGGATACAACGATTTAAGAACAACGATATTAGCACAATATCTTGATCGGGACGAACTAAGATGTTGCCTGAAATATATCACCAGAGAATGCAGAAAAGTATTAGAAATTGTTGGAATAGTATCAGTAAGAACTTGCAATTTACTCGTTTCATCTCAGGTCGTTTTTTCACCTTCGACTAAAGTGCTATATATAACATCAAAATCTGACCGTTGGAAACGTTCGGTATTATGAGCCATTAATGGCCTCAAAATAAAACCGACACCCTGAATAATGAACCATTATTTCAGGTTTAAACTTTCAATTTATGTTTTGTAACCGTCACAATAAAAACGTACGTAACGTCATTGCGTATTAATTTACTGCAACCGTTACGTGCCAACAATTAAACGAGAAATAAAACAAGACAAACTATTTTCTTATTTGTATTTTTCCAATGTGGGACAAAAAAGCTCCTTGCTTTTTCCATTCCAAATAATTGGCTACAAACAACTTGAAAATTAATTTCTCATTCATCCAAAAATGAGCAATATTTTCCAACAATCCCCCGCATGAAAGGAAATTGATACAGACACCAAAAGGTTTTGGTGATATAAATCAAAGTTAAAAACTTGCATAGGTTAGGTAGGTGTCACCCTTTGAACCTTCCCTTGTAAAAGTACACTTACTGGTTAATGACGCGGATGTGGGGCCCGTCTCAGTAAAACTGGTTAAGGAGTGTGACTTATATTACAAAAGAGTGTGACACTTTCTTTGTAAAGGTGGTTTTTTTTACTATAAAGAATATTACTCATAAAAAGTGAAGGGTATGACTTATATTATAGTAAAAAGTGTCAGAAAGTGACAACTGAAGGGTGTGACTGATAATACTAAAATGTGTGATTTATATTACTAAAGAGTATGTCTATTAAAAAAAAAAAACAAGTTTCACGGTGAACAAGTTTCACAGCATACTAACTCTTTATTTATATTATATGATCATCAATTTGCAGGTTCCAACCAAGCTACCCCTTCTGTCTCATATTCGATTTCTATTTTTCATTTTGATCCGTCTCATTTTCCCTTTCATAAATGAAATAAAACAACATTGCTTTTTACGATTATATTCTCTCATCGTGTCAAAAATTACGTCTCATATCATTACTTTATATACGCTAAAAAGTATTTTATCTTCTCATTTACTTTAATAATAAAGTTAAAAATTCTACAGTATTTTCAACTAAAAATCACTTTATCACTTTAAATATAAATACCGCGACTAAATGATCAATCGAGTGCGGATGGAGGGAGTATACTTTTTAGGGGAATATGACCCAAATATGTAGATGGAGTGCTACCTCATGCACACAAGAGTGACTCTTTTATATAATGGCGAAGTGAAAATGATTATCTATTGATTTGTTATTTTATTTTTTAAAAAAAAATCAGTTTTGATCACGCAAGATATGGAGCCTCATGATGTTCACAAATCACCGTCTATTGCAACCGAACCACAGTGAACAACCACGTTCGCGCCACTGTCGAACAACTCGAAACTATTTGGAGGGTGAAAGTTCGAAAGGGTGATTTGTTTTTAATTTTTTGGAAAATAATTAATACTTAAATATAGTTTAGAAAAATAAGTTAGGGTTAGTTTTTCTATTTCTTTTGAGCTTACAAAAACTAAATAGTTCGTTTAAGAACCTTACAAACTTAAAAAAAAAAAGAAAAAAATTACCAAACAACTTTTGAGAAGTTAATATATTTTTTTAATTTCTTATAAGCAATTTTTAGGTGCTTATAAGCTTAGAAAAAGAAAACTTTTAAATTAATACAATTATTAGAGTTTGAAACAGATGAAATAAGAATGTAAAATTGATGTTACAACAATTTAAGCAGGAGTCAGAGGCGTTTTGAATATCCAGAGCCACCACACTTCTTGCAAAGTACCAATCCTGTCATACACATTATTTAAATAAAATCATTGGTTTAATTGTTGTAAAATATGGTGGTAGAATATGTGGCTCTTCAATGTGCACCGTGAATTTATAGTGCATTTTAAAATATGCAACTTATTATATTAAAATATATAACTTGTTTACATTTAACCATTCAATTAAAGTAGTTACATGTTTTAATGTAAATAAATTATATATTTCATTATAATAAGTTGTATAATTCGAAAATGCGCTATGATCAGTACACGGTACACTTGAAAGCGCATGAGACTCACGTTGATACAACAAATGCTTAATATTTCATAGGAGAAGATTACCTGCACCTTTGCACACATTACAATCAACTACCCCTCTTTCCACCTTCATTTTACCATCGCTGCAGAAAACACATTTTGTTCCACCTATCTTCCACACTCAAAATTAGTCAATTAAATTCAAACTATTTACTTTACACTCACAAATTTCTTTTATTTCCGAGGATTTCACAATTTAATAACCAAAAATTTAAAAAGTAACAAAAATACATGACTGAAATTGAACATAATTTAAGTTACCAGACGATATAATTTTCATTCCACAGAGACAAGTAAGGTCATCAACAACGGAAAACATGGCCTAATGTTTTTAAAAATTAAATCAAGTAAAAAAAAAAAGAAAATCAAGTCCAAAAAAACAAAAATATATGATAAAAACTCTACGAGACGATCTTATGCATGAGACAGTGTACAATAACACAAATCAACACCCACCTCTTTCAAAATGATAAAACATTAATATCCAAATTATGATTCGTTTCAAAAGTAAAATTGATTTTTGGTCCCACATGACACGTACCTCACGATTTTGGTCCAAAAACTATTTTTTCATGCAGTTTTGGTTTCATTGTTACGTTTTCCATTAAAATCAACTATAGGTTTTGATCCTACAGAGTAAGGTTTGGAACCAAAAGTGCAGTTGAACTTAATGGATTAAGTAACGGAAGGACCAAAATTGACCAAAATTGCATGAAGTTCTTTTTACGGGACCAAAGTGGTGAGAATTGAGACCAAAATCGTAAGGTCCCGTGTCTCGTGGGATCAAAAATAAATTTTGCTCAAAAAAATATATACTCCATTAAACAAATTGGTTAGAGCAAAAGAAAAGACAGAGTACCATTTCCAGCACATCTCTCACAGGGCACAGGATCTCCCTGCAAACATATAATCAACATAATTATTGAGGTCTAATAATGTACTCTGTTCGATCCCATTGTATTTATTCTATTTTTTTAATGTACGTCCCACCATAATTATTTCAATTTATAAAAATAAAAAATAAAACTCTATTAACTATTATTTTAATAATATTTCCCTCACTTTTCATCCAAAGTACCATAAATATTCCCCAGTTTTCATTCATAAAATACTTTAAAGGCCACTAATTATTATTTTCATATTATTCCTTAAACAATTCAACCAAAAGAAATGAGATAAATACAATGGGATCGAGAGAGTATTTTATTAGTTTTAGAGAAATGGTATTAGTTATACTGCACAACAGTATTAGCTGTACTGCACTAGTGTCACGACAACAAATGCACATATTTAAGAAAATGGGGTTAATTGATTTAATTACCTTGAGGCCAAGAACGAGAGAGAGCGCAATGGCGACCAAAACACTGACAGTCACCAAGAAGGTCTGCGTGTCCACAGTAGACGCTGAATTCAACACCAAAATCGGCTTTTTCCAAATTGTGGGGATATGTAATTCCGAAGAAAATCGAGAAACTGAATTAGACAGGGATACAAGGGGGATTTCTGGCAGAATGGGGTGAGAAGAAAAGATGAGGGATGAAATTGAAGGAGGAGAAGAGGGGAGAGAGAGTGGGGGTGGTGGTGTTGCACCCATTTGATTCCTGTGAATGGATGGACGGGATTCGGATTTTAGCATGTGTGGTCACAGGACCTCTCCTATTGTTTTTAATTTATTTTGAGTTTTGGTTCCTCCTCCTCTTTTTTTTTTTTTTTGATATATCAATATTTTCAATTTTGAAAAAACAATTTTTGAGATATTACATATTTGGCCGTGTATATTGTTGGAAGAATTTGGTTGGTTGGTTGGTTGGTAGACGAAAATAGCTATGCAAACTGATACAGAATAAAGTCAAGACAAGACTTAGACTCGATGGAGTGAGGTGGGGATATAATTCAAAATTACCTCATAATTTTTTATATTTTTCAAAACCGCCCCAAAACAGTTTGTTGTACAAAATTGGTTCAATTTTTTCGCAAATTGTACAATATTTGTCTCAAATTCGCTAGAATTGATGAAACGATGTCTTTTAGGTCATGCATTTCATGCACGGTATAATTCACATAAAATTGGTGTAGGATCAAGCGCTTGCCACTAGACTAAAAGCCCGGACTTGTAGTGAGGTGCTACTTTAATTCCCTTGACCAATATCTAGCTGCAGGCGCCACGGGCGATACACAACTATGCCTTTAATCGAGTGAACGAGGGGTCTTGGGCCGCAACTGACCTTAAAGGTAAGAGACTGCTAGGATTTTCCCAAAAATCTCCCCCTAGCAGTAGCCTGACTTTCGCCAAACATACCACTATTTGCGTCATGGGGGACGCGAACCCGTGACCTGTGCTTTGATACCAATTGTTGGATCAAATGCTTGCCACTAAACCAAAAGTCCGGACTTGTAGTAAGGTGTTACTTTAATTCCCTTGACCAATATCTAGCTGCAGGCGCCACGGGTGGCAGGCAACTATGTCTTTAATCGAGCGAACGAGGGGTCTTGGGCCGCAACTGACCTTAAAGGTAGGACACTGCTAGGATTTCTCCCAGCAATTGGGATCAATTTCGTACATCAAACTTTTTTGAAACCATTTTGAAAAAGGTGAAAATTATAGGACTATTTTGGGTTCTATCCCTAGTGCAATGTCATGGCATTTGTCCCCACTATACGATGGCCTTTCAACTTCACGAATCACGATTGTTGTACTATGAAACGGAAGTTGTCGGCAAATTAAACAATATCCAGAACTTTATTTGGAGTACGAAAATGAGAATAAGGAAAAGGAAAAGTTCAAGTTAATTACATCGATGGAACTCTCAAATGACTTTTCAACTTAGGCCCCGATTGGTCTCTTCTTCCCAAATCGGTCGCCACTGTTCATTACCCGATTCAACAATTCGTGAATCATGGTTTTCTTCGACCAGTGTAAATATTATTGCCCAATTCATAGTCTTCGTTCGTTCTCCCAATTATCAGTGAGTGGATGTGTAAGATTTCAGATCTACACTATTGTTACCAATTCGTACCAACAAAAAATAACGATTTTTTTGGATTTGTGTTTAGGTTAGGGTTGCGCATCAGTCGATGTCGTCTTTGGTGGTCAGATTCGTGTATTTCATTGTTCTTCGTGTTAGGGCTCCCCTTATCAGTGAGTCGATCTATAATTTCAGATTTGTTTTTGTTATCTTATGAATTATTTTTTTTGCAATAATTTGTTTTTTTTTGTTTTTTGTATATCTATGGTTTGCGGAATCATGAATCGCCATGAAATAGGGTATCTTCCCCATACGATTCGACTCAGTATAAATTTCATGTTTTTACCGGTATAATGTTTAAACAACTTGAGAAACCGTTTGAACACAATAATTTCATGAGATGCTTGAGATTTGCAATATGACTTTGGTTTTGATTTCTTACGTGGTTTTTTGTTTTGGTTTTGGTTTTGATTTGCAATAGAGATTCTTGTTTTGGTTTTGTATTTCAGTTATAAGTGGCTTTTTACACGAAATTGATATTTTTTGGCTTTGTAAACGAATTTTACAATTGGTGACTTTGTAAACCGAATTTTACAAATTGTGGCTTTGTAAACGAATTTCTTACTGGTATTGATACAGTTTTGTATGCAGTGATTTCATATGTGTGGTTTTATATGTGGTGTTTACATATATATGTGAAGCACAAATTGGGGTTCAATTACTAAAATTTTTATATCTCTATCCAGGAATACCTTTGAGTAATATCTAATCATATTCGTAAGATGATATTACATATATAGATTTTAATAGAAGTTTCAATATCCCAATATGCAAATTATGTACAATATTCTCATCAGTCATGAGAAAACTAGTTTTGTTTTTACTGGTAGAGCGGATAATACTACGAAATAAGATTCTGGCCCTTATTTTAGTACTGTTGGAAATCAAAGACACGTAAACACGTAATACATGCGCAATGAAAATTAAAGTTCACCAACAACGAACAGTTAATTACATAATTAAATACGAGTAAACATAAACAGAATTCTTACAGCAATTCGTACACGGATTCCTCAACTATGGTATCCACGTAACAATCGTTTACTAATCTGCACAGATCTGCCAGCATTGAATCCCCGATATGAATTTGCTAGGAAAATTCTAACTTTGAGATTTTATGGAGAAAATATAAACTCACGTATTATGAATTCACAAGAGCTCATATATATTGGAGAGGTCTAGCTTAAATCTCAAGCTAACCTGATTGGGAAATAAAATCTTTAATCTTTATTTAAATAATTCTCTTAGATTTATTTCGCACATATAAATCTCTACGAATTTAAATTTCATATATGACAAATCTCTACCATTTATTTCCATATATATTAAATCCTACAATAATATTCCAAATATTATTATTGGGAATTCTTATTTAATTAAGTCTAATTTTATTAAAAATTAATAATAATTAATTCCAAATTAATCTATTATTAATTACTTCTCCATAAATTAAATATTAAATCTAATTTAACATTTAATCAACCAACTATAATTAGTAAACAACCATTACTTGTTGTGTGACCCATAGGCCCTCATATATCGAGCGATTAGTCAAACTAACGATCTTAATTGAACCCTAGACAATAAATCAGAAATTCTCAATATATGAGGTACGTTGCGAGGAAATGTGCAACTATCTGTAACTGAAACATGGGCTATTTGTTGGAATTTAGAGGCACGTAAACAAGTAATACATGCGCAGCGGAAATAAACAGTTCGCTAACAACGAACATATAATTGCATAAATGATTACAATAATCATAACAAGAAATCTTACAGTAATTCGATAGCAGATTTCTCAACTACGGTATCCACGTAATCCCCGTGAACAGATCTGCACAGATTTGCCAGCGTTGAATCTGAGACGGAATTTGCTAGGAAAATTCCTAATCTAGATTTTATGGAGAAACTAGGTTTTCTTGTTGTAGTAAATAATGAATCCCAGGATGTTATATATATATATAGGGAGAGATTAACTTAAATCTTAAGCAATCTTTATTAGGAAGATAATTCCTAATCTTGCAAAACAAATCTCAAAGATATGTTTTTCCCTACGGATATTTTCCTACAATAATATTCCATAATATTATTTGGGAGTCCTATTTAATTAAATCTAATTTAATTAAATAGTAATAATAATTAATTCTAAATTAATATATTATTAATTCTCCATAAATTAAATATTAAATTCAATTTAATACTTAATCAACCAACTATAATCCGTACACGGGAGTTACTTGTTATGTCACCCATAGGCCCTCATATTTCGAGCGATTAGTCAAAACTAACGGTCTTAATTGAACCCTAGACAATAAATCAGACATTCTCAATATATGAGGTACGTTGCGAGAAACGTGCAACTACCTGTAACTGTAACATGGGCTATTACGATTTCCTCATTTCATTCACGAATACTCGATTAGTCTTGAACATGATAAAGTGTCTATTCAAATAACTTAATCAATTTATCTCCAATCACTAATTGATCACTCGTGTTACACTTGGCCACAAAGTCCAAGTTGACGTGCATTGGTCAATGACTTTGATCCAATTATGATGAGAAGATGAATGTTCTCTCTAAATCCACTTTGAGGAATGAATCCTTTTTTTGGCTCAACTACCACGCACATGCATTTCTTGATGAACCCAATCCAATGTTGGGGTTATACTAGAAAGTATGCTTTTACTTTGTATAACCAAATTGAATTTCTGTCTTATTTACTGAAATAAATTATTTATCACAGATGCTTTAAATATCATTGAATGTTACATATATTTACTGCATAACTGTTCAATAAATAGTACGTTACATTGTAGTTAATTTAGTGATACCAGATCACAGAAGATTAAATTAACAGTTCCTTGTAACTAAAAGTACGTTGTTCACGACCTCGATGGAAATGAACAATCCATCGTGAAAGGTTGAAGTGTAAGGCACAGATTGACTTGTCTTGACCAAGAGATTACACTAGTGCATGACTGATGCACTGAATAGGACCTACAGGAGGATAAATTCTTCAGCACTGAACTAGGAAGAATTAGACCTCAGTGGTTCGTTATTTCTTAATGTTCGACCCTTAAATAGGATCGTGTGTGGTTAGTAATCATTGCTTTGACTTATGACGGGTAGAGAATCAATGAGATTCAATACTTTATATCTTGGGAAATATTATTGGTCACATACGATTGCTAAGATTTAATACAAAGAATCGTGTGCAAGTACGCTTGTTCGATTTTCCCCCTTGGGAGGTTCATAAGATTTATCATACCAAATATTGCAAGTGGAATTAGTTTCCGGTATGGATAATAATGTTGAACCATTCCTTGACCAAGGACAAAAGATATTAATTAATGGAAAGCTATTTCAGTGGCTTGAATTAATTAATGGCTAGATAATCTTAAACACGGGTATAATAATCGGGAGCCATATTAACAGTAATATGGGTTAAGATGGATAGTGCAATATTAATTATGTAGTGGGATTAATTAATATTTATGGACTTGAATAATATTATGGCTCAATATTATATATTCAAAGTCCATTAGAAGGTCCAATCTTAATTCTCCTAAAGGCCCCTCAAGTAGCCCAAACATAAAGTCCAATAACTGAAAAAGGTGTTTAAAATAAAATAAATTATTGTTGCCTAATTTTCCATTTTTTTCGAAAATAATAAATAAAAGAGGGAGAAAGATTTTCTTTGAATTTTGTTATGGAATGAAGATAAGTATTCTTGGAATACAAGATTATCTCATTAAATTCAAGAAATCTCCCATTTGGCTATTTATTAGGAAATTTTCGAAAATCCCATAACATAAGGAGGAGAAGATTTTGTTGGGAGATATTTTGGGAAATAGAATATATTGGATATATTCAAGATTGTTTCTTGGAGAAGAAGCAAGGAAATTTCCCAATGACGCAATTGACCTAAAATTTTCACCCCCCCCTTATTATAAATAGGGGATGAATTTTTCATCCCCAAGACAACACAGAAATTGATTTTTTCGGAAAAATATCAGCGTCGATAAAATATCAAATATTTTGAAACGTCGACAGATTGTGTTTTCTCGAAAAATTTCAATTGTGAGTGTGTATATTTGTATCTGTTTAAATGTCAATTGCTCAAAATATTAATTAATAAAAGTTTGAATGCAATTTGCAATATTTAATCAACATTGAAAAAATAAATATGAAAATAAAACACATTATTATTAACATCATAAAAATAAATATGAAAATAAAGACAATTATTAAAACACGTTAATATTTAATCAACATAGTAACATTGTCCAACTTCCAAGGCTATCTGCAATTATTAAAACAGATTAATTTTTATAAATATGAAAATAAATATTCAAAACATCTATAACAAATATCAACATTTGGTAACACTACCACTTACATGTGTCCTTAATTTGTAAACTACTGGTGACATGTGTCCTTCAATTTCCTTTTAAAAAAATATTATTGTTTAATACTCATCAGTCATCACTATATTTTACCGATGACATGTGTCCTAAATTACATTTTATTGCCTTCACTTTTTTTATTTCCTTCAGTTTTACATTTTCACACTTCAAAATTATAACTTCTACTTTATCACAGTTTCCAACAACATCTAATACCTCTCATTTTCATCTACTTTTTATCAACTTCATTGATTCAGTTTCACATTTTCCATTACTAGATCTGCAGTTAGGAAAAATCACCAACAAACCGATTCCGACGATGATGATCAAAGGTCTTTTAAGGTTATTTGCATAAGAACGGAGTTCCACCATCGTTTGGTATTTTATATTTAGAGTTCATTTCGTACATTTTTTTTAAATTAGTCTATAGTATTTTTGTTATGTGTTAATTCCATTTTGTTTCATATTTTTTGAATGAATATAGAACCTGCCATTGGTTGCTTTAGATTGGTTTGGAAAAGGGAAAAAATAATTCTCAATTGAAAATGGTAACTCGGGTGTAACATGTGGATCTTGTATTTATGAGTATCACGAAATCAAGAGCGGCAAGGACTTAGGTAGATTCAACCACGGATGGAATGAGGTGGTTGATAACTTGATGAAAGGACAAGGTGACATCCTTCACTTCTCGTGGGATTTCATGGACAAAAGGCGCTTGCACCTTCAAGTGGAAAGGCATGGCAAATCAATCAAAATGGAGGAGGAGTTCTGGATTTGAATCAAAGTATGTATGTTCTCTTTTTAATTTTGCAATGTTTTGTTGTTAATAGATCGATTTATGCTATTAGGGTCACTTCTATGTTTTTAATATACATGAAAAATTGTGTATTTTAAAATTATTATTATGTGTCCCCAATTTGTGTATGGAGTATTCGTGTGTTTTTTTAATGTATTTTGGATCTGTGTTAAACTTCAAGTGCAAATAAGTATGTGAATAAGTATGTGAATAAATTGTCTATTAATTTAGTTAGTGGTAATGAATAAATTACATGAGTATAAATATTTGATTTAGAAACCTGAATGAGTAAAGGTCAACAGGTCAACATCTTAATATTTATATCATCCGAAGAGTAAATAAACATTACTAGTACAAGTTACAACATAATACTCCAACATACTACTACCAAAGACATATAAAATACAACATAATATATTATATGGTGATTGGAAAACTCATATTACATAAAGTAACATGTAAAAACCTTAAGTGGCCCATATATTGTAAATTGAATCATAATATTTAACATTGTAAATTATCACCTGCTTAATCAGTTAATTTTTTTTTCATTGGATGTGCCAACTCAATGTCATGCTTTTCATCTCCCTCATCAGTAGTGTCACTAAACAAGAACTTTAGTTGATGATGCAAGGGATCACTTCCAGTCCAATAATAAGTTGCTGCCATAAGAGCTACCTAAATCATGGATAATGTGTTATAACTTATAATTTCATAATGTACAATAATAAAATACATGACTTGTTGTGAATGCGCGAAGTATAAAACAAAAAAAACAAAAAAAAGTGTTTAATACAGCATAATGTTGTCTGTATTACTATAGAAAGTGTATTTTGATTATATCTTATATCATATTAGCGAAAATAAAAAAATGGTGTTACCTCAATAAACAAATGCCACTGTTCCAAATCTGCGTAAATGAATTCGTCGTCGCACTCTAATCCAGGAAAATTAGTAACGTACTCGAACGCCTTAAACCGTTCTCGAAGAGAGTTAATATGAGAACCTATTTCACGTAACTCGTAATTTTTTCGGTACACATCTCTTATATAATCGTGACATAGAAAGATGCCTTCCTTGTGAAGAGCCGACTTCCATTGCCACATTCCCTTTTTTTAGTACAACAAGACCACTTACAAGAGCCTCAGTGATTTCTTTTAACCATACTAGATCATAAAAATATGAATCTTGATCTACATTAGGATATTCCATATTTTGTTGAACTAAAAATGAATTTTAGGACTTGAAAAAAATTGTGTCAAACATTTCGATTTTATAGATGTTAATCAAACATTTAATTTAATGGCTTTTGGTTAGGTGTGTATGTAGATATATTGATTGACTAATATTTATTGAGATTTAAAAAATTTGCACATTATTTATTACAGTACATAGTAGTAATTGCATATTATTATATATATATTACTATTATATTTCGTTGTTGTATATATGTTGGGATATTTTAGTTTTGATGAATTATGCCAAAACATTATCAACTTGTGTTATTTAAGTTAATCTAGATAACAAGTTGAGGGAGAACAAGAAGAAGCAGTGCTGATTTGTGATGATGCAGCAGCTAATGCAGTGCTGATGCAACTGACCTGATGCTGCTGACCTGATGCTGCTGACCTGATGCTGTGCTGACCTGATGTTGTGCTGACCTGATGCTGTGCAGACCAGAAATCTACATACCAGAAATCAGGCGAGCTGAAATCAGACCCGTTAGTCACACAAAAAGCTGTCCAATGAGAGGATGACAACACATTTATTGATGTGACATAAAGCTGCAAGCAAAAGTGCAAAAGGACAAAGAAAAGCTCGAAGACTATTAGTATGGATTTGAATTTACTCTCCAACGGTAATATTCAAATCCACACTATAAATACATTGCACTATCTTCAAAAGAAGATAATAGAGGATGCTGCAAAGTGAAGATTAAAGCCAAATATTCAAGCATCTCCATTCAAGAACACAGAACATTAAATATCCAAATTTACCCAAGAGAGTTCTTCATTAATTCTAAGCATAAATGCAATATCCTAAGCTTAGAGAGATTTTTTCAACCTTAGCTTAAAGGCTAAAACAATGTAAGGAAAAATATCACCTAGTTGGAAATAACACCAAACCCATACCCTTTCTTGAGAGAGAAAATTAGTGGTTAAGTAAGGTAGTTAAGAAGCAATCCCGTAAGGGAGGGTAGGCAATCCCGTGAGGGAGATAAGTCCCGTAGGCAATCCCGTGAGGGAGATAAGTCCCGAGAGAGTGAGAACTCATTAAACATCTATAGGTGATCTCGTGAGGGTGATAAGTCCTATTGAGTGAGAGCTCCATAAATATCTATTGGTTAAGTTGGTGCCCCTATAAAAATATGTGTGTTCTTATTTACTTTCATATTAACTGTAATACATACTTTAGCAAATCTGCAAAACACATTCAAAAAATTTTAAAGTCACCTTTCATTGAGATTTTACGAGTTTTAAATCGGGTTTTTCGGGACCAACAAGTGGTATCAGAGTAGGGGTTCAAAAGTTCACTAGATTTTAATGTGAACACCTGAACTGATCTGTTTGTTAAACACCCATTTAGTTTAAAATGCATATTATTTATAAATTCATGGAGGTTGACAATCATCTTCTCATAATTTCTTTTAATGCATCAAATGTTCTTCATTATTTCACTTGTTTAACTAACACTATTTTTCTCGTATGCTTTTTTTGTTGTTAATTAGTTTTGACGTCATTATCAAAAAGGGGGAAATTGTTGGGATATTTTAGTTTTGATGAATTATGCCAAAACATTAAAACCTTGTGTTATTTAAGTTAATCTACAGATAACAAGTTGAGGGAACAAGGAAAAAGCTTGATCTTTAGGTTGTCTTTGCTGCGAATGATCACGATCTTGATATTCACGACTCTTCTTGACGATCTTTGCTAACCCCGATCTGGTGACCGATGAGTTGACCGATCTTTCTTGACCTAATGTTTCGACGACTGGTCTTGGTTCGACATCTTCCGCGATTTAGTCTTCGATGATCTTCTGTGACTTGATCTGGTGACTGATCTTTCTTGATCGGTAATCTTCGACCGTGTCAGTCTTCTTTGGTGATGGTCTTGACCGATGCACCGACCGATATTCTTGACTGATGGTGACTGATGGTGACTGATCTTTTTAGATCTTTGTTTGACTGATCTTTGTGCTGATCGGATCGGTGACCAGTTCTAGGACGGTAAATCGCATACGTAAATCAATTGAGCCGAATCGGATCCGTTAGTCACACAAAAAGTTGTCAATGAGAAGATGACAACACATTTATTGATCTGGATAAAAGCCGCAAACAAAAGTGCAAAAAAGGACAAAAAAAAATTTGGAGGACTATTCGTATGAATTGAATTTACTCTCCAACGGTAATATTCAAATCCACACTATAAATACATTTCACTATCTTCAAAAGAAGATAATGGAGGATGCTGCAAAATGAAGATTAAAGCCAAATATTCAAACATCTCCATTCAAGAACACAGAGCATTAAATATCCAAATTTACCCAACAGTGTTCTTCATTATTTCTAAGCATAAATGTAATATCCTAAGCTTAGAGAGATTTTTCCTAACCTTAGCTTAAAATTTAAAAAACAATGTAAGGGAAAATCTCACCTAGTTGGAAATAACACTAAACCCATACCCTTTCTTGAGAGAGAAAATTAGTGGTTAAGTGAGGTAGTTAAGAAGCAATTCCGTAAGGGAGGGTAGGCAATCCCGTGAGGGAGATAAGTTCCGTAGGCAATCCCGTGAGGGAGATAAGTCCCGAGAGAGTGAGAACTCATTAAACATCTATAGGCGATCCCGTGAGGGTGATAAGTCCCGTTGAGTGAGAGCTCCATAAATGTTTGTTGGTTAAGTTGGTGCCCAATGAAGGGAAGAGTGGATGTAGGACAAGTTAGTCTGAACCACTATAAAAATACGTTTATCCTTATTGCTTTCATATTAACTGTCATACATACTTAAGCAAATCTGCATAACACATTCGAAAAATTTTAAAGTCACTTCCCATATATATAGATTCATATGCACACAAGTTATCTTTCAATTTTCATGCTTGTGGAAAGCTACTGAAAAGTAGCTTATTTATAGATACAAGTTGAGCACATTTGAAAAGATGTGTCAATGACAAAATCCTTTCTCCAAATCGGCCAACTTTTTGGTATTAGATAAAGTACTTCATGAT
Source organism: Stenogyne calaminthoides (assembly GCA_037126765.1). Taxonomy (NCBI): domain Eukaryota; kingdom Viridiplantae; phylum Streptophyta; class Magnoliopsida; order Lamiales; family Lamiaceae; genus Stenogyne; species Stenogyne calaminthoides. The sequence goes on from JBBCBC010000029.1 coordinate 15,316,636, forward strand.
GCATTGATATCCATTGTCAAATCAAACACATCATTACAAAACACATAGTTGTAAACACATATACAACACACATCAACTTAAGACATAAAATAAACAATATAGTATTAAACAACACAATAGTGAAATACAATATAATTAAAACATAAGTTGAACAATTAGTATGTCCCTTCAAACAAATACTTCAGCACATAATATTCAATGTTTGCATATTTTCGGTAGTGGAGAGCCATTGGAAGTTCCTACATAAATAAAAAAAATAAAAATATTTAGTGATTCAATTAATAAATTAAAACACAATACAAACACAACAAAACTATTTACCTCATTCCATTGATTCCAAACCTCATCTGGTGCATACACATAGTGCTTTTCTCTAACTCATTCCACTCCAGGCCAATTTACCATTATTTCAAACACCATTATACAATTTCGTAAGTCTGATATGCAATATTCTATTTCTTTCACGGAATACCTTTTACCTTGCGAATGATTTATGTAATCACGAGCTGCTTTGATACCCTTGGACTGATCAACATAAGACCATTGCCCTTTTTTTTTAAATTCTCAAGGTAATAAGAAAGTGCAGTTCTTATCTCATCAGAAAAGACATAGGAGTCATTAAAATCAATAAAATCTTCTGCCGGAAAAACCTTACGATGATCTTCATCCTCATCCACTGTACCTTCAAACAAAAATTTAAGAACATCCTACAACAACTCTCCTTGTTCAAAATAAGCTCTTGATGCAAAATTATTCTAAAGGAAAAAAAAACAATGTTAGTTATGCAATATAATTATTAAACAGTGTGAAAGTTATTATAAAACAATATAATCCATAACACTATAAGCAATATCTCACCGAAAACCATATATTCCATTGAAATTCATCCGCAGTAAGCTTGTTGGCTTGTTTATCCCAATAAACTTCAGGAGTATTTATCATATGTTCAAAAAGATTGTATCGAAAACGAATATGTCTAACACGATCGACAACTTCATCAACCTCGTAAATCTTATTGTAAACATCTTTTAGGTACAAACGAGCAACGTCGATACCTTCGAAATGATTGAGGGCATTATAGTGCCACAACCCTCTTTTTTTCTGCCCAACAAGTGAAGAAATTAAACTTATTATTTCTTCTTCGGTCCAAATAATTTCATTATCTGGAGTTTTGTAAAAATAATGGGCTTGATTATATGTTGACATATTTTTCCAGGCAATAGAAAGTAGAAACTATTGAAAACAAATATTATATGCTAACATCTTCTTTGTACTTATAGACAGTTGCAAAAAAAGTAGATTTTCAACTTTTCTAATATATTATAGACAACTCACATAAAGTTTGCATTGTATAATCAATTTACATACACATGCATGAATAGTTCTTACAAAAAGCTTACATTTTACAAGTACAAATTTGTCATTCTCAAAAGACCATTATGTAGACATTGTAATGAATGATGTAGTAGGTCAAATTTGTTTATAACGACTGTGTACATATTGTTACTAATGTAGTATGTTGATGGTCCCGATGGGAAAACCCATTTTGCGCGTGCGGAAGCAAACATTTCAGTTCAGTGCATATAAAACAGGGGTGAGGGCAGAGTGATTACATATTTTTCATTTTTAAGCTCATGTGTTGTGTTATGTTTATAAACGAATGTGTATGACAATATAATAACATAAAGTAGTAAACAACACAACAAAGTATAGTGGTTCGGAGACTCAAGCTCCTACATCCACTCTCCCGGTTCCTAGGGAAATTCCTTCAAACGGGACTTATCACCCTCACTCGGGATTGCCTACCCTCCCTTTCGGGATTGCTAGATGTTTACCGAGTTCACACTCACCTACAAACTTAACCGACTGATTTGGGTAAGGTTTGTTTGGTTTCCAACTAGGTTGAGATTTTCCCTTACATTTGTTTAGCCTCAATGCTAAGGATGGGAAAATCTCTCTAAGCTTAGGATATATCGTGGGTTGCTTAGATTGGGTTCTAGAACACTCTTGAACATATTTGTATATCTAAGGACTTGTGTTCTATGGTGGGAATGCTTGAATATAAGGCTCTTGGCTCTGTAGCATCTTTTGCATATTCTCCACACTTAATAATGAAGGAAGATCTTGTATTTATAGTGTGGATTTGAATGTTACCGTTGGATGGAGTCACATTCAAATCCATACTATTCTGTAGCTTCTTGCAGCTTTTCCAGGCTGGTTGTCTTCCTCTCATTGGTCCACGTTAGCTGATTCTAACGGCTATATTCCTCAGATTCCTCGCCTTGGAATCATTCAGGATTCTCTGAGTCTCAGTGTCTTCAGTTCTGTCTGAGCCTTCAGGTTACTTGATTCAGCCGACTTCTCTTCAGCGGACCTTGTCTGATCAGGCATACTGACACTCAGGCTGATTGAATTCAGTTCTCTGAATTCAGACATCCTGACCTTTAGGTTACTTTGACTCAGGCTATCTGATTTCTTCTTTGCCTGATCTGATCAGCTCGACTGATCAGATCATCATATCTTCAGTTCAGCATCTCAGGATAGCATCAGGTCAGTACATCAGGTTAGCATATCAGGTTTATCGCATCTGATCTCAATCACGTCTGATCTTGATCATCTGCTCATCTTCATATCTGATCTCGATCACGTCTGATCTCGATCAGTCTCATTTGCTCCTCTTCTGATCTGCAACCTTCTCTTCTGATCTTCTGGTCAGTTTCTTTCTGATCAGCTTATATGTTCTTCTGATCACCATATCAGCTTGACTGTTCTTCTGATTATCTGATCTTTTGACCTTCTGATTCTTTTGATCAGCTGGCTTAGCTTATCTTCTCTTCTGATTTTGCACAGCTCATCAGTTAACTCCGAACTCATCTAACACATCTGATCTCGATCAGTCTCGTCTGCAGCCTCGTCTGATCTCGATCATCTTCTTCTGATTTCGTGAGTTCCCCCTCAATTTGTTCTTTCGTTCCCCCTCAACTTGTTATCTGTAAATCAGCTTCAATAACACAAGTTGATAATGTTTTGGCATAATTCATCAAAACTAAAATATCCCAACATATGTGATTTATGTTAATTAAAGATAGATGTTAAGTTTAATATATGTAATGCATTTTTCAAATAATTTTTATAACAACACAACAAATAATATTAAGGTCTTCTTATATATATTTTTAGTTTATTTATTGTAATTTATCTACATCTACATAAAAATAGTAATAAAATATATATTTTAAAAAACCGATAATGCCAACTCGATTCCAACTCGTTTAAATTTTATTTCCAACTCATAAAACAAGTATCATTCATGGAGACGTAAATGATTTTTATTTATAAAATAAATAAAAAACAAAGCCCAAAAGGCCCAATTGAATAACACACTGACCACACAGTCCAATAGGCCCAATATAACAAAACACACACCACATTGCCCAAAAATTCATGGATAATAAAAACATGTAATTAAACATGTATGACTAAAAATATAAATTAACATATGAACAATTAAAATTACTTTATTTAAGTGTCATTTAATATTCAATAGAAAATTAAAAATAACAGGTTTTAATTAATTTGGGCCGATCCAGTATTTCCATGTTCCTATTTTGGATAGAGCACCGATTCATTTAGGGTTAAGGCCCCCCGTTCAAAATTCATAATTAATACGGCTGGAAAAACTGAAAAAATACAGCTCTTCGAATTCCGCTATTCTGACGGTCAAGTCTGAATGGACATGACTCTTGGATTCCGACTTTATATTATGTCTATCGTATTCTTCTTCCTCCACCACTACTTCTTCTACTTTGCTTAAAAAATCGGTTAGTACTTCTAAAGTCTTTCCAAGGCAATTTCAACAAGGGATTTCTTCTCCGAAAACATTAATACGATTAGTACGTCTAATCTTTGGAATCACAAGTTATATTTTTTAAATATATGTTTTTGCCAATTCAATTTTGGACAAAACCCCCTATTTTACAAAAATATGTTAAAATCCTAACATTTATGTCTGTTATTTTATGCTCAGATGGCATCAAGCGGTTCAGATTCTGAAATTAGTGATTCTAAAATCAGGGATTACAAAAGGAAAACATATGAGCAGTTCGGTATGGGGAAGTACAACATTAAAAGCAAGACTAGAAAGTTCACATGCCCCTTTTGTAAAGGAAGGAAAAAACAGGTCTATGAATTCGATCATCTGGCCCAACACGCAAGGGCAACAGGCAGTTTTGGAAGCAAAAGTACAGCGAAAGTCAAGGCATAACACCTTGCACTTGCAATGTACCTTGATGACTGGCTAGATAAATCTATGGATAACTGACAAAATTCTCCTGGTCCAGATTATGATGAACTGTTTGGGGAAGGTGAACAAGGTTTGTAATCTCAAATTATATTGTATCTGCTTTCATAAGTTCGATTAGAACCCGTCAGATATTGTTCTTTTAATACCTTACAATAATCTGTAAACGGTCTGAGTAAATATTTCTTTTCAGATGCAGCGAATGAAAACTTGAACAAGGTTGACGTTGAATCTGACAAATCCAAGGACTAGGTGATGCTAGGTGATGCTGAAAAGGGGATGGCAGTTGAAGTTTTATTTTGCTTATTTATATTTTGTTTTTATTTATGTTATCCTGAACAATTTTAAGTTTTTAATTATGTTTTAATATTTTGTATTTTGTTTTAGTTTGTATATTAAATTTTGTATGGTTAACTTTATTAATTCATCTTGTGTGTTTAAATTCGGCTGCCTTTAATTTTTTATTAATTGATGCATTTAATTTGTTCGTGAACTCTATGACAAGTTCGTTTCCAACTCGAACTTCTATTTACTTGATCAACTAAACACTGCAAACACTTGTATCAACTAAAAACCTTTATTCATTTCAATAAATAGTTCTTATATTTTGCTTCCCAACTAATTTATAATGTATATCCAAGCCAACTCTCTAATATCGTAATTAATACTGTTAAGGGTCTTGTAACTAATATTCATTTTTTTTTAAATTTACTTTTATGGTAATGGATGCCATCTGTTTTCAATTTATCATCCAACTCTGTGCCAACCTGAAGATAAAATATATTTAATGGACCAACACATTATTTTCTTATTAATATGTACGAATAAAAGTCTTTTGATATAAATAAAGAGTTCTTATGATTATGTTAGACTTAGATATGTTTTGCCAACTTTTTGCCAACTAGTTTAACAACACAAACAAAGAATATTGTCAAGGACTTAAAACCCTAAACTGCTTTCATACACAGAAGTTACTATTCGGACGTTACAAACTGTAGGTCCCGAACGGGTTTAGTGAGGGCAGAAGTCTAGAGGGGAGGGGTGAATAGACTTCTGAAAACTTTTTCGTCTTGATCGTGTGAGGGGCGATTAGCTTTGATCAGTCTTGAGTGAATCGATTTGGCTGATAACCAACTTCTTGATCGCTGAAGCAGATCGATTCGAGAACTATCGGTTTAAGCGATGTGTGCGGAAGCTTAAGTTTTACCCGTGTGAAAAACCGGGTTTTGATAAATCGATTCCAAGGTTAATCTTTTAATCGGTTGGATGAAGTGTCAGTATGATCGGATCGAAGCTTGGTGCTAATGATCTCAACTTGGAATATATATGCGCTTTTAAAGGTTGTGTGCGATTATGTGAACATTAATCAAAGCAAAGAGAGGCACACAAGATTTATAGTGGTTCGGACAAACCGGTCCTACGCCCACTCTTCCCTATCAAAAGGGGGCACCGACTTAACCAATCGGACTTTGTTTTATGTGTAAGTCCAACACAAGACAACCGACTAGATGTTTAAAGAGTTCACACTCAACCGATCCTTAAATCTAACTAGAAACCCTAGTGCGAAATCTTGCTAAACAACTTAACCTAACTTGGGGGTTTGGGTAAGATTGTTGAGGTTCAACTATGAAATCTTTTCTTGCGTATAAGTAGCCTAATCAGCTAGATGAAAAGATTTCTATGCTAAGAACTTAGGGATGAACACTTAATAAAAATATTATTCTTGATCGTGTTCTTGTGCGGAAATCTGAAATTAGCTTGAGCTTCTTGATTGTTCAGCATTTTCGTTCGTTATTTCAGTATCTCACTCTAAAGTGTGATCCCATATATATAGACCTTGAAATCAAAGAGCCGTTGGAGAGCAATTTGAATTTCAGTTATATTTGGTAGAACTTCGTGGGCTTGATGTGACTAGCTCGAGTGGCGGCATGGCGAAAAGCGTGAATTTGTACTTTGTAGCCCGTTTCAGAGGTAAAATCAAATCCCGCAATTGCGGCTCCGATCATACGTGTCTTGTTCTTATTGGATAGCAGACTCACTTTTCAAAGTCTTTGTTCTTCCAACTAAGCTTGACATTCTTCTTGTTCAGATCATCGACGTATGATTAGGTGAAACATCGATTTCACTGGTGAGTCGACCGATCGGTCTACGATAGAGTCTTCGTCGGGTTAGGTTGACTTAGCTTCAACTAGCGGAACTTACCGATGTAGGTCTTCTGGTCTGATCATCTGGAAGTCATCTGATCTTCGAGTATCCTGAGTTTGAGCTTCATGACTTGGTGAGATATCATTTGGATCGGATCGATCGATCTTCAGACTTTTCTAGCGTTCTGGCCTGTCGGATATCAGCTTGTTCTTTGAGTCTTCAGATCTGACCTATACATATTGAGTTCCCCCTCAATATGTGACCTATCTATTACATCGGTTGTTCTATAAATAATTATCAAACTGGTCTCCTATGCGAGTAATATAAACATCATCTACCTAATGTGTCCGATTTGGTCCTATTACATGTGTTGTTGGAACTTTCATCAAAACTATAAATTTCCCAACAATTTCCCCCTTTTTGATGAAACCAAAACACTTAGAGAAACCAAAACAAAGTTGATAAGAAATAGAACGATTAAAAAGCATGTAATCAAGACAATGAGACTTTGTCTTAGGATCGTAAAAAAAAAAATAAACTTTTTCTCATTAAAGAATGATGATTACATGTTACATCAGAAAATTTTGAAAATAAGCGCAGCTGATCCTGAGTAGTCTTCTGATTCTTCACTCTTTGGGCTTGTATCCTTCTGGCATCTCTCTATGATCTTGAGGAACGTTGAAAATCTGATAAAGTTTCCATTTGACATCATCGGTTTCTTTGAGGATCGATTATTTATGTTACGCTTTCGGGATGTCAAAGTAGAATCTTTGAAATGCCAATCTGTCGAATGAGCCATCTGCCTTCTTCGAGTACACCAGATGATCATACTCTTGGCGAGTTATTTTTACATTGATCAGCTTGGCCTCATTCTCCGGATACTTGAAAAATCGGGTATTTATTTTCTAACCGGTTGAGGAATTCTTCATCGGAGATTCTTCTTGTGGAACAAGATTAAGAACAAAGGCATCCAGAAGCCATTCACTTCTGATCTTGTTCCATTCCTCAAATTTCTTAGCATGCACAGCTGTTTTTGGGATGATCTCATCAACTCTTGGTGGCGACTTAGGTTCGTACGGATTTTCCAAATTCTTCCTTTCTTCACTCTCAAATTGAATTTCTTCTTGATTTTACGCCTCATTTTTTTTTCCGCCCTTCTTTTCTTCTTGGCATTTTGGGCTTCTACGCTATATCTGCTCTTTGGACATCTTTTCAGCCATTATTTTGTCATGCGTCAGATTCGGGCCGGTTCGTTCTTCTCCGAAGTTTGTGATGTCCTCGCATCGGTTGGTTTCTCACTCTGTCCTTCCCCTTTTTGGTTTGATCAAAAAAAGAGTAGTGAGGTGGGAGGTCGAGAACCAAAGTTGATCGCGATCGCCTTTGTTGAGATCTCGCAATGATATGCCTTGAGTTTGAGCGGTTAGATTTTGAATCGATGATATCGGCTCCGTCTCTTGACAGATTCCATAGCAAGAGAGAGAGTGTTGTGATCGGCTTGTCAAGTTTTCTCTTACGTCAATTCTAGCTTGTCAGTGAGCATCAGAAAAGAAACTTGTTGTTTATCCACTTGAGTCAGTTTGGCATCAACGGTCTTTATCAGTTCGGCTGACGCAGTGGACACAGTTTGGGAGAACTGATCTTTGATTGCCCCAATGTGGGAAATAGTTATTTCCCTTTGATCTTTTATTTCGTTGATGGCAATTCGCCTTTGATCAGCTATCAGTCCCTCAACTTCTTCTTTCAGGAGATCTTTGAGACAAGATCTGATCTCCTGAAGTTGATCACTAGTGACGTGTGACGTTGGAACGTTAGGTGTCACTTGATCTGGTTCAGTTGTTTGTGCCTCCAGTGGTTGGTCATGAACTGCAGCACCAGTTCCACTATCATCGGCAGCTCCTGCATCCTTCATGGTGGCATCTGCTTCAGGAGCTTTGTCAGCAGTCTCCAGTTCGTCCTGTTCCGGCAACCCTAGCTTCCTGTGGATCAGAGCTTTAACAGATTTAGCAGTTATCAGCTCAGCTGGTGATCCCACTTTTGCAGATTTCCTCATGTCGAAATCGAAGTCTGCAAACTCATCTGCACCGCCCATCTGTTCTATAATTATTATGAAGTCTGAGAAGCTTTTTTAATCGAAGATCTCTCCGGTGAGGATCTCCAAAACTTCCTCTCTTATGACGGGTTAGGCGACCAGTGCAGTATCTGACTCATCAATCTCTCTTTTCGATTAGCATTACGATCAATTTCGGTTATGATCTTTGTTGATCTGGACTCGGAGAATTGTCTGTCGATTGATTTGATGAGATGTGGAAGGTTACGGTTGTCTTGAAGCGGTGGAAGGTGGTTGATTGGTTCGACTGCGAGAGGATTACCTTTGTGGAAGCGGTCTTCTGTTTCCTATGAGTAAGCTTTTACAGTTTAATGACGATCTTGATTCGAGTTGAGCGAGTGGAAGGATAGAAGACATCTTTCGGCCCGTTATTACGGCGGTGAAAGCAGTTGGAGCTTGAGGAAGGAGATTGATCGGCTTTGGCTTCTTCCTCCGAGTGATCTGCGAGCTCTACGCTTTGAGCGGCTGCACTGTCGATGCTTCACCTGATTTTTGTGGTGCAAATTTATTACTGGCGCTCTTCTTCATCGACTCATCTTCTATCGCCAGTCATGGGAGCTTGCTTCGCCTTCTTGACCTCTTCTCGAGCCTTTACCGTTTTTCTTTTTTCTTCTTGGGGGCATCTGGTGGGCTTTACGGGGTCCTTCACGATTTGAGTGATTCGCCAAGCATTTGGTGCGAAAAAGTTGCCTTCTTGCCTTTTTCCTTTCTTGGACTTTGGAGAAATCGGCCGCGATATCATCGTCGGTGGCCCAAAAATGATCAAGTGATTTGTGAGAAAGCCTTTATAGGACTTGATCCATTACATTTCCCATTTGGCCTTTGGCAATTTATCTTGAAGGATAAGCGCAACCTTGTTGAGATTGCCGATCTTCTTCTTCGACATACCGCCTCCACTCATCTACTCCAAATTTGTCATGTTTCCCGGAGCGAGAATGGCCTTCAGAACCCGTGCCAATTGATGTTCTTCGCTTCATCAATTATTGCGACCATCCGCATCTGTTTTGACCGATGTAATAGCATCTGGGCTGAATGCAATACCCATTATTTTTTTGACAATATGTCAAACAACAATCGGTATTTTCTCTTGAGCATTGGCCCGACAAACTCAAGTATGATGTTTTCGGCCTCTCTGAAGAGCTCTTTTTCGATCGGCTTTCGTCTTGGTCTCCCCTCAGAATGGGCGGCGAGATCCGTCCTTTAGGTAATTTGAACAGACGGGTTATGTCCGTTATTCGTCGACCGATTTCTTCTTTCAGGATTGCCGAAAAGTAGTTCTTCTCTGGAGCATCCAGATCCACTCTTAAATTCCTTAGGAATTCTAGTGCTTCATCTTTGCATCTTTGGATTGCAATTGAGCGTATAAAATTTCTCAAGTCCTTTTGAAGAATTTGCTCGACCTCCATGGATTCCGGATCGAGTGATATTGAATATGCATTTAACTTATCATCCACGATCCTTTTGCGATTCGCGATAGTTGCACATAATTTTGCCCATACCGTGAGTGATCATTCACATTCTACAGATAAGATAGATTCGGTTAGAGAGTTGTGCATTAATACAAAGAATATCACACAGGCGGAAACTAAGAAGCAATAAAGCATAATACAATAGAAACATTTAAGATCAATGGATTTACAAAGATGCATCAAATAAACATATATTACCAGATTCTGTTTTTCGAAAAGATGATTTTGAAACTTAGGAAAACACTTTGAATCTGAGAGAAGTAATCTGGAGTTTTCAGAGAATAGATCGCAAGTTTGTGAAATGGAAAACTCTGGTCTGTTTTTGATGAACTTTATAAAGACGAGGAGGGAAGAGGAAGACACGATTTTGAAGATCAACCGTTTGAAAAGATTAAACGCTCCAGATTAAGCGGTTTTGATCGTAGGGTCAGGAAAGACACGTACAAAAAACTTTTGGATTTAAAAGCACGTTTAATAGCAGTTAATACATGTACCCCACATCCGCATTAAATGATTTGCAGAGAATACGTCACACGGATAATGGGTACAGTAAGGCAAATAATATCCGATAAGATCCGATAAATAAGCAAAGAACAAAGAAAAAAAAAAAGCGATCGGTTGGTCGATATTGTAATCAGTCAATACCACTTGTCCATGTTGATTTCACTTGTTGATCTTAGTATTCTGCCTAAGCCTTAAAATTTCCCAACTGATCCTTTTAACTGATCTTCTTCACTTGCATCTGATTTGTTGAGGTTTCAAGCTCAACTGATCTTCCTTGAATACGTCTGATTTCCCTTCTGATCCTCCTTTATCAGTTGAAGTTCCCCCTTCAACTGATATTTCTTTTTTTTTTTTTTTTTCATAGACTGATGCATCTGATTTTTGGAGTTTTAAGCTCAGCTGATCTTCCTCATCTGATCAGCTTCGAATGTATCAGATTTTGGTTGACCTAATCTGATTCTTCTCAGATCAAGTCAATTCTTGGGATAAGTGTTACCGCCAAAACTTAGTCTAGAATAGTAGTCTCTATTCCCTAAGTTGGCGCGATTTGTTTTATCTTGTAATTATCGTCCCGAATCTTTCGATATGTCAATCCGTAGTAAATTTATCCAATTATCGATCGCGTGATTCCTACACATTTGTCCTTTTTGGTGCGATTTCTCTAAAAGGTTTTGAAAACTTGAATTTGCATTTGCACCCTTGCTTGGCCTCTATAAATTGGACCAATTGTTTTACACAACATAACCCATTCACCATACTTATCTTCTTTGTAGAATTATGTATCCTGGTGACCCTTATTTCCGGTTAACTTCCTAAAAACACCTTTACCCCTTTTTCAATGATTTGACTTCTCAATTCAACCCTTTCGTCCCTTATTCTTTATTTTTCGTTATCGTCAAAGATTTCACATACGATTGTTGCAAAGCTTTCTACCACCATGGGAGGGAACTCTTTATTTGCAACCGAGAAGACACTTCTCCTAACCGTATGTACCCACCTTGTGTGTCTATCGTTATGACGTAACTACCATCAACAGACTTAGTGTGAAAATGAGCGTGAGTTTGATATGCGATCTTGATCGGTCAACAACCGATCTTCGTGATATCACCTCACCATTTAAAATTTGGAGAGCCCATCGACTCTTTCTTGGGGGCTCGGCTTAAAAAAAATCCTATCAAAGGCATTTGTCGCTCCATTTTTTTCTTGATCTTGACCTCTGCGGCGCCTTGATATATTCTTTTTTTTTTTTAAAGCCTCTCTCTCACCCTTGTTAAGTGGGGGAAAAAGAGCATCGATTTTAAAATCTCTCTCTCTCCCTGCTCCACTTGGGTTAGGATGAGGGTTTAGGGTTATAGATTTAGGGTTTAGGGTTTAGGGTTTTTGGTTATCACTTATGTACTGACCTCCGGGTCCTTTGTTCTTGTATCTTGTAATGTAACCTGACCTTCGGGTCTTTATCAATGAAAAGTTCTATTATTCCATTGTTGTGTAAAATTCCTGTATCTTTATGCGATTTTAAGCTTTAATCTTGTGAATATCACTTGTAAATCTTGCTTGTTTGAATATCAGCTTAATCGACTCATAAAGATGTAAAATAGCCCAACTGATTTAATCAGATATTCCTTTTAAAATGAGCGTTTCCTTTAATCTGATAAACCTTAAATCTGATCAGTTCCTTTAACCTGATAATCCTGTAGATCTGATCGATTTCTCACATCAGTTCCTTGACTGATCTTCTGATCAGTTGAGATACCAGATCGAATCGATTTCTTTCAACCTGGTTAGTCTCTTAACCAGCTGGTTCTGGAGATCATTCCGTCAAACATTTTAGGTGCATTTTCTCCAAGATCCAGAAGCCCTAGCTCATTGCATAATTCTCTGAATCTGATCTCAGCTAGTGGCTTGGTTAGAATATCAGCTTTCTGTATATCAGTATGAATCTTTTCCATTCTGATATTCTTCTTTTCAACATGATCTCTTATAAAATGGTGTCTGACATCCACATGCTTGCATCTTGTGTGTAGAACGGGATTCTGAGTGATTGCAATAGCACTATTACTGTCACAGAAAATAGGTACATTGTTAGCTTCAATGTTATAATCCTCACCGCCGACTAAGCCAGAGCGATTTGGGAACAATGACTTTCTGCTGACCATATATTCTTCAATAGTAGATGTCGTGAATCGATGTCCGCTTTTTGAAAACCACGAGATCGCTTTTTACTTCCTAAGAATCGACATGTGTTCGAGGTGATTTTTTCGTCAATCTTGCAACCTCCATAATCGTAATCAGAATACCCACTAAGCTCTAGATTATCATCTGACGGGTAAAATAAACCAAGATTTACCGTCCCCTTCAGATACTTAAGAATCCGCTTAGCTGCTTCTAGGTGGCTTATCATTGGATTTGCCTGAAATCGCACATACACCCATCTGCGAAGGTTATATCCGGTCTATTTGGCGGTCGGTATAGTAGAGATCCAATGAGAGCCCTATATTCCTTCGATTTGTTTTCGACCATCCTCATCCGGATCCATCTTGAATCCAATCATCATAGGAATTTTGGCTTCCTTACAATTTTGAACTCCAAACTTAGCCAATAAATTCTAGTGTACTTTTTGCTTGGCGGATGAATATTCTTACGCACTTTGCTTCACTTGAAGACCCGTAAAGTAATTCATCGACCCATCATGGACATCTCGAACTTCCCTTGCATCGGTTCTTTGAATCTTTCACATAGACTCTTGTTAGGAGATCCGAAGATGATGTCGCCCACGAGATCTGAACCATCGAATATCTTTTCCATCTTCTATTCTGAAAAAGGTTCTATCCACTGTTTCTTTAGTGAACCCACTATTGATCAAGAACTGAGAGAGTGTATCATACCAAGCTCGAGGAGCTTGTTTCAGGCCATAGAGAGCTTTTCTTAAACGGTACACTTGGTTGCCCTGTTCAAAGCCCGGAGGTTGTTCGACATAAACTTCGTCCCGCTAGTACCCGTTTAAGAAAACACTCTTTACGTCCATCGATACCACAAAGTGAACCCTCTGTGGGAAGCATATGCTTAAATTGCCGAATGGCTTTAGGCGGAGCGGTCGGGTGCAAAGGTCTCATCATAATCAATTTCTTCGATTGTGAATACCCCTTAGCAACAAGTCTTGCCTTATTTCTGGTGACGACGTTTTTCTCATCTCTCTTGTTCTTGAATACCCACTTCGTGCCAATAACGTCTTGATGACTTGGTCTGTCTACCAGTTCCCAAACTTGATTTCCGTCGAACTGTTCGGCTCCTCTGCATGGCTAGAATCCAGCAAGGCGTCTTGTAGAGCTTCCTCTATTGTTGTTGGTTCCTTCATAGATAGATAATAAACAATACATGGCACTTTTGTCGATATCTAGTTTTAACTTTATCAGATGGGTCTCCGATTATCAGATCAGTTAGATGACTGGTTATCCAGGTCCTTCTATTCGATTTGCGTTTTGGAGAACATCGTCCGTTTCTGATAAAATTTCATTACTAGCGATTGGGAGTGGTGCAGAGTTATGATCCACTTGATAAGAACAAGTCTCAGCTGATGTTGGACTCATCATGTGTCGATGTGTCATTCGTGGGAACTTTAGATGTTCCCCACGAACCGGATGGTTCGGTTGATCTTATCTCACCATGTCGAACTTCTTCATCGACAGATTTTTTTCGTACCTTAGGATCTAAATGATCGGTGAATCAGCTAGATCTGGAATGTATATTGTTACAGTTTCTGATTCTTTTTCCTTGATCGTTAGCTGATCCATTTTCTGAACATCAGGTTCTTGTTGATCGGTACATCTTGTTCTGCTAAGATTTCTCTTGATCGAGAAGATGCTTCATCAAAGACTACATGGGGTGTTTCTTCCACAAGTAGGGTTAAATCATTGTAGACCACGAAAGCCTTGCTAGATGAGGAATGTCCTAGAAATATACCCTCATCTTACTTGGCCTCAAAAGTCTTCAACTGACTTTTCCCATTGTTGTGTATGAAACACTTACACCCAAAAACATGGAAGTAAGAGACACGAGGTTTTTCGTCCTTCCACAGTTCATAGGGTGTTTTGTAGTGAGCCTTAGTCGAAGACATCGTACGATTACGAGTATGGCATGCGGTGTTGATTGCTTACGCCCTTAAACGGCTTGGTATCGCATGTTCACTAACATTGTGCGAAAGGCTTTCTTTTTGAGAGTTTTGTTCTCGGATTCATTTACTCCATTTTGTTGTGGCGTCCTCGCGGTGATGTTTCATGTCAGATACCAAACTTAGAGCAAAAAATCGTAATAAAAGAGTTCGTAAATTTCGTACCTTTATCGATCGATTTTTTTACTAATCGACACCCTTCTCATTTTGTAATCGTTTTAGCAATTTTTCGGGTATCTTCGTAGTCATCTCATTCTTCTTGTGTAAGAATATAACCTGTAAACTTGGAATAATCATCCACGATTACGAGTATATTTCGTCCGTTGAGACCGACCGGTGTAATCGGGTCCGAATAGATCCATATGAAGTTGATTTAGAAGATTTGGATGCGGTCCCGAATTCCCTTGAATGAAGCTTTGACTGCTTTTCCTTCCGACATGCAAGACATATGTCCGATCTTTTGAAAATACTTCATTCGGAAGTCCTTCCACTAGAGACATCCTTGCTATCTTATTAAGAGTTTTAAAGTTCAGATGGCTCATTCTTTTGTGCCAGAGCCAACTGCTACTTTTGGAACTCTTGACAATTAGGCATGCATTTCTTGGGCAACTATTTCCAATCATTTGTGTAGATCGTCCCTTTCCTTGAACCGATTAGCAAAAATCTGTTGAGTGGCTCGATTCTTGATAGTGCATTGATCAGTCGAGAACTCAACACTGAATCCGTTGTCGCAGAATTGTGAAACCGATAGTAGGTTGTGCTTCAGACCTTCGACATACGAGACTCCAGTTACTTGTACATCATCATTCTCTAGGGTTCCGAATCCTTTGGTATAACCAAAGTTATCATCACCGAAGAGTACACGCGGGCCTTTCTGTTCTATGTAAGAGCTGAGGAGATGTTTGCTTACAGTCATGTGCCTTGAGCATCCACTATCGATGTACCGAGATAGTTGTGCTAATGATAGCAGTGTGTAAAGCGAGCGAAGCGGTTTGGAGGTTACCTCAGATTGGTCCTCCTCGCCATCAAAGCGAGATCTCATCATCGTCTGCGAAGAGAATATCGATCTTCATTTTCATAGAAGTCAACAAAGCCTTTCGATCGGTCGGTGAAGTCTTCGCGGAGGAGTATCCAGAGTCCTCGAGGGGATAGATAGAATCGTCAATTCTCGACGTATCGCGAACAACCATGGCTCTTACGTCTTTATAACGTTGCTCTCTTTTCGTTCCTCTTTTCTTCCCTTTCTCTTGGCGTCCGTGCGGGCGGTCTGCGCTATAGTGACTGCTTCTCACGGTTGAAGCACGCTCCTTGATCGTTCCTTTCCTTCGGGTGAGTCACTCCGTCTGTATGACCTATCGGTGATTTCCCCTTCGATAGTAATCCGAGCTTCTTCGTCGATTGGTTATCTCTTCCTTCCTCCGTCTCGACTATCTCTTTTCCTTTCATCTCTGTGGATCCCTTCGATCATCGATCGGGTTCAGTTTTTCGGAGATCCATTGGCTGATCTCCTATCTCGCCCTCGGCTATGTTGATAGTCCTTATAGAATCTTCGATACTTACCAAGTTGGACGTTTGATTTCACAAGCTTTCTGGTAAGCAGAGCGATCTGCTCGCTTCGACTCACTATATTCCCAACAGTTCGTTGGCCTTCGTTTCTCTTCTTTGGTTGCCTTAAAAGCAATCGATTTTGAAGTTGAGGCTTCAGCGGGCACCTCATCTTCAACCGCTTGTCCTCTCTCAATCAAATCGAACTCGTGAGCTTTAAGGCTCAAGAACAAGCCGCTTGGCTTCATTTTTGAGATGTCTTGGTAATCCTTGATCACCGCGGACCTTCATATCCCACTTCTTGGTGAGAGACCTTAGAATTTTGTAGTTGATATCTTTATCGGACATCTCTACCAAGTTCTCGGCTTGTTTATAGACATTGTAATTCTTCCATCGAGTTCGTTGATGGTTTCATTTGGCAACATCTTGGGTTTCTCGAACTTCACCGGTCCGGCTTGTATCTACCATCTTTATATCTGTTCATTTCTCTCGCGATATTTGACCCGAGTATCCACATTGCTTTCGCAGATTTGAGATACTTAATCTTTTCTTTGGTGACCTTATCCATTGTTTTCATGATAATATGCCTTGCGATAGTATCTAGAGTATCGATTTCCTCTCTTCGCATCCATCAAGGCCGGGCTTTTTAAATACAAGACCGGGGCAAAGTCTCGTATCTCCTCCGATTGCGGGGTTGTCGTAATAAATGATGATGGGTCCTCTTTCGATGACTTCCATCATTCTCCCAATCGATCGAGCCTAGATGGTTGGACATATATATGGCCCAATCTGCATACTCATCGATTGAGAACTTCGGCAGATCATGATACATACCGAGGTGTTATCCATCTTTGAGTGATTTTGGAAAATGAATGAGTTTTAAAAACGGTTTTTCAAGATCGATTCGATTGACCACAAAGATTCTTCCTCAAGAATCGATGATACCTGAGTCGATGGGTGCCAGAGAACCAACAAACTTTGATACCACTTGTAGGTCCCGAGCGGGTTTAGTGAGGGCGTAAGTCTAGAGGGGAGGGTGAATAGACTTAAAAAACTTTTCGTCTTGCAGATCGGTGTGAGGCGATTAGCCTTTGATCGAGTCGCGAGTGAATCGGTTTGGGTCGATAACCAACTTCTTGTCGCTCAAGCGGATCAGTTCGGTAACTATCGGTTTAAGCGATGTGTGCGGAAGCTTAAGTTTTACCCCGTGTGAAAAACCGGTTTTGATAAATCGATTCAAGGTTAATCTTTTAATCAGTTGACTGAAGTGTCAAGTATGATCAGATCAGAAGCTTGGTGCTAGCTGATCTCAACTTGGAATATATATGCGCTTTAAAGGTTGTGTGCGATTATGTGAACAGTTAATCAAAGCAAAGAGAGGCACACAAGATTTATAGTGGTTCGGACAAACCAGTCCTACATCCACACTTCCCTATCAAAAGGGGCACCGACTTAACCAACTGGACTTTGTTTTATGTGTAAGTCCAACACAGTACACCGACTAGATGTTTAAAGAGTTCACACTCAACCGATCCCTTAAATCGAGAACTAGAAACCCTGATGCGAATCTTGCTAAACAACTTAACCTAACTTGGGGGTTTGGGTAAGATTGTTGAGGTTCAACTATGAAATCTTTTTCACAGCGTATAAGTAGCCTAATCAATTTAGATGAAAAGATTTCTATGCTAAGAACTTATGGGATGAACACTTAATAAAAATATTATTTTTGATCGTGTTCTTGTGCGGAAATCTGAAATTAGCTTGAGCTTCTTGATTGTTCAGCGTTTTCGTTCGTTATTTCCGTATCTCACTCTAAAGTGTGATCCCATATATATAGACCTTGAAATCAAAGAGCCGTTGGAGAGCAATTTGAATTTCAGGCTATATTTGGTAGACTTGCAGGCTTGATGTGACTAGCTCCAGGAACGGCATGGCCGAAAGCGTGAATTTGTACTTTGTAGCCGTTTCAGAGAGGTAAAATCAAATCCAAGAATTGCTGGGCTCGATCATACGTGTCTTGTTCTTATTGGATAGCAGACTCACTTTTTCGGTCGTTCTTCCAACTAAGCTTGACATTCTTCTTGTTCGGATCATCGACGATGATTAGGTGAAACATCGATTTCACTGGTGGTGACTTCGATCGATCTGATCACCGAATCGATCTACGATAGAGTCTTCTGGTGCCGGTTGACTTAGCTTCAACTAGCAGACTCGGCTGATGTAGGTCTTCTCGTCTGATCATCTGGAAGTCATCTGATCTTCGAGTATCCTGAGTTTGAGCTTCGACTTCACCGTGAGATATCGATTGGATCGGATCGATCCGATCTTTCGTACTTTTCTAGCGTGCCGCCATGGGATATCGGCTTGTTCTTTGAGTCTTCAGATCTGACCTATACATATTGAGTTCCCCCTCAATATGTGACCTATCTATTACATCAGTTGTTCTATACAGTAATTATCAACTGGTCTCCTATGCAGGTAATATAAACATCAGTCAGCTAACAGGTCTGATTGGTCCTATTACATGTGTTGTTGGAACTTTCATCAAAACTATAAATTTCCCAACACAAACCATTAAAATGTAGCATAAACAAATGATATGTTAAAAACATGTGAACCCCTAACCGGTCAAAATATCAAATTTGGGACTATACATCTGTAGCCTTCATACACACGGGTTTCTCCATCACATTTGAATGTTTATATATGTCACAACACATATCCAATCGAAAACTTGACCCTTTTGAAGGATCAATTTCAGTGACATTGCGACAGGTTATCGTGTACTCAAAGTACTTGATGCACATAACACCACAGTAGATTGTGTTGTACTGACGAGGGGCATCATTTACTCTATCAATCGTCCACTCACAAATATTACCACTCTCACCCACTGTTCCAATAGATCTTCTTCCTTGAGTGCACAACGAAGGTAGCATTTTCAGCACTTGCTCAAACTTTTCAATTGGACATCCACCATAACCAGGAAGTGGATCATAAACAAACACATGATTCTCTAATGGATTAATCTCGTAAAAAACCCAATGATCTCCATTTATATGGGCAACACCATAAACACCCTTAGCTTTCCACCATGGCAATGATGGCCCATCAATCGGTAAACTACCATACACATATTTCATAATTGTTTTTCCTTTCACATTCCAATCCCAATCCATCTGTTTGTCAGTAGCCTTTTGACACTCGGGATATATCCCTGTCAACATATTCTGCAAACAAACATAACACATATAACAAAAAATATGACTGGGAGCAATTGACAAAACTTCATAACTCAAAACTTACCCAGAAATGTACACCAACACAGGTCCAACAACCTTCAAATAGATCAGGGTATTTCTTGGCCTTCTAGAGTCTCATATTCATAAGAACATCAATATTCTGATAAAAACAATATAAAGTATAAGCACACAATATGATATACAGTATAAGCACACAATATTCTGATTAAAAATTATTTATTACCTCTCTTGTAAGCCATCCTCTTGGATTTTTTAGAGGTATAAAGAATGCAACATCAACATAATCGGCTTGTTCCAAAGGAAGATGAGGAATCATTTCGGTTTTGGTTTTGGGATTATAATTTAGACGGAACCACCTATAAAATTGGTCTAGTATGTCTTTCGAGTATGGACTAAATGGGTCACCATAACGCTCAATTTCATTTATAAACGGTTTTTTCACAGAAACTTTAAACCTCTTTCCATTGTGTCGATTGACAATAGTGTATGGTGATTGTACAGCACAACTCGGCTTTAACCTTCGTTTCGGTCGTTTTGGGACTTCGACCGAACCACCAACTAGAATGTTATTTTTTCCACTTCTTCATTCTCCAATCGTTGATCTTTGACACTATTTACAACATCTTCCTCGACTACAACCTAAAACTAAAACATTTATGTTGCAAGAATTTTTTTTTCTCTGATTATATAATTTTCAAGGTAACTACACCGTCGTATCAACAAAAATGACATACCTCAAGAGGACCTTCTCTTTGTTTTCATGCACAGTTCATATCTTCAACACGCAACCACGTTCTTCAAATAATTTATTATCCCTCTATTACAAAATAATATTAATTAAAAAAATAATAAGTATTGTATTCACTATTTCATATATTATGAGAGTTTGACTTGCCGCTGTTGTCATATCTTCAACGCATTCAACAGTTGTATTATCATTTTTTCCCAAACCTTGACCACCAGACGGAGTACACTGAAATATAAACAAAACAGTAATCATTTAAATTTCTTATAAAAAAAGAGATGTTAACACATGGTTATAGTAAATTCAATTCAAACCTCTTCAACACCCACTCTGTCGGATGATATTTGACATCCACGCTGCTTCATCTTCATCAAGGATGTTAATATCATTTCATGTTTCTTTTGTGTATCCTCTATTTTTTTTAATGACGAATTTAGATTGCAAAATTATTGCTTCACAAACTCCATAAACGAGTCTTCCTCTGCTAATTTGGTGCTGCAACCGGGAACAAATGAGTTTGTTATACGGATTAGGCCGCATCCAGGAATATTAGCTTCATTAGTCTCTTTAGATAATTCTTCAAAACCATGTTCATCAACTAAAGTCTCCAGCTTTTGCTCCCTTTCGCTTGGCATTGGAGGATTGGTGCTGCATCCAGGAATATTATCTTCATTAGCCTCCTTACATAATTCTTCAAAACCATGTTCATCAACTAAAGTCTCCAGCTTTTGCTCCCTTTCGCTTGGCTTTGGATGAAGGCATATCTTCTCTTCCCACTCAACAACACTTAAAAATGCCAAAGAATTCTTCTCCCACTCCAAGGGTATCAATCTTCCAAATACAATATTCTGTTCAAAATTATTACACAAATTATTATGTTGTAACAAATCAATTAAATTTCACTGTGTTCTTGAATATGAGGGAGAAAGGCTTACTTACATTGTCAGCAAAAATCTGAGCTTTTATGGGGTCGTTCAAAACGTTCTCCTTCAAGTTCTTGAAACTATCTGATAAGACGAAAGAATCCCAAAACACCATTCTGGGATAACAATGGTGGTCATCTACTATTTCAATACGGGAACCACAACAACTCCCAACTAAGGGGAATGCTTCAAACGCCCAACACTGTAGAGCATGTACAAAGCCATTTACATAATAGGGTCGTGGCCTTCCTTTCTTCACAGGTCTACCTCTTTTTCTTCGTTTGTTTTTACATCTTTCAACATCTGAAGAATCGGAATGAGTTTTAAATTTGACAACATTGACACGCAAGTCATCTACCAACAATTCAAAAGCAACTCTCCCCCACGGAAATTGGTTGAATTGTTGAAGATCATCAACAATATGGAAGTACTGCATGTCAATTTTATCATTCTTTTTCGTTTTTTACCAAGCAACCCGCATTACGATCAACAATAAAGCCAATTTCAAACTATCTTCCGACTCGCCATTAGAATTGACAAAGGCACTCTTTATATCGTTCAATTCAAGCCCTTTTTTCCCTTGTTTGAATAGTTTATTGTACAATTCAGAACTTGAGGGTAAGCCCGGTATCCCCCCAAATTTTAAACAAGTAACAAGGGCGAACTCTCTAGGACCGAATTCTGCCTTTCGGTTATAAAGATCAAACAAAATCTCTTTTCTTGAAGTAGATGAATCTTGATTAAAAAGGAGATGGAGGTATAGTTGATCTTGAAATATCATATGCCTCAACTTCAAAAACTGACCAAACAATGATAGTTCAAACTTTTTTATGTTTTCACCCTTTAGATGTTTACTAACTAATTTTAAGAGGTTAAGGTCCGACAGTGCATACATTTCGCCATCAAACACTTCGACTTCAAAGATACATGCCATATCTACACATTATCCTGTAGATTACAAAGTATGGAACAACTTAAAAGAATATTGACAAATTTTGCAAAAAAGGTCATCTAATAATCTGAACAATATAGCTAGCTTTAATTGAACAATATAGCTTAGTGCCAACGTGCAACAATACAATCAACCAAGCAAACTTATAATAAGAATCAAATACAAAAAAATTACACCAAAATTCAACGTCATTATCAAATAAATTAAAACAACAAATTCCAACTTCATCTTCAATACCAAATTTCATAAATTGAACAATGAAATGTATTCTATGTTCGTATTGATTTAGTACCCAACAATATTTCTGTAACAATTATCAAACTATAGAAATACCCAACAAAATTTCCAAAAATTGAGTAAAAATTGAGTCATATTTCAGTAACTTACCTTTATGACAGATGAAAGCAACGACTAAGACACCGCACGACACTCTAACCCTATAGAGTATGAGAGTATGACGGCGATGGAGACGGCTAAGGCGGCGACGGAGATGGCTAAGACGGCGACGGAGATAGAAGCCAAAAATGGCTAAGACACCGACTGCTAACACGGCGAAGGCGACTGGCGACGGCAAACACAGCGACGACGAAGAAATCGTTCTTCGGGAAATAAAACAGACCAAAAATGTGATGTGAATGTCAATTTTTTTTTTTTTACTTTTTTACTTTTAATTTAGTCAACATTAGGCTTGGGTTTTGGTTTGGACATAGGGTTGGACAATGGGTTGGATATTGGGTCAGACGATGGTTAGTGAATTGGTTAGTCATTATTGACTTTAAAATTAGTAAAATGGTAGTAAGGGTCAAACGGTAATACCACACCCCTAAAGGGCAAAAATATTTTTTTCACCAAAAGAGGGCAAAAATGGTGAAACGGTAATAACACACCCCTAAACGGTAATAACACACCCCTAAAGGCCTATTCAAAAAGGGTTTTTCTCTTCATCTCCCATACTTAAATAACCTCTTACCAACACGTGTAAAATAGAAAATATGTCGAATATAGTATAATCTATACGTTAGGCGAGACAAGAAAAACAAATGGAAATTCTTTACTAATCATGAGGATTAGTATTATAGGTGAGACCTATGTCACTAGAATGAATATAAATAACTACTATGGAAACTACCCACCTTTTAAAAATTCCGCCCTCGAAATTCAGTTATAACTTAACTCATCAAGTTTTACTTAATACATTTACATTTGTTTTGTTTAGCTAAGGGACAAACATCACACACTTTATTCATCACAGAACTAGAGTTTACATGTAACTGTTTTATCTAAAAAAGTTTCTTAGAAGAAACATGTCCTAGTCTAGTATGCCATAGAGAAAAATCAACACAATGTGAAGCAGAGTTAACAAACTTTACAGGTGGAGCAACTTTCAAACAATATAATCCTCCAGTTTGTTCAGCAGAACCAATCACTTTCAGTGTGTTGTTGTCCTGCAAAACACAATGTGAGGAAAGAAAACTCAATGTACAATTAGAGTATCTAGTTAAATGTGAAATGGACAAAAGGTTGAAGGAAAAATCAACAACATATAACACATTATACAAGGTTAAAAACTCATTCAACAATATTTCCAATAAAGATTGCAGTGGCCATTGCATTGTTAGGCAATTTTATTTTAATGTCAGATGGTTCTGGTTTAGATGTAAACAAATATAAACTATGAACCATGTGGTCAGTAGCTCCAGTATCCAGAATCCAGGAATACTTATCAGTTGTTATGAAATTAAAACAAGAGTGTATACTTGAACTACCTGTTTCTAGAGGATTTTGAGCATGCCCTTGAACAATTGCTCTAGCAGTTGAGTGAGTAGCATCAGGACCCTTCTGCATCTTAGCATATGCCATGAATTGTTCAAACATATCTTGATTGAACAATGGGTTGGAAACTATGCCATCAGCAGAATCAGCCTTTGTCAACACACTGTTTACATTAGTCCCCTGACATTCAATCTTTCTAGGACCCCTAGAACTTTTCCATCCAGGGGGATAGCCAATGACCTATCTATGGTGTGGCCAGGTCCTTCACAATGGCTACACTTAAGAGTCTTTTTCTTGTCTTTATAAAACTTTGCATTTCTTGCCAACATGGCCACAGAATCAGACTGTTGCCCAATCACAGAATCACATTTGAGAGCTCTCTGAGAGTCATCTTGAAGTAACAACGAGTACACCTTAGAAAAGACAATGTGGAAGACTGCAACAGTACTTGAGTCTTAGCAAGCTTCTTAGGTAATTCACAAACACACCCAGCCATAGCCCCACAATCACACTGCAATGATGGCCTAAAGCCCAACCACTCATCCCACAAAGCCTTACACATATTGTAATATGACACTAACGATTGAGAACCTTTAGAAATAGAGCTTAAAGATTTCTCTAATTAGTAAACGCGAGTATCATCAGAGGGAGTATACCTGACATGAAACTCTTCCCAAACCTCTCTGGCAGAAGTGAACTAGTCCAGAGTTTTCTTGATCTCTGGCTTAATCGAGTTGAGCATCCACATCAGGATAAGGTTGTTTTCCCGAATCCACGCAGCATAGACCATACGATCATCATCTTCAACAGGAATGGGTAAAGACCCATCAATGAGCGGGGCTTTGTTTTTCACGCTCAATGCCCTTTTGACAGCATGACTCCAAGGGATGAAATTAGTACCGTCCAGGGGCTCCATAACTATGGCAATTGTAGGATTTTCATTCGGGTAAAGCGCCAAAGGTGAGAGGGGATTCTCAACCAGATTCAACTAAGCGTCGTTGTAAGTGGCCATTTCAGATGAAAAATTCAAGGGCAAAATCAGAAACAAAAACCATAAAATCGTGATATACACAAACAGAGTGAGCGTAGAACTCAATAAAAGATGATCTAAAACCGATCAGAGACAACGAAAGAATGATTCAAAACTGAATAAAAAAGAAAGCGGATCGAAAAATTCAATCGAAACGATTGAAAAACCTAATGCGTAACAATAAAAATCGGAGATCGATTCAAATTGATACCATCTGAAGAACAATATGAAATCAAAAAGAATAATCTTGATTTGAAGTATGAATATTCTGTTTACAAGTGAAAGAGGAGACTGATCGAATGAATTGATAAATTACAAAGGGAATCAACTAAGGCTATATATAATATCTTACAGTTTTAGTTGTAATACTGAAAGGTATTACTTGAAGAAAAATAACCGTCTAACTAACTAAACCAACTTGGAGACTTGACTAATGGAGTGCTTGACTTGGTCAACGGATATTAGCTTTGTGATCTTTATAATTTGAGATGTTACAATTTTTGAGATTGGCACTAGTACAATTTTAGGCGACCGCGATGGAGAACCATATACGAGAAAATATGAGATTGGCACTACCTCAATTTTAGTAAGTAAAGCTTTTGGAGCCACTGTGATGTTACAACGGAAACTTCTGAGAAGTTACTGCATTTTGAGGAACATTTTGGGAAATTGCATTTTTTTAATTGAATTTTGAGAGAAATGGTAAAAAATTCGTATGGGACCAAAATTGTTCTATTTTTTCCTGCAAAATCTTACTCACGCGCCCCTGTTGACTGGAAAACCTATGGGACCAAAAGAGTTAAGGAAACTTGACGGAGAAAACCTATGGGACCAAAAGGATAAAAAAAAATTGGGACCAAAAGTGTAAAAAAATTCACCACGGGACCACTTTTGAATACTATTGGGACCAAAACCGTGAGGTGCCGTGTCCTGTGGGGTGAATTTTACTCAGACGGAAGCTATACTTTACCCCTTTATCATTCAACAAAACTTCAAAGATCAGCAATCGTTCGAGATTCCGCCCAAAATCCAGAGGAAACTACAAAGGTTGTGATTCCAACCTTTGCTGAGTGTATTTGGATAAAATCTATATATTTAGAAGTAAAGTTAGAAATAAAGTTACGAAACAATTTGTGAGTTAAACTCAGGGGTTTAAAATAATAAATTCATGATTTAATTATAGTTAAATTTGTAAAGAAGAATAGCGAAAGCAATGATATTTTGAAGAGGGTAATGAAAAGGAAATTGTTTACATTAACATAAAAAAGAAAGGATTGAGCCAGGAAATCAAAGAAAAAAAATTACACGGAATTACATGCAAATGCAATTGATGGTTACATAATGAAGCTGAAATTGAATACAAAAAAGAGATGCAAGAGAAAATATAATTGAATACAAAAAAGAGATTCAAGAGAATTAGTAGAGGGAGGCTCTCAAGGGTGAATGAGTGAAATAATGGAGGTTCATGGGAGATCAACTCTTATGTTTAAGGGTATGAAGGGACAATCAACGCAGATATTTAGAAGACAATTGACTTCCGCACTCCTGCATCGTGCTCTGCATGGCATTAAAGCTCTATAACTCAGCTGGTTACAAGCCCTTTGCAGCATACACACTCTGCGATCGCTAGCACATTTTTTGCAACAATCAATTTGACCCAAAACTGCTGCTGCTTCAAACATGAGTATCAATGCTACTAAAATAGCAACCTTATTCATTAATGCCATTTCGATCAAAGTGGATATATATATATACATATATGGATTATTCAAGTTCTTTGTTTGTATACCAAGATTGTATATTTTCAGCCCTTTATATAGGCAAAGACAACCCCTACCTTCCTCCCACTCTCAACTAAATAAATAAAGCCTTAATTTGTTGATTGATATTTAAATCTTCCCATCATTATAATAAATATAACGTGCAACCAACATATTTACACATTGGTTGACTAAATCATTCAAATCCACATTAGTAATCAATTTCAAGATTTGCCCAACATATTCAAGTGATATTTTTTTTTTATAGTTGTGTACATTATTTACAATATAGCTTTAAATAAGAGTAGGTCTTAACTAGGTGCATCGTGAAAATTTAGTGTATTTTTTAAACATTCAATTTATTTTATTGAAACGTTTCAGTGAAACAAGTTGCATGTTTCAAAAATGCACTTGAATTGTACGGTGCACCTGGTGCGTACAAGACTTTGCCTTAAAATAATTGTTGGGATTGACAACTTCATCTTAAATTCCTTCAACTCAGATATGCATCCTCAGGAAATTATAGTTAAGGATAAGTGTCTTGTCATAACTCCCTAAATCCAGAATGAAGCCCTTATCGCTTTAACAATCTAGATTCGAGTTGTCACTTAGTAACCAAAAACTCTAATTTAAAAAAAAAATCTTTTTAAAGTAAAGCATTGAGTAAAAGATATAAGTTTTCGTAGTTAATAATGATTTATAAATCACGAAAGAGTGCGGGCCCGATTATTTAAAATTAGATTGTGGCATTATAATAAAAATTGTCGTTTACAAGATAGCATACACTTTAATCATCGAGCAACTTTTAAAAGAGTTTGTTGCTGGGCATAAGAATAAATTCGCCAATAATAAAAGTGAAACATTTATTTTACAGGAGTTCTATATGAGTGTGTATATATATGCATCAATATTATTAATGTTTGGGAAACTCCGTGTCAATCCTGCTGCTGCTTTGACCCCTCGAAGTCGAAATCCTGAAATGGTATTCGGGGAGGGGGGGGGGGGACGTGAGTTACTCCTCACTTATGGGCATCCTGTACGCTGCTATACAGATTGACAGTACGCCGAAATATGATTATCTTGGTAATTTATTAAAATATTATTCATACACTTTTGCATAGATGATTTTTGGAGGATTGTACCGAGTCTTCGTGTAAACTCGTTAGTAGCTTGGTTTCTTATGGTAATCTTATTAGTAGCTTAATTTCTTAAACATTGATGATATTCATAAGATGTATTTATCATGATCATTTGATCATTTCATTGGGATCATTTAGATTCATTTTGGGACACTGGTTGCTCCGACCACATGCAATCCCCTTGTCGCTTCCAACCTATATCGCATGATAATTATCATGTGGGACACTGGTAACAGCTACCACGTGCAATCCCCTTTTGCATCTTCCCACCTCCTTCGTGAAATCGCATATTATGCATCTCATAAGACACATATCATATCGTTCATAAGCTTGTCTATTTTATTAATTATTTTTTATGTTCTTAGTTATAGATTTATATATATTTGTTTAGTTTAGTTCAGAATACACCAACAATCCATATAACATTCAAGGCAATACAATAATGACACCCACCTCGTTAACTTTAATAAAAGTTATAAGACTTGAAAACGGTTTAGAGAGTTCGAGCGTCGCGGAAGTCGTCCGAGTATTAATTCGAGCAACACTTCACCTAGCACAATATTTTCATGTTTTCGTCATTAATTTTTTTTATTGAAGTAAATTATTCGTAGGTCTAATGAGGATGTTAGGCTCTTTTCTTAGAGTTTTATTTACTCGTAATATTTATCGAAATTTTACTAACACGGCTATTAGAGTTTATTAATGATGTCCCGAAATTATTTCTCAAGGAGAAGTCCTAAAGGACTTATATTTTGTAGCACAAAAGGAGAAATGAAACACATAAGGTTCGTGAAAGAAAATAAAATTATCCAAATAATTATAGTACTATCCAATAAGTTTTCAAAAGTTACAATTCTCAGTTTTGACATTTTCTGAAAAGTTAATGTCCCAAAATTTTACTATTAATTTTGGTAAAACGAAATAAAATATTTTCGGCTATCCGATTCTCACCAACTTAGTTGCCAGAACATTATAAATTATTTTAATAATTTAACTGTGTTTATAGGCTCTAGACAAGGCTCGAAACATAAATTGTCAATTTTTTGGCGAAAAAAGAAAAAGATCAAATATATTCAAAAAAGAATTTCCATCAAACGGCTAATCTGATCGACACGAAACTTTAGGACTTTTAAAACCGGTAGTCTAAAGTTTATTGGCAAGAAAATATGTTGAAAAAAATGAACGAAAGTTTGTTATAAACGTCACGAAAGTTAGGTACTTGAGACCAATTTCTTGTTGAAAGCAAAATTCCAGTTTTTTTTTTTGTTTCAGTACGTCGCATCCTTTTGAAAAAAAATCATAACTCCGAATCTACCTGATGAAAAATTACGAAATTTTATATGAATATAGTACACTCGATGAAGTTTAAATTTCCGCTAGTTTTATCTCAAAATGATTTCTAAATCTCAAGATATGAATTTATTTTTAAAGTTTGTAGTTGAAATTTGAGTAGCAGTTTATTCCAGAAATTCCTTTTTTTTTTTTGAGTGACTATGTTCGAGCTTAAAAACGAGCAGCGTAATGATACTAAAATTGAATACCGAGACTACTATCATGTGCTACACACATAAGGGAGTATGTAGATGTTTTAAAAGAATTTTTCAATGCAATAGAGCATTCGACGGCGTAGCAGAAAATCAGTCGAGCACAGTTTTTAATGTTTCAACTTGACAACTTTGAGCGTAAATTTCGGCAGCATAACGGTATAATTTTTGTAAACCAAGAATACGAGCATGAAGTATGTACTTCAAACAACATGTAGAAGTGCTAAGCTAGCAATTTCCATCACGTTTAAGCACTCAATCTCTTCGCCGATTATACGAACGAGCACAACTTTAAAACGGGTTTGTTAAATTACCTCTTGTTGCTTTCTTCTTGGTTAAGCCTAGAACTTGGATGTTTTTAGAGAAGTAGGACGTCGGGGAGTATCGTATTTACTTGGAGAAGACGATCCTGGCTTTGATTTAAAGAAAAAGAGATGGAAAGTAAGTAAGATGAAGAAATAAGAGGAAATAAGAGAGGTGTTCTTCTTATTTCTCATGGGTTTCAAGATTACCTCAAAATGAACACTTGAATAGGGAAATGAAGATGATGAGAACGATGATGATGATGAGTTTGACGATGATGATGATAAACTTGATGATGGTGATGGATGAAGAATGATGATGATGAGTTTGCATCAATTTCAGCAGAGTTTCGGCACTTTGGGAAAAATAGCAGAGGAGAAGATGTTGAGGGTGGATTTATTTATAGAAGCAGGGTGTGATGTCTAAATGAATTTGAAGGTGGATAATTTCATGAGTTAAACTAACTTGAATAGTGAAGGTGTAGGTGGCCAATTAAGAGCCAAGTAAAATTTTGTGGTTAGGAAGATTTTTAA
Source organism: Stenogyne calaminthoides (assembly GCA_037126765.1). Taxonomy (NCBI): domain Eukaryota; kingdom Viridiplantae; phylum Streptophyta; class Magnoliopsida; order Lamiales; family Lamiaceae; genus Stenogyne; species Stenogyne calaminthoides. Next base: position 15,346,839 of record JBBCBC010000029.1, read on the forward strand.
GAAAATATTTTACCTAATGTGATTTTTATTATTACTCGGTATTAATCTCATCTCATATCTATATTGTAAGTTAAAAATTTCGTTAATGAAAATTCACGATTTTGTTAGAATTAATTGTTTAGATCTTTTAGCGATTAAATCGTCACGTTCCGAGACGAAAATAATTTATTTAATTATTTAATTAAAAATTTATTTTTCTTAAATTTCTCAAAGATTCTAATTTAGTTAGACAAAGAGGAGTTTTCGTCATTGTTTTTATTATTCGTTAGATTTTTTATTTTTATATCGAAATTCTTAATTTATTAAATATTCTTTTCTTCGAATATTTTTATCTAATAGCTTATGGTAAAAGCTTAATTTAAATATTTCATTTCTTAAAATGCTAGGAGTGCTCTTGCTCAAAATACTCGTCCGATTCCCGAAAATAAAATCTTATCCAATATACACGCTCTAAAATCATTAGAAAAAATCTTAAATCAAATATTTATTTTATTAAGTTCGTTTCTTTTATTACTCTTAGTAAAATTGGGACGGGGTATTACACTTGTACACTAGTTAACATCGTGTAATTGGTGCACAACTAATATTGTACAATGAAAAAAAAATTGTTCACTAAGACAACTCATAATAACCAATTAATATTATTTTTTTAAAGAATTAATATCGATTAAAAGTACAATTCAGTTGCACAGTTCAACTTTTGCATACAAAATTAATATCGATTAAAACTACAAAAAATTCGCTCTAAGGCAAATAAAAAAATTCACACCTAGGTCTGTGTTACTAGAAAAACATTAATGTTTTATTGTAAGTACAAGTATGTGTTAGTGTAATGATAAGTAACACATCGTTGTATTTTTAGTAATACATATTATGTATTGAGAAGTGTGTTATTATATGCACACAAATGTGTTGCTATAAAGAGAAAAATGTATTAATGTATGAACAAAACGACACATCCTTTATTTCATCCGTTTCCCCTTGTGTTTTTTTATGTGCTTCTCCTTCTAACCTGTGACCAATTACCTTAAGTAAAGCTTAAACCATCCGATTACACCATTAAATTAGTAAAAATATATTTTTGTTTTCATCATCATATAATAACACATATTTGCCCTTACAGAATTGGGAATACAATTTTTTTTTTATAATAACACAAATTGGGAACGTATTTTCCTATTTTTCCTTTGCGCAAACTTTAAAAAAAATAAAAAAATTAACCCGGTTCGACTCACACAAAATTTATAAATTTTCAACTCCATTCCATTTTAACTAGTATTGTATGGGAAAGTCCCCCTTATTTCAATAGAGAGGAATATGCATTTTAACTATGTATGGTCACCTATGATTGAAAACTTTAATAGTGTAATTTTTTCACATAGCAACAACATTTCATCTCAATGTAGACTAGAACCGCAACTATTATAAAAGGGGGACCTTTCGAAACCGCAACCAGAACTGCAATTACCATAAGAGGGGGACTACCACCCTACCACAAGGGGAACCACCATAAGAGGGAATAAATTTTGCCTCTCTGTATCTCGAATCCAAGGCTTCGAGATCTTAGATAATAATGGAGCTCTAACCACTTGAGTTATCCACACTTTACTGTAAAATTTATCTTCAAGTATCCCAATCCAACGAAATCGGATAATTTTTACAAACTATTTTCTACAAAATACAATATTATATCAAATGATATTCTAATTATTGGTCAACTAATGCTCTTGACATAAGTATTACATAATTTGTACAATGTCGATGTCTACTTGTTGTTGTATGACAAAAACTTGTGTAAAGACGAGTTCATGAGTTTACCGTGAACTTGATTTTTTTTAGTATTATTGTTATGTATAAAAATTCTTACTGTAATGTATAAAAACCTTGACTTTTATGCACAAAACCTATTATTGTTAAAAAATGCGTTATATTAATAAACAATAAAAGGTTTTGTGTATAACAGTGACAGTTTTTGCACATAACAGTGATAGTTTTTTTACATAACATTGATAGAGTTCATGTATAAACCTTGTGTAATATCCCGTCCCAATTTTAATAAGAATAATAAAAGACACTAGCTTAATAAAATAAATATTTGATTTAAGAATTTTTCGAATGATTTTAGAGCGTATATGTTTTCAAATGTTTTATTTTTTTCAGGGAACCGACGAGCACTTTGAACCGGGAGCACTCCTAGCACTATAATAAAATATTTTATTAAAGTTTGATCATAAAATATTAAAGAAAAATATTAATTTCAATTCAAAGAGAGAAAGTTCAATCTTTCAACGAATTAAGATTTTTGATATAAAAATTAAAAATATGATGAATACTAATACGACGACGGAAAATCTAGTTTATCTAACTAAATTAGAATTATTGAGAAATTTAAGAAAAATCAAATTTTAAATAAATAATTTTTTTCTCGGAACGCGACGATTTAATCGTTAAAAGTTCTAAACAATTAATTTTAACGAACCCATAAATTTTAATTAACGAAATCACGATTTTATAATATATAATGTTTAGTAAATACCGAGTGCTAACAAAAGTTGTACTCCTCCATTAAAAAAACTTAAAGATTGTTTTTTTTAAACGCATTTTTGTGAACGAGTGTTGTATTAGTAATTCAAAATATAATGAATATCAACAAAATGAACTTGTGGCCACATAAAATACATGGCCACCATTCACTCTTATTTTTTTTCCTTAATCACCATCTTCCCCCTATAAATACCCCCATTTACTTCATCAATTCATATATATATGCTCCAACTAAATAACGCTGAAGCACTGCCCATTTGATTACCAACTCATATCAATACTCTTTTCTTTCTCCACAAATTAACTACAAGAAAAGGTAAGAGAGTTTCACTCCAAAAAAATCAATAGTTTCCTCCGTCAAACAATTTTATTTCAAGACGGCAGTTACTTTACCCCTTGATCATTCAACAAACCATCAAAGATCAACAATCGTTTGAGATTCGGCCCAAAATCCAGATGGAAACTACAAAGGTCGTGATTCCAACCTTTGTGTAAAAGTGATGTTCTTATTTCTTTGATAATTTAGTTGCTGAGTGTATTTTGTTAAAATCTGTAGAAACAAACTACTTATATGTTCTTTGATGAATGAATTTCATGCTTGTATTTTTGTTTTAAAAAGTCATAATGTTATGCTGCCAAAATTTATTTACAAAAGATGCTAAGTCGAAACTTTAAAACTGTGCTCGACTGGTTTTCGTGACACCATCAAATCAAATGCTCCGTTAAGTTGAAAACTACTGTTTTAAAACTGAAAGTAAATAAATAATATTAATTATTTATTAATATTTCCACACATGATAGTGGATAATATTTGAGGGTAGTTATAGTGATAACTCCCAATATAAGAAAAAAATATGCGTATTGTTTTCTCAAGCCCGTGAGATACAAATTGAGGATAATATTTTTTCTCAAATACGCTCTCATCTTCTCTCGTAATAAAAACACAGAATACAGAAATATGGAAATCTATATCCTGTATAAATACATATCAAATGTCATTTAACATTGTGAATAATGGAAGCAATTCGTGAATCAATTCTCGTGGTTGTGTTTCGGACTAAGAGAATCCAGTTGTACGTAGAATTCAATCGGGTTTGATATTCTTCCGCTGAAAATTCTGGATTAGATGTTAATGAATTACTAACCATCTTGTTCTAACAATGGTATCAAAGCCATTATGTTTGATTCTCGTATGCGTTTAAGATTCTCATTATGCTTTTGAGATATGTTTTTTTATTTATATTTTGGTCGAAGCATGCATGTTATTATATGATTTTTCAAAATTTTGATTTTCATGAAATGCTGGATTTTGTAAACTCCGTCCCAATTTTAATAAGAATAATAAAATAAAAGAACTTAATAACATGAATATTTAATTTAAAGATTTTTTCTAGTGATTTTAGACCGTGTATTTTATTTCAGGGAATCGAATGAGTATTATGAGCTAACTGCTAACATTTTAAGAAATACAGTATTTAAATAAGCTTTTACCATAAGATGCTAAATGAAAATATTTGGAGAAAATAATATTAAATAAATTAAACTTTCGGGTATAAAAATAAAAAATCTGACGAATAATAAAAACGACGACGAGAAATCCACCTCGCCTAACTAAATTAGATTTTTTGAAGTGTAGGTCTCGAACGGGTTTTAGTGAGGCAGAAGTCTAGAGGGGAGGGGTAAATAGACTTCTGAAACTTTTCGTGAGATCAGGTGTGAAAAGCAAGTTTCCTGATCAGAGTGCGAGTGAATCAGTATGGACTGATATCCAACTTACTGATCGCTTGAGAGCGGCTCAGTTCGGTGTCTATCAGCTTAACTGATTGCGCGGAAGATAAGATTAACCCACGTGAAAAACCAGTTTATCAAATCAAATTCTAAGTTTTCTGAAACAGATCAGATGGCGAAGTGCCAAACTGATCAGATCAGCTGCTTGATGCAGAACTGATCCATACTTAGAATATGCATGCAAATTTGAATATCAGGTGTGTGTGTGTATAAGTATAAAACAGATAAAGCACACAAGATTTATAGCGGTTCGGACAACTTGTCCTACGTTAAAAATGGCTAGCTCTAATTTACCAACGGTCCTCAAACCAACCTGAAACGCACTCAATCGTCCCGGGGCAGAGTTGGAACATTCCGAACATAATGGTATGTGTGAGTAATATATATTAAGACGGGCAATGACCCGCATAATATGCAAGTCGGGTAATGGCCCGTACAATATGCTAGCCAGTTAATGGCCCGTACAATATGCAAGCCGGGTAATGGCCCGTACAATGTGCAAGCCGGGTAATGGCCCGTACAATATGCAATCTGGGTAATGGCCCGTACTGTATGCAAGCCGGGTAATGGCCCGTACATTTGGTTGAGGTCGACACTTGGCCACTGAGTGACCAGTGAGTGTCAGTGTCTCTCCCCAATGTGCCCTCCCCAATGTGCCACCTTGTTATTGGGTCGAGGTCGACACGGGCCGCTGAGTGACAGGTGAGTGCCAGTATCTCTCCCTGATGTTGCATGTTTTCACAAGCTACATTTGAATGTTATATATTGATTACATATGTCTTTTAATAATGCGATCATTGATATTGCCTTCACTTGGTGTATTTCAGACACTCATCCCCCCAAAGTTTGATATTTACAAGGGAAAGGAGCTTGGGCAAGGCATGGCGAGAAGGCGGGCGCAAGTAATTTATGACGAATGTAGTAATGTTTTTAAGATACGAGTCTTGCGCTGTAATTTCCAATAAATTGTCTTGTAATAGTCTCGTCTAATTAATCATAGTTTCTTTAATTAAGTTATTATGCCAATTTGTGAATGTCTCGGCTCATTTATGTGTTATTTTTAAATTTGAGGTGTTTCATAACTTTTGCTCTATGGCCCCGAACTTTTCCACACTCCAGATTTTGATGTCACTCTTCAGGGGTTTTAGCTTTTCTTTAAACACAAAGCTCCCCAACCTTGACATGTATAACTCGCCCATTTTGCTTCCACAAATTTGGCTAACTCAGGGTGCTTTAGCCAAATATTGAAGAAACGAAATGGCTTCGGTCCTCAATTCTGATCACAATAATGAAGGAAAATTGGGCAATGATCTGAGCTACCTTTAGGTAGACCTTGTAATATGCATGATCCTCATTCTGCACTCCATTCGTTAGACACTAATGCTCGATCAATATGGCTATAACATCTCTCATCAAGTCTTGGCCATGTGAACTTTCTTCTAACCAATCCCACATCGATTAAGCATGCCTCCGTAATGAATTCCTCGAAGTTTCTTGAATTGGACCCTAGAAAATACATGTTCCTCCCCTTTCTGTCATTGCAACTCCTCACCTCATTGAAGTCCCCAATCAAACTCCAACACACTACTTGACTATTCTGCATTTTTTCCACCAAAGTTTTCCATAATCTTCTTTTTTCTCTCGACTCTCTAGGTCCATAAATGTTAACAACCCCAATCAATTTTCCTGATGCTAGCCATTTACCCTCAACCCCCACTACCCCTTTTATAGCCCATGCATCTCCTACCTCAAACTTATCAGCATTTCCATAAACTCAACATACCTCCTGACTGACCAACCGAATTAACAGCTACCCACCCCAACCTTGCCTGTCATCCCACACAGAATGAGAACTAAAGGATGAATGGTCACAACATTTTGTTTCTTGTATGCACAAGAAATTCGGACAGAACTTACCGATGAGCCCTCTTGCTTCTTAATTCTCCCTCCAATCCCTCTAATATTGTAGGACAAAATCTTCATTAGGAAACAATTGGCTTGTCGTCGTTCTTCCCCTCATTTGCCAAACTCTCTATTTCTCAAATTCTCCTAAGAACCACACTTTCGTTTTCATCATTAATTACCCCAAGCTTTTTTCCAAGCAACCAAATCTGCTCCGGTAGAAAAATATGGGTGACAATGTGTTCTGCCCCCTCCTCCACTGTTTTCTTTTCCTCTGGTTGAATTCCAGTTTTGTTTCCAATCCTTCTCTTTTTTTTTTTTTTTTTTTTTGCAGATTCACGGAGTCCGTCAGTGAAAGATGCCCATTCTTTTGACTTCTTTTTCATTAATCTCTTCTTGTGCAATCTCTTTACTCTTCTGTCTGGCTCTTCTAAACTTTTCCGCCTTGATTGAATCAGTTGTTGTGAAAATCTATATTGGAGAACCGATTCCCATCTGCTTGGCCTCTTGTTTGTTCATGACCTCCCCCAACATTGCTTTTTTGCTGCGGGCCCGACCCACACTCAGAGATTGCAGTGTTGCGACACCTCCTCCAAATCTGGCGAATAGCACCAATTCTCGCCTACATCTTGCTGCTGTTTCGGAATGAGATCATCCGCCATCTTTGATTGACTCCTAAGAACACTATCTTGACTCTAGCGGCTTTCAAACACTATCTATCCCTTGTTCGCCTATCCACCTTGACGATGATACCGTCTTCAGCCAATAACCACTACAGAAATGATTCATTCTATAGATTGATTGGTATCCCTATGATTTGTATTCAAGTGGTTCTCTTAGATACTCCATCCTGAATCTTCCAGTGGTGCCAGTCGATTAAGTGATCCTTGAGCCACGCACCTACCTCTGCCATGAACAATGGTTTTCCGGATAAATCAGCACCAAAAATTAGCCATTCATGGCTTGGGATAGGGCTAATCTGGACGTTTTTGTAGCCGAGATCGATTAGTTCATTTTTTGCAATTTTCCACCTATCAGGATATCTGGCGGATCCCACAATTGCACCCTTCATCCAGTCGAATTCCTTTTTTCCGGGAGAATATTTTCTCGATGAGCCAAAGATGCTTACTTAGGTCATATCGTTGGATTTTGGCCCCTCCCGCTCTTCAGATGGATGGTTATTCAATTCCATCGCGGCTAATGGTTTTGATTGTGGTTTAGCCTTCTTGAGTGCATCGACGAAGGTCGTATTCTCTTTCCTTAATGCTGGGTTCACAATCCGGCCACTTTTTTGTATTGCCACTGCCATCTTGACCACCTGCTCCACATATTTAGCCAGGTTGGCTCTCAAAATTGTAGCTGCCAATCCAGATGTTGTCGAGGCTTTTTTCGAGTTCACATTTTGACGACACGCCATGAAATCGTGCAAAGGCGTATCTCCATCCCATTTTGTTTCTTTTGTTCGGGATCATTACATCTTTCACTTTTCCGTATTTCGAGAATATGTCCCCAAGATCTTTGGATTTCCATTCTTCTGGAAAATTAGCAATGTAGAAGCTACAGAGCCCGTTCCTACTTGACATTTTGCTATTGTTTCCATATTGTACCTACCATCATTCGGTCGAATCCTACTCATAATTCGGTCTGCTCTACCAAATCTACTAACTCTACCGGGTTTTGGGTGTTTCCTCATGGTTGCACTCATAGGCTTACGGGGAAGGCTTGGGTTTAAAGTTGGTTGAAGGTGTTTACACTCGCTCATCATCTCTCAATTATCTCACGATCTGACAGGCGCCCTTGCTATTGACATAGTTATGTTGTTTGAATTGTTTATACTTCTAAAAAAAAATGTTGTTTCTAACTTTCTAACGATTGTACGCTCACTCCATGTCTATTAAATAATCTTAACACTCGTTTGTAATATTCTTCACATGCCAGAGTTTATCAACCCTGACTCTGGTCATGCTTTCGTTAAGTGAAACAACCATGTCTCACTTCTTTACTCATTGATATGGGATATATCTGATTTAGCCCATAACAGTTAGAGATATTCAGCTCTAACTTTATTATCATAGCTCCGATGTGAGACATTCAAGTCTCACTTCCTAGTTCATTGATATGGAGTAGGTCTTATTTATCCCATATCAATAGGTATAACAAAAACACAGAATAATAAGTTCATAAGTCTAGAAAAGAAATACTTAATAAAAGATAAAGACGATCTTCTTCCCCGTTGTTGTCTTCCTTCTTTCTTCATGAGAATCTGCTTTTCATGTACACAATCTGTCTCCGACGGCTGCATGCTCTGAAGACCGAGCCCGAAGTGACCTTTTAATATCTAAAATTTAGGCTGGAAAGAGTTTAACTCCTGCTAGCCCATAAAGCTCCAGATTTTGGCTCACATTGGACACCTCTGTATGGGCTGCAGTGGGCAAAAATCAGCCCAGAACTTGATGACTGATGTTTGGGCCTTTCTCGAGCACTTCTATTCCTTTAAAAAAGGGCCTAAAATCACTTAAAAATTTAAACAAAAGATCAAACGGACTTTTAACTCATCAAAGTATATATAAGTGGAAAATCACGCAAACAAATCACACTAGAATACAAATAATCACACTTTAAGCAACTTAAATAATGCACTATTTGTTAGTGTTAGTGTCCTAGAGACAATCCATTGTAAGGACATAATGCTCAAATAATATTCAATATTTATTTAATATTATTATTTATTTAATATTAAATATATGGCGTTGCACTTATTAGAGTATTATGTTTGATTGTTTGCATTTGTTCTTATTTGTGTTCCCTTGAGTCACTGTTGTCATTGAGTAAGTGAGAACTCAGATAACATAAGCATGATTCTCAAATAGCCCCAATCGAGGATCATCAAGAATGGGATATTGATGATGCAATAGAGATTGGTGTGCGATCTGCATCATACTCTTAGAGAGTGTAATAAGATCTCATTTACTACGAGATACTAGATATCTCATGATGGATGCACAAATACCTTAGAGGGTATTAGTATAACCATCCGAGAAACTGTTTGATGTAGTTCCACTATATGTGTTTACGGGTGTCTCGTTAGTGGGAGCAATGCGATACTCCTTTTACTTGAGGTTAATACGCACGACATGTGTGGAGTGATGAACTTTGACCATGACTGACGATTGCACCCTTCCATGGGTAGATATGACTTGGATTGGGTTCATCACGAAGTGCATGTGCGTGGTAGTTGAGCCAAGAAAAGGATTCATTCCTCAAAGTGGATTTAGAGAGAATACTCATCTTCTCTTCATAATTGGATCAAAGTCATTGACCAATGCACATTAACTTGGACTTTGTGGCCAAGTGTGACATAAGTGATCAATTAGTGATTAGAGATAAATTGATTAAATTATTTGAATAGACACTTCATCATGTTAAAGACTTAATCGAGTATTCGCGAATGAAAGGAGAAAATCGTAATAGTCCATGTTCAGTTACAGGTAGTTGTACATTTCCTCGCAACGTACCTCATATATTGAGAATGTCCGATTTATTGTCTAGGGTTCAATTAAGACCGTTAGTTTAACTAATCGCTCGATATATGAGGGCCTATGGGTCACACAACAAGTAGTGATTGTTTACTAATTATAGTTGGTTGATTAAATGTTAAATCAGATTTAATATTTAATTTATGGAGAAGTAATTAATAATAGATTAATTTTGAACTAATTATTATTAATATTTAATTAAATTGGATTTAGTTAAATAATAATTCCCAATAATAATATTTGAATATTATTGTAGGATTTAATATATATGAAAACAAATCTTAGAGATCTGTCATATATGGAATTTAAATCCGTAGAGATATATATGTGGGAAATAAATCTAAGAGATTTATTTAAATAAAGATTAGGGATTTTATTTTCTAATTAGGTTAGCTTGAGACTTAAGCTAATCCTCTCCTATATATATGAGCTATTGGGAATTCATATTACGTGAATTCAAATTTCTCCATAAATTCTCTAAGTTAGAATTTTCCTAGCAAATTCATCTCGGGGATTCAACGCTGGCAGATCTGTGCGAGTTAGTAAACGACTGTTACGTGGATAACATAGTTGAAGAATCCAAGTACGAATTGCTATAAGAATTCTGTTTACGTTTACTCGTATTTAATTATGCAACTAATTGTTCGTTGTTGGTGAACGTAATTTTTCCCTGCGCATGTATTACGTGTTTACGTGCCACTATATTCCAACAGTGGTACCAGAGCTCAGGCTCTTATATAATTGCATAATTAAAAAGAAATTTTGAAACAATTTTTTTTTTATGGGGCACGGCTGTTTAGAACAGACCGCACCCCTTTGGGTTGTTTTGTTTTGGGTATCTTCATATGCTTATTTGATAAAGAAACCCATTTGGGCCCTTTCGTCTCCTTCACTGCTCCGCTCGATTAGGGTTTCTGGACAAACCCGCCGCTTCCACCCACCTTCATCCTCCGCCGTGTTCGCGTCCAGAGCAGGGCATCGTGACATCTCGCCGCAGCTCGCAATGCTCGTGGGATGCCGCGATGGGCGAAACACAGCGTGTTCATACCCGCGGCGGCGCGACCTGGTTCAGTGCGATTTGCTTCGGCGTTGGTCACGTCGTCGTCCTAGGCGGCGGCATCTTCATTTCGATTGTCGATTCGTTGATTACACCCCTAGTTCATGCGATTCGCGGCGGAACACCACCGCGTCGCTTCCTCATTTTTTATTCATGTCGATTCACGGGGGTTGCGTGCTATCTTGTTTGACGAAACTCGCGATGCGCCGCCGTGCCGTTCTTGATCTGTTTTTGTCGTCTCTGGTTTGACCACAGATGGCGTCGTGGGTCTCCCTTGCACGCATTGTGACTCAGCTGCAGCATCGAGTCGCCCGCGCGCGCCTAGCGGCGGCGGGGACTCGCTTGCACGCGCCGATTGCTATTGGTCAGATGCATCTGTACAATTTGATTTGGGATGATGCTCGTGAGATGTTTGTTTCAGATGGACTCATTCAAAACTTGAGTAATCTATTGACTGTTTATGATTAAATTGGATTGAATCGGTTAAACTATTGATGGATTGTTGATGTCTGTTGTCCCGATTGGAAGGCGGTGTTCGGGCAGTGATGAGGGAGAGGTTGTTTTGCAAATTGGATTTCAAACAGAACCCCCGGTGCAAATTTTAAAAATTGCACATGAGCCCTTGACAAACAAATACATAAAAATCTAATTTTTAAAATTTAATAAGATTATTTTTAAGAATTAGTAATAAAAGTTGAACTTTTATTTATAATTAATTGGATTAATTATTGAAATTTAATGATTTTAAAATTGAATTTAAAATTGGATTTTGAAATTCGTTTTAAAAGGAATTATTAAATCTCACTTGGCTAATTATTTATTTCATTAATTAGTTAGCACTTTTATAGTTCGCGTTATAACTGTTTGGGTAGGCGGCGCCCAATAAATATCGGACCGTATTAATTATTTGGGAAGACGGCGCTCATATACGTGTTAGTTCGTGTGAAATCATGTTTGGGAAGGCGGCGCCCAATAATTGCTCAAATGTGATGTAGATTAACATGATTGAATCTCGATTAAGCAATTAATACCCCGCCTTTAAAATGTTCCTTACTAAAATATAATTTTCATTAAGTTGAACGATGCCTTCCATCAAAATTGAAAGTAAACCGGAGATTTCGTTCTAATGAGTATTTAAGGCCCAAGTCTTTTGCTCGGATCTACATCTAACGGGACTTTCATTGGGACACATAGTGTCGCTGCTTGATGGTTGTAAATCAACTTGATTTTGTTTCACCAGCCCAAGCAAGGAAACGAAAGTCAAGGGGCATCAGATTGAACTAGGTTCAATCAACTAAGAATGCGATTTTTGCAATTGGTTTGAGAACCTCTGGGTTCTACTATCATAGTGTCAGCCCGGCGGATATTGTGATAGTAGAATGTGGATTATGATTTATGTTAGATATAAATTCGTATTCTTCCGATGAGGTCGTTGAATATGCGAAAATAATGGAGATAAAATAAATTTGAAAGGCCATGTTTATTTTGATTGCTGAATATTGATCATAGGAATTATCTATTTTTATTCCGTTTTTATTTTTTTTTCTAGGATTGTTGAAATGAATAACTTATCATTTGAGAAGCGTTTTGAAAGCGAACAAATTGGTGGGCCAAATTTTCTCGCAACCAAAAGCGTGCGTTTGGTGCTTAGGCAAGAAAAAGATTGAGTCGTGTTGGACACGCATGATCCCTACTACCCGGTGGATGGTCTTTGAAGAGTATGAGGCGTTTTGTGGAAGCTCGAAAAAAGCATCAAGAGGATGCTTTCGAGCTCGATTGTGTTATGCTTTACTCGGGATGACTCGAATCGCCAAAAGCGGCATTAGAAGATGCTTCCGCCGAGATGATTAAACATCTAAAGGATCTCTTTGATTACGAATCTCATTAAAGATTTATGAAGTGATGAGAGATCTGTTTAGATGTTAATTATCTGAGGGAGGGAAGGTTTCTCCTCATGTGTTGAAGATGATTGGGCTAATCGAGAAACTTAGTCATTTGGGCATTGAGCTCAAGACCAACGTTGTTGTTTATATCATTCTTCAGTCGCTTCCCGATTCATATTCGAGCTTTGTGGTAAACTTTAATATGAATAAAGGCGGAATCGACAATGCGAATTTGCATAACATCTTTGAAGACTTTTGAGTCTTCCACTGCTAAGGAAAATCCCGTGCTCATGGTGAGTGCCTCTACTTCTTCTGCACCGAAAGGAAAGCAGAAGTCGGGGCAGAAGAAGCAAAGGGGCAAGGCAAAGAAAGGTTCTAAGCCAAGCTTCCTTAAGCCCAAAGGTGGAATTCAAAAGAAGGAATGGGTGGATAAGGATGTATGCCTCTACTGCAAGCAGAAGGGGCATTGGAAGAAGGACTGCAAGGTTCTAGCAGCTGAAAAGAAGACACAAGGTGTCTCTGCCTTTGGAACAGGTATGTTTGTTATTGAGATAAGCATGTCAACAAATGATACTAACTGCAGGGTATTAGATACCGGTTGTGGTCACACATTTGTACTAATGTGCAGGGTCTCAAGCATAGCAGGGCACTTAGGCCGGGTGAAGTCACCCTACACGTTGGGAATGGAGCAAGAGTTGCTGCTGAAAGTGTTGGCGTTTATGTTTTAGACTTACCCTCTGGTTTTAGACTTGAACTGAATAATTGTTATTTCGTTTCTTCTATTACTCGCAACATTATTTCAATTCCTATGTTAGACACTGAAGGGTTTTCCTTCCATTTTGCAAACAATAATTGTTATTTTTCGCTTAATGGTGATGTTTATGGAAATGCTTCTTTATCGAATGGTTTATACTTGTTGCATTGTGGACATAATATTCTTAATATACAAAACAAACGACTCAAACTTAGTAATCATGAAAACCCAACTTACTTGTGGCATTGTAGGCTTGGTCATGCAAATGAGAACATGATATCAAGGTTAAGGAAGTTAGACTACATAACCCCATTCGACTTTGAGTCTTATGGAAATTGTGAATCCTGTCTCAAGGGCAAGATGATCAACAAACCCTTCTCTGGGAAAGGGGTTCGTGCCAAAGAAGTTCTAGAATTGATCCACAGTGATGTATGTGGACCATTGCCCACTCTAGCTAGGGGTCACTTTGCCTACTTCATCACTTTTACTGACGATTTCTCAAGATATGGATATGTGTATCTTATGAAGCAAAAATCCGAATCTTTTGAGAAATTCAAAGAGTTCAAAGCTGAAGTAGAAAAGCAACTTGGTAAGAGTACAAGACTCTTCGATCCGATCGAGGAGGCGAATACCTTAGCCATGAGTTAATGGATTACTTAAATTTACATTGAATCAATCACAATGGGCTCCTCCGGAACAACGCAAATGAGCGGGGCGTCAGGAGAGGAGAAACCGAACCTTTTGTTAGACATGGTAAGGTCCATGATGAGTTTTTCTCTCCGACATTCTTATGGGGATACGCATTACAAACCTCAATTTACATTCTGAATAGGATTCCATCCAAATCGGTTGAGCATACACCATATGAATTATGGTGTGGCAAGAAGCCAACTTTTTCACATATCAAAACATGGGGTTGCCCTGCAATTGTGAAAAAGATGCTCACTGATAGGTTGGAATCCAAATGTGAAAAGGGTTACCTTGTGGGATATCCTAAGGAAACGAGAGGATATTATTTCTAACTACCTGAGAAACAAACAGTAATTGTTTCTAGGCAAGCCAAGTTACTCGAAGAAGATTATGTCTTTAAGGAACAAGGCCGTAAGATGATAGAACTTGAAGAAATTCAAGAACCACAGGATAACCAAGAGACTGATATCTTTTCAAAGAAACTTGACAAGGGATCAGTGGGAGCATTGAGCAACTCTCATGGTGGAATTTGATCACTTAGTGTTCTTCTTTCAGCCAGTGGGAGCGTAATTGGAGTTGCATTGCCTTTGCAACAAACTCCAAGTGGGCTGAATGAGAACAACATAGTTCAAACTCCCGCCCAAGAGGCATCAGAAAGTGTTGCTCTTGAGGACTCTCCGGACTTTGATGAAATCGATGCACCACAAAATTTTCACGATCAGAATGTACAGCCTGCACAATCACGGCTCTGTAAGTCTAATAGGATTCGTAATCCGCCCACTAGATATTATGGTTTCCTCGTAGAGGAGCATGATGATGTGGAGATCCCGGATAAAGACGATCCTAGAACTTACATTGAGGCAACATTAGATGTTGACTCAGAGAAGTGGCATGAAGCCATGAAATTCGAGATGGACTCGATGTACACCAATCAAGTCTGGAACTTGGTTGAGTTGCCGAAAGGGGTAAAACCCATAGGTTAGGCTACAAACCTACAAAGCTAGGTTGGTAGCAAAAGGTTATAGTCAACGCAAAGGCATTGACTATGATGAGACTTTCTCACCTGTTGCCAAGATCAAG
The DNA here is from genome assembly GCA_037126765.1 of Stenogyne calaminthoides. Taxonomy (NCBI): domain Eukaryota; kingdom Viridiplantae; phylum Streptophyta; class Magnoliopsida; order Lamiales; family Lamiaceae; genus Stenogyne; species Stenogyne calaminthoides. The sequence continues at coordinate 15,362,073 of JBBCBC010000029.1, forward strand.
TCCATTCGAATTTTACTTGCGGTAGCAGCACATCTAGATTATGAGATTTGACAGATGGATGTCAAAACAGCCTTTCTCAAGGCAACATTGATAAGGAGGTGTTTATGACTCATCTGGAAGGTTTTATGTCTAATCCAAAGTCTAATCTTGTGTGCAAGCTAAAACTGTCCATTTATGGACTGAAGCAAGCTTCTAGGAGTTGGAATATCCGGTTTGATGAAGCTGTCAAATCGTTTGACTTCATCAGGAATTTGGAAGATCCATGCGTTTATCGTAAACGCAGTGGGAGAAATATTGTTTTCATAGTTGTATATGTCGATGACATACTAATTATGGGAAACAACATTCCTCTTATGCAGTCTGTAAAATATTGGCTATCAAGGACCTTCATGATGAAGGATCTTGGTGAGGCCTGCTACATCTTAGGGATCAAGATCCATAGGGATAGATCCAAGAGGATGTTGGGGCTGTCACAGTCATCCTACGTAGACAAGGTGCTAAAGCGATTTGCGATGGAGAACTCTAAAAGAGGTTCTGTACGGGCATGTCATGGGATAAAGTTGTTATACAGAAGGATTTTTTCCTTCTACGGAAGTGATATCCGTAGTATGAAGGATATACCATATGCATCTACAATTGGCTCCATCATATACACCATGACTTGCACAAGGCGGATGTGGCCTTGGTATTGCACCACTGGTAGATACCGGCGAGAATCAAGGTGAACCTCCTTTTGGATTTTTGTCAAGAACATTCGAAGTACCTTAGGCGTGCAAAGATTGCTTCTTGGTCTCACGGAGGACAATCGAGCTAGTAGCAGCGGCTATGTTGATCTGAGTTTCAATCCATTTGTGGCGATTACAAGTCGCGGTCGGGCTATGTTTACGTTCTCAATGGTGGTGCGGTTAGTTGGAATAGTTCCAAATAAGAGACTACTGCGAGACTCAACAATCGAAGTTGAGTACATTCTTTGCGGAAGAAATTTGCCAAAAAGCGATCTTGATAAAAGCAGGTTCTTAAGTGAACTAGGGGTAGTTTCGAGTGTCAGCAGTCCAATAAAGTTGTATTGTGACTGTTGGGGAATAAGTTGCACACATCTATTTGGGGTGAATATTTAAATACAAATTTAATTCTTATAATTATTACTAGCATGAATTAATCATATATTAATTCAAATAATAATCCAACAACATATCATGCATATAATTAATTCACGTAAATCCTATGCATGCGGAATTCTACTAGTTTACGTGAACGTACCTCTTAGGATGGCAACGGTCTGGCTGATTAGACTCACCAAAAGAACTTCCCAAGTATTCCCTTAATCCTTGCTCGACTATCCGGTGGTAGGACACTTGCGAACAATTAACAAAAGGAAAATAAATTATGTTGCACCACCTTTGTGGATTTACTAATTTTTCCAGTACATGGAATTGTACTTGGGAATGAAAGAGTGGGAATTGTACTAATAATGTGGGAAAATCTTTCTTGATCTCCAAGAAATCTTGAATATATCACCTATATTCTTTTTCCCATAATTATAATATTCCATAAAATCCCACCTACTATTGGTCATGGGATATTTTCGAAAATTATAGGCAAGATTCCAAGATTTGGATCTTCTTGAATTTATGAGATATTCTTGTATTTCAAGAAATACATATCTTCCATAATATATTTTCAAGAAAATCAAGAAAATCTTTCTTGCCCTTTATATTTCAAAAATTTTGAAATTATCTTCATGAATAACCAAGTGGGAGATTTCTTGAATTTAATGAGATAATCTTGTATTCCAAGAATACATATCTTCATTCCATAACAAAATTCAAATAAAATCTTTCTCCCCTTTTTATCCATAAATTTGAAAAAAAAAATGGAAAAAAAATAAGCAACAATATTTATTTTATTTTAAAACACCTTTTTCCAGTTATTGGACTATATGTTGGGGGCTTAGGGGGGCCTTTAGGAGAATTAAGATTGGACCTTCCAATGGATCTTGAATTATCAATATTGTGCCACAATATTATTCAAGCCCATAAATATTAATTAATCCCACTACATAATTAATATTGCACTATCCATCTTAACCCATATTATAGTCAATATGGCTCCCGATTATTATTTCCCGTGTTTAAGATTATCTAGCCCATTAATTAATTCAAGCTTTGAAATAGCTTTCCATTAATTAATATCTTTTGTCCTTGGTCGAGAAGCGGTTCAAAATTATTATCCATACCGGAAACTAATTTCACTTGCAAGATTTGGTATGATAAAGTTTATGAACCTCCCGGGGGAAAAATCGAACAAAAGCTTCTGCACCACGATTCTCCGTATTAAATCTTAGCAATCACATGTGACCAATAATATTGCCCAAGATAAAAAGTATTGAATCTCGTTGATTCTCTACCCATGATAAGTCAAAGCAATAGTTACCAACCACACGTGATCCTATTTAAGGAGCGAAGATTAAGAAATAACGAACCGCGAGGTCTAATTCTTCCTTGTTCAGTTCTGAAGAATTTGTCCTCCTATAGGTCCTATTCAGTGCATCAGTCATGCACTAGTGTAATCTCTTGATCAAGACAAGCAAATCTGAGCCTTACACTTCAACCTTTCACGATGGGTTGTTCATTTCCATCTAGGTCATGAATGGCGTACTTTTTTAGTTACAAGGAATTTATTAATTTAATCTTACGTGATGCGGTATCACTAAATTAACTACAATGTAACACGACGATTTATTGAGCGGTTATGAAATAAATATATGTAACATTCAATGATATTTAAAGCATCGATGATAAACAATTTATTTCATAAATAAGTCCAAAATTAGGTTTTGATTATACAAAAAAAAAAAGCATACTTTCAATTATAATCCCAACAATCTCCCACTTATACTCAAAGTATGCTTTTAAGTATACTACAAACATGTCTCGTGTAGTTCTAATTAAGTGACATCTAATGTCACCCTCTGAGGGAACCTAATAATTTCATCACTTATACCAAAGCAGAGTTAGCAGCGGTCTTGACACCCATTCCTTCCACATGTCTCTCGAATGTATTGAGGAGGGACCCTTTGTGAATGGATGCGCTGGGGTTGTCTTCGACGCTATCTTTGCCACATATATCTCTCTCTTAACGATGTCTCGTATAAGATGGTATTTCCTTTCAATGTGTTTGCTGGCTTTGTGGGCTCTTGGTTCCCATGAATTTGCAACTGCTCCGGCATTGTCACAATAAACAGTGATTCTGCTGGGCAAATTCGGAACCACATTCAAGTCCACTAGGAAGTTCTTGAGCCAAACCGCTTCTTTCGCTGCCTCGCAAGCAACTACATATTTGGCTTCCATGGTAGAATCTGCGGACGCATTTTCGCTGACGCTTCTCCATGTCACGGCTCCTCCCCCATGCAAAACACACTACCGGGAGGTAGATTTTCAGAGTTTATGTCCGATTGGAAATCCGAGTCCGTGTGGCCGGATGGGGATTGGACAACCGATCGATAAACTAACATTCTATCCCGAGTTCTTTTCGGATACTTCTTAATGTTTTTAAAGCGTCAGTCAATGCTTTTTCGGGGTTACTTTGATATCTTGCCACCATGCCAATGGCAAAACAGATATCCAGTCTCGTACACAACATTGCATACATAAGGCTTCTGACAGCCGAAGCATAAGGAATGCCTCTCATGGCATCTATCTCCTTTTGCGCCTTAGGGCACATTTTCTTGGATAGATGGATTCCATGTCTGAAAGGTACGAAGCCTTTCTTGGAATCTTGCATCTTTGAATTGTTTCAAAGGTGTCTATGTATGAAGCTTGCGATAAGCCTATCATCATTTTCTTGCGATCTCGGTGATCTTGATCCCAAGGATGTGTCGGCTTCCCTAAGTCCTTCATATCAAATTTGTTTTTGAAAGCCATGCCCTTACGATCGATAACACCTTTACATCATTCCGATGATCGAGAATGTCATCTACGTATAGTACTAAGAATACCAATGCGATTCGAACCACGCTTTTTGTACACACAACTTTCGAACTCGTTTTTGATCGAACCCATAAGACTTTATAACATGATCAAAACATTGGTTCCAAGCTCGGATGCTGTTTGAGTCAGTAAATGGACTTCATGAGCTTACAAACTAGGTGTTCTTGGCCTTTTCAATGAAGCCTTGGGGTTGTTGCATATAGATCTCTTCATCAAGACTTAGTTAAGAAAAATGCATCTTGACATCTATTTGCTAGATTTCAAAGTCGAGATCTTGTGACAATCGATAAGAAGAATTTGGATGGACTTAAGCATGGTTTCTGGTGAAAAAAGTTTCCTCATAATCGATCCATTCTTTTCTAAGTATAACCTTTCCCACGAGTCTTGCTTTGAAGGTTTCCACCTTCCCGTCGGTCCTCTTTTTCTCTTATACACCTACTTGCAACCAATGGGTTTGACCCCATTAAGTGGTTCGACTAGCTCCCACACTCTGTTATGAAACATAGAACCCATTTCGGCTTTCATTCTTTGTTTGCCAAGAATCTGCATCCTTGTCTTGGATTGCCTCGTCATATGTCCATGGGTGCGATTCGTCTTGTCCGGGAATCAAGTCGAGGACTCTCCTATTCCCATGAATCTCTCTAAGGCTGTTTCACAACCCTCCCCCTCTGACGAGTTTAGGTTGTGTAAGTGTGTCATTTGGTATATCATCTTGTACAGTTGACATTAAGGCTAGCCCCCTTAGCTCATTTAAGGTAATCTCACTTCTAGGTCTTCTTTCGTTCATATAGTCTTCTTCCAAAAATCTAAAGTGGGTGCTTATTACCACCTTTTGATCTTGGGACCATAGAACATACACCCTTTTTGTTCCCTCGGGGTATCCCAAACAACCTTAATTCCGACCGAGGATCGATTTCCGGCTTCCTTGTCCAACACATAGGCGGACACCCCCAAATCCTCATGTGTCTCATACTAGGCTTCTTGGGTCCACAATTCTTTGGGAGTTTTGGGAACCGATTTGGATGGCACCAAGTTGAGAATGTAATTTCTTTGTTTCCAAGGCATGACCCCGAAGCGACTTGGGAAGATCCTCATAACTCATCATAGATCTAACCATTTCCAAAAGAGTTTTGTTTCTTCGCTCTGCAACCCCGTTTTGTTGAGGGGTTCCGGGTGCAGTGAGCTGGGATGCAATCCCTTCATCAGATAAGTAGTTCAAAAACTCATCGCGGAGGTATTCGCCTCCACGATCGGATCGTAGAGACTTGATACGTTTTTCCCTATGATTCTCTGCTTGAGCCTTAAATTCTTTGAATTTCTCAAAGGTCTCAGATTTATGCTTCATAAGGAAAATATAATCGTACCTTGAGTAATCATCAATAAAAGTGACAAAATACTCATAACCTCCTCTTGCTTTGGTTGAAATTGGACCACACACATCTGTGTGAACGATTTCTAACACTTCTTTGGCTCTATTCCCCTTGGCTCCAAATGCCCTCTTGGTCATTTTACCCTCCAAACATGATTCGCAGGTTGGAATTGGTTCAACTTGGAGAAACTCCAGTGAACCGCCTTTCACCAACCTTTGGATCCCCTTTGGATTTATATGACCTAATCTTAGATGCCATAGAAGTGTCTCGTTCACGTCAGATGAATGTTTTCTTTTCTCGGAAATAGTTGATGTGTTATAGGATGCATTTCATGAGTGGTGTGCACAGTTAATTCTATAGAGATTATTCGACCAATGTCCCATAATAGATACACTCATCATTTCAAGAAATGATGTCATTTTTATTAGAAGAAACTTAGTGTCCTTTAATCAAATTTTAGAAACTGAAAGTGAATTCTTTCCAAAACTGGAAACATAAAGATAATCTCAAAAAAAAAACTTCATCTTTAAAAGACAGGTGCACTTCTCCCACTGCTTTAACCACTACTCATGTAGCATTGCAATATCTACTACTTGCGTAGTATTGCAATAACCGTTACTATCGTAGCATTGCAATATTTGCCACTTACGTAGCATTGCAATAATTGCTACTTTCGTAACATCGCCCAGTGTGATGAGGATCTCACTCCCACTAAGTTGCCGGATCAGTTTGAACCCGTGAAGCAAACATGATTAGTGGATCTCGTATCAACCACCCACGAATGAGAAGTATACGCCGCTAAACAAGTTTCAACAACTAGTGCGTGAGAATTACCTTTCTTTCCGTCCCTTTTGGGGTTGGAACAGGCAAACCTCCATTGTCCTCTTTCACCGCAGCTTACCACAAGCATTCCTCATCTTACCATTGCCCTTGGCAACAGTTGAGTTTTATTGCTTATGGTTTTTGGTCCTCTTCTTTTTCTTGCCTACCCTTGGCCTAGAAAATGAAGACTTCCCACTTGCCGTTAAAGCTTGAGTTTGGTGCCCCATCAATATCTCTGTCGAGACCAAAGCTTGCAACAAATTAGCTAGCGAGGCCAAAATGCTCAGAAACTTTTGGGCAGAGAGTGAAATACCAAATTCATCTGAGTCTCCAGATTATAATTTGCACTCAGAACCTCAAGTTTGTTCAGATGGGCCATCTATTTTGAGGACGTAATCCCTTACGGGTTTGCCCTCCACCATTATCAGTGACGACATTTCTCGCAAGGTGATCTGACGAGTCCCGCATTTTTTACTCGTCAGTTGGCTCATCTGTTTTTGGTGTGTCAAGAATCCACTTGTGCTTTTGTGCACTTAGGACAATCATAATTTTTCATTTCCAATCAATATAGTTTCCATACATACTGTATTGACGTTAAGTATATTAATAGTGGATTAAAAGGTTACGACATGCTGAACTGAAATAAATAACTATATGCATAAGCACAAGTATATCACAAGGTTCGATCACATGCATCATATTAAAATCTCAAAAAATATGAACATGCATCAGCCAACATCTCAAAACAGTTTAAATAAGCCACGTGGGGTGGGTCATTATTTAAACACATTCAAGCAGGTTACAAACAAGAACAGTTACAAACCTTTAATATCAAGATTAATAGTTGGCTCCCACTTGACCAATATAAAATTGACAGGGACTTCGGGGAAGTATATGCATATCAATTTTATACCTAAGTAATAACCATGATCAAAATTAATTCAATTTTATTATCCGGAATAAAATTGTCAATTAATTATTTAAACATACTTAGTAATTTTTTGATTGTGAGATGCAAACACATTTAAACAAATTAAATAATGCATAAGTTAACACAATAATAAATCAAGCAAAGCAGAAAAATAAACATATTGGGCACAAATTATCCAATTGTCATGGTTCGATTTTTCTTTGCTTGATCTTGAAGAAACGCCGTCTTGAATTTCTCCCACTCGATCGTCTCGAAAAAGAACTCCATCTCGAAATGCCACGCCAAGTAGCTCGCAGCCGGGATGCACGCCCGCATCCGGCCGGCCACTCGGCCAAGTCAGCCTCGGCAGCCTCGGCACACCTCGGCAGGCTTCGCCCGCTTGTGCCTCGGCCAAGCACGCCAGCGAGGTTCGGCGATCCCTCGGTGACGGCAGTACCTGCCGCGCATCACAGATCAAGATAGCATCGCGCCAAATTTTTCCTCTCCCGCCCCGAACTTCGGCGCGTATACGATCAATCGCGCGTCAAGCCATCCGCCATCTGTCTCCGTTCGTCTCCCGGACGGTGCTCAGGCCGCAGTGCGGGTGTCGAATCTTCGCTGGGCCCGTCTGTAGCACGATCTCAGGCGTGCTCGGCCCTCGGCCTCGCCCGCCCGTCGTGCTGCATGTTTCAAGTTGCGTGCGTGCCTCGCCACGCGCGTTCGCGCGACTTCGCGCCGCCTACGCCCGGTTCTGGATTTTATCCTTTAATTCTTCGTCTCCGTCCTCGTTTCCGATCCGGTTACAATTTATTTACAAAAAATAAATAAACCTAGATCTAGACTATTCTATTACATTGATCAAATCAAACAAATCCTAATCTACTCGTGGATTTTCTCACGAGACAAAATGAATCTGAACGAATCGAATTAAAAACCACAATTTATATGCATGCATAAATAAACACATTAAATTCCATGACAATTGGATACCTGCAAAACAGATCTAGCAATTCTACTATCCAATTTCAAATTTAATGTCAGCGAATTAAATTACAATTTAAAAAATTCAGAGCCCGAAACCGTGGTGTTTCCTCTTATGGTGTTTGATGAACGACTATATTTAGGGTTTGAATACTCCCTTGCATGTTTTAGGAAATATGCACTCATGTAGCCAATCACCAATTTTTTGCGATGCGGAACATAGTACTCTTGACATGATTGGTGTCTGTCGTTTCGATGTCGATAAAAAGCTGTGTTGTCTTCCCTTGATTGGTTCTTGTCTTCAATAAATGTAGACAAACATAACGGCTCTTTTTGGTCAATCTCTCTGAATGAGATAACCTTAAACAACACTTAGACTTAGTTCCTTTTGTCTGCATATGAATGTTTTGGGCAATATCTATTTTTCTGAATGTTTGCGTTTTTCGGTTTTGTAGTCTTGAGATAGATATTATTCGATTGCCTCACGAACATTGAGGTTATCTTGAGTATTGATATCTTCTGCGTCTTGATAACCTCTTTGGGTCTTGATATCTTACGAGTCTTGATATCTTGAGTCTTCAATGTCTTGAGTCTTGATGTCTTACGAGTCTTGATGTCTTGATGACATATTGAGTCTTGATGTCTTGATGACATCTTTGAGTCTTGATGTCTTGATGACATCTTGAGTCTTGATGTCTTGATGACTTCTTGAGTCTTGATGTCTTGATGACTTATTGAGTCTTGATTTCTTGATTACTTCTTGAGTCTTTAGTTCTTCTTGAGTCTTGATGTCTTGATTCTTCTTGAGTCTTGATTTTCTTGAGTCTTGATTTCTTGACAACTTCTTGAGTCTTGATTTACTTCACCGAGTCTTGATTTCTTGACAAATTCTTGATCTATATCTGCTTGGCTATACATAGTGCAGATAACTTCCGAACACTCTATCTTTGAATCGATTTCGATCTATCAAGATTATCTGAACATGTCATACTCGGGGGGTTTTGGGATCTAATCAAAACTTCTTTATTAAATTCATCTCCCAACATATTTTTTCTTTGCGGTGTAAAAAAGGACATTGGAGGTCACTATTCCAAACCCAAAAGGAATGGAAAGAAAAGGTAATTCTCACGCACCTTTAGTTATTGAAACTTGTTTAGCGGCGTATGCCTCCCATTTACGGGTGGTGGATACGGGATCCACTGATCATGTATGTTTCACTTTACAGGGGTTCAAGCGAACCCGCAACTTAGTGGGAGTGAGATCGTCATCACCTTTGGGCGATCTTCTACGAGAGTGGCAATTTGAAGCGATGGGACCTATTTTTGAAAAGACGAGTTTTAATTTTAAGAGATGTTCTTTCGTTCCTAGTTTTAGAAAAGAATTTGATTTCGATTTCTAAACTTTATCGTGATGGATATTCGGTTACTTTTGACAAAGTTGTTACCATTTCTCTTTATGATAAATTTATCTGTCATGGAACGTTGTCGAATAATCTCTATACAATTAACTGTGCACACCACTCACGAAATGCATCCTATAACACATCAACTATTTTTGATAAAAAGCGTTCATCGGGGCGTGAACGAGACACTTCTATGGCATCTAAGATTGGGACATATTAATTTAAAAAGGATTCAAAGGTTGGTAGAAGATGGTTCATTGGATTCTCTCCGGGTTGAACCAATCCCAACTTGCGAATCATGTTTGGAGGGTAAAATGACCAAGAGGGCATTCGGAGCCAAGGGGAATAGAGCCAACGAAGTGTTAGAAATCATTCACCTGGGCGTATGTGGTCAATGTCAATCAAAGCAAGAGGAGGTTATGAGTATTTCGTCACCTTTATTGATGATGATTACTCAAGGAATGCGGCTATATTTTCCTTATGAAGCATAAATCGAGATCTTTGACAAATTCAAATAATTTAAGGCTCAAGCGAGAGAATCATAGGAAAAGCGTATCAAGTCTCTACGATCGATCGTGGAGGCGAAATACCCAATTTGAGTTTTTGAACTACTTGTCAGATGAAAGGATTGTATCCTAGCTAACTGCACCCGGAACCCCTCAACAAAACGGGGTTCCAGAGTGAAGAAACCAAACTCTTTTAGAAATTGTTAGATCAATGATGAGTTATCTTGGATCTACCCAAGTCGTTCGGGGTCATGCCTTGGAAAGCAATGGCTTATATTACGAACTTGGTGCCATCCAAATTGGTTCCCAAAACTCCCAAAGAATTGTGGGACGGTATGAAGCCGGTTTGAGACACATGAGAATTTGGGGGTGTCCGCCCTCGTGTTGGACAAGGAAGCGAAAAAATTAGATCCTCGATCGAATTAAAATTTTTTTATAGGATACCCCGAGGGAACAAAAGGGTGTATGTTCTATGGTCCCAAAGATCAAAAGGTGGTAATAAGCACCCACTTTTAATTTTTGGAAGAAGACTATATGAAAGAAAGAAAACCCAGAAGTGAGATTACCTTAAATGAGCTAAGGGGGCTAACCTCGATTGCCATTTGTGCAAGATGACATACCAAACGACACACTTACACAACCGGAACCTCGTCGTAGTGGGAGGGTTGTAAGACAACCCGAGAGATTCATGGGGGTAGGAGAGTCCTCAGACTTAGTCCCCGGTCAAGATGAATCAGACCCATGGACTTACAACGAGGCAATCCAAGACAAGGATGCGGTTTCTTGGCAAACAGCAATAGAAGCCGAGATGGGTTCTATGGATCATAACAGAGTGTGGGAGCTAGTCGAACCACTTAATGGGGTCAAACCCATTGGTTGCAAGTGGGTATACAAGAGGAAAAGGGGACCGGACGGGAAGGTGGAAACCTTCAAGGCAAGGCTTATGGCGAAAGGTTATACTCAGAAAGAATGGATCGACTATGAGGAAACCTTTTCACCTGTAGCAATGCTCAAGTCCATCTGAATTCTCTTATCGATTGCTGCACATCTCGACTTTGAAATCTGGCAAATGGATGTCAAGACTGCTTTCCTTAACGGAAGTCTTGAAGAGGAAATCTATATGCAACAACCCCAAGGCTTCATTGAAAAAGGCCAAGACCACCTAGTTTGTAAGCTCAAGAAGTCCATTTACGGACTCAAACAAGCATCCAGAGCTTGGAACCAATGTTTTGATCAAGTAATAAAGTCTTATGGGTTTGATCAAAATGAGTCGAAAAGTTTGTGTGTACAAGAAGCGTGTCGGAATGCATTGATATTCTTAAGATTATATCGTAGATGACATTACGCTCGCCGGGAATGATGTAAAGGTGTTGTCGGGGCGTAAGGGCATGGCTTTCAAAAGCAGGTTTGATATGAAGGACTTAGGGAAGCTGGGCACATCCTTTGGATCAAGATCACTCGAGATCGCAAGAAAATGATGATAGGCTTATCATGAAGCTTCATATATAGACTTTGTCTTGGGCGATTCACATCTGCAAAGGATTCCAAGAAAGGCCGTACCTTTCAGACATGGAATCCATCTATCCAAGGAAATGTGCCCTAAGACACAAAAGGAAATAGATGACATGAAAGGCATTCCTTATGCTTCGGCTGTCGAAAGCCTTATGTATGCAATGATGTGCACGAGTCCGGATATCTGCTTTGTCGTTGGCATGATGGCAAGATATCAAAAGTAATCAAGGAAAAAAAAGAGCATTGATGGCGATTAAGAACATTAAAGTATCTCGAAAAGAACTCGAGATAGAATGTTAGTTTATCAGTCAGATAGTCTAATCCTCATCGGTTACACGGACTCGGATTTCCAATCAGACTTAGATTCCAGAAAATCTACCTTCGGTAGTGTGTTTTGCATGGGGGGAGGAGCCATGACATGGAGAAGCGTTAAGCAGAAATGCATCGCCGATTCTACCATGGAAGCCGAGAATGTAGCTGCTTGCAAGGCAGCGAAAGAAGCGGTTTGGCTCAAGAACTTCCTAGTGGACTTGGATGTAGTTCCGAATTTGCCCATCACAATCACTGTTTATTGTGATAATGTCAGAACAATTGCAAATTCAAGGGAACCAAGAGCCCACAAGGCCAGCAAACACATTGAAAGGAAATACCATCTTATACGAGAAATCGTTAAGAGAGGAGATATAGAGGTGGCAAATATCGCGTCAGAAGACAACCTAGTGGATGCATTCACAAAGGGTCTGCCTCAGAACACATTCTAGATACATGTGGAAGGAATGGGTGTCAAGACCGTTGCCAATCTGCTTGGGAGATATTATTAGGTTCGTGTAGGTGACATTAGATGTCACGCATTAGAAACTACACGAGACATGTTGTAGTATACTTAAAAGCAGACTTTGAGTATAAATGGGAGATTGTTGGGGTTATACTGGAAAGTATGCTTTTACTTTGTATAACCAAACTGAATTTCTATCGTATTTACTGAAACTGATGCTTTAAATATCATTGAATGTTACATATATTTACTACATAACTGTTCAATCAATAGTACGTGTTACATTGTAGTTAATTTAGTGATACCATATCACAGAAGATTAAATTATTAGTCCCTTGTAACTAAAAGTACACCGTTCACGACCTAGATGGAAATGAACAATCTATCGTGAAAGGTTGAAGTGTAAGTCTCAGATTGGCTTGTCTTGACCAAGAGATTACACTAGTGCATAACTGATGCACTGAATAGGACCTACAGGAGGATAAATTCTTCAGCACTGAACTAGGAAGAATTAGACCTCAGTGGTTCGTTATTTCTTAATCTTCGTCCTTTAAATAGGATCGTGTGTGGTTAGTAATTATTGCTTTCACTTATGACGGGTAGAGAATCAATGAGGTTCAATACTTTATATCTTGGGCAATATTATTGGTCACATGCGATTCTAAGATTTAATCTGAAGAATCGTAATGCAAGTAAGTACACTTGTTCGACCCCTTGGGAGGTTCATAAGATTTATTATACCAAATCTTGCAAGTGGAATTAGTTTTTCGGTATGGATAATAATGTTGAACCGTTCCTTGACCAAGGACAAAAGATATTAATTAATGGAAAGTTATTTCAATTGGCTTGAATTAATTAATGGGCTAGATAATCTTAAACACGGAAATAATAATGGGAGCCATATTACTTGATAATATGGGTTAAGATGGATAGTGCAATATTAATTATGTAGTGGGATTAATTAATATTTATGGGCTTGAATAATATTGTGGCTCAATATTGGAAATTCAAGATCCATTGGAAGGTCCAATCTTAATTCTCCTAAAGGCCCCTCAAGTAGCCCAAACATAAAGTCCAATAACTAAAAAAGGTGTTTAAAATAAAATAAATTTTGTTGCCTATTTTTCCTATAAATTTCGAAAATAATAAATAATAGAGGGAGAAAGATTTTCTTTAAATTTTGTTATGGAATGAAGATAAGTATTCTTTGAATACAAGATTATCTCATTAAATTCAAGAAATCTCCCACTTGGTTATTTATTTGAGATTTTTGAAAATTTTGAAGAAATAAAGGAAGGAAAGATTTTCTTGATTTTCTTGAAAAGGTATTATGGAAGATATGTATTTTTTGGAATACATGAATATCTCATAAATTCAAGAAGATCCAAATCTTGTTTTCTTTTTCCTTATTTTTTCGAAATATCCCATAACAAGAGGAGGTGGGATTTTTGCGGAATATTTTAATTATGGAGAAAAGAATATATGAGATATATTCAAGATTTCTTGGAGATCAAGAAAAAGATTTTCCCATATTAATTTTTCCCCAAATTTTCGACCACCACCTCATCTATAAATAGGGAATGATTTCTTCATCCCCTAGTGCAATTCCATGTGTTGGAAAAAATAGAAATCCACAAAGGTGGTGCAACGTATAATTTATTTTTCCCTTTTGTTAATTGTTCGCGAGCATCCTACCACCGGATTAACTAGCAAGGACTTGGGAATACTTGGGAAGGTCTTTTGGTGTGTTCGTGTCAACGAAGTCCATCTTCTCAACTATTGCCACTCCAAAAGGTTATTTCACGTAAACCCGTAGCAATTCCGCATGTGTAGGATTTATGTGAACTGTTTATATGCATGATTTGTTGTTGAATTATTATTTGAATTAATATAGGATTATTTCATGCTAGTAATAATTGTTAGAATTAAATTTGTATTTAAATATTCATCCCGAATAGATCCGGGCAATTAATTCCCCAATAGTTAGAACGTGTCTCCACGGAGGATAACCTGGCTGATCCTTTCATCAAGACTTTGAGTGTTCATATACACACTAGACATTTTGATGGTCTAGGGGTCGGACATGTAGGTGATTGGCTCTAGTTCAAGTGGGAGATTGTTAGTGTTAGTGTCCTAGAGACAATCCATTGTAAGGACATAATGCTCAGATAATATTCAGTATTGATTTAATATTATTATTTATTTAATATTAAATATATGGCGTTGCACTTATTAGAATGTTATGTTTGATTGTTTGCATTTGTTCTTATTTGTGTTCCCTTGAGTCACTGTTGTCATTGAGTAAGTGAGAACTCAGATGACATAAACATGATTCTCAAATAAACCCAATCGAGGATCATCAAGAATGGGATATTGATGATGCAATGGAGATTGGTGTGCGATCTACATCATACTCTTAGAGAGTGTAGTAAGATCTCACTTACTATTAGATACTAGGTATCTCATGATGGATGCAAAAATACCTTAGAGGGTATTGGCATACCCATCGTAGAAACCGTTTGATGTAGTTTCACTATATGTGTCTACGGGTGTCTCAGTTAGTGGGAGCAATGCGATACTCCTTTCACTTGAGGTCAATACGCACCACATGTGTGGAGTGATGAACTTTGACCATGACTGACGCTTGCACCCTTCCATGGGTAGATATGGCTTGGATTGGATTCATCACGAAGTGCATGTGCGTGGTAGTTGAGCCAAGAAAATGATTCATTCCTCAAAGTGGATTTAGAGAGAATTCTCATCTTCTCTTCATAATTGGATCAAAGTGATTGGCCAATGCAAGTCAACTTGGACTTGTGGCCAAGTGTGACATAAGTGATCAATTAGTGATTAGAGATAAACTGATTAAGTTATTTGAATAGACACTTCATCATGTTCAAGACTTAATCGAGTATTCGCGAATGAAAGGAGGAAATCGTAATAGCCCATGTTTCAGTTACAGGTAGTTGCACATTTCCTCGCAACGTACCTCATATATTGAGAATGTCCGATTTATTGTCTAGGGTTCAATTAAGACCGTTAGTTTGACTAATCGCTCGATATATGAGGGCCTATGGGTCACACAACAAGTAATGGTTGTTTACTAATTATAGTTTGTTGATTAAATGTTAAATTAGATTTAATATTTAATTTATGGAGAAGTAATTAATAATAGATTAATTTGAAACTAATTATTATTAATATTTAATTAAATTGGATTTAATTAAATAAGAATTCCCAATAATAATATTTGAAATATTATTGTAGGATTTAATATATATGGAAACAAATCGTAGAGATTTGTCATATATGTAATTTAAATCCGTAGAGATTCATATGTGAGATTTTATTTCCTAATTAGGTTAGCTTGAGACTTAAGTTAATCATCTCCTATATATATGAGCTCTTGGGAAATTCATAATACGTGAATTCATATTTCTGCATAAAATCTCTAAGTTAGAATTTTCCTAGCAAATTCATTTCGGGGATTCAACACTGGCATATCTGTGCGAGTTAGTAAACGACTGTTACGTGAATACCATAGTTGAGGAATCCGTGTACGAATTGCTGTAAGAATTCTGTTTACGTTTACTCGTATTTAATTATGCAACTAACTGTTCGTTGTTTGTGAACTTAATTTTCCGCTGCGCATGTATTACTGTTTACGTGCCTCTATATTCCAACACTATTATCCACTTATCAAATTCCCCCACACTTAAATATTTGTTTGTCCTCAAGAAAATTCTAACAAAAACACAAATGGAATGGAGAAGTCATGGCTTTCGCTCATGTCGTCACTAACAAAACTAGAGTGACATTAGTATGAAGCAATGACCCAAGTAAACCATGACTAGATTCGCAATCCCACAAAATCCATGAACTTAAGGACACCAAGTTCTAACATCATCTACACTTGATACTCAACTCATCAACTTGCTAAATTCCTCAATGTACCTTCAATCCCCTGATGTATGCGGTTCCGATCTGGTATCCGATGAGAGGTATACCTAATTTTGACGAGATGGGTGGCCACTGGAGTTCCCAACGGTGGTGCTGGATTATCCCTTTGTCCAAAAATCCATAAAAGATTTGTTTGGGGGTTCTCCCACCACACTCTACTCTGATAAGGTATTCTGTTTGGATGAATCTATAAGGTGGTATGTGGATATGCTCGTGGCCCTTATACCATCAATAATATCTCAAATATACAGTTATTCTGATCCGTTTTACATTCATACTCATATTAGATTTGTGAGGGTAATGTGCATGCAAAATCACTTAAGATGAGAAATGATGGTATATGTTGTATGATATGTGAGCTCATATATGGTGATTTATTACCTATAATTGATGAACTAAAGTGATTAATATTCTATTCTTTGTTGGCACTGTTGAGCCTTTCAAATCTCCTTGCCATCAGGTTTAGTCCATCCTTGAGTTCCACTTTGAAAATGTTAGATGATTTTGATGCAAATGGACTTTTAGGCTCCTTAGCTTTGCATATCTTTTCTTTTAGTTTGAAGGCAACATTTTTTGTTGTTGAAGTTTCTGCTTTGGATTCATCTTTGATTTCCTTTTTCTTGAGCACAAATTCACTGGCCTTCAATTCAGAGAAGACTTACTGATAAGCCATGGCTGATATATTCTTAGTGCTTTCCATCATCACAACATGGATATCCCATTTGGGTGTGAGTTCTCCGAGAATTTTTAAGGCCATCTCTCTTTTGGTGTACCACTTTCCAAGAGCATTGACTTCATTCGTAATGTTTGTGAATTTTGTCTGAAGTTGGTCAATGGTTTCATCAGCTTCCATTTCAAAGCTATCAAAATTTTGTACAACTACAGTGAGTTTGTTTTCCATGATTTTATCAGTGCCTTGACACATTGTTGTTAGAGTACCCCGTATGTCTTTGGCAGAATCACCATGGACTATCTTTTCCATGGTGGCATCATCTACAGTCCTGTAGAGTAGATTATTTTCTATGTAGTTAAGATTCACCAGCTTTCTTTCTTCAAGTATGAGTTGATCATCATGCTTAGGAAACTCAGTTCTGGGATCTTCTTTCTCCTCACCAATCTCCTTTTGATTCATCACTAAATATCTAAATGGATCTTTAGATACAACTCTCCCCATCCTCTCACGCTGAGAATAGAGATGTGCCTGCATTCTAACTCTCTAGATGTCATAGTTCTAAACTGAGAATAAAGTCAGTTTATGACTTTTACAAGTCATGATGAAAACATATTTTTCAGCACTAATGTCTTTACCACAAAAGACAATTATATACAAAGTCAGCAATCTTTTGAACCACTGCTCTGATACCACTTGTTGGTCCCTAAAAAAGTCTAACACGCGTAGGGGCGGGGGGAGGGGGGGAATACACGTGTGTGAAAACTTTGCAGTTTTTCACAAAGTGAACAGTGAGTCAGATAATTTGAGACAGTAGCACCGAAAGATAATCTCCCTGGGATCAAGTCTACTGAGACAAGAGCCCTGAGAATTGATTCAACACTTCAAATAATCTCAAATGTTTTTAGAGTGCAAGTGTCCTAAAAAACTTTGCATAGATAACCAACTTACTAATAGCTTTTCAAGCTATTTAGTTAGGTAGCTATATATATACTAGCTTTAAGTATGCAGAAGTTGTAGGACTTACTCGTTTATACTCGTTGCATATTGTTGAAAACCACTTTTCCTTTAATGTATAATAACTGTAGTTAAGGTTGTACTTCAGTTAATACCGTTTCAGTGAGATGTCCTCATTGAATGGTTGGTTTTAAACACAAATATTAAATGTTTTTCTAGAAAATAATGCAAATGATAAGCAAACACAAAATCAAGTACAAAAAAAGTAAATACACAACAATTTATAGTGGTTCAAAGGTTCAAGCTCCTACATTCACTTTTCCTGATTGAACGAGAGAATTTCTTAACTCTGGAATTCCTTGTTTTAAAGTATCAATATGTACTGAACAAATCAACCTCTCTCAGGTGATTTGCTCCCTAGGATAAACTCTGACACAATTAACACGCACACCCGAGCACACAGTACATTATATGCACACAATATACCCACTCATATGTTCTGCAACGTATGACACTAAGATAATAATAATATTATTAATAATAATAATAATAATAATAATGTTATTATTAATAATAATAATAATAACAACGCACGCACAACACACACACCTAATGATTCTCTCTATCCACGCACACATACACAAACACAAACCAGAGTTTAGACTCATACAACATACATCTCTGATTTTCATGCTCTATTGTTTTTACATCGGGAGGAAGATGGCACACACACGCTTTCACAAATTCTAAAGCAAAACAAGAAGATGGATTCAGTTATTGAAAGAGGTAGATTTTTAAGTTTTAATCGTAACTTTTCGATGAAAATCAACGCAATTCCCAAAGTCCAATTATGAAATTGTTTGAGGGGTTTTGTTCTCACGTCAACGGCTTTTATTTAGTACCAGAATCGAGACCAACCATACGGTGATGCAACAGAGGCATTTTTTGGAATTGCAATTAACAAAATTTAAAATTTCAGTATGTCAAATGGAATATATAAAGAATCGATTTGTGAATTTGAAATATTCGTGTTGAAAGGAAGATTTTGTTATAAGGACTAGATAACACAACCAAAGTTGTCGGCGAATTTGGCGGTAGCGCCACTATGGACGAGGGAAGGAACATATCGAATAGATCCAATGCCCCTCCACTGGTCTCCACCGTGACACCATATATCAGAGATTGAGAGCATAGAGAGAATCCCCTTCATCGCTGGAGCACTGCCACTCGAGCAGTGGCTCTCCATTTGGAAAGTAGTCCCCTTGATTGCCAATCAACTTCAACAACTTTCTTTGGCTTCTTGTGTTCATTGGATTTCAGATGAAGGGATGTGCAGATGATTTCTAGAAGAGACACATTTGCGTTAGATGGTCTCACGGTGAGAGGAATATAATTTGCGTATTGGTGTTTTAACACTTTGGGAGCGGTGGATGTTAATTGTGCTAGGTTGTACCTCGTCTCATCCATGAGACCGTTTTATATAAGTTTTTGTCTTTTTAGAAAGCTAACAAATTTTAGAGATAGAGAGAGCCATGATTCCCAAATTGGAGATTGATAGAGACAGTGTGTATGTTGAGAGAGAGACAGAGAGAGCCTGAGAGTTCAGCTCTTTTTCAAATTAAAGTTGGATTGTGACGTGTAGATGACTGTGGTATACAGCGTAGATGAGAGAAAAAAGATACATCTCACAAAAAGTAAGAGCAAGGACAAAATAGATATTTTACCACCTAAATTGGACTCCCTCCGTCCACCAAATTTATGTATATTCCCTTTATGAAAAAAGTTACTTTATCTTTATCCCCCAACTATCACTTAATTACTTCAAATGTCATTATAATTTACTCACTAACAATCACTTTATTTATAAATGGACCACACAATACCCCATAATACCTTACTTTATCTATTTTTTTCTTAAAACTTGTGTCTGACTCATCAGACATAAGTTTGGTGGACAGGGAGAGTAGTTTTAATTAATATTCTAAAAAGCTTGTATCTATTGGCAAGTGGTTCGAAATTTATGTAGTCCTCAACAATTTTCCCTTTATATTTCATAATATGCACGGATGAATGACACGTGAAATAATAAAAATTATTCAACGAACAATCATATTCTGAGTTCATGTGTTAAAAATCCAGTAAGGTGGAACACCAATGAAATACGAAAAGTGAAACATGCAGGAGAATTGGACCGTCTTAGACCCCTCAAAAAAAAAAAAAAACTTAGACTATACCCTGATCAAATTATCTCAATATTACATCATACACCATTACTTTTTCCACACTAAAGTCAACTTTATATCTTTTTATTTACAATACATGTCATTACTTTACCATTTAGCCCTCAATATAAACCAACTTATATTAATAAATAACTCTTTCTATTTGCCTCTGTCATTTTATGAGTCTCTTCCTTTTTGCGCATCAAGCGTACATTAGCACCAACCAGCGCCTAAAGAAGCTAAAACACCAACAGTAACCAAGAAAAACTATTAACAAATCAATCCAAAAACAGACACCAAGGAATTGTGCATCCCAAAGCACTACACCCTAAACGAAAGTCGTACATGACCAGGGACACAGACAAAAACCCAAACAATACGTTCAAGCATAACCAAATACAAAGTTGGATTGTCCCTCTTGGCCATTGAAGGGAGAAAATGATCAGGGGGGTTGAAAAATTCGAGCACCAAAAATTTGGACACCAATAATTCGAGAACTATGGATTATGAATTGGAGAGAAATCGATTGAAGTTGAAGAGAAATTAGTTTGGAGAAAATGGAGAAAGGGCGGAAAGAGGCATGATGAATTGGGGATAAAAAATAAAGGAACCCTAATGTATTTCGAGCCAGTTCAGTTGCTCCCGTTAGTTCTTTGACGGTGAAATAATGTTGTCACCAAGTCTGATTTAAAAAATATAATTAAGTGACTAATTTTAATGAAAGGTGAAACTTGATGACCAAAAGTGAAATTGAGATAAAATTTAGTGATCAAAAGTGAAATTAACTCATTTACATTTTATTAATTTTGGAGTTGCAACGTGAAACTGTCAAATCTCAGCCATCAATGACGAGAATTCTCCCATTGACTAGCCTAGTTAGTAGCTCTTTTAGTTTACCGATTTGTATCTTCCTATTTATAGACTAATTAGTTTAGATCTCTTGATTCTTGCTTTCATATAAAAATGTAAATTGTGTTGCATATATTCCATATACACCCACAACCTAAAGCAAGGTTAAATCAATATTTCCTTAAGACATGTCTCTCTCTAACACCCTATGTCTTCTTCTTTCATTGTTCCTTCTCATGATGCTAGCCAACAAGGTGCACTCGCACACAACCACATTCCAAATTGATTCTTTCAAACCAACCTCTGGCGTGTTAACGTACGAACGCGACGCGTTCGTACCATCACACTCGAGATACCTACGCTTGGTAGCAACCGACGAATCGGGCAAACCGCGGAAATCAAGCGTAGGTCGGGTCTTGTACTCTTCGCCAGTAAAATTTTGGGAACACGGGAAACAAGCGTCCTTCGAGACCACCATAAATCTCCGCGTCAAATCAGTAAACGACAATCCTGCTGACGGCATGACCTTTTTCATCGTACCGGTCAACTCTACCCTACCCGAAGGTGGAAGCGGGGGTAATCTCGGAATCTTCGACGCAATCGCATCGGATACCCCCATTTTCGCAGTCGAATTCGACACCTACGTGAACCACCCCGACGACCCAAACTTTAGGCACATCGGAATCGACATCAACTCGAAAGTATCCAAAAATATCACCGAATTCGAGAAAGCGACCGGTCAAATCGTGACCGCTCGCATATGCTACGATGCGCCCACTAGAAATATAAGTGTCGTCGCCACTTACGGGTCGAAGAATTCAACGGTTAGCTACGTCTATGACTTGAAGACCGTTCTTCCTCCATGCGTCCAAGTTGGGATCTCCGCTTCGACCGGGCCCCAAGTCGCGATTTTTGACGTTTTTTCGTGGTATTTCACTTCCACCATGGTGGAGGATAACGAAAATATCGTCGAAGAGAAGGCGCATATTAAAAGTTTTGCACGTCGCATACTACACGTAGATCCATTGATGTGATATCTTTTGTTTCAGTGTGCTTCAATTTGATATGGATTAATTAATAACATGGTTATCTTTATGTTGTTATCAGTTTTGGACAAGAGTGCGTCTCAGGTGCACCCGGGTGCACCGTACACTCGTAGTGCATTTTAGAAGCGTGCAACTATACAAAATAGAAACGTGCAACTATTCCAAACAGAAGCATGCAACTATGGTTCCATATTAACAGGTGCACTTTTTTATGTAAAATAAATCGCACTTTTTAACATAACAAATTGCATGCTTCTAAAATGCACTATGAGTGCACGGTGCACCGGTGCATATAAGATCTAGCCTTTGGGCAATATGTTTGTTTTACGTAATGCTTGAATTTGAATAATTAGTCATGCAAAAATATATGGCAGGCAGATGAGTAATTACTATCATGGTCAGATTAGCCATTCACTCAAATTTCAAAGAATTTTCTAGCTTAATCTGATGGCGGATTTGAATTCTAAATGGGTAAATGGTAGAAGTAGTCCCATGTGAATATTTTGTCTTCAATTTTATTTCCACATTCTTTTTTAGTCTTTTTTTTTTTTTTGGAAATGGTCTCATTCTATTTTTATTTAACAGTTTTGGTCTCAAGAGAATTTTCAAAAAACAAATTTGATCCAAAAAATTCCTTTATTTTTTGCTTGTAAAATTTTATGGGACCATTTTTTTTTTAAAAAAAAAACTATTTTCATAAGGACAAATTTACATGAGACTACTTCTTCAGTTTACCCAATTCTAAAATACTTATATAAATTGTTTTGTTGAGAATTAAGTAAGTTTTATGCAAAACTAGTAATTCTGTCGTGCGATGCACGAATTGAATATTATAATTTTAATTATAAGATGATGTAATGTAAGACGTGAAATATAATATACAAATTCAATTTCAATTATTTTATCTACCAATTTATCTTTTAAATTTTTATTCTGTTTACTTTTCATAATATATGAAAAATATATTGTATATTTGTGGGTGACTAACAATTTATTTAATTAAATTATAATTTTTATTATGTAATAAATTCATTATAATTAATAAAGTTTATAAAATGATACTAAAATTCAAAAAAACTTATAAACTTCTAAAATAAAAATATTTAAATTCAACTCACATAAAATATCAATAACTATAAAATAGATATGTTTTGTTTGAATTTTATTTTTATACGTATAGTATAGATGTTACATAAAATGTCTCTAAAAGTAAACTAATTTGATATATAATGTGTTGAGAAATAATTTAGAATTGATTTTGAAAAGTAACAAAGAAAAAGAAAAAAAAAATGATTGGTTAAAGCAAATTCACTCTTTTTTAAAAAAAAGTGAAAGTCACCTCTTCATCACAAAGCAAGTGGAGTTGCACTTATTTCAATAAATATTATATTCTCTCTCCTCACTTTTACTTTTATATATTTATAGATTATAGATTTAGTTAGTAATATGTAATTAAGACTCAGACTACGATTTGAGAGGCCTGGATTTGAGAGGCTTGGTGCAAGAAATTGGTCATTTGTATTTAATATGATTAATTTAGAAAAATTAATTTAGAAAAAAATGCATTGTTCATTGAAACGATTGCATTGCAAAAAAAATGTATTTTTCAAGAAAAAAATGTATATATACCTTAAAAAATGCGTTGTTAAAAAACACTCGTTACATATACACTAAACACTTTATATATATATATATATAAAAGCAGAAACCGTCTCAAATTTGAAAACCATTGAATTTTCCCATTATTTCTAAATCGGGGGACAAATATATGAGAAAATATATTCATTGAGAAAAAATCTTTATAATCTTTGTAATAATTTCAAATATTAAATTGAAAAAAAAAATCTTTGGGAGAAATATTACTAATAGAAAAAATCTTTTGGTATTTTAATAAATATTAATGAATTGAGGAAAAAATTTTGAAAAAAAAAATAGAAAATGATCTTTAGAATAAATATTAAAAAATATATTCATTGAGGAAAAATCTTTATAATCTTTGTAATAATTCCAAATATTAAATTGAAAAAAAAAATCTTTGGAAGAAAATAGATAAAATCTTTGGAATATATATTAATAATAGAAAAAATCTTTTGGTAATTTAATAAATATTAATGAATTGAGAAAAAAAAATTGAAAAAAAATAGAAAATGATCTTTAGAATAAATATTAAAAAATAATAATAAAAAACTTTGGTATTTAGATTGATCATGATTTTATAATTTTTACCGAATTAGGATTTTAAAAAAATTAATATCTTATATTTTAATTAAATTAAAAATATAATTTAGTATATTGGCGTCCGGATCAAAAGAATTGATAATCATAATATTTATCTTGCAAGGTCCTACTTCATACTATACTACTTTTAATAATCATTCAAGTTATCTAAATGTTGAACATGTAATTGGTATCTAATTCGTCATACATTGAATCAGATTGACATGTATCAAGATTTAAAAAAAAAAAAAAAACAATATCATGATATATATCTTCTAGAAGTATCACTTTTTATATGTTTATATATAAAAGATTCCATAAATGTTGAAAATATGATATTTTATATATACATACCAATACCAACTCAACTGAAGATATAATATAGCCTCTAAAGCAAAAAAAATTACGGAGTAAAAAATATTATTCCTCCCCATCCACTTTAACTATCTTTCAGAAATTAATTTTTTGTTTCAAAATACTTATTACTTATTACTAATTATATTCAAAATGTGCCCCTCCACATATTGATACTAGTATCCAAAACTAAGCAAAAGAAAAAATAAAAATCAAGCAAAATAAAAATCAAACATAAAAAACATAAAAATTATTAGAAGAAAGAGAAGCAAGAAAAATTTAGCATGGGATATCCTACATATTTATTCTAAAGAATTTTTTCCAATCCATTATTTCCAATTTAATATTAGAGTTTGAGGAAATATTTTACATATTTTTTAAAAAAGATTTTTCCATTTTCCAAAAATTTATTTCCCAATTTAATATTAGAATTTGTGGAATGTACTATATATTTTTTTCAAAGATTTTTCTCAATCTATTATAATTTGTTAATATTTATTCTAAATATTAGTTTTTCAATTTGACAATAATTTTGGCAGGAAATATTATTCATATTTTTTTCAAAGATTTTTTCTATTTTTTCTCAATTCATTATACTTTGTTAATATTTATTCCAAAGATTCGTTTCCCAATTTGACAAAAATTTTGGCAGGAAATATTTTACATTTTCAAAGATTTTTCCCATATTCCAAATATTTGTTTCCCAATTTAATACTCCAAATTTTGGCAGAAAATATTTTACATTTTCAAAAAAAATTCCCATATCCCAAATATTTGTTTCCCAATTTAATACTCCCCCATTTTTATTTAAATGTCATTCTAGGGGTTTTAAGACAAGTTAAGGATATATTTTTATGCCAAAATTAACCTTACTTAATATTATTTAAATATTCTTAACAATAATTATTATTGACTGAAAAATTATACACATAGCATGTTTGTAGAAAATTTGAAATTACCATATTAAGGGTACACATGAGATAAAGGTGTAGAAAATACCAGAACGACATCTATTGTACAAATATTTTTTAACCAGGTGGCTTAGCCCACCTGGTCACTGGGCTCCTCATTTGAGTGGGAGACCCATGTTCGATTCCCTCTGGGAACGAATTGGAGTTATGGGAGTTATAAGGTGGATTGACGATTTCATTGAGTATTTGGGTGTTTGGTGTACTAACTACTAACAACTAACTTTGCCCGATAAAAAAATAATCTATTATACAAATATTTCAAAGGGCTAAAACAACATCTAATAAAAAATGGAAGGAGTATTAGAGTTTGTGGAATATACTACATATATTTTCCAAAGATTTTTCTGACAAGTTTTTTATTCCAAAGATTCGTCTACTAATTTGGCAATAATTTCTGGCGGGAAAATTACATGATTTCTAAATTTGGGAATCATGATCAAATCTACATATTCCAAATAAAATCAAGATCATGTCTATTGATTTCTAAAAAAATCATACATTAAATTTCTTCAGAACTTATTATTATTTTTCTAAATTCTTTCCTCCATCCCCCATGTGTGCATATATATATATATACTCACTCTAGAAAAACTCACGCAACACACCGTAAACTCATGTCGGTACTTTTTCTTTATCATAATTTTTTCACAAAATTGCTTTCAAGGGTTTGGGAGAAAATAGATAAAATTTTTGGAATAAATATTAATAAATAACAATAGAAAAAAATCTTTAGTATTTTATTAAATATTAATGAACTGAGGAAAAAAATTTGGGTAAAAATAGAAAAAATATATGGAATAAATATTAATAAATAGTTGAAAAAAAATCTTTGGTATTTAGATTGATCATATACCCAATAATAAATTTATTTCAAATTGATTTGTAAAAATAAATAAATTATATAGTAATATATATTTTCTCGCCTATTTGAAACTCTCCATATAAATCTACATTATCTTCACAATTAAATTTCATCATGTATCGTCATGATAAAATATATTTTAATATTGTAATATATTCCAAATAAAATCAGCTCATCCAACGATAAACCTAATTCCGAATTATAGAGCTATGACACAATCAAACCCGAACTAAAAAAATGTTAAATTGAATCATACCGGTCTCTGCATATTCCAAATTACAGTAAAAACTTCATACAATCTTATTGTCGGTACCGGGAAAAAATATTACTATAGAGAGGTTATTCTTAAAGAGAGTTTTATATAGAAAAATAATTTATTTATTTTTAAAAAATAAATACATTCAATATATTACATATTATACTACATGTATGTACATTTATTAACAAATTCATATATCTATTTAATATGAATTTGACTAAAATAAAAGCATACACTTCAAAAGTATATAAAATACATGAAACAACTTATATGCATGTACCTAGGAACTAAAAAATAGTTATTGCTCACACGTGTATAAATATTTGTTCAATTTATGTATATTTTACATAAAATTAGTACACTTTTTCTATTTCAAGCAAATGGCATCCAAAATTAATAGATATTTTAGACTATCTTAATTATAATGATATATAAATATTTATATATAATATAATTTATTCTTATATGGAGGCATAAATCCTTAAGACGGGATCAGAAAAAAATATGTCTTATTACATTGTGGAGTTTATTCCTAAATATAACTGGTCCCGAGTTGGGAGCGTGACTTTTTATTACTATAGAGAGCTTATTCATATATATAGTATTCGTATAGGGGGTTTTTACTGTAAATTAAGATCATATCTATTGATTTCTCAAAAAATCATACTTAAATTTCTTAAGAATTTATTATTATTTTCCCAGATTCTTTCCTCGAACCCCGTGTATATATATATGTACACTTTCATTTTAACAAATATTCACTCTAAAAAAATTCATCTACACACCATAAACTCACGCTTGGTACTTTTTCTTTGTCATAATTTTTTCGCAAAATTGCTTTCAAGGGTTTGTTTTTATTTTCTATGTGTTTTATTTTTTATTTATTTAAAATAATTGAATATGACCATGTAAACAACAAACTTTTTGTTATTTGCAGAGTTGTTTCAAGTGAATTATCAAAATATCTATAAACTTTTATATAATAAAAGAAATTAATTTCAAGCGCAAACGCAGCGTTTCAAACCTTTTAGTTCTTTAAAATTTTATTTATTTTAAAATTGTGTATTAAATATGAATTATGAATTAGGAATTTTTACAAGAGTTTTGTGTTTCTTGCACATAATCATTATAGAATTTTTCGAAATTTATATTACTAATAATGTATAACTGTGCATCGCACGGGTTCAATTACTAGTATATATATTATATACGTTGCATATATGTTGGAGAAATTAATGATGAGACCCGGTCAATGTTTATCCCATATTTGAATTTGAACTTATCTGTTAGGTTCATTGAATTTGGACATTTCGTAAACTCCAAGTCAGTGACTTTCCTGAGATCACGCAGTCAATAACTGCCTAAGATTTTAGTGGACCTCAACTTATTTCTCAACGTCTTCTGAATAGGAATTCATCTATATATTGGTTTTTCATTATTTTAAAAAATATTTTTTTGGAAAAAGAACTTTTAGAAAACTCCCATAAAACTTTTTGCATAGAGTTTTGAGAAAACTTTTGCATATATTTTTAAAGATTTTGTTCTGCTTCATATTCCTTTGACGTCATTGAAGCTTTTTCTTTTCAAATTGGTCCATTGAAAATTAAAATGTGAAACCGTTTTTTCTTTTTGGGGATTTCTTCAAGATCCCGTGAAAGACTATCTGGGCTACAGAATTTGTCTTTGGGAAGAAAATGATTTTCTTTGACTCGGTTTTGTTTTTATTGATTTCATTTTCATTGCACTGTACAAACAATTATTTCAACAATCGCAAGACAAACTATTATTCAGTGCATAAGAAATGTCATCAATTGTTATTCAGGAATTTGTTTTCTGAAAAACGAAGACCTCCTAATTGAGAATTGGGATGAGTCATGAGAGAATCAACCTTGAAATGGTTGTTCTGAAATTTTGAAGGTCGAGCTCTTGATGAAGAGTGCCTTGTGAGTATATTTGGCAGCGTGGAGCCAAATAATTGAAAGCACTTGGGCAATGGCCTGGTGGATTGGTCATCGGTGGTGACAGGAGATTCGTTTGAGAATTTCGACGGAGAAGGAGGCCGCGGGCATTTTGCAGCAGCGGTGCACATGATTTTACATTGATGAAATGAAACAGGGGTTTTCTGAATCAGACACTCCATTTGATGGTTGCATCTCTTGAGTAGAGATGGCGCCTCTGTTCGTGAAATCTA
Organism: Stenogyne calaminthoides; assembly: GCA_037126765.1. Lineage (NCBI taxonomy): Eukaryota > Viridiplantae > Streptophyta > Magnoliopsida > Lamiales > Lamiaceae > Stenogyne > Stenogyne calaminthoides. The sequence goes on from JBBCBC010000029.1 coordinate 15,390,898, forward strand.
AATCACCCGAAAACAAGGCCGCCGTTGGCAAAAGGACGAAGGTGGCGGGCTCGTCGGAGTAAGAAACATGAAATTTCAGAGATTGAATCTCTTATTCCTCTTATGTTTGAGATTTGGAAACGATTCTTTCTGATTTTGAATATCCATTCTCAAGGAGAAAGAAGTGCGTTCTTGCCTCATTAATTGGGCCAAATTGATAAAACTTGGGGGCATGGCCGGTTGAGATAGCTCATCTGTTGAGCACGCTCTCGAATTGAATTTGGGCCATTGAATTATTTGAGCTGGCCAATTCCATGTTGATAGATTGGGTCTGCGCCAAATTAAATTAATCATTATACTTGAGCCTTGGTGGAAACGCCATCTCAAAGCCATTGTGCAGACTAATATGTATGGACCATTTGGTGGTTTTCAGCCTACACTTTATTCGGCTGTTGAGCCTAAATTGGGCTATTGCATGTGGGCTAAAGGCCATTTGGAAATTAAAAGGGCTCACATTGTTGTTAAATGTTGTTGCCTAATGTGGTTTGGACTATTTAGGCAATTTCTTTTGAATTTTTGGGTTGGATGCCTTTAATTCATTTTGGATCATTTTTGACAAGGAAATTGGCCAAATTAAATTAAATTTGGGCCGTGTAATTTTAGCATTTATTTATGATATTTGAGGTATTATAAATATAATTCTACAATATGGATCCCTTGATTGTTGATATCAAATTTAAATTTGATTTGGGATCAAATATTTTGCACTTGAAAGTGTGAATTGTGTATTGAATTTAATTCAATGGACTCGTAGAATTCGCTTGGGATTTATTTACGAGTAAATGATGTCAATTTAGGAATTTAACAGTGTGCTTGAGAGTACAAATTATGATTTGAATTTAGTCCAAAAGATGTGTACAATTCATTTGAGAATTGTTCACGAGTATATGATCGCGTTTAAGACCTCATTTGAAATCGCGTTTGAAAGAGAAGATTTGTGGATTAGATTTAATCCAAAAGATTGTTGACTCATATAATTCTGTGAAGAATTATTGGAGAGTCAAAGGTGGCTTTATGAGCACTTGAAATTGAATTTAATTTTGGTAATTTGAACATTATTAAATCAAAATCGGATTTGTTGGGACTCACAAAATTATAGATTTTAAGGTCCAACAAAGAATTTGAATATAAATTCAAACGTTTGGTTTTCCAATTCGTTTCGAAATTATGTCAAAATTAATACTTGAGAATATTAATGAAAGGAACACGACTCCTCTAGATTTAATTCACACATAAGTATGTGACTTAAAAATTGTGCAAACTAGAGGTTGGAAAAAGTATTTTATTACTTTTATTCATGATTGTACTAGATTCTGCTACGTTTATCTTTTGTGAAGCAAGGATGAAGCTTTAGAAGCTTTTAAGCATTGTAAGAATGAAGTAGAGAATCAAAGTAAATACTCGAATTAAAGCAATTCATAGTAATAGAAGTGGAGAGTATGTGACTCCGTTTGAATAGTTATGTGCTCAGTCGGGCATCATAAATTAAACAACAGCCCCTACTCACCTCAGTCGAATGGTGTTGCGGTAAGATAAAACCGAACACTAAAGGAGATGATGAACGCAATGTTGATTAGCTCGGGTTTGTCATAGAACATGTGGGGGTAGCCTTTTTGTCGGCTAACCACATTTTCAACAAGATTCTTGTGAAAACTAAGGATAAGACTCATTTTGAGTTGTGAAAAAAGCGCAAATCATTTTACAAATACCCCAAAATGTGGGGGGTGTTTGGCTAAAGTTGAATCTTCAGCTCCTAAACAAGTGAGAATCGGCCCTAAAACGGTCGATTGCATCCTTATGGGATACACCTTCAACTGTAGTGTTGAAGGCATCATATTCACAAATCAGAAATACCCGATATGTAAGAAGGTACTACGATAGAATCAAGGAATGTCGTATTCTTTGAAAATGTCTTCCCATGTAGGGATAAAGAAGAAGTGAGTTCGAATAAACGAACCCACGAAGAGTCAAATGATGCTGCAGGTCCTTCAACTCAAGAGAGTGAAGAACCAAGACGCAGTAAATGACCTATAGTTGATAAGACCTATGGTTCAAATTTCATAACTTATGTTGTGGAAGACGAACCAAAGTCTATCAAAGAAGCTATGTCCAGATCGGATGCTCCTCTCTGGAAGGAAGCTATTAATAGTGAATATGATTCAATTCTGTAAAATAACACGTTGGAGTTGGTTGACCTCCCCAAAGGTTACAAGATCTTAGGATATAAGTGGATCCTTAAAAGAAAATATAAAGCAGATGGATTAGTTGAAAAGTATAAAGCTCGTTTGGTTGCAGAGGGTTTTAAACAAAAGAAAGGGATTTCTTTGACACTTATTCACCTATTACGAGGATTACATCCATTCGTGTACTCATCGCGATTGTTGCTTTGCACAATCTTGAAATACATCAGATGGATGTAAAGATTGTGTTTCTTAATTGTGAGATAGATGTTGAAATCTACATGGATCAACCTGAGGGTTACATTACACCTGGAAACGAGAAAAAGTTGTATAAACTCGTTCGGTCTTTGTATGGACTTAAATAAGCTCCAAAGCAGTGGCACTTGAAGTGTGTTTATGTGAAGGAAACACCAAATGGGTTTGTTATCGTATATTTATATGTCGATGATATATTAATCATGGGTAACAATCATAATGTCATCGTTAATACGAAAAACATGTTAAATCGGTGTTGGGAGATGAATTTAATAAAGATTTTGATTAGATCCCAAAACCCCTGAGTATGACATGTTTCAGGACAATCTTGATAGTATAGGATCAGGTTTCAAATTGTTGTTAAGATTCAGGATTATCTGCACCATGTATAGTCAGCAGATATAGTTCAGGATAGTTTAGGTTTCAGAATTGGTCTGAAGATCTCAGAAGATCCTTGAAAACCAAAACATACTGAAGACCGAAATCATACTGAAAGATCAGTAGAGCCTGAAGACTGGAAGATCCTGAAGACCAGAAGATCCTGAAGATCAGAAGACCCTGAAGACTCTTGTGTACTGAACCAAAAGACCCTGAACATAACACTTCGAGTTAAATAGTGTTTGTTCATTCTTAATACATAAAAAGAGAATGTTATACGTTCGTGGACACTAAGGAAGATATCAACTCAGTGTTGGTTGACAAAAAGAGCCGTTTTTGTTGTCTTTGTTCAAAGGAAGATGTCGACCAATGAGGAGGCGACAACAGCGTACTTTACTGACACTGAAAGCGACATTTCCCTGAAAAATATCAGCATAGATATTTGTCTTGTTCACAGAAATTGGTGATTGGTTGCTTGTCTGGATATTTCCTAAAGCATGCAAGGGCTCATTCAAACCCTAACAAAGTCGTTCATCAATAACTCAAAGAAGAAAGTTAGTAAGTTGCTGAGTTCAGACTGAAAGCTTGAGGTAGTCGAAGTAGTGCGTTAAGGAATTTCTCTGAAGATCAGGGAGAGTGGACGTAGGAGCTTGAGCCTCTGAACCACTATAACTTGTTGTGTAATTTGCTTTCTGCTTTGCATTAGTACTTGTTGCATATTTCACTGAAAGCATTTTTGATATTCAGTTGGAATCAATCCACTGAACTTGCATTAAAATTGATCACAGCCTTAACCACTGTTTCATTAAGGAAAGATTTTCAGCAAAGTAAAACGAGTATAAACTTAGGGCCTACACTTTCCGCTCTCTAGATAAGCTAGTATAGATAATTGTCAAACTGATAAACTCTCTTGAGTAGTCAGTAAGATTATTATCTACTCCAAGCTTATTTGGACTCTGTAGAAGAAACTCAGGATCAGTTGAGCTAATCTGAACTCTCTGAAAGCCGCTCAGTGTTATTGTCTTAGTAGACTTTGACTCAGGGCAATTTGTGCTTCTCAGGACTGAAAATCAGAATAACCCGACTCACTGATTTCAGTAAAGTTTTAAAAGTTGAAAAATCACTATGCACGTGTATCCCCCTCCATACACGTGTGAGACTCGTTCACACCGGGACCAACAATCGGAATTTTGACATGAAAGACATGGGATTAGCAAATGTGATTCTAGGAATCAAAATTGAGAGAACATCAAATGGAATCTCTTTGACACAATCTCATTACGTTGAGAAAGTGTTGAAGAAATTCAATGCATTTGATGATCCAACTGCTAAAACCTCCCTGGAACTCAATGTTCATCTGAAGAAGAACAGAGGAGAACCAGTAACTCAGTTGGAATATGCAAGGATCATTGGAAGCGTGTTGTATATTACGAATTGCACACGTCCTGATCTTGCATGTGTAGTGAACAATCTGAGTAGGTAACGAGCAATCCAAGTCACGAACATTGGAAGGCTCTTAAAATAGTTTTAAGGTACTTAAAGTACACCCTTGACCTTGGGCTACACAAGATATCCAGTTGTACTTGAAGGGTACAATGATGCTAATTGGATATCGGATACAAAAGACTCGTTTTTCACTAGTGGATATGTGTTCACTATTGGAAGAGCAGTTGTGTCGTGAAAATCCACAAAACAGACCTGTATTGCCCATTCCACAATGGAATAAAAATTCATCGCTTTAGATCAAGCTGGTGAAGAAGCTGAATGACTTCATAATTTCTGGAGGATATTCCTTGTTGGAACAAAGCGGTACTATCGGTAATGGTACGTTGTGACTGTCAAGCTGATATAGGTAGAGCTTCGAGCAGTATGTATAACGGAAAGTCGATACATATTCGCCGTCTACATAACTCCGTTAGACATTTGATCTCAATTGGAGTTATAACTATTGACTTTGTAGAGTCAAAGGATAACATAGTGGATTCGCTCACGAAGAGCATATGCCGAGATCAAATGAATAAGCTGATAGAGGGAATGGGTCTGAAATCCACAAAGAAAACTGAAACAGTGGAAACCCAACCATGATGATTAGAGATCCCAAGAACTTGGTTCAAAAGGGAAAACTAAACTGTGAATGTTAGTTGTACAACACGTGAAAATCATGACCATTCTCAGCACTGTATCAAGTGTTGAAAATCCGTAAGATGTGGTGCTACTGAAATTAAAGTGTGAAATCATTTTACCTTTTGGGGCATTTACGCACGATCCTGTGAGCACTATCCATGACGTAATTTGTCTTGCGGGGAAAAGGATTTTCCTTGACTTGATTTTATTTTTATTGATTTCATTTTCATTGCAGTGTACAAACAATTATTTCAACAATATACGCATAAAAATTTGTACACAAATCCAAGCAATAAAACATTTTATATAAATATGTATTAAGCTCTCATCACAGCTCTTGATACCACATGTCATCTCAACAACCTTAAACAACCAAATTTCAAAATGAACAATTTACAAAAATCGAACAATTGAAGCAACAAAGAACAACACAAGGAGAAATGGAATCGCCGCACCACTGTCAGTCGCTCAAAATGGGACCGCCTACACCGTCGTCTTCTCCGCCAACGCAGCTGTCTGCTCCGTTGACTTCTCCTTCAAATCCGCTGTGGTTGGTGCCATCACCACCGCTACCACCACCACCACACCACACTTCTCAAAACCAATCATTGTTGATTCCCTAGAGTATTAAAATCCATCCTTCGTGTTTTTGTTCTCCCCAAATGAGTAAGAATTGAGAGAAAAAGAGAGAGTAGAGAGTAGAGAGTAGAGATAGAAACACCTTTCTGAAAATGAAATGTTAGAGAAGAAAGATAGAGATAAAGGTTGAGTTTGATGTGGGAGGCCAGGGATCCACATAATGTGTGAGGTGCTCCCCTTTGATGGTTCGATTCACCTGTTCCCTTTTGTATTCCATTGGAGTTTCACTTTGCTTGATTTTTAAAGGAAAAAAGAAAATTATACTTGCTTGGTAACCTGCTGCAGCAGGTTAAGGTACCAATTAAAAAAAAAAATATATTAAAATTTACAGAATCAAAATAAAAAATGTCAAAACAATCGAGATTAATTTCAAAACGATGCAAAGTTACTGCACTACAAAAAACTTAATCCCTTTAATCTTTCATAATTTATTTACCAAATTGGAATGAGGTCACATATTTCATAATTGGTGTTCCACTTTGTATTCCATAATATAGATGGATGACACGTAAAATAATTAAAAATATCTAACAGACCATCATACTTTGAATCCATGTATTAAAAATCCATAAAGGTGAAACACCAATGAAATACCAAAAGTAGAACATGGAATGAAACCATAACAAATTAGCTGGCCAACTAATTAGAAGACTATTTTAGGTATCTTACTCCCAAATATTGTAGTGGATAGTCATACCAAAAAATCATTTGCCCTTATTATTTTAATTGGATAGTGTCATTTTAAGGACATTATTCAAACTCAACAAGTTATCAACCTGTCAGACTATTGCATCGTGCACTTTAAAGTATAGTTTAAAAATATAAAACTTATTGCACTGTAATGTGCAATTTGTTTTATAAACAGATGTTGCACATTTAAGTGTAAATAAGTTATATTATTCAGTGCGAGAAATTGTATGTTACAAGAATACATTATAAAGTATATGATGTATCTGATTCATAGAAGACCCACCTCAAAGTTTAGGTTTTATGTAAAAAATGTGTACCATACATCATTATTCACATTATAATATGGATCTAGCGACTAATTAATTTGTAATTTAAATCAATTTCAATCCCTCAATACTTTTATGCAACTCCCTTAATTATTACTCTTTTCATTCCTATTTTATCTGAAAATTTATTGTTCGGGCGGAGTTTAAGAAATGAGTTATGTGTTAGTACTAAAAAAATTATCTTTTGATTTAGGTTAAATGGTAAACAAATGACATTTGTGTAACTAAAGATAATAAAATTGAGTTTAATGTGGGAAAAGTAATAATATATGGTATAATTTTGAAATTTTTTAGGGGTATAGCACTACAAAAAAGATGGGGTTTAACGACGGTTATAATCGTTGCTACACAGGGCACCGAATCCACCGAGCCATTGACCATCTCGAATCCAACCACCAAGCATCTCATATATAAGTCACCAAGCCTCCCAATTAAATGAGGCAAATATTCTCTCACATGGGGGACCGAAGAATACAGGACCTTGGGTGGCTGAGCGGGGATCAATTCCGCTCGACACTTGCTTTCTTGCGTTTACTTAATGAAATTAATTCTATATGTCCTAAAAATCATTTTTTTACAATTTTTTTGTAAAATTCTTTATTTCAATTATCTTATTTATTAATTCAATCACTTTTAATATAATAATTTTTTTATATAAATTACAATCAAAATTAAATTATATTATATTAAAATTATATATTTTACTTGTTTTTTTTAAAAAAAAGTACTACCTTTCTTTTAAACCTGTAATACTTTTCCTTCTAAAAAAGTAATATTTTTCTATTTAAATAAGTAATCTTTTTTTTTTAAACGAATTATACTTTTCTAAGTAGGGTGTTTCTTACGTCAGTCAGAGTGTCGTACTGACTAACAATAGTCAGTTCATTTGAGCCATTAGATTTAATATCCAAAGGCTTAAATTTAATGACTTGCAACCTGTTGTAATATGTGTCGTACTGACCATCGTACTGTATCATACTATATATCGAATTATGTCATACTGTTATAATAAATTAAATAATTTAAAATATACAATTATCAATTTATAAATTTATCCTTATAATATTTTTTATAAAAAAATATATATTTCATTTTTTTTCTAAAAGATATTTTATTCTTCTTCCTTGTGAGTTATTTCATTCTTCTTCCTATTGAGTAAAAAAAAAAAACACAACAAAATAGAACATAATTTTTTAAAAAAATCATTTTTCTTTCTCTTGAGTTAAGAACTGAACATTTTTTTTTTTGATAATCCGCCGCTACCCCCGTCACCACTACCGCCGCTATCCTCCACCACCCGTACCGCCGCAATCTTCTATATTCGTCAAATTAGGGTCGCGAATAATTTAGTTTTTTATTGTTATCTCTTTTCTATATTTTTTTGGACATATTTTACTATTTGTGGCATTTAATCATGTCTAGAAGAGATTTTTGCCATCTTAAGGGTGTGTTTTGAAACACTTAAAACAATTTTCAGAAGCACTTATTTTCAAAAGCTGTGAGAGGGAGCTTTGAAAATAAGTGTTTCTGAAAGCTGTTTTAAGTGTTTCAAAACACACCCTAAAAAGCTGCTTGATTCTCAAAGCTTCTGAAAGCTATGATGATAACGCAGTACGACCAAATGAGGCTACAACTCTGCAGCATCTATACCTTCTTGCATCTGTACTGAATCTAATGAGCATATAATTGCTACAAGTTATACGGTTTTTAAGGCATAGGGATGATTCTCAGTGCCGCCGTCGACGGCTTGGTGCCTTGGTGGAGGAGGCGACGACACTAAGCCGTGGTGGAAGAGTTGGCGGTGGCGACGGTGTAGTGTTGGTGGAGGAGGCAACGGCAGTAGGAATAGTTTTTTTTTTTTTTCAAAGAGTTTCATGCTTTGACCAAATTTTGGGGGAAGAAGATGTATCAATTTCATTTAAGTGAGGTAGGAGGGGATATGATGGTAGGAGGGGATTAATCTGTTTTTATTAAGAATTAATTTAATATTTTCTTATAATATTTTGTATGAGGGATATGATGGTAAATTAAAAAATATAATTAAAAAATTAATTTAAAAATATTAAAGTAGTATAGTAGATTAGTATAATCTAAAGACGACGCCATGTATGTTTATTATAGAGCCCATTTGTTGACAATCAAGATTTATTAACTTCTTTCTGTTTGTAAAAACACCCTTCTAACTAAATAAGTAATACTTTTTCATCTAAACAAGTAATACTTTTCTTTAAACAAGTTATACTTTTCTAACTAAACAAGTTACACTTTTCTATCTAAACAAGTAATGCTTTTCTATTTAAAATGGTAATGTTTTTCTTTAAACAAGTTATACTTTTTTATATAAACAAGTAATACTTTTCTATCTAAACAAATAATACTTTTCTATTTAAACAAGTAATACTTTTCTTTAAGTAAGTTATACTTTTCTAACTAAACAAGTTATACTTTTCTACCTAAACAAGTAATACTTTTCTATTTAAACAAGTAATACTTTTTCATCTAAACAAGTAATACTTTTCTTTAAACAAGTTATACTTTTCTAACTAAACAAGTAATACTTTTCTATCTAAACAAATAATACTTTTCTATTTAAACAAGTAATACTTTTCTTTAAGTAAGTTATACTTTTCTAACTAAACAAGTTATACTTTTCTACCTAAACAAGTAATACTTTTCTATTTAAACAAGTAATACTTTTTCATCTAAACAAGTAATACTTTTCTTTAAACAAGTTATACTTTTCTAACTAAACAAGTTATACTTTTCTATCTAAACAAGTAATACTTTTCTATTTAAACAAGTAATACTTTTTCATCTAAACAAGTAATACTATTCTATTTAAACAAGTAATACTTTTTTATCTGAACAAGTAATACTTTTGTTTAAACAAGTTATACTTTTCTAACTAAACAAGTTATACTATTCTATCTAAACAAGTAATACTTTTCTATTTAAACATGTAATACTTTTTCATCTAAACAATTCTTTAAACAAGTTATACTTTTCTAACTAAACAAGTTATACTTTTCTATCTAAACAAGTAATACTTTTCTATTTAAACAAGTAGTACTTTTCTATTTAAACAATTAATACTTTTCTATTCAAGTTATACTTTTCTAACTAAACAAGTTATACTTTTCTATATAAACAAGTAATACTTTTCTATTTAAACAAGTAATACTTTTTCATCTAAACAAGTAATACTTTTCTTTAAACAAGTTATACTTTTCTAACTAAACAAGTTATACTTTTTTATCTAAACAAGTAATACTTTTCTATTTAAGCAAGTAATACTTTTTCATCTAAACAAGTAATACTTTTCTATTTAAAAAAGTAATACTTTTTCATCTAAACAAGTATACTTTTCTAACTAAACAAGTTATACTATTCTATCTAAACAAGTAATACTTTTCTATTTAAACATGTAATACTTTTTCATCTAAACAATTCTTTAAACAAGTTATACTTTTCTAAGTAAACAAGTAATACTTTTCTATCTAAACAAGTAATACTTTTCTATTTAAACAAGCAATACTTTTTTGTAGGTCCCGAACGGGTTTCAGTGAGGGTGGAAGTCTAGAAGGGAGGGGTGAATAGACTTCCAAAACTTTTTTGTGGATCAGGTGTGTAAGCAAGTAATCCCGATCAGAGTGCGAAGTGAATCAGTATGGACTGATATCCGACTTACTGATTTATCAAACAGATCAGTTCGGCGTCTATCAGTTTAACTGATGGTGCGAAAGATTAGTTAACCCGTGTGAAAAACCAGTTTTACTCAAACAAAGATTCTGACCAATCTGGTTCAGATCAGATGACAAAAGTGTCAAACTGATCAGATCAGAAGCTTGATGCTAGTCTGATCCAGGTACAGAATATGCATGCAGATAACAAAGAGTAGTGTGCAGATAAGTGTAAAGCAAAGTAAAGGCACACAGATTTATAGTGGTTCGAACAACTTGTCCTACGTCCACTCTTCCCTACCAGCAGGGGCACCAACTTAACCAATTGGACTTAGTTTAATGTGTTAGTCCAACACAGTACAACCAACAGATGTTTCACGAGTTCTCACTCAACCAATCCCAGAAATCAGATCTAGAAACCCTAGACTGAAATCTTGCTATAACAGACTTAACCTAACTTTTGTTTGGGTATAAGATTTGTGATGTTCCAACTGGAATACTATCCTATCTTCTATGTAGCCTAAAGTTGGAGGATAAGTATTCTATGCTAAGAACAATGGGTTGAACACTTAAGAATAAACCTGAGTTTGTATTCTTCGTGCGGAAATATGCTTGTGCTTGAGCTTGGTGATAATTTCTGTAACCTTACTATGAAGGTTTGATCCCATATTTATAGGCACAAAATCGAACTAGCCGTTGGAGAGCAATTCGAATTTCGGTCTATTTTAGGTAGCTTGCAGGCTTGATTTGACATGCTCAGAAAGGCCATGCCGTCTTAGTGCAATTTTGTCATTTCTAGCCGTTTGGACTGATACGCCATATCCTGCATAGTCAGTTCCGTACATACGTGTCGAAATCTTAGTGGCTAACAAGTACACTGAATCGGCGCCTTGTACAGCCAGCAGTTTCGCATTCTTCTGGTCTGGTGACATTCGTATGTATTTGATAAGTAGATATGTTTATTATGTTTCTGACTTATCTCCATTTGATCAGTATGCAACTGATCAGTAGAATTGAGTCTTCTGATAAGGTTGTCTTAGCTTCAACCTATCGACTCTACTGATGTTCTTTTACAGGTCTTCTATTCTTCGCTTCTGATCTTCATTTCTGATCTTCATTTCTGATCTTTGCTTCTGATCTTCGTTACTGATCTGAATTTATATTGAGTTCCCCCTCAATATGTGACCTAGTTTAATACATCAGCTGTCTAACAAGTTCAGCTGGTCTCCTATCATCATCAGTCGACTAACAGGTTTGACTGATCCTATTACAACTGTTTTAGAACTTCCATCAAAACTACAAATTTCCCAACAATTTCCCCCCTTTTGATGGAACCAAAACATTAATAAGAAAGGATATTTAACATTAGTTAAACAAACAAGTAAGAGAGGCAGTAAATCAAAAGACAATAAGAGTTTGTCTTAAGATCAGAAAAATAAAATATTTCATTAAGGATGATGTAGCAATACAAGTACATAATGATAATATCCTATTCTGATCTTACACAGGTCTTCTGAAGAACTCTAATATCTCTCTTCCATAGGAACAACACACAAGTAAAAAAGCCTGGCCTTTATTTCTGCAACTTTGCCTTCATCAATAATGTCGTCTTGGGCTAAACATTTGCAGAGAGTTGCATGAAAGGCGATCTTGTCAAGTTTCCCATATGGAGTCTTCTTGTAGTCCATGACTTCAATCTCTGGCCCAATAGGTGTGCAGCTCAGCTTCTTTGCTTCTCTCATAACATTGTCATAGAATATCGGGTGTTTGTTACTCAACCAGTCTCTAAACATTCCAATCTTGACTTCAGTGGTTGGAATAGCTTTGTTGATGTATGCTGATATGTACCATTCACCTTTGATCGATTTCCACTGTTTGACCATATTCTTATCTGGTCGTACTATCAGATCCACATCAGCATCCAGAACAGGCTCTACAAAGTGTGAACCTTCACCCGCTCCAGCAACCAGACCTTTCTTCTTCTTAGCCTGATAAGCTCTGTCAAGGCGTGCTTCTTCTTCTAGTCAAACTGGATCAGCCTTCTTCTGTTCAACAACTTTCTTCTACTTCAATTTGGTTTCTTCCTTTTCGGCTTGGTCATCGGTTTCTCAGAGAAGAAGAAATGACTCCTGCTTGTTCCAACTCTGCAGCTTTCTTTGCATCATTCTTCATGCGCTTCTTCTCAAGAGTGATTTAAATTCCAGCTATAAAGTTTTCTACCGATTTAAATCCGCCTGAAACTTCAAAGATCCTTCTCTTTCCCCCTTTTTGGTTCCCTCAAAAGAGCTTTATTTCAAGACAAAGGTTGCCAATATGAGTTTTCAGGTCCTGTTGTAAATTCTGGAGAGCAGGAGATTCAATACTGGGATCGGTTGAGCATGTTCAACAACTGCCAGCATAGACGTTTGAGCTTTGTCCACTATAGAGCTGACCTTGTCGAACATTCCATCCAGCTTGTCAGCAGACGAGCTTACCCTCTTGGTAGCAACATTTAATTCCTCTTGTGCTTTGCTCATCTTGGCCATCTGCTCATTCATCATCAAGGTGAACCCGGCGATTTACATTTTTCCTCTATCTTGGCCATCTCACGAGCCATTTCCGGCATTTTATCATGATAGTATCCCTGAGATCTTCACTCATACACATGCACGTCTTGGATACATATTCCCTTTCTGTTCTGATGGCGGTCTCAATCTGCTTGGGAATGAAAAAGATGACATCATCCCTGAACATATGTGCCATGTTTGCCCGGAATGTGTTCTTGATATACTTCATCAGATTCTCCTCAAATGATGGAGAAGTTTGGAGAATCTGCATGACCTGACCTGCTGATGATGAGGGGCCTTCGACCTCCATTTCTCGGCTTGACTCTCCAAAGAATCGGATCGATGAAGTGCTTTCGGATGATTGTTGCCTCGGTGGCCGGGGACTTTGTCGCATCTTCCACACCAGCTTCATTGGCAGCTCCTTCTGACTCTTCTGGCTCTTCCACAATCTTCACTTCCTTTGCCATTTGTTCAGTATCAGCCATCTGCTCAAAAATATCTTCAATCTGGATAGGTCCACCAGAGCTGATTTCCTCGTCAACCATCTTCAAATGCTGCTGTTGGGGAATGAGTTGCACAGATCTATTCGGGATGAATATTTAAATACAAATTTAATTCTTTAATTATTACTAGCATGAATTAATCCTATATTAATTCAAATAATAATTGCAACAACATATCATGCATATAAAAAGCCACGTAAAACCTACGCATGCGGAATCTACGGGTTTACGTGAACGTACCTCTTGGGATGACAGTGACTTTGGTCGGACGGACTAACCAAAAGGACTTCCCAAGTATTCCCTTAGCCCTTGCTCGACAATCCGGTGGAAGGATACTCGCGAACAATTAACAAAAGGAAAAAAATAAACTTAGTTGCACCACCTTTGTGGATTTGCTAATATTTCCAGTACATGGAATTGTACTTGGGAATGAACTAATCATCCCCTATTTATAAGAGGGAGGGTGGTCGAAATTTTAGTGATATTTCAATGTGGGAAAAGACTTTTCTTGGTCACCAAGAAATCTTGAATATATCTCCTATATTCTTTTTCCCATAATTAAAATATTCCACAAAAATCCCACCTCCTCAATATATGGAATTTTCGAAAATTTGGAGTGCAAGATTCGAAGATTTGTATCTTCTTGAATTTATGAGATATTCTTGTATTTCAAGAAATACATATCTTCCATAATATCTTTTCAAGAAAATCAAGAAAATCTTTCTTGCCCTCTATTTTCAAAATTTCGAAATATCCCTTATGAATAACCAAGTGGGAGATTTCTTGAATTTAATGAGATAATCTTGTATTCCAAGAATACATATCTTCATTCCATAACAAAATTCAAAGAAAATCTTTCTCCCTCTTTTATCCATAAATTTTGAAAAATTAGAGGAAATATAAGCAACAATATTTATTTTATTTTAATCACCTTTTCAGTTATTGGACTATATGTTGGGTTACTCAGGGGGCCTTTAGGAGAATTAAGATTGGACCTTCTAATGGATCTTGAATATCTAATATTGAGCCACAATATAATTCAAGCCCATAGATATTAATTAATCCCACTACATAATTAATATCAGACTATCCATCTTAACCCATATTACGGTCAATATGGCTCCGGTCATTATTTCCCGTGTTTAAGATTATCTAGCCCATTAATTAATTCAAGCCAATTGAAATAGCTTTCCGTTAATTAATATCTTTTGTCCTTGGTCGAGGAACGGTTCAACATTATTATCCATACCGAAACTAATTCCACTTGCAAGATTTGGTATGATAAAACTTATGAACCTCCCCAAGGGCAAATCAAGCAAGCGATTTTGCACACGATTCTTCAGATTAAATCTTAGCAATCACATGTGACCAATAATATTGCCCAAGATAAAAAGTATTGAAATCTCTCGATTCGCTACCCATGATAAGTCAAAGCAATAGTTACCAATCCCACGTGATCCTATTTAAGGGACGAAGGTTAAGAAACAACGAACCACCGAGGTCTAATTCTTCCTTGTTGGATTCTCAAGAATTTATCCTCCATAGGTCCTATTCAACAAGCATCAGTCATGCACTAGTGTAATCTCTTGGTCAAGACAAACCAATCTGAGCCTTACACCTCAACCTTTCGCGATGGTTGTTCATTTCCATCTAGGTCGTGAATGGCGTACTTTTAGTTACAAGGATTTGTTAATTTAATCTTCGTGATCCGGTATCACTAAATTAACTACAATGTAACACGCATTTAATTATTGAACAGTTATGCAGTAAATATATGTAACATTCAATCATATTTAAAGCATCAGTGATAAATAATTTATTTCAGTAAATAAGTCTGGAAATTTAGTTTCGATTATACAAAGTAAAAAGCATACTTTTCAGTATAATCCCAACAATCTCCCACTTATACTCAAAGTCTGCTTTTAAGTATACTACAACATGTCTCGCGTAGTCCGTGACATCTAATGTCACCTACACGAACCTAATAATTTCTCCCACTTATACTCAAAGCAGATTAGCATTAGCGGCGGTCTTGACACCCATTCCACTCACATGTCTCTCGAATGTATTCAGAGGCAGACACTTTGTGAATGGATCTGCTAGGCTGTCCTCAGACGCTATCTTTGCCACATCTATATCTCCTCTCTTAACGATTTCTCGTATAAGATGTCTTTCCTTTAATGTGTTTGTTTGACTCGTGGACTCTTGGTTCTCTTGAATTTGCAACTGCCCCTAGCAGATATTGCTAGACAAATTCAGAACACCATCCAAGTCCACTAAGAAGATCTAGAGCTCAATCGGTTCTTTCACTGCTTCACAAGCAGCTACTTACCCGACTTCCATGGTTGAGTCAGTGATGCATTTCTGCTTCACACTCGTCCATTTGATGGCTACACTACCCAAATGGAAACACACTAACTGAGGCAAATAATTTATGGAATCTAAATCTGATTGGAAATCCGAGTCCGTGTAGCCGATGGGGATTGGAGTATCTGACTGATAAATCAACATTCTATCCCGAGTTCTTTTCAGACACTTTAGAATGTTTTTAACTGTCGTCTAATGCGCTTTCCCTAGGTTACTTTGATATCTTGCTACCATGCCCACGGCAAAGCAGATATCCGGTTTTGTACACAGCAATGCATACATAAGGTTTCCGACAGCCGAAGCACAAGGAATACCTTTCATGTCATCTATCTCCTTTTGCGTCTTAGGGGACATTTTCTTGGATAGATGGATTCCAAGTCTGAAAGGTACGAATCCTTTCTTGGAATCTTGCATGCTGAATCGTTTCAAAAACCAGTGTCTATGTATGAAACTTGCGATAACCTGATCATCATTTTCTTGCGATCTCGAGTTATCTTGATCCCAAAGATGTGTCCGGTTTTCCCTAAGTCTTTCATATCAAACTATTTTGAAATCTATGCCCTTACGTCTGACCACACCTTCACATCGTTCCCGATGATCACAATGTCATCTACGTATAGTACTAAGAATACCAATGCAGTTCCGACACGCTTTTATACACACAACTTTTAAAATCATTTTGATCAAACCCATAAGACTTTATTACATGATCAAAACTTTGTTTCCAAGCTCTGGATGCCTGTTTGAGTCCATAAATGGACCTCTTGAGCTTACAAACTAGGTGTTCTTGGCCTGTTTCAATGAAACCTTGGGATTGTTGCATATAGATCTCTTTATCAAGACTTCCGTTAAGGAAAGCTGTCTTGATATCTATTTGCCAGACTTCAAAGTCGAAATGCGCAGCAATCGATAAGAGAATACGGATGGACTTAAGCATGGCTATGGGCGAAAATTTTTCCTCATAATCGATCCCTTCTTTTTCGAGTATAACCTTTTCGCCATTGTCTTGCTTTAAAGGTTTCAACCTTGGCGTCCGATCCTCTTTTTCCTCTTATATACCCACTTTCATCCAATGGGTTTGACCCCATTAAGTGGTTCGACTAGCTCCCACACTCTATTATGAAACATAGAACCCATTTCGCTTTTATTCTTTTTTTGCCAAGAAATCAAGGTCCTTATCTTGGAGTGCCTCGTCATATGTCCATGGGTCCCATTTCGGGGAATCAAGTCCGAGGACTCTCCTATTCCCATGAGTCTCTCGAAGTGTCAAACAACCCTCCCACTACGACAAGGCTCGGTTGAAAACGATCGTTTGGTATATCATCTAAGACAAATTGGTAATCGAGGTTTGCCCTCTAAGCTCATTTAAGGTAATCTCACTTCGGGTTTTCTTTGGTTCATATAGTCTTCTTCCAAAAATCTAAAGTGGGTGCGGATGTCCACCTTTTGATCTTGAACTATAGAACATACACCTTTTTGTTCCCGGGGTATCCTACAAAATAGCCTTTAATTCTCGATCGAGGATCCAATTTCTGGATTTCCCTATCCAACACGTGGTAGGACACCCCAAAGTTCTCATGTGTCTCATACCAGGCTTGCATTGGGTCCACAATTCTTTGGGGTTTTGGGAACCGATTTGGATAGCACCAAGTTCGAGAATGTAAGTCATTGTTTTTCAAGGCATGACCCCGTAATGACTCGGCAAGATCCAAGATAACTCATCATTGATCTAACCATTTCAAAAAAAAATTATGTTGCTTCGCTCTCTGCAAACCCCATTTTTTTGAGGGTTCCAAATGCGGTGAGCTGGGATACAATCCCTTCATCAGATAAGTAGTTCAAAAACTCATCGCTGAGGTATTTGCCTCCACGATCAGATCGTAGAGACTTGATACGTTCTTCCATATGATTCTCTGCTTGAGCCTTAAATTCTTTAGAATTTCTCAAAGGTCTCAGATTTATGCTTCATAAGGAAAATGTACCTTGAGTAATCATCAATAAAATTACTCATAACCTCCTCTTGCTTTGGTTGACATTGAACTACGTACATCTATGTGAACGATCTCTAACACTTCTTTAGCCCCATTCCCCTTGGCTCCAAATGCCATCTTGGTCATATCACCCTCCAAACATGATTCGCAGGTTGGAATCGGTTCAACTTGGAGAAGCCCTAGTGAACCGTCTCTTACCAACCTTTGGATCCTCTTTGGATTTATATGACCCAATTTTTAGATGCTAAAGAAGTGTCTCGTTCACGTCTGATGAACGCTTTCTTTTCTCGGAAACAGTTGATGTGTTATAGAATACATTTCGTGAGTGGTGTGCACAGTTAATTGTATAGAAATCATTCAACAACATTCCATGACAGATAAAAATAAAATTGGTAACAACTTTATTAAAAAAAAGTAACCAAAATATCCATCATAAAAGTTTAGAAACTGAAAATGAATTCTTTCTAAAAATCCGGAACGTAAAGAATATCTCAAAAATTAAAACTCTGTCTTCAAAAGATAGGTGCACTTCTCCCACTGCTTCAGCTGCCACTCTCGTAGCATCGCCCAGTGTGATGAGGACCTCAGTCCCACTAAGTTGCCGGGTCCGCTTGAACCCCTGTAATGTGAAACAAACATGATTAGTGGATCCCGTATCCACCAACCACAAAATGGGAGGCATACGCCGCTAAACAAGTTTCAACAACTAGTGCGTGAGAATTATCTTTCTTTCCATCCCTCTTAGGTCTGGAACAGACTGAGCTCCAATGTCCTTTCTCACCGCAGTTGAAGCACTTCCCCTTAGCTGGCTTGTTCACTCCACCACCCTTCTTCACCTTATCTTTGCCATTGGCAACACTTGAGTTCACTTGCTTGTGGCCTTTGTTCCTTTTCTTGTTCTTATCACCCCTTGGTCTAGAAGAAGAAGAAGGTCCGTTTGCCACCAAGGCTTGGCTTTTTTCGCTTCTAATATCGCCTCTCGCCGAGACTAAAGCTTGCAACAGATCAGGCATCGAGAACTTCTGATTATTCATCTGGTAGTTCAACCTGAATTGTTCAAAGTTTTTCGGTAGAGAATGGAGCACGAAATCGATTTGGGTCTCGATATCGTATTCAGTGCCAAGTACCTCAAGTTTATTAAGGTGAGCCATCATCTGGAGAACGTGCTCCCTTTAGGCGTTCCTCCACCATTTTCATAGAGAGCAAGTCCTCATGGTGATCTGACGAGCCACACGGTTCTGATGTTGAAACATCGCTTTAAGACTAGTCATGATTTCCGCAGCGGTCTCAACGTTCTGGTGTTGGTGTTGCAACACATCTGACATAGAAGCCAAGATGGTACACTTAGCCATTTCGTTAGAACCGCTCCCAATCAAGATACTCTTTTCTTAACCGTTTTTAGTGGACTCATCCGATGGTTTATCCGGTTTAGGTGTGGTCGTAACCCGTTATGACTTTTGTGCAAATGAGGACAATAGTGAGTTTTCGATTCCAATCAACAAAATTTTCTCCAAAGGAGCAAAATGTCTTTCAAGATATTGAAGCGTGGATTAAAAGGTTGCGACATGATGAACTAAAATAAATAATAATATGCATAAGCACAAATATATCACAAGGTTCGATCACATGCATCATATTAAAATCTCAAAAAAAATATAAACATGCATCAGCCAACATCTCAAAAATAGTTTAAATAAGTCACGTGGGGTGGGTCATTATTTAAACACATTCAAGCAGGTTACAAACAAGAACAGTTACAAACCTTTAATATCCAGATTAATAGTTGGCTCCCACTTGACCAATATAAAATTGACAGGGACTTCGGGGAAGTATATGCATATCAATTTTATACCTAAGTAATAACCATGATTAAATACAGGATTACTATTTCGCTTTGATCGAGCCTCGTGGGGAGGGTCATCGTCGCCACTAGTAATAACCCACAATCATCCGTTTGGAATTCATTCATGTGAAACCTATCTTTTGACCGTAAAGGGGGAATTTCTCCAAAAGAATTCACAAATAAATAAATCATGGAGGTCAAAATTAATTCAATTTTATTATCCGGAATAAAATTGTCAATTAATTATTTAAACATACTTAGTAATTTTGAAGTTGAGATTTTTCCATTTGGCAACCCTCATGCAAACACATTTAAACAAATTAAATAAAGCATAAGATAGCACAAATTAAATCAAGCAAAACAGAAAAATAAACATATTGGGCACAAATTATCCAATTGTCATGGTTTGATTTTTCTTGGCTTGATCTTGAAGAAACACGTCTCGAATTTCTCCCACTCGTTCGTCTCGAAAAAAAAATACTTGCGTCTCGAATCGCCACGCCAAGTAGCTTCATGATCGGGATGCAATCAAGATCCAACCGCCACTTGCTTGGGGATTTCTCGGCGGCTAAGACCGCCCGACAGCCACGCCGCTTGATGCCACGACACGCCTCGGCTGGTATCGGCGGGTGTTTGTCCCGGTGAAAAACCCATGAAATGCGGAAAAATCATGTAGTGCATATAAAACAGGGGTGAAGGAATGGTGATTCCAGATTTTTGCGTTTTAAGCTCATGTGTTGTGTTTTGCTTATAATCGAATGCATATGACAAGATAAGAACGTAAAGCAGTAAAGAACATAACAATGTATAGTGGTTCGGAGACTCAAGCTCCTACATCCACTCTCGCATTCTAGGGAAATTCCTTCCAATGGACTTATCACCTCTCGGGTTCGCCTCGGGACTTATCACCCTCCACGGGATTGCCTCTGAGATGTTTCTGGGAGTTCACACTCCAACGGGACTTATCACCCTCACTCGGGATTGCCTACCCTCCCTTTCGGGATTGCTAGATGTTTACCGAGTTCACACTCACCTACAAACTTAACCGACTGATTTGGGTAAGGTTTGTTTGGTTTCCAACTAGGTTGAGATTTCCCCTTACATTTGTTTAGCCTCAATGCTAAGGTTGAGAAAATCTCTCTAAGCTTAGGATACATCGTGGGTTGCTTAGATTGGGTTCTAGAATACTCTTGAACATATTTGTATATCTACAGACTTGTGTTCTAGGGTGGGAATGCTTTGGGTATAACTCTCTTTGGCTCTGTAGCATCTCGTGCTATAATCTCCACGCATCCACACATTAGAATGATGAAAGACCTTGTATTTATAGTGTGGATTTGAATGTTACCGTTGGAGAGAATCACATTCAAATCCATACTATTCTTGTAAGTACAACAGCTTCTTCAGGCTGGTTGTCTTCCTCTCATTGGTCCACGTCAGCTGAATTCTAACGGCTATATTCTTCAGTTTCTTCTGAGTCTCAGGATTCTTCTGAGTCTCCAGGTTACTTCTACTCAGGGTTCTTGATTCAAAGAGACTTCTCTTATTGGACCTTGTCGTCGAAGCATCTTGACACTCAGTGGCCGAGTTGATTCTCGAATTCGAACATCGACCTTCAGTCACTTTGACTCGAGTTATCTCGATTTTCTCTTTGCCGATCGATCATTTCGACTGATCAGATCAACACATCTTCAGATCAACATCTCAGATAGCATCATCAATTGATACATTAGGTTTTGCATATCATTTTTAGTACATCCGGATCTCAATCCGTCGTCGATCTTGATCATCTGCTTCATCTTCATGTCGATCTCGATCACGTCGATCTCGTCGATCTCATCTTCTCCTCTTCCGATCTGGTCATCCGGGTGGGTTTCTTTCTAAAATATCGGCGAAATTCGGCGGTCCTCGGCGGTGCCATCGCGTATCCGATGGCGATGCCCGTCTGTCGCCATCGGCGTCCATCCGCCCATTTCGGCTGGGCTCGGCGCACCGCCCGTCTATGCGCCCTCATCCTCGTCTTGGCGCTTTCGCCGCCCGGCCTCGCCTAACGCCCATGCGTGCCAGTAGCATACCAGCGTCGCCTACGCCTGGTTCTGGATTTCGTCCTTTAATTCTTCATCTCTTCGTTCCCGATCCGGTTACAATTTATTTACAAAAAATAAATAAACCTAGATCTAGACTAGTCGATTACATTGATCAAATCAAAAAAATCTTAGTCTACTCGTGGATTTTCTCACGAGGTAAAATAAATCCGAACGAATCGAATTAAAAAATCACAGTTTATATGCATGCAAAAAAAAAAAACATTAAAATCCATGACAATTGGATACCTGCAAAACAGATCTAACAGTTCTACTATACAATTTCAAATTTAATGTCCACGAATTAAATTACAATTTAAAAATTCAGAGTCAAAACAAATTGGCTCGATGCGCTTGTTGGGGAATGAGTTGCACAGATCTATTCGGGATGAATATTTAAATACAAATTTAATTCTTTAATTATTACTAGCATGAATTAATCATATATTAATTCAAATAATAATTGCAACAACATATCATGCATATAAAAAGCCACGTAAAACCCACGACGCGGAATCTACAAAGGTTTACGTGAACGCACCTCTTGGGATGGCAGTGGCTTTGGTCGGATGGACTAACCAAAAGGACTTCCCAAGTATTTCCTTAGCCCTTGCTCGACAATCCGGTGGAAGGATACTCGCGAACAATTAACAAAAGGAAAAAAATAAACTTGGTTGCACCACCTTTGTGGATTTGCTAATATTTCCAGCACATGGAATTGTACTTGGGAATGAACTAATCATCCCCTATTTATAAGAGGGAGGGTGGTCGAAATTTTAGTGATATTTCAATGTGGGAAAAGACTTTTCTTAGTCACCAAGAAATCTTGAATATATCTCCTATATTCTTTTTCCCATAATTAAAATATTCCACAAAAATCCCACCTCCTCAATATATGGAATTTTCGAAAATTTGGAGTGCAAGATTCCAAGATTTGGATCTTCTTGAATTTATGAGATATTCTTGTATTTCAAGAAATACATATCTTCCATAATATCTTTTCAAGAAAATCAAGAAAATCTTTCTTGCCCTCTATTTTCAAAAATTTCGAAATATCCCTTATGAATAACCAAGTGGGAGATTTCTTGAATTTAATGAGATAATCTTGTATTCCAAGAATACATATCTTCATTCCATAACAAAATTCAAAGAAAATCTTTCTCCCTCTTTTATCCATAAATTTCGAAAAATTAGAGGAAATATAAGCAACAATATTTATTTTATTTTAATCACATTTTCAGTTATTGGACTATATGTTGGGCTACTCAGGGGGCCTTTAGGAGAATTAAGATTGGACCTTCTAATGAATCTTGAATATCTAATATTGAGCCACAATATAATTCAAGCCCATAAATATTAATTAATCCCACTACATAATTAATATTGCACTATCCATCTTAACCCATATTACAGTCAATATGGCTCCCGGTCATTATTTCCCGTGTTTAAGATTATCTAGCCCATTAATTAATTCAAGCCACTGAAATAGCTTTCCGTTAATTAATATCTTTTGTCCTTGGTCGAGGAACGGTTCAACATTATTATCCATACCGGAAACTAATTCCACTTGCAAGATTTGGTATGATAAAACTTATGAACCTCCCAAGGAGGCAAATCAAGCAAGCGTGCTGCACACACGATTCTTCGTTATTAAATCTTAGCAATCACATGTGACCAATAATATTGCCCAAGATAAAAAGTATTGAATCTCTCTGATTCGCTACCCATGATAAGTCAAAGCAATAGTTACCAATCCCACGTGATCCTATTTAAGGGACGAAGGTTAAGAAACAACGAACCACTGAGGTCTAATTCTTCCTTGTTCAGTTCTGAAGAATTTATCCTCCTCAGAGGTCCTATTCAACAAGATCGGTCATGCACTAGTGTAATCTCTTGGTCAAGACAAACCAATCTGAGCCTTACACCTCAACCTTTCGCGATGGTTGTTCATTTCCATCTAGGTCGTGAATGGCGTACCTTTAGTTACAAGGGACTGTTAATTTAATCTTATGTGATCTGGTATCACTAAATTAACTACAATGTAACACGTACGAATTATTGAACAGTTATGCAGTAAATATATGTAACATTCAATCATATTTAAAGCATCGATGATAAACAATTTATTTGATAAATAAGTCTCGAAATTAGGTTTCGATTATACAAAGTAAAAAGCATACTTTTCAAGATAATCCCAACAATTTGCATAACGGCCAGATGTCGACCATTTTGTGTGAGCTCCCGGTGCATTGGGGTATCTGGCATCCCCAGATGTCTTGTGATCAGACCAACTACATCATTAGATCTGGAGCATTTTCAACTCCAGCTAACTTCTTCATTTGCAGCTCATACTCCAGAACGGACGTACTCCATCTTTTTGCTCCAGAACTGTACCAAAATCTTCAAATTTATTCCATCTGATGTCTCTCCATGTGAGAACATCAAGGACATCTACTTTGGCTTCCTGTTTGATTGACAATTCTGGCCTCTAGCATTTTCTCTAGCCTCCTTCTGATGGTCTTTTCAGTAAAAGAGATAACTTCTGGTTCTGGTTCAGAAGAAGCTGATGGAGAGAATGGTACAACCGTAAGTGGCTCAGGATCAACCATTGGTGTACTAGAGGAGCGATGAGGTTGAGCGGTGTTCGGTGAGACAGTGCGGCTTTTTGAGCAAAGCGATAGCCTTTGAAGCTTGACCAGTTCCCTTCGGGGGCAATCTGCTGAGTGGGATATCATCTTCAGAATCAGTCTGTTCATCCACTAGCTTCAACTCTTTTCTCTTTCCTTTACCAGCAGTCAGAGCAATTGGTGCTAACCTAGTTCTCTTCGCAGCTGGTTGGGTTGGCTCTTTCAAAGTAATCCCTTTCTCTGTTTTCTCATAACAACTTTCCTCTTCTGACCAGTTGTCCCTTTCTTGCGTACTTCTGTTGTTGGTTTGACAGCAATTTCCTCATCGTCATCAGCAAGTCCAGGAATCGGCTTGTTGCTGATCAGCATCTTCTTGTGAGCAATAACGTAAGGGATCATTTCATCCTCTCTCCATTCACGATCCTTCATCATATCAATCAGAATTAGTGACACCTTGTGTAGCATAGTGATTTTTGCAGTGAGAACAATTTGGCCACCATCTTCCACAAACTTTGCTGATTCCTCCAGAAATCTCCTCTTCAGATACTCATGCCAATTGATCTTTGCTTTATCAATTATGGCTGACATAATTTGAGCCTTTTCTTGCGGATCGCATCAAGATCAGAGGGTCATACCAAAGAATCACCTTACGGACTATGTCGAATAGAAGGCGATATATTTCTTCAAAGATAGGTTTCTCGAAACCTTTAGTGTGATGGGAATCGGCCGGTCGGAGTAGGTGTTTGATGATAGCACTATCTTCTTCGATTCGATATGCATCGGCATAATTTCCATCACGGGGCCGCAAGTAAAAAAATTTTATACGCAGATCTTCATCGGTGATTTCCAAATGCTCACCTTGCACCTCCGAGTACAAAACTTCCTCATGGTCTCTCAAATTGTACAGAAATTTGAGAGAGCCATCCAATATGATCGAATCGGCACTCGCCGAACAGTAAGTTTTTAAACCATTTCTTCTTAAAAGATCCAAAATTTCCAGGCACTCGGAGTCTGTAGTTGTTCTAAAATCAACGCGTTCCTCAATCACCTCGTCCATAAAGTTCAAAGATTGGATCCTCCGGTTCGTAAGACTTGTGACGACTAATGTGCGGTTTCTGCAACTTGCTTTGCCTTTGGTGCCATTTCTGCGAAAGAAGAATATTAGATTTGGAGATTAAGCGAAAATTGTGTAATACAATCTTAAGCATATGAAATGAGGTTCAAACCCTAATTTAATTACTAGTAGAAAGCAACAATTTATTTTGACAAAGTAATTTTTGGTTAATAGCTTTCGAATAGTAGCGAGAGAGTATGAAAGTTGCAGAGAAAATATTTTGGGATTTTTAGAGATGTGAAGTGATGAAGTGTTGTGAATTTGGGGTTTTTATTCGAGAGGGAAAAACATAATCATTTTCGAATGCGGAAATCAAAACGACTCCTACATTTGATCAACAGTGGAAATGAGGCGGTTTTAAAAGGTTATAATCGTGCGGTCAAGGAAAACATAGACCACAGCTTTTGGATTTAAAAGTGCGTAATTAATGCATTTAATACATGGGCCTCGCGTCCGCATTTAATGAAGAGTCAGTATGACATCATTTATATATTAATATATATGCAAGCGATACATAAATGAAAACAGGAAAGCAAGTGATATTGTAATCAGTCAATTACCATATGTGTAGATTCCTATGATCCTTTTTCTGATTTATGATGTGTCGATCTTAATTTACCCTCTAATCCTTAGTTATTTCCCAACAATCCTTTCACTAGATCAGTTTCCTACTGATCTTCTTTCTTATCAATTGAAGTTCCCTCTTTACCGTTTATTCTCTTTTCTGATCAGTTTTCCAACTGATCTATCTTCATTAGATGATGTTCCCCCCTTCATCTGATCTTTTTACTTAGTCAGCTGGTGTTGGAAATCAGAACACCAAAGTATTTTGGTGCGTCTTCTCCAAGATCCAGCATTCCTAGCTCGTTGCATAATTCTCTAAATCTAACTTCAGCTAGAGGTTTGGATAAGATATCAGTTCTTTGCTTATCAGTATGAATCTTTTCCATTATGATGTTCTTCTTTTCTGCATGGTCTCTTATGAAGTTATGTCTGATGTCCACATGCTTGCATCTTGTGTGTAGAACTGGATTCTGAGTGATGGCAATTGCACTATTACTGTCACAGAAAATAGGCACATTCGTAGCTACAATGTTATAATCCCTCAGCTGCTGACATAGCCAGAGCAGTTGGGAGCAACAGCTTCCTGCGGCCATATATTCTGCTTCAGTAGTAGATGTGGCAATAGATGTCTGCTTCTTAGAGAACCAAGAGACCAACTTACTTCCCAAAAACTGACAGGTACCCGAGGTTGATTTTCTGTCTATCCTACAACCTCCATAATCAGAATCAGAGTACCCACTAAGCTCTAGATTATCATCTGCTGGATACCATAAACCGAGGTTTACAGTACCCTTCAGATACTTAAGAATCCGCTTAGCTTCATCTAGGTGACTTTGCTTCGGATTTGCCTGAAATCTGGCACATACACCTACTGCGAAGGTTATATCTGGTCTGCTCGCAGTCAGGTATAGTAGTGATCCAATCAAAGCCCTATACTCTTTCTGATTAGTTTTCTTACCACCTTCATCTGGATCAATTTTGAAAGAAGTCATCATTGGAATTCTGGCTTCCTTGCAATTTTGAACACCATACTTAGCCAAAAAATTCCTTGTGTACTTCGCCTGACAGATGAAGATCCCTGTGTGAGCTTGTTTGACTCGAAGACCTAGAAAGTAGCTCATCTGACCCATCATGGACATTTCAAATTTTCATTGCATCAGTTTACTGAATTTCTCGCATAGTTTCTGATTAGGAGAACCAAAGATTATATCGTCCACATAGATCTGAACCATCAGAATATCTTCACCGTCTTCAATTCTGAACAAGGTCCTATCAATCAAGCCCTTGGTGAAACTATTTTCTGTCAAGAACTAGGATAGTGTATCATACCATGCTCTAGGAGCCTGTTTCAGTCCATAAAGAGCTTTTCTTAAACGGTACACTTGGTTGCTCATTTCAAAGCTAGGAGGTTGTTCAACATAAACTTCCTCAGCTAGTACTCCGTTTAAGAATACACTCTTTACATCCATCTGATACACAAGAAATCCCCCTATGAGTTTGCATAAGTTTTAAATAGCCGAATGGCTTCAAAGAGCGGATCGGTGCAAATGTTTCATCATAATCAATCCCTTCTGATTGTGAATATCCCTTAACAACAAGTCTTGCCTTATTTCTGGTTATCACATTGTGCTCATCCTTCTTGTTCTTGAAGACCAACTTAGTACCAATCACATCTTGATGAGTTGGTCTGTTTACAAGTTCCCAAACTTGATTTCTCTCAAACTGTTCTAGTTCTTCTTGCATGGCTAGAATCCAGCTTGCATCTTGAAGAGCTTCTTCAACTATGAGTGGTTCCTTCAAAGATAGATAACAACAATACATTGCACTTTCACCAATCTGATGTCTAGTTTTGACTCTATCAGATGGATCTCCGATGATCAGATCAGTTAGATGACTGGTTATCCAGGTCCTTCTGTCCTGATTATCATCAGTTTGGAGAATATCATCCTCTTCTAATAAAGATTCGTCACAAGAGACTGGGTGAGGTACTTGAGTAAGATCCACTTGGCATGGACATATCTCAGTTGATGTTGGACTCATCATGTCTTTGAAGTCGTCATCACGGAACATCGATGTTCCCCCCGAACGAGATGGTTCGGTTATTATATCTCAAATTGTATGCGAACTTTTTTTATCGACAGGTTATGCGTACCTTTGGGTCTCGATCGACCGGTGAATCGTCAAGGTCAAAGTTAGGAACATATATAGTGACGTATTTTGGATCCTTTTCTTTAAGCCTTAACTGATCCATTTTCAGTGAATCTGGTTTGTTTTGTACATCTTGTTCTGCAGCAGATTTCTCTTGATCAGATGTTGACTCATCAAAGACCACATGAGGTGTTTCTTCCACAACTAGGGTTAGTTTGTTGAAGACCCTAAATGCTTTGCTGGTTGAGGAATATCCTAAGAATATACCCTCATCTGACTTGGCATCGAAGGTTCTCAACTGACTCTTCCCATTGTTGTGTATGAAACACTTGCACCCGAACACATGAAAGCAGGAAACACGAGGTTTTCTGCCCTTCCATAGTTCATAAGGTGTTTTAAAGTGAATCTTAGTCAGAGAACATCTGTTCTGCTTGTGACATGCAATATTGATAGCTTCTGCCCATAAATGACTTTGTGTTGCATGCTCAGCTAACATGGTGCGTGCAGCTTCTTTAAGTGTTATGTTTCTTCTTTCTGCTACGCCATTTTGTTGTGGTGTTCTTGCAGCTGATGTCTCATGTTGTATACCAAACTCAGAGTAAAAATCAGATATAAATTGGTTCAAGAATTCTGTACCTTTATCTGATCTGATTTTCACTATGCTGAGACCCTTCTCATTCTGAATCTTCTTGAGAAGTTCAGGTAACTTTGTTGTAGTTTCACTCTTCTTATACAAGAATACAACCCAGGTGAACTTGGAATAATCATCCACAACCACGAGAGTCTATTTGCGTCCACTGAAACTGAGAGGCGTAACTGGTCCAAATAGATCCATATGGAGCAGTTGCAGTACTCTGCTGGATGGAGGAGAAGGTATTCCTTTGAATGAAGCTTTTGCTTGTTTTCCCTTCTAACATGCGACATATGTCTGATCCTTAGAGAATACTTCATTTAGGAGACCTTCAACCAAGGACATCCTTTCTATCTTGTTAAGAGTTTTGAAGTTCAGATGGCTCATTCTCTTGTGTCAGAGCCAACTGGAGCTCTTTGAACTGTTAACAATCAAGCATGCATTTCTTGGACAACTGTCCCAATCTGCTGTATAAATCGTTCCTTTTCTGGAGCCAGTTAGCAAAATCTGTTGAGTCACTCGATTTCTGATTGTGCATTGATCTGATGAGAACTCAACATTAAATCCATTGTCGCAGAACTGAGATACAGATAACAGGTTGTGCCTTAAGCTGTCAACGTATGAAACACATGTAACCTGTACATCATCATTCACTAAGGTTCCAACTCCTCTGGTAAAACCAAAGTTGTCGTCCCCAAAAAGAACTCGTGGGCCTGGTTTCTCAATGTAATTGCTGAGGAGATGTTGACTTCCAGTCATGTGCCTTGAACATCCACTATTTATGTACCAGATAGTTGCTTGTACACCTCCTTTATTAGCCAGTCCCACTCGAGCCTGCGAGCAAATTAGATTTTAGGTACCCTAGTAGAATCTGGCACCTTTGTTGAACACAGAAGACTTGATTTGTCTCCCATAAACATCTACATAATCATATGTTTCTTCATATGCATTCTGATCAGTATGATTATTAGTGTTAGCCTTGGATGAATCAGGAGACTTGAGATTTTTCATTGATACTTGTCTTCTTTTAATCCAGTGGCTCAGGTGCAGCAGCCCTAGGTTTCTGATTGTAAGGGTAGGTACGACTGCTACCATTAAAAGATTCATATATTTCTGGCATAGATGGTCTTAGCAGTTTACCCTTAGCTTGCTTGTTAGGCAGCTTGGATTGAGTTGACTTCAGCTGGTACTGTCCCTTACGAGATGGTCCAGACTGAGGCCTAATCTGCTGATTTGGCTGAGGTCTCTTCAGAAGAACAAGATTCTTTTGTTGATTCCTCGGCTGATGTCTGATCAGTTGGGGTCCATTTTTGTTCCCTTTCTAATTTGGCACTCGCCTTGCCTGGTCAGCTGATCATTTTCCCTTATTTGATACAGATTTGGTTGTTCGTGTATCTTGATCAGAAACTCGTTTGGCTTCACTTTTCTGATGTGGACCAGATGAGGCTTTTGAGGATCAAGAAGGGTTCTAATACCCAATTCCCTTCTTATCAATTGGCGTACGAAAATAGTTGTTCTGACCTTGAACGGTCTTAGAAGATTTTGTGAAAACCTCTATTTTCTTATGCAAACTGTCCTCATAAGTTTTCAGATTCTCATGCATTCAGAAGAGTTCATCAAACTTAGCCTGAAGGACTTTGAGTTCTCCAGCTTGTCGTTCATTGAGAACCAACTGTTCCTTAATCAGCTTTCCCTGATCAGTAGTACTGACTTTCAGAAACTCCAGTTCTTTAGTCATCTTCTGAACATTTTCAGCTGATTTTAGGTCAGCTGCTCTACTTGCCTCAATATCCTTGACAAGCCGAATATTCTCAGCCCTTAGGTTATCGTTCTCAACTTCCACTCGTGTATAAGTATCTATTGCATTAGAGAGATCATCAAGCAATTGGTCATTGTAGACACAAGTTAATCTCTCCGGCCGGATGTCTAAGCACAACAGGTGTAGAACAGGGAACCACAGAAGGTTTAGAGATTACCTTAGATTGGTCAGTTTCTCTAGCCATGAAACAGATGTAGTCATCATATGAGAAGTTCATATCATCGACATCATCAGTTGTGGTAATCAGACAGAAATCTTCAACAGATGAGTAGCCTGAGTCATCTGAAGGTAGATAAGAATCATCAATGCCAGATGTGTCGGCAACCATTGCTTTTCTGTCTCGAAACCTTTGTTCTCTTCTGTTCCGCTTCTCCTCTATCTCCTTGGGAGTTAGGTCGGGGCAATCAGCATTGTAGTGACCTAGTTTCTGACAGTTGTAGCAAACCCTTGAGTCTCCAGAATTTCCTCTGTTAGGTGAATCATTTCTTCGGTATGATCTGACAGGAGAATTTCTGCCTTGTCTGTAATCAGAACCTCTCTTATCTGATCTCTCATCTTGTCTGTTCTCTCTGCGATCCTCTCTACGATCATCTTTCCTGTCATCTCTGTGATGGTCTTTTCGGTCATCTCTTCTGTTATCCCTATCATCAGAAGAACAATACCTTTTTTGTGATCTGGTGAAGATCTTTGATCTCTTCCTCTGCTTCATCGATAGTCGTCATAAAACTTTCTGTACTTGCCCATCTGAAGATTTGTTTGTTCAAGTTTTCTCATTAGAAGTGCAATCTGTTCGGCCTGGCTGATGATGTTTCCAACTGGTTTAACAATTCGTGAACTGCTAATGGTTGCCTGAAATGCAACAGATTTAGTTGAGTTTGCAGCAGCTTCAGCAGGGACATCATTTGATCCTTGTCCTCTCTCAATCAGGTCGAACTCATGGGCTTTCAAACTGAAGATTAGATCATTTGGCTTCATGGTAGCAATATCTTGACAACCCTTATTCACGGCCACCTTTGTATCCCATTTCTTGGTCAACGATCTGAGAATCTTATAGTTGATATCCTTATTTGACATTACTCGTCCTAGATCACGAAGTCGGTTGACTCCTTGAGTGATCCTTCCATCAAATTGATCAACTGTTTCATTTGGCAGCATCTTGAGTTTCTCAAATACCACCAGCTCAGCTTGCAGTCTGCTGTCCTTAATCTATTCATTTCCTCTGCAGATTTCAGCAAGTGTATCACAAACTTCCCTAGCTGTCTTTAGGTACTTCACTTTCTCTCGTGTAGTAGCATCCATAATTTTCATGATGAGGTGCCTAGCAACAGTATCAAGATTAGACAATTTTCTCT
Organism: Stenogyne calaminthoides; assembly: GCA_037126765.1. Classification (NCBI taxonomy): domain Eukaryota; kingdom Viridiplantae; phylum Streptophyta; class Magnoliopsida; order Lamiales; family Lamiaceae; genus Stenogyne; species Stenogyne calaminthoides. The sequence goes on from JBBCBC010000029.1 coordinate 15,422,798, forward strand.
CATCTACATCCATCAGAGAGGGACTCTTTTTGATTCTTGCTCCAACTGGTTGAGTAGGATCTCGTTCTCCTGCTTCAGCTGGGTTATAGTGATAGATGATAATCGGTCCTATCTCAAGAATCTCATCCATTTTGTTGCTTATCACTCCCAGATGGCCTCTCATGTCGATAGACTAATCTGCATACTCATCAACAGAAAACATGGGTAAATTATGATGCATACCTGAAGTGTTATCCATGCTTGTGGTGTTTTTGAAAGGTATGAGTTTTAAAAATGGTTTTCAAAGATCAGTTCAAGTGACCACAATGGTTCTTCCTTAAGAACCGATGATATTCAAAGCTAGTGGTTGGAAGAACCACTGCTCTGATACCACTTGTAGGTCCCGAACGGGTTTCAGTGAGGGTAGAAGTCTAGAGGGGAGGGGTGAATAGACTTCCAAACTTTTTTTAAATGGATCGGTGTGTAAGCAAGTTATCGTCGAGTCGAGAAGTGAATCGGTATGATGGATCGATATCCGACTTACTGATCTATCAAACAGATCAGTTCGGTGTCTATCAGTTTAACTGATGGTGCGGAAGATTAGTTAACCCATGTGAAAAACCAGTTTTACTCAAACAAAGATTCTGACCAATCTGGTTCAGATCAGAGGACAAAAGTGTCAAACTGATAAGATCAGAAGCTTGATGCTAGTCTGATCCAGGTACAGAATATGCATGCAGATAACAAAGATTAGTGTGCAGATAAGTGTAAAGCAAAGTAAAGGCATACATATTTATAGTGGTTCGGACAACTTGTCCTACGTCCACTCTTCCCTATCAGCAGGGCCCCAACTTAACCAACTGGACTTAGTTTAATGTGTTAGTCCAACACAGTACAAACAATAGATGTTTCACGAGTTCTCACTCAACCAATCCAGAAATCAGATCTAGAAACCCTAGACTGGAATCTTTCTTTATATAAGACTTAACCTAACATTTGTTTGGGTATAAGATTTGTGATGTTCCAACTGGAATACTATCCTATCTTCTATGTAGCCTAAAGCTGGAGGATAAGTATTCTATGCTAAGAACAATGGGATGAACACTTAAGAATAAATCTTGAGTTTGTGTTCTTCGTGCGGAAATATGCTTGTGCTTGAGCTTGATGATAATTTTCGTAACCTTACTATGAAGGTTTGATCCCATATTTATAGGCACAAAATTGAACTAGCCGTTGGAGAGCAATTCGAATTTTGGTCTATTTTAGGTAGCTTGCAGGCTTGATTTGACGTGCTCAGAAAGGCCATGCCGTCTTCGTGCAATTTTGTGCTTTCTAGCCGTTTGGACCGATACACCATATCCTGCATAGTCAGTTCCGTACATACTTGTCGATTTATTAGTGGCTAACAAGTACACTGAATCGGCGACTTGTACAGCCAGCAGTTTCGCATTCTTCTGGTCTGGCGACACTTGTATGTATTTGATAAGTAGATATGTTTATCATGTTTCTAACTTATCTCCATCTGGTCAGTATGCAACTGATCAGTAGACTTGAGTCTTCTGATAAGGTTGTCTTAGCTTCAACCTATCGACTCTGCTGATGTTCTTTTACGGGTCTTCTATTCTTCGCTTCTAATCTTCGTTTCTAATCTTCGTTTCTGATCTTCGTTACTGATCTGAATCTATACATATTGAGTTCCCCCTCAATATGTGACCTAGTCTAATACATCAGCTATCTAACAAGTTCAGCTGGTCTCCTATCATCATCAGTCGACTAATGAGGTTGTGTTTGGTCCGGTCCTATTGTTTTGTTTTGGAACTTCCATCAAAACTATAAATTTCCCAACATTTTTCATCTAAACAAGTAATACTTTTCTATTTAAACAAGTAATACTTTTTCATCTAAACAAGTATTAATTTTCTTTAAACTAGTTATACTTTTCTAACTAAAAAAGTTATACTTTTCTATCTAAACAAGTAATACTTTTCTATTTAAACAAGTAATATTTTTTCCTCTAAACAAGTAATACTTTTCTTTAAACAAGTTATACTTTTATAACCAAACAAATAATATTTTTTCTATCTAAACAAGTAATACTTTTCTATTTAAAGAAGTAATACCTTTCTTTAAACAAGTTATACTTTTCTAACTAAACAAGTTATACTTTTCTATCTAAACAAGTAATACTTTTCTATTTAAACAAGTAATACATATCTTTAAACAAGTTATACTTTTCTAACTAAACAAGTTATGCTTTTCTATCTAAATAAATAATACTCTTCTATTTAAACAAGAAATACTTTTCTATTTAAAAAAGTAATACTTTTCTTAAAGAAGTTATACTTTTCTAACTAAACAAGTTATACTTTTCTATCTCAACAAGTAATACTTTTTCATCTAAACAAGTAATACTTTTCTATAAAAAGTTATACTTTTCTAACTAAACAAGTTATACTTTTCTATCTAAACAAGTAATGTTTTTTTCTATTTAAACAAGTAATACTTTTTCATCGAAACAGGTAATACTTTTCTATTTAAACAAGTAATACTTTTTCATCTAAACAAGTATTACTTTTCTTTAAACAAGTTATACTTTTATAACTAAACAAGTTATACTTTTATATCTAAACAAGTAATACTTTTTCATCTAAGCAAGTAATATTTTTCTTTAAACAAGTTATACTTTTTTATCTAAACAAGTAATACTTTTCCTTAAACAAGTTAAACTTTTCTAACTAAACAAGTTATATTTTTTCATCTAAAAAACCATAAATAAACGATATAACAAAAATATAAACGATACAAAAATATATACATACATAAACAAGTAAGTTGTTCACAATAAATACTTAAAAAAAAAGTGTCGCCTCATGAATAATCATAAAAAAAAGAGTTTCAATCACATCACCACCCCGGATAATAATCATTCGCATCATCCCCCAAATTAGTAGTAAAAAGAAAAAAAGAATTGAAAGCGATACCATCATCGACACCGCCACCACCACCGCCACCGACATCTCTGACCTCGGCCCCACTGCCACTGCCACTGCCGCCACTGCCTCCGCTGCCACCTCCACCGCTGCCACCACGATCGCTACCATCGCCACTGCCACCACCACCACCACCACCAATGACCAGGCCACCGCTGCCAACACGACCGCTGCCACCGCCTAGGTCAACGTCCTCCTCGAAAAGGTTATCGAGGATATAATCTGGTGGGCACCGAATATCCATCAAGGTAAAGTTTAGAAACCTAAATTAAATTCTTTCTAAAATTCGGAACGTAAAGTACATCTCTTAAAATTAAAACTCTGTCTTCGAAAGACAGGTGCACTTTTCCCACTGCTTCAGCTGCCACTCTCGTGGCATCGCCCAGTGTGATGAGGATCTCACTCCCACTAAGTTGTCGGGTCCGCTTGAACCCCTGTAAAGTGAAACAAACATGATCAGTGGATCCCGTATCCACCGCCCATAAATGGGAGGCATACGCCGCTAAGCAAGTTTCAACAACTAGTGCGTGAGAATTACCTTTCTTTCCATTCTTTTTGGGATTGGAACAGGCTGACCTCGAGTGTCCTACTCCGCCGCTTTCCAAAACTTTCCTCATGCTTGATTCCATGCTCTTATTTGATGTTGAGTCTACTTGGTTTAACTTTTTCTCTTTTCATCATCCTTATCACCACTTGACCTAGGATGAAAAGAAGATTTATGTTTTCCCAAGTTCTTTTCCTCGCGCTCCCTCTCCCTTTCAACCTAAGTGAGAGCATTTACAAGATCATCCACTGTAAAATCTAGATCTTCCAATAGATACTCAAGATAGTGGTGATTATAGCTCTTTGATAAGGATTGGAGAATGAAATCAATCTTAGTCTTGAAATCACATTTTTCACCGAGGATTTCAAGCTCCTCAAATAGCACCATAACCTTAAGAACGTGCTGCGCTGCAGTCGTCCCTTTTTCCATTTTTAATTCAGCAATTTCTTGCTTCACACTTTGGATTGCCATATGGGTCTGATGTGCGAACATCGCTTCGAGATTCTGTAAGATGTCTGCAGTTGACTTATATCCTTGATGAAAGCGTTTCAACGCATCTGACAGATGTGCCAGAATTGTATCCTTCATCAATTCATTTGCCAGCTCCCATTCACCATATAGCATCTCGTCCCATATTCCGGTGTCCTTAGCTGGTTTTTCGGGTTTTGGTGTATCAAGTACCCATTTGGAAGGTGATGCGGCTAGGACAGGTTTTAGTTTGTATATCCAATCAAAATAGTTTTCACCAGTAAGCAAATTATCTTTAAGTATATTGAACAGTGGATTAAAAGGTTGCGACATGATGAACTGAAATAAATAATAATATGCATAAGCACAAATATATCACAAAATTCGATCACATGTTTCATATTAAAATCTCAAAAAAAAAATATGAACATGCATCAGCCAACATCTCAAAACAGTTTAAATAAGTCACGTGGGGTAAGTCATTTTTTAAACACATTCAAACAGGTTACAAACAAGAACAGTTACAAACCTTTAATATCCAGATTAATAGTTGGCTCCCACTTGACCAATATAAAATTGACAGGGACTTCGGGGAAGTATATGCATATCAATTTTATACCTAAGTAATAACCATGATTAAATACATAATTATTATTTCGCTTTGATCGAGCCTCGTGGGGAGGGTCATCGTCGCCACTAGTAATAATCCACAATCATCCATTTGGAATTTATTCATGTGAAAGCTATCTTTTGACCGTTCCGTGGGGGGAATTTCTCCAAAAGAATTCACAAAAAATAAATCATGGAGGTCAAAATTAATTCAATTTTATTATCCGGAATAAAATTGTCAATTAATTGTTTAAGCATACTTAGTAATTTTCGAAAGTGAGATTTTTCAAAATATTTTCTCATCCATCGCAAATTTAAATACAATTTAAATAAGCATAAAATAATGCATAAACATCAAGACAAAAAATTAAACATATTGGGCACATTTATCCAATTGTCATGGTTAATTTTTGTCATGTCTTGATCTTGAGAAATCGTCTTCATAGCCTTCATCGTTCGTCTCGAAAAGCTCCCACTTGACCGTTTAAAAAAAACGCCTTATCAAGCCACGTCATTGACCAGCTCGCGGGTCGGAGTGCCCGCCTAGCACTCCCCCGGCCGTGTCGAGTGGCGTCCGTCGCAATCTTAAAATCGCCCGCGCCGCCGCGTCGCCCTTATGTCGCCCTCGGCGGCGTCGCCAGCGTCCACCTCGGCAACATCGCCCTCTTCTCCAGTAGCGCCCTCGGCGGCATCGTCGCCAGTAGAACCCATCGCCATCGCCATCGCCCGCCTCTGCGGCATTGCCGCCAGCGCCGGCATCGCCCTCCTACGCGCCCACGTCGCCCTCGCGCCTCGGCGGCATCGCCCGCCTGCGTCGAGATCCGTCTTTCGGCCCCTCGGCCTCGCCCAGCCCGTGCATACGCTTTGCCAACGTCCGCGTCGCATCGTGCCTCCCAGCATGTTTGCGGGGCGCCGCAGCCTTTGCCCTACCCGATTAGGATCCCGTCTTTTAATTCTCCGTCTCCGCCTCCATCCGATTTTCGGTTACAATTTATTTACAAAAAATAAATAAACCTAGATCTGAACTAGTCTATTACATTGATCAAATCAAACAAATTCTAATCTACTCGTGGATTTTCTCCAATAGGCAAAAACGAATTCGAAGCTAATCAATTAAAAAACCACAATTTATATGCATGCATAAATAAACACATTAAATTCCATGACAATTGGATACCTGCAAAAAAGATCTATCAATTCTACTATCCAATTTCAAATTTAATGAAAATGAATTAAATTACAATTTAAAATTCAGGGCCCGAAACCGAGGCTCTGATACCAGTTGTTGGGGAATTAATTGCCCGGATCTATTCGGGATGAATATTTAAATACAAATTTAATTCTAACAATTATTACTAGCATGAATTAATCCTATATTAATTCAAATAATAATTCAACAATAAATCATGCATATAAACAGTTCACATAAAACCTACGCATGCGTAATTACTACGGGTTTACATGAACTAACCTCTTGGAGTGGCAATGGTCTCGTCGATTAAAACACACAAAAAAGTCTTCCCAAGTATTCCCTAGTCCTTGCTCTTCAATCCGGTGGAAGGAAACTCGCGAACAATAAACAAAAAGGAAAATAAAAATTTGTTGTACCACCTTTGTGGATTTACTCATTTTTCCAGCACATGAAATTCTACTTGGGAATGAAACACTCATCCCCTATTTATAGAGGGTGTTGGTCGAATTTTAGTGATAAAATAATATGGGAAAATCTTTTTCTTGATCTCCAAGAAATCTTGAATATATCTCATATATTATTTTCTCCATAATTAAAATATTCCACAAAATCCCAACTCCTCTTGTTATGGCATATTTCGAAAATCTTAAGAGAAAAGAATCCAAGATTTGGATCTTCTTGAATTTATGAGATATACTTGTATTGCAAGAATACATATCTTCCATAATATCTTTTCAAGAAAATCAAGAAAATCTTTCTTTCCCTTAAATATTCAAAATTTTCGAAATCTCATAGTAAATAACCAAGTGGGAGATTTCTTGAATTTAATGAGATAATCTTGTATTCCAAGAATACATATCTTCATTCCATAACAAAATTAAAAGAAAATATTTCTCCCCTTTTATCTACTATTTTCGAAAAATGAGGAAAAAATAAGCAACAAAATTTATTTTATTTTTAAACACCTTTTTCAGTTATTGGACTTTATGTTGGGCTACTTGGGGGGCCTTTAGGAGAATTAAGATTGGACCTTCCAATGGATCTTGAATTATCAATATTGAGCCACAATATTATTCAAGCCCATAAATATTAATTAATCCCACTACATAATTAATATTGCACTATCCATCTTAACCCATATTACAGTTAATATGGCTCTTGTTATTATTTCCGTGTTTAAGATTATCTAGCTCATTAATTAATTCAAGCCACTGAAATAGCTTTCCATTAATTAATATCTTTTATCCTTGGTAAAGGAACAGTTCAACATTATTATCCATACTGGAAACTAGTTCCACTTGCAAGATTTGGTATGATAAAACTTCCCAAGGGGGCAAATCGAACAAGCGTACTTGCACACGATTCTCCGTGTTAAATCTTAGCAATCACATGTGACCAATAATATTGCCCAAGATATAAAGTATTGAATCTCCTTGATTCTCTACCCGTAATAAGTCAAAGCAATAGTTACTAACCACACGCAATCCTATTTAAGGGACGAAGATTAAGAAATAACTAACCACTGAGGTCTAACTCTTCCTAGTTCAGTTCAAGAATTTGTCCTCCTCAGTGGGTCCTCTTCAACAAGCATCGCCCATGCACTAGTGTAATCTCTTGGTCAAGACAAACCAATCTGAGCCTTACACTTCAACCTTTCACGATGGGTTGTTCATTTCCATCTAGGTCTTGAATGTTGTACTTTTAGTTACAAGGGACTGTTAATTTAATCTTCTGTGATCTGGTATCACTAAATTAACTACAATGTATCACGTACTATTTATTGAACAGTTATACAGTAAATATATGTAACATTCGATGATATTTAAAGCATCAGTGATAAACAATTTATTTCAGTAAATAAGTCTGAAATTCAGTCTGATTATACAAAGTAAAAGCATACTTTCCAGTATAATCCCAACACTCATATGATCTCGATCAGTCTCGTTTGCAGCCTCGTCTGATCTCGATCATCTTCGTCTGATTTCGTGAGTTCCCCCTCAACTTGTTCTCTCGTTCCCCCTCAACTTGTTATCTGTAGATTAATTCTTCAATAACACAAGTTGATAATGTTTTAGCATAATTCATCAAAACTAAAATATCCCAACAATTTCCCCCTTTTTGATAATGAAGCCAAACATTAAAATATATGCATTTTTAAAGAAAATGGGTTTTCGTTTAAAAAGATCAGTTCAGGTGATCACATTAAAAGTGATCTTTTGAACTCCTGCTCGGATACGAATTGTTTGTCCCGATGAAAAACCCATGAAATGCGGAAAAATCATGAAATGCATATAAAAACAGGGGTGAAGGAATGGTGATTCCAGATTTTTTTGTTTCAAGTCCATGTGTTGTGTTTTGCTTATAAACGAATGCATATGACAAGATAAGAACGTAAAGCAATAAAGAACACAACAAAGTATAGTGGTTCGGAGACTCAAGCTCCTATATCCACTCTCCCTGTTCCTAGGGAAATTCCTTCACACTGGACTTATCACCCTCTCGGGCTCGCCTCCAGATATTTAACGAGCTCTCACTCAAACTGGACTTATCCCTCTCGGGTTCGCCTCGGGACTTATCACCCTCCACGAGATCGCCTACAGATGTTTACCAAGTTCACATTCCAACGGGACTTATCACCCTCTCGGGATTGCCTAACAACTACCTCACTTCACCACTAGTTATCTCTTACGAGAATGGGGTTTGAATTTGGTGTTGTCTCCAACTAGGGTGAGATTTTCCCTTACATTTGTTTAGCCTCAATGCTAAGGTTGGGAAAATCTCTCTAAGCTTAGGATATATCGTGGGTTGCTTAAATTGGGTTTTAGAACACTCTATATCTGCATACTTGTGTTCTATAGTGGGAATGCTTGAGTATATGTCTTCTTGGCTCTATAACATCTTTTGCCACATTCTCCACACTCTCCACCCTTTAGAATGATGAAAGACCTTGTAATAGTGTGGATTTGAATGTTACCGTTGGAGAGAATCACATTCAAATCCATACTATTCTGTAAGTTCTGCACCTTTTTCAGGCTGGTTGTCTTCCTCTCATTGGTCCACCTCAATTTGAATCTACATTTATATTCTTGGGGAACACGAGTCTTGAGGATTCTCGAGTCTTGAGGATTCTCTTAGTCTTGGTGTCTTGGTGACATCTTGAGTCTCGGAGTTACTTCTACTCGAGATTCTTGATTGCCGGACTTCTCTTGGCGGACCTTATACGTCGGGCATCTTGACACTCGGACCGAGTTGATTCTTTGAATTCGGACATCGACCCTCGAGTCACTTTTACTCCGACCCTCGGGTCGGTTGACTTAAACTATATGATTTATTCTTGCACGATCGATCATTTGATTGATCGGATCGGTACATCTTCAGTCAACATATCTCGGGATAAGATCGGTCATTTGCATCGAGTTAGCACATCCGATCTCAATCACGCGTCGATCTCGATCGGTCTCATCGCTTTCCTCTTCCGATCGGCTTATCTTTTTTGGTCATCCGATCGGTCATTTTCGATCATCGATCTTCGATCGGTGGCTTATCTTTTTTTCTTCCGATTTTTGCCAAATTTCATCGATTAACTACGGAACTCATTTTACTCATATGATCTCGTCGGTCTTCGTTTTCGACCTCGTCGATCTCGATCATCTTAAATGCGATTTCGTGAGTTCCCCCTCAACTTGTTCTCTCGTTCCCCCTCAACTTGTTATCTGTAGATTAATTCTTCAATAACACAAGTTGATAATGTTTTAGCATAATTCATCAAAACTAAAATATCTCAACAAATTGGCTGTGTCAGGAAGATGACTCTTTTTCCTGCTGAAAACGAGTGAATATTCTCCATTACCCTTGTGGTCCCCTCACACCGTTAGGGCAACACAAGGCAAATGACCATGGTACCCTCCATGGGGCAAGATATCCCACTTCTACCACATAAGGACACAAGGTATATAAGTCATTTCATTTGTATTTCACTGTAAGTTACATTTATTTCACACACTAAAATGTGTTTATGGGGAATTAAATCAAAATAGTGTCATTACTTTGCACCTTTATTGAAATGGTCCCATAATTATCAATTTTTCAAATTTAATCACACATGTATTAATTTGATCAAATTTAGTCCCAAATCGCTGGAGGTCACACAAAATTGTCCAAAACGACATTATTTTTGGCGCGCGTCGTACACACGCCCCCAGTTTTGACCGGAATATGTAAGACACATGTCCAAAACAACGTCGTTTTGAAAAAAATTGAGCGACCTTCCGGCGGTTTGGGACTAAATTGGATCAAATTAATGGTAATGTGTATCATTGAGAAGTCAATCACTAAGAGTTATTGATTGCATTGTTATTGCTTGGATAAAATATCAACAATGGGTATCATGTGAGGTGGGTGGAGTGAGTGAGGGTAATTAATTGCTTACTTCTATTTCTGTTACTTGTGTATCAAAACTACCAAGCAACATATTTCCATTACACTTCCATTACCCCTAATCAAGCGGGCCCTAAATACATGTGGAATTAAAATGTTCAAATAAGAGAGGGAAAGAGGGAGTATATGCAACGTAGAACCTATCTATTTAAGAGTAACACTCTTGTGAACCAAGTTTATAAATGAACTCTATCTCAGTTGTTTAAAAATTAAACTAAAGTATTTTTTTTAAACAATAATAATTTTTATGCATATATAAAAATAATAGTTTTTATGTATAATAGTGAAAGTTTTTTTTACATAACAGGATATTAAAAAAAATAGAGCTCACACCAGTTTTTATCTCTATTTAATACTCTCACATGTGAAAATATGTGAAATTATCCTTAATAAAAAGGAAAACTAACCACTTCACACAATGGCAAAGGATCGATCTTCGGTCAATGACGCGAAATGAAGAAGCACACACCACTGCACCACAATGCGTTAATGTTTTTATATTTTAAATTTAACTATTTATTATTTATAAAATAGATGAACACTATTATTTTGCAAGACTTAAAAATTCTAAAAGCTATTGCCCAAAAAACGAAGCTAGCACACGACAATTATGAATACTTACCTCTATAATACAACAACTTAATGTTTAGAAATTTGAGGATTTCTCTATAATAAATCGTATTTATCCATTTATATAAATACAACTTATTTTTTATAATTATTTAGTGGAAGTAATTACGAAATAGTAAGTAAATTTCATCTAGATTTAATGTTAGAGATAAGTGTTCAATAAGTTAAATAATTTACCTTTATTTTAATGGACAATTAATATTAGATGTCATATATAAAACATTTTTACTCTAAGGTCCACTACATTTTAGTCCTTACTCTAAAGTGCTAAAATTGGACCAAAATATCTAAATTGTCCTTATGTATAAAATAATATGTAGGATTTGGATTTTAAATTTTACTGAATTTTTTTATTTATCTGTTCTTTTATTTAATTTTTTTTCAGAAATAAAATATTAGTAAATTTTTTTGCATATTTTAGATTTTAAATTTTATTAATTTTTTTATTAATTGTTAATATTAGTAAAAAAAAATCTGCACACCCCAATTTTTTTTAATCATATGTCCTTTTATTTAAACAATCTGCACAACCGTAAAAAAAAATCTTGCACACCCATAGAAAATTCTGCACCCTTAAAAATAATCCTGCACACCCGTAAATAAAATTATGTACAACAGTATTAAATTCTGCACACCAGTAATAAATTATGCACACCCCAAAATTCTGTATACCCATAAAAAAAATTTTGCACACTTGTAAAAAATATTCTGCATACCCGTAAAATATTCTGTATCTATAACTCCAAAATTATTCAAACTAGAAAGTGAATCTGCACACCCGTAAAAAAATCTGCATCTATAACTCCAAAATTATTCAAACTATAAAGTTAAATGTTGCATCAATTACTCAACAACCAGATTAAACAATAAAAAATGCAATTTTTGAATCCAGTTCAAACTCCACAACCAGATTCAAATTAAAAAGAAAAAATTACAAAAAATTACCCAAAAATACACACAATTCTAATAAATTATCCATGAATCATAAAAATTACAGAAACAAATCGCTGTGAAGGATAATATTTAAACTTGTAAAATTGGTCAGCATATATCCAAAATAAAATAATCCAACAGAAGATATAGTTTATGACTGTCAAAACTAGGGATGGAAAAACACAAATTCACCATAAAAGATCACTTATAACAGGATCTCGATAACTTCAACTCATGATGCCACTCCTAAAACAACCCAAAAGAATATTTCATTACATAAACTAAGCAGTTGCAGATTGGGCAGCAAGCCTCTTCCTAGCCTCCTCAATGATAGAAAACTTGATACCTTTGCCCTTGGGAAGTGATGCCCAAGGCTTAGTACCCTTACCAATCGTATAAACATTGCGTAGTGATACCTTTGTTCTTTTTGCATCTTCTTGGACAAAGCATCTGTTAGCTGTCCTCTGCCAAGCAACTATAGCTTCTGAAAGTGCCATTACTCATCCATCTCCTGCAAATTTCACCATTCAAAAATCCCACTCAGGATAAATGTACTAGTCTGTTGGAAAAAAATCAAACGAAGGGAAATTACTATAGTTTCAACCGAAAAAAGATCAATTCTAGTAGAAGATGAAAGAACCATGACCAATTGTCTAGACATGTATGAAATCCACTAATAGACAACGATGAAATGAAGAAAGTATTCAAGCGGAATACCAATTTTAGATGCAGAAACAACTAAACAAACAAGGAAGTTTAACACATTCAAAGATCGAAATTATAGGCACATATCTATACAAGATATATCTGGGCAGTATCAATGGTTCAAGTTGGGGCCATTTCAATTCTAATAAACCATAACATCAAATAAACCATTTCAATTTCTTCATAGTTTAGAACATTATAATTTCAATGACTTCAACAATTATAAATCAAAATTTTCCTTCACAATCCTCAAAGTGAATAGCAAAAGTACATTATCACCATATACAGTAACTCTGCAACTAAACCCACCAAAAATTAAGAATTAAAAAAAAATACCAATATCCTTATAATCATGCTTAATCAATAAACGTAGAAAAATTGAAAAACAAAAGCCGAATTAACTAGTGATTCTCCGATTAAAGCGATATTGAGCATTAAATTAACACCGAATTAGTTACCTCTGCAATGATTTAAATTTCTACGCAATTAGATTCATCAACGACGTGACTAGTAGCATCCTGGACGCCAAACACAATACAGATCCGCCTCGGCCACCCCAGACGCGCTGCCCCACCGCCACGCGAGCGCACAAAAAAAAACTCAGATACTTCTCCGAATCGCGACAAAGGCCGCCTTCCACAGATCCGTTGACATACCGTCGATCCATTCGCTCGCGAGGGGATTTGGGGTGGGGGTCCGCGGCTTGAGTGAGGAAGGGCGGGGAGGCTGATGGTGAGTGTCGCGGCGGCGGCGGTGGCGGTGGCTTGTTTGGTTTTGGGGTGGGTCGACTTGAGTGAGGAAGGGAGAAATTTAGTGGTGGTGGTGGTCGGTGGTGTAGATGGAAGGCTGACGGCGATGACGGGTTTGGTTTAGAGAGAGAGATCGGTGTGGTGTGTGTGGGTGGGCTTTTAAAAATCTGAATAAAATTATAACAATGTGTCGTGTGTGTTTGTGAGGGATGAGGGTAAAATGGGAAACTTTTGCACCTTATAGGATGAGCAAAAAGGTATAGGACCTTGGAGTAATGGTGCTCTTAAAATGGTATTAGGGAGTAATTTTCCCTTATTTTAACTTCAATGAAGGATGGTTCAAAGAATGGAATTTTTTTTGACCAATCACTACACAAAAGAGCGTTTTAGAGATGGTTTTAGGGATCAAAAAATCGTCTCAAAACCCTATTTGAGACGGTTTTTTTCCGTCCCTAAATCAGACGTCTCATTTTTCAAATTCCCGTCTCAAATCTTGGACAATTCAAACCGTCTCAAATCTATCCCAAATCTGAGACGGTTTGAACCGTTACAATTGACCCGGATCCACTCCATTTCGGGTCAAATTTTCGTCTCTATTCCGTCTTAAAAACTGTCTAAAAATTAATATTTAAAAAAAAAATCGGCGGATATTTGAGACGGAAAAAACCGTCTCAAATTCGTAATTTTTTTTTAAAAAAATGGCTCTTGGTGGTAACCACCGAACCGCATGGTATATAAGCCTTCTCAGGCCTACAAATTACATTAACGAATTTCGCTCCCAATAGGGATCGAACCCGTGTTGGTTGGGCGACAGGGCGGGCGCTGGGAACATTTTATTTTACGTAGTGTAAGTTTGGTCCGTTCCAAAATAAATCCTTTATGTTTCTGTTTTATCATTTTTAGTCCTAGGTGTACGATTTTAATCCTTTTTTGACCAATTTTGGTCCTTCTTCGTCATAAATTTTTATAGTAACTGGAAAGTCACACAAAAAAGGACCTAAATTGGTCAAAAAAATGATTATTCTACACTCTAGGACAAAAAAATGATAAAGCATAAACATAAATGATGAAAATCGTACACCCTAGGACCAAAATTGGTCTAAAAAGGATGAAAATCGTACACTTAGGACCAAAAATGATAAAGCTGAAATATAAAGGATTTATTTTGGAATGAGCCAAACTTACAGGATGTAATATGAAAATTTTCCAGCAGGCGCTCAACCACTAGGACATTTGATTTCATTGGTTTAGTTTACAACTTTAATTGTATATATACACAAATTAAATAATTAAAAAAATTGTATCAATTTCTATATATTTGTGCATTAATTCCACACCTTTTAAAATTATAATTATTTTTTTATTATTTATAAATTCTAATTAAATTATGTTATGCTATATTATTTTAAAAATTTTATTTCTAATTATCTTATCTCAAAATTTCAAATTCTACTCCAATTAAAATTTATTTATTTTTATTTATATAACCTTTATATACTATAGATGCTAATTGATTTTATTTTTTATATTAATTTCTAATTTAGTTATGTTATATTAGTTAAAATCTAATTATAGCTACAATTACATTTATTTAATTAAAAAAATTAAATATGAGGGAAAACTTCATATTACATCCTGTAAGTTTGACCAATTCCAAAATAACTCATTTATATTTTTGCTTTAACATTTTTGGTCCTAGGTGTACGATTTTCATCCTTTTTTGACCAATTTAGGTCCTAGGGTGTACGATTTTCATCCTTTTTTGACCAATTTAGGTTCTAGGGTGTGCGATTTTCATCCTTTATGTTTTTCTTTATCATATTTGGTCCCAGGGTGTACGATTTTCATCATTTTTTTGACCAATTTAGGTCCTTTTTTGTGTGGCTTACCGGCCACTTTGACAATTTCTGACGAAAAAGGACCAAAATTGGTCAAAAAATGATGAAAATCGTACACTTAGAACCAAAATGATAAAACAGAAACATAAATGATTTATTTTGAAATGGGGCAAACTTACAGGACGTAAATTGAAATATTCCCTTAAAATATGATGCAATTTATTTATATAACCTTTATACACTCGTAATTATTGCTGAAAATTTTGAGACGGAAAAATCGTCTCAAATCTGTTCCAATTTGAGACTGTCGATTTTGAATTTCGTCTCAAATTTGGTCAATTTTGACCGTTTGATTGCTTCCGTCTCAAATCCATTTCAATTTGTGACGGAAAATTTTCCGTCTCTAAAACACGTCTTATTTGTTGATTATATTCACAACTGAACGATGAAAGAAAAACAGAGCTAACTCTAGTTATTTAGTGAATTCAAATATATAAAGAAATATTTTTTTATTAATACTTCCCAATTTTTTAGTTTTGGCCTGGCTGTGGTTCCCTTTGAATTTTTTCCACTTTTCTTTTTATAAAAACCTAATTATATTATAAAAACAAAACATGTTCAACGTCATCCTTTTTTAATCTTTATAATATAAACTATGATAATCATTTGTTAGTCCTTATAAAAAAAGTTCAATAAACTTATATATATGTGGAATATAAGGAGTATAAGAAAACAGACCGTGCAAGCTTGAATCATCTCGGGTTTCCCGATCAAGATCCGTATTCCAGAAAAACAATGCATCGCCCATTTTTGGTTTCACGGAAATCCCTTTCTTTTTCGACGTTTGGGGTGTAGACTCCAGATTTGCCTTAGCTTTAGGAAAAACGGTCTCACCGCCTTCTTCAACATCTGACCTGCAAACAAATTGCATCATAATCGATGAAGCGTAAAGACACTACAAGAAATTTGACCTTTAATATGATATTATTCCTTTCATAGTTAAAAGTTTTTAGTGACAGAAAATAATTTTGTGATTAAAAACTTTTAACTAGGAAACCAATAATAATAAGGTGATTGTTAGAGAAATTAAATAAACTAATTAATTATGAACTAGACGGAATTCTTTTATAATTTTTGTCATTAAACATTGATAAAATTAAGTTGTACTTACAAATACATGAGAAATGTAGCCATGCAGGTCATAATCTCCATTTTTAATGTTGACTCCATCAACATCATAATGATCGTCGCATTTTTGCCCCACTTCGTAATGAAGAATTTGCATTTGTTCGCCGTGTTCTGTTTATTAAATCTAAACCCCATCAATTATGTGTACGTGTGTAATTAAATCTAAAAATAATGTTTGATTTTTTTTTTTAAAGTAAAAACATACAAGATTTTTATATTTTTTTAAAAAAAGGGGTCCTTTATGTACTTTTTCAAATTTTGGTCATTTTTCTTGTTCAATTTTAATAGTGCATTTTTATAATTTTATTCTAAAAGCACCATAATTTGATACGAGAATGACCAAAGTTGAAAAAATAACAATAATTAAACATGAGTTTATTTAAAAAGACGATTCTTGATATTAACTCAGTACACCAAGAAGTCATAGAAGATTCCTAGTGTACTGTAACCATTACATAAGTACATAATCGAGGATAAATTAAATAATATGTGGATGGTACACATATATCTTTTTTTTTGAAAGGGTGGATGGTACACATATATCGATTAATCATTAATTAATTATTGATATGTACTTTCCTTTATTTAGAATTAATATAACGCTTTTAAGTAAAGTTATGAGATTCATACCTACAGGTATGCTTGTGTAATTAGCTATTCTTTTTTCAATATCTTTGACCACTTTATCTACTGCTCTCCGCCGCAAGAACATTCCAGTACTCGTGCGACCGCTGTAACAAATTGAATCATACACATTTATTCTTTTGTGAGGGAAGTACGATGAAATTAAATTAATAGAATTTTCTAAAATAATTGATCCATAAACTCTCAAACAACAATTTGTTAAATACTCCCTCCATCCTAATTATATAGGCTTCTTATTAAGGATAATTGATATGTATATTAAGGATAATTGATATGTAATTATAGATTAGATCCTGTATTTAATTCTGTTTGACCTTTCCTTAATACTTGGTCAATATTGTTGTAATTGTATCTTTATATATAGTGGAAATCCTCTCATCATCTCATCAACGGTGATATCCTAATTATCCTCACATGGTATCAAGCCTCCGATCCTAAACCTAAAATTTCTCACGTCCACCGCTGCTTCTCTTGCTGAGTCGTCAGGCCCGCCGGACTGGTCCCCTCCGCCGCGCCGTTTTGCTAGACTCGTCCCCTCTAGCAGGTATTCCGTCTATCTCCTTCTCCCTTCCCTCCCAAACCCTAATCCTCTGCAACCCTAATTCGCCGCATCGCCCCATCCTCTCCTCTCCGATGGCCGCTGCAATCCCCGACCCTCTACCTGTTAACACCATGCTCTCTATGGTGCCGATCAAACTTGAACCCTCTACTTACTTGATGTGGTATCGTCAAGTCATTCATATGGCCGAGTGCTTCGATCTAATGGGTTTTCTTGATGGATCAGTTGTGGCCCCATCCCCTACAATCACGATTGATGGCGCCCAACAACCAAATCCGGTGTTTCTTGCGTGGCGTATGAAAGACAAGAAATTACTTAGCGTCGTCTTCACGTCGCTCACTCCGGATGCGGCATCGGAGGTTCTGGATTGTCAAACCTCTCATTCGGCTTGGTCGACGCTTCTTGAGGCGTTCTCTGACTCATCCGCTTCTCACACCCATCAACTACGTGAGGAGTTGCTTTCTCTTCGGAAGGTTGATCTCTCGGTGGATGACTATGGCCGGAAATTTAAAAACTTATGTGATCAACTTTCGGCAATTGGTCGCCCTATTGACGAAACTGATAAAAGCCATTGGTTCTTACGAGGTTTAGGCATTCAATTTGCCTCGTTTGCTGACACGTGAATGACGCTAACCACATTGCCTGTGTTTCGTACCTTGCTTCATCAAGCTCGGCGTTCACGGCTTCAAACTCGGGAAATGGCCGTGCAGGTGGTGGCTTTTCCTCAGGTGGACAAGGTCAGCCTAAGGGCGATTCTGGTTTTTCTTCGGGCAATCATGGGTTCAACAACAGAGGCCGAAATTTTCAGCACTCTAACAACCGTCCGCAGTCTACAGGGTTTCGTGGTAATTCGGGTAGCAAATCGGGTAATCAGGGTGGTAATGGGGGTCGTCGTACCTATACTCCTCGTTGTCAGATATGCAGCGGTGAACATTATGCGAATAAATGCCCTCAATTTATTTCTGCTCGGAATGCTGCCTCTTCTGCCAATCTTACTCAGGCCTTTAATTATTCATGTCAGGTTTCTGATTCCACTCCTGATTGGTATTTGGACTATGGTGCTTCAGCGCATATGACGAATCAGACATCTGCTCTTGAATCCTTCGAGCCTTATACTGGTAACGGTTCTGTTATTGTTGGTAATGGTTCTGCTTTAAATATTTCGCATGTTGGCACTTCTAAATTATCTGGGGATGTAAACTTGTTGGATGTATTGGTTGTGCCACATATTACTAAGAACTTATTGTCTATTTCTAAGTTGACTGTTGAATATCCTGTTGACGTTGTGTTCTCTGATAAGTTCTTTGCCATTCAGAACCGGCTCACAAAGAAAATTATGGCTCAGGGAAGGTGTGATAAAGGTTTATATTTGCTTGATCGGGGTGTCCCGGCGCTAGTTGCAGCAATTAGGAATAAAGACTTGAAGGCTAGTTTTGATTTATGGCATCTTCGTTTGGGGCATGTCCCGTTTACTATTATTTCTTTATTGCAAAAGTTAGGCCAGTTGTCTATTACTTCTTTATTACCAACTCCTACACTTTGTTCCTCTTGTCAGTTGGCTAAGAGCAAACGTTTACCTTTTTTGTTGAATGAAAAACATGTTGATGCAGTGCTTGACTTAGTCCATTGTGATCTGTGGGGCCCGGCTCCAGTTGTTTCATCTGATGGGTTTAAATATTATGTGGCTTTTGTGGATAATCATTCTCATTTCTCTTGGATTTATCCCCTTCGTGTTAAGTCTGAATTTTATGATATTTTGGTGAAATTTCATGCCTTTGTCTACACTCAGTTTTCCCGAAAAATCAAGGTTTTCCAAAGTGACGGTGGCACCGAATTTGTGAATTCTAGAGTCCGTGAATTTATGTCACTACATGGCATTCTTCATCGTCTCTCGTGTCCATACACTCCTCAGCAGAATGGGCGTGCAGAACGTAAGCATAGACATATTTCTGAAACAGGTCTTTCTATGTTATTTCATTCACATGCTCCTGTATCGTTGTGGTTTGATGCTTTTGCCACTGCAGTTTATGTTATTAATCATCTGCCTTCATCTGTACTGTCTAACAAGTCTCCCTTTGAGCTTCTTTTTGGATCAATTCCAAACTATGCCAATTTTAAACCGTTCGGTTGTCGAGTTTATCCATTTTTGAGGGACTATGCTGAACACAAGTTGGCACCCAAAAGTCGACCTTTCATCTTTCTTGGGTACAATAGCACACATAAGGGATTTTGTTGCCTCGATCCAGCTACTTCTCGGGTTTTTCTATCGAGGCATGCTCAATTTAATGAACTATGTTTTCCTTTCTCTGAGAACTCGTCTGCATCACCGCTGTCCAATTTGGATATCTCAAGTTTTTTGGATGGTACTATCGTTGTGACCACGCCTCTGCCGCCATCCATCCGTCCCTTGTTATCGCCACCTGTTTCTCGTCCCCACATCATTTCTTTGGACGATGAGGAACAACTCCCATTGCCTACGGCTGATCAGGCACCGCCGCCGCCTAACCCAGCCCCACCATTGGCACCACTAGCCAACCTGGCTCCAGACCCCGCTCATGTCCCTGATCCACCAATCCCGGTCGCGGGGCCCGTCCATTCTATGGTGACGCGTGCCCGTGCCGGGGTGTTCAAGCCTCGTTACCCGGTTGATCTTTCTTGCATTGCTTTGCTATCCTCTCTGACTGCTAGCTCTGAACCTAGAGGTTTCAAATCCGCTGCCAAATCTCCAGAATGGTTGTCTGCTATGCAGGAAGAGATCGATGCTCTACGTCAAAATAATACGTGGGATCTTGTACCTCGTCCTTCACGTACTAATATTGTTTTTTCGAAGTGGGTTTTTCGGACCAAGTTTCATTCTGATGGCACTATTGAGCGTCATAAAGCTCGCCTCGTGGCACAGGGGTTCACTCAGGTTCCCGGGGCTGATTTTCATCATACATTCAGCCCAGTTTTCAAGTCTGCTACTGTTCGAGTTATTCTTGCTCTTGCTGTGCAGTCTCAGTGGTCGTTGCATCAGTTAGATGTCAAGAATGCGTTTCTCAATGGATTTCTTGACAAACCGGTTTTCATGGCTCAACCTCCGGGATTTGTTGATCCACGCTTTCCAGATCATGTTTGTCGTCTAAAGAAGGCGTTGTATGGTCTGAACAAGCCCCTCTTGCTTGGTTTCAACGATTTAGTACATATCTCTTCAGTTTGGGATTTGGCCAGAGTCGATCTGACTCATCTTTGTCTATCTCATTCGAGGTACTTCTATTCTCTATCTACTCTTATACGTAGATGATATAATTGTCACAGGAAATGATGGTGACATGCTCAAAACATTCATTGCACGCACGCATAAGGAATTTGCTATTAAGGATTTGGGGCGTCTTAACTATTTCTTACTATTTCTTTGGTCTTGAGGTCTCGTACACTTCAGATGGTCTTTTTGTTGGCCAGGCCAAATATGCTACTGACATTTTGGAACGGGCAAAACTATTGGATTCCAAACCGGTTTCCACCCCCTTGCCAGCTGGAGAGGTTTTGGTAAGTGATGGCCCACCGTTCCATGATCCCACTTTATACCGCTCTTTAGTCGGGGCCCTTCAGTACCTGACTATTACCCGCCCGGATTTATCGTATGCTGTGAATGTTGTTAGTCAATTTCTTCACTCACCGACAGATGATCATTTTAATGCTGTTAAGCGGATCTTACGTTATGTGAAGGGTACAGTCCATTTTGGCTTATCCTTTACTCGGCATCCAGAGTCTGCTGTCATTGGGTACTCTGATGCTGATTGGGCCCGTTGCATTGAGACCAGACGATCCACGTATGGTTACTCGATTTTTCTTGGCGGAAATCTCATTTCTTGGAGTGCGAAGAAACAGCCTACAGTGGCTCGCTCGAGTTGTGAATCTGAATACCGTGCTATGGCAAATGCAGCGGCGGAGATTGTTTGGCTCACCAATCTTCTCGGTGAGCTCCGGGTCAAAATCTCCAATCGTCCGGAACTCTTGTGTGACAACAAGAGTGCTATTTTTATCAGTCAGAATCCAGTTGCTCACAAACGAGCAAAACACATTGATCTGGACTATCACTTTGTTCGTGAATTAGTTTCCTCTGGGAAGATTTCCACGCGTTTTGTTCCATCTCATCTACAGCTGGCAGCTTTTGAGCTTCTTCGTTCCAAGCTTCGCGTTTGTCTTCACCCCACGCAACGCTTGCGGGGGAGTATTAAGGATAATTGATATGTATATTAAGAATAATTGATATGTAATTATAGATTAGATCCTGTATTTAATTCTGTTTGACCTTTCCTTAATACTTGGTCAATATTGTTGTAATTGTATCTTTATATATAGTGGAAATCCTCTCATCACCTCATCAACGGTGATATCCTAATTATCCTCACACTTCTCTTTCTTTTGTGGATATCCCAAATATTTGTTTTTATATATGATAACTTTTTCTGTTTAATTTATTAATTAATATAATTCTATATATTAATTATGTGAAAATTATAACATCATTAAATAGGATTATTATAGAAATTTTATCGGTTTGATTTACTTTTCCAAAAAAAATTCTAATTTTATGTGCAAAACTAAAATCAACATATATATGTATCTATACATACATATATTAGAAAAATTAAATGGGTCCCTCACTTAAGGTACAATATGGAGAGATTTATTACTCAAAGATACAAAACTTTTTTATTGTTGCATTATGTGCAAATTCGACTATGTATATGCAGCAAAATTGTAATTTAAAGTAATAGCCAAAAAAAAAAGTTATACCTTAAAGTAATAGTTTGGACCAAATTTTATCTTATAACAATTATACCAAATTAAATTAAACAAATATAGAGAGAATATAGATCAGAGACGAAATTAATTAACAGACCTGCTTTCTACTCCGGCTCGGGTTAGCTTATCAGCAACTTTTGTTCTTTTCATATGAGGTTTGGCAAGAGTTATCAAATGCTCACATTCTTCCTTTGACTACAAGTAAATAATTTATAATTAATATTGATGTCTAGTATGCATCAGATGTACCATGTTGCATGATTTTAAAATACACTATGAAATTCACGGTGCACGTGTTGCACATGAGACCCACTCCTAAATAAAAGATATACAAGTTATAATAATAATAATTATTATTATTATATAGTTCGATACCCCAGTACATTCTCTATATATATAATTAATTTAATGTACACGATAAATTCAACAAGAAATTTTAGCAGCAGCACAGAAATCTACAATTTGAAATTTTTTGTATAAAAACAAATTTTTCAAAAATTAATTTTGAACGAAAAAAGTGTAAAATTAAGTACTTGATCTTAATCACTTTCAAGATCGATCGATACTTATAAATTTCTGTTTTAATGTAATTTATATAACTAAACTATACACATAGATGCATGCATATAATAACCTAAGTTGAGTATAAGCTAAAAAAATTAGGTCAAAAATTAAAACTCACCAAAAAATTGTGGTAGAGAAAGGCTCTAGGCTTTAATGAAAGAACCTCCATCCACTGATCTTCTCTTTTCCCCAGTCCTTCACTTTCTCTGCTATCACAAGAAAATAATGATTATAAAACAACAATATTTAGAAAAGAAAGTGCAGAAATAATTAATAAAGCAAACTGCATTAGAGCAAATCATGTTAAATATTAAAAAAAAAAAAAAAAGATAAGATGGGAGCAATGCATACCCAGTTTTGAAACATGTGAAAATTGACATGATCAGAATTGATAGAACAACGAAAAGCAGATACATAGATATTGGTTGAACAAGTTCATTTTCTGATTGAATTATGATATCGAATGATGCACGGTATACATTATATATAGATAGTGATATACAAGATTTGCAATAGATATGTAAAGATCTAAACTAATCGCGCGTATAGTGATATACAAGATTTACAATATATGGAAAGATCTAAATTGGCCGGATGAAGATTATTAGTATACGAATTCTTGAGATCCAAATATTGAACAATAGAGTAGGTATACTATACAAATTTGTATAAATATAAATCAATCAATTTAGGAAATTAATTAATTCGCGGGTCTAAGATGACCCGGTCAAGCGGGTCAAGGATAAGTTGGGTAAAGTGAAATTGGGTCTCAATTGGGATTTGTATGTATACAAATTTGTATCTTAGACTTTGTCTAATATGAATTATAAAAAATAAATACGTGGGTAATTCTTCGCTATTTGACAAAATAATTGATTTGAATATTTATATTGTTTGGTGCTACACAGTTTGCAAACATTGCACAAAAAAGTGAACAAGAAAGATAAGAAATTCAATTGCCAATACGGTGATATACATGATGTTTGACAAATTTGAGTTATAGAGTCAAAATATTTGTGGTAGAAGGTACAAGCAACGTTTCTTTAATTTCTATCTTCAGAAGTTAGGTCCTTCTAATAAAAGATAATTTTCTTAGTCGATTTATATGTTCTTTTATAATTAAGTATGAATTAAATAATTGCACGAACTATAGAGGGATGGTATAGCAGTGAATTACAAGATATTATTGGAAAGAAGTTGATATTCAAGATTGACTTTAAAAAGGAGCATAAAATGACACTTTCAGTGTTACTAAATTATCGTGAAAGAAAAAAATTGTTACTAATTTTGACAATGATACAGCAAGTGCAAATTCAAAGAAGAAAAAGATGATCAAAGTCAAGCTTAAGAAAGATTAGTTGAATACATATTTATTTATCTTATCTCCCTTCCAAGAAAAAGATGATTAAGGTCAAGATTTAGAAAGATTAGTTGAATATAGATTTATTTCTCTTATCTTCTTTCCATACAAACCTAAACTTTAATTTGAATTTTCCAACAACAACAAATATTTTCTATTTATATTAACTTTAAAATTTCTGAGGGGTATAATATTTTCTCTATAAAAAAATATCATCAATAAAAAAATATATCTCCTCTTAAAAAAAAATTAATACGAATACTTATAAATATTTTAATTTAATACAAATTAATTGTGCAATCATAATTGTGCATCACACGAGTTCAATTACTAGTATTTATGTTATAGAATAATTTAGATTTACATATTTATATTATAAGATTTCATTTTATTTTATTATATTTATAATTTTTATATGTTTTTTTTTCTCTAAGATTTTTTATAGAGTAGGTCTACTGTACAAATTTGTATAGATACAAATCAATCAATTTAGGAAATTAATTAATTCAGGGGTCTAAGATGACCCGGTCAAGCGGGTCAAGGATGGGTTGGGTAAAGTGAAATTGGGTCTCAATTGGGATTTGTATGTATACAAATTTGTATCCTAGATTTTATCTTTTTTATATTACGTATGTGATCTCTTGTTAAGCTTCCTATTTGTGCTTTGCACGTGGATTAAGAAATATAATATTACGTTAATCTTATAATGTGAAAATTTTCATGTGTGAAAATATCTATTTTGTGGACGATAAGAATAGACAAAATGAATAACGGACACTACAAAATACATGCAATTTAAAGAGGGTTTTAATGAGGGTTTTAACGAGAGAAAAGGGTTTAGGGAGGGTTTTAACAAGGGATAGAATCCCTCTTTAAAATGCTGGTCGGGAACCATTTAACGAGGGTTTAAAAAATTCCTCGACAAAATGTGAGGGTTTTACCAAGGGACTGACACATGTCAGTTTCCCGAGGGCGGAAGGCCCTCGTCAATTAGCGACGCGCTTATCCCTCATTAAAGCCCACGTCATATTTAACGAGGTCCAGCTAGACCTCGCCTTCTGGCGCGTGAGTTTCCCGAGGGAAAGAAAGTGCGCTCGTAAAAACCCTTATGCAGCCCTCGTGAATGAGATCCCTCATTAAAACTCTCGTTAATTAATGAGGTTTTCCAACCCCTCTTTAAATACCCTCGTTAAATCAGGTTTTTTTTGGTAGTGGGACGACTTTAGCATAATAAGCCATTGTAGCTTGATGGCGGGTGTCTCCTCCTTCGCGTCCCTAGACGCGGGTTCTAACTAATTTTGGCGTAGATTGATTTTATTATTTTTTCTCTCTGTAAAAAAAAAAAAAATTGAAAATTCAGTTATTCTCTAGAATTGAACCCTGGCTACATGAATAGTTTTAAAATAAACTTACCATTATAGCACATTGATCATTTAACAAATAATTTTCCCACTAATATATATACCTATATAATTAATGTGTACATATACTACATATTGCTCTGTATTACAATTTACCATGGATACATTCGAAATTGAAACAGTATTACATGCAAAACATAACAGTATTACATGTAAAGATATAAAAATATTGCATCCAAAACATAAGAAATTTTTTTTTGAAGTGTATTAAATGCATAACTAAAGCAGTATTAAAATTCATAATAACAATCATTAACATCTTCTACTATGATTTTCAAATAAGAATCTGAAACAGTATTATAACCAAAACATAAAAGTACTACAAACAAAACATAACAATATTGCATAAGAAATATAAAAGTATTACAAACAAAAGCATAATAATATTACAATATAAACATAAGAAAAATTAAGGTAAATTATGAAGGATATCTAATAAAAAAAGGAACAATACTTAACGAAAAATATAACATTATTATAATAAAAAAAACAATTTTGAATGTTCTACATGTACAATTTGTAATCGCTAAAACCTTTAACATGGTTTTTGTTAGGGAAATAATATATCTCTACAAGCTGGTACTTTTTGGTGAGATGTAATTCTTTTATCGGAATAAAAAGGACAAAAAATAGACAATATGGAAGTAAAGGGACTGAAATTGGTTAAAAAGAAGATTAATATTGCAAACATGTAGGCTAAAATTAATAAAGTGATCTGCTGGAATAGCCTTAAGTTAGAGGACGAAAAATAAAATTATCTCGCCTATCTGAATATAAAAAAATTATCTTTGAGGAAGTCTTCTATGAGACATGATACTCTTGGACATTTTTATGATACCTTTGAAATTTGAATATCACAAAGCAGTTAGGAATATCATATCTCATACATAAAATCATTTCATGCATGTGTTTATTTTTCGTTTTGAGTAATCGATCTTCAAGGAAAATGAATTATTTAAGCATTGTATTGAATTTATTGAGTAGGATCTCGCCCCGTTATCAAAGGAGATAAGTGGTCAGCTACCAAGTGGATGCATGTTCGTAAACGGGAATGATATCACCTATATATTTCATAATTGGTGTTTCACTTTATATTTCATAACATAGATGAATGACACATTGAATAATAAAAAATATCCAACGAACCACCATACCCTGGGTCCATGTATTAAAAATCTAGAAGAGTGAAACACCAATAAAATACGAAAAGGTGAACGAGAAATCGAACCGTGATAAATGCATAGCCTAAGCACTTTTTATTTTAACTAGTTTTTTGCTCGTACATCAGTTCTAAATATTCACTTAGACATATTTTGCTTTGTTAATTCTTTCAACTTTTTAGAACTAAACGTGGATCACATGAGATATTAAGTATTTATTGAATTGCGTTCATATATTTTAAGGATATAATGATTTATTTTTCTTCGATATTTGTTATTTCTTTTAGCATCAAACTCTATCTCGTATTGGACCTCAATAACTTGCCTCTACATTATTACACAATTAAGATAAGATGCATTTTGCTTAATGAAATTCATTAATTAGATTAGCAAAAGAGAACTAAGGCTATCTCAATTGTCGGTGAATATGACTTTGAGAAAGTCAAATAGTGACCAAAATATAAAATTGTCGAAGAGAAAACTGTACAAATGCTTGAGAGAAATTTAGCTAAGATGAGAAATCAGATTTAAACCAATTTCGTCTCATAACTTTTCTCCTTTATTAAAATGGTCACATAATTATTTATTTTTTAATTTAGTCTCATATATGTTCAAATTTTATCAATTCAGTCCCATATATTGGGAAAATGCCCAAAATGACGTTGTTTTGGTCAAGTGATTGTTTTTTTTACTGATACTGAAACATCCTTTTCTCATTAATTTTGTTTTAGTGTTATTTTCGTTTTTATGTTTTATTATTTTCAAGTGAGTTGGCTATTTTATTTAAGGTTTTTTTTATTGGACAAAAATACACACTCAGCTAGCCATGTGTGCAAAATAACCCAAGTGAGCAATTTTTGATGAAAAAACGAGCCCATGACCGTCACGTGACTAAAACAATAACGTCGCTTTGGACGTTTCTCGACCATTTGGGACGGATGAATGGGCTGAATCTGAATACACACAGGTTTAAATTAGAAAAAGATATAATAGAAGGAATATTTCAATAATGTTAAAATTTGGGATGAAATTGGTTTAAAAATCCTCAAGAAGTCATTTGTTTTCAAATCCACAACCACCACAGTAGTCATTGCTAGCTTGGTCAATACCATCGCTGCTTCTGCAGCAACGTCAGAGACTCATTAAAATTTCTTTTATAACATCAAAATTATTTCAAACTCGCGTAATACGCAGATATACGAACTAGTAATATTATAGGATCACTCTTAGGTCCAAATTCCCCCTCTAAATTACTAGTAGGTCCAACCTTGTAAAAATAATATTAGTAGGTCCAAAGACCCATATGTAAAAGACACAATTTCCCTTAATTTATTATTCTTTCATTTTCTTCTTCTCTCTTCCTTTCATACTTTTTCTTCCTTTTTTACCAACTTGCTCCATCACCCAAAAAGCATCCCCCTCCCCATTGATTTCTGCAGATTTTGTTGCTCAAATTGTTACAAATTATTTAAAATTTCTGCATTTTTTTCTGCAGATTCATTTTTGCATTTTTTTAAAAATTATTTATCAATTTCAAAATTAAAAGAGTGCTTCATATCTAAAAATTAAAATCTCAAAATTCATATAAAAATTAGAATATTACAGAAATTTACATATCAAAAATGAAAAAATGTCAAAAATTTACATATCTAAAACCTACAATTACAATCTCAAAATTTACATATCACAGTCTTTATTACGACATGAACATGTTTACCAAAACACATGAACATGTTCATAGAAAACATGAACAGGTTCGTCTGCGATTTCAGATTCTCATCCACATAAATTTACAAACCCAGATCTTCATAAAAATGGATCTTCAAAACTTCAAAAAACTTCCATATCAACAACCCAGATCTTCAAAAACCTCAGATCATCATAAAAATCTTCAAATCTGCATTTTCACACAATAAACTCACTCATAGACAAAAATTCAAATCTTCAAAAACTCCCTGCCAAAATTCAAATCTTCAAAAATAAATGTGTGAACATTCATCACTCACAATAAAAATACAGCTGCAAAAACACAATAAAAACACACCTAAAATAATCCCTCTCAAAATCCTCACAAATAAAAATACAGCCGGTACCCCTTTTCAAAACCTAGAAAAAATACCTCGATTCTAACAACAAAAAATTGAGAAAAAAAAACACATACTCAAACCTGCACAAAACAAGAATATATCAACCACTTCACCACTTTCAAACGAGAACACAATAGATCTACAAAATTAGCAGCAGAAGAATAAATTACTAACACGAACAATAGATCTACAAAATTGGAGAAACTACTAACACGAACAACAGACCGCTCGTCAAAAAAACGTCACAAACCTGTGGGAGCGAAGCACATGGGCGGCGGCGACGCGGCCGTGGGATCGAAGCCCTGGGAGTGGCAACGCGGGGTTGGGGGAGGAGGCGGAAGTCCAATTTGGGGTTGGCGGAGGCGGAGGCCGCAGCGGCACGGGCTTGGGGGGGGGGGGGGGGAGCGGCGGTGTGGTGAAAAAAATGGGGGAGGGGGAATGGTATTTTGAAGAGAGAGATGGAGTGGGAGAAGTGGACCGGATGAAATGAGATATTAGGGTGTGAGGGTATTATTGGGGTTTCATCCTACTTTTGGACCTAAGAGTTATTTTAAAAAGATGTTAAAAAGGTGTTGGACCTATGAGTACTTGAGCTCTATATTTTGGACCTAAGAGTAATTCATTCTATTTTTTAAACCACGTGCAAAACACAAATAGAAAGCTAAAAACTTAAATAAATCATAAATATAATAAAATAAATCAAATCTTATAATATAAATATGTAAATTTAAATTAACCTATTAACATAAATATGTAAGTAAATATAAATTAACTAATATAACATAAGTTCTAATAATAATATTCATCCGGCCATATCTCCATGGATTAATTTAGGTCTTTTCATATGTATTGCAAATCTTGTATATCACTATATATAATTAAGTGTATACCATTTGATTTCATAATTCAATCAGAACTTAATCCTAATGAACTTGTTCCATCAATTCATTATATTTGTGCGTACGCTGCTTAATTCCTTGTTCCATCAATTCTCATCATGTCAATTTCCACACGCACTAGGAGCAAGACCAAGACAAAAACTGGGTATGAACTTTTTTTCTTTTTTTTTTTCAGTTTAGTGCAATTTAATTTTAGGAGTTCTTTTTGTTGTGATAGCAGAGAAAGTGAAGGAGAAGGACCGGGGAAAAGAGGAGATCAGTGGACGGAGGTTCTTTCATTGAAGCCTAGAGCCTTTCTATACCACAATTTTCTGGTGAGTTTTAAATTTTTAGCTTATATTTATTTATATACTCAACTTTACGTTATTATATGCATGCATCTATGTGTATAGTCTAGTTAAATTACTTTAAAACAGAAATTTATAAGTATCGACCTTGAAAGTGATTATGATTAAGTACTTAATTTTACACTTTTTTCGTTCAAAATTAATTTTTGAAATTTTTTGTTTTTATATAAAAAATTTCAAATTGTAGATTTCTGTGCTTATGCTGAAATTTCTTGTTAAATTTATCTTGTACATTAAACTAAATATATATATAGAGAGAGAATGTCCTTGGTTCGAACTATATAATAATAATAATAATAATGTTTATAACTTGTAGCTCTTATATTCAGTATTGATTTATAAATTATCCATGTTAATAAGTGCACGGTGCAGCGTAAATAAGTTGCATACTTCAATACAACAAGTTACGTAGTTTTTAAATACATTATAGTCTATAGAGTGCACGGTGCACCTGGTGCATAGAAGACATCACTATTAATTATAAATTATTTACCCGCAGTCAAAAGGAAGAATGTGAGCATTTGATAACTCTTGCCAAACCTCATATGAAAAGATCAAAAGTTGCTGATAAGCTAACCGGAACCAAAATAGAAAGCAGGTCTGTTTATTAATTTCTCTTATCTATATTCTCTATATATTTGTTTAATTTAATTTGGGATAATTGTTGTAAGATACAATTTGGTCCAAATTATAAGGAATATATATATATATATATATATATATATATATATATATATATTTTACTATTATTCTAAAAAGTACAATTTTGTTGCACATACGTAGTCGAATTTACACATAATGCAACATTAAAAAAGTATTGTATCTTTGAGTACTAAGTCTCTCCATATTGTAGAGTGAGGGACCCATTTAATTTTTCTATAATATGTGTGTGTATATATACATATATAATCACTCCGTCTTAATTATATAGGCTGATTTTGATTTTACACATGAATTAAGAATTTATTTTTTAAAAGTAAATTAGACAGATAAAATTTCTATAATAATTCTATTTAATAATGTTATAGTTTTCAACATAATTAATACATAGACTTGTATTAGTAAATAAATTAAATAGAAAAAGTTATCATATATTCCCTCACAAAAGAATAAATGTGTATGATATAATTAAATCTTGAGACAACCACACATATCGCGTTACAGGGTTCGCACGAGTACTTGAATGTTCTTGCGGAAAGGAGGAGACAAAGTGATCAAAGATATTGAAAAAAGAATAGCTGATTACACAAGCATACCTGTAGGTATGAATGTCATAACTTTACTTAAAAGCGTTATATTAATTCTAAATAATGTCCTGGTTCAAAAAAAAAATCTAAATAATGTCAAATAAATAATATGTCGTTCTAGCTTCATATTGTTTATTTTAATTGGACACTATAAAGGAAAGTACAAATCAATAATGAGTTGGTATGCAATGAAACTTGTTCACCGTGAAAATGATTTTTTTTACAAGCATAAAAGTTATACCATTTAGTAATATAAGTCACACCCTTTAGTTATTACTACGATACCCTCTGCTATAATATAAATCACACCCTTCACTTTTATGAGTAATACCCTTTATAGTAAAAAGTCACACCCTTTATAGTAAAAAGTCACACTCTTAATATAATTGATGTTGTTTAGATTTAATAAACAGAACACGGGGAACGAATGCAAGTTCTTCATTACGAAGTGGGGCAAAAATTCAACGCTCACTATGACTATTACCGTGATGGAGTCAACATTAAAAATCGAGGTCAACGCATGGCTACGTTTCTCATGTATTTGTAAGTACAACTTCATTTTATCAATGAAGTTGTTGATCCTTAACACAAAAATCATATCATCATTGAAAGAATTTCATCTCATCTAAAAGTCCGAACTGTTAGAGTGGTGTGGAATTAATTCGTTTATTTAATTTCCCTAACAATCACCTTGTTATTATTGGTTTCCTAGTTAAAAGTTTTTAATCACAATTATTTTCTGTCACTAATAACTTTTAACTTGGGAAGCAATAATCATATGATTTGTATAAAAGGTAGAATTTCTTGTAGTGTCTTTACGCTTTATCGATTATGTTGCAATTTGTTTTCAGGACCGATGTTGAAAAAGGCGGTGAGACCGTTTTTCCTGAAGCTGAGGCATATCCGGAGTCTACGCCCCAAACGTCGAAAAAGAAAGGGATTTCCGTGAAACCAAAAATGGGCGATGCATTGTTTTTCTGGTGTACGCTCCCTGATCGGGAAACCCGAGATGAATCAAGCTTGCACGGTCTGTTTTCTTACTCCTTCATATATATATAATTTATTGAACTTTTTATTATAAGGGCTAAGAAATGATTATCATAGTTTATATTATAAAGATTAAAAAAGGATGACGTTGAACATGTTTTATTTTTATATAATTAGGTTTTTATGAAAACAAAAGAGGAAAAAATTCAAAGGGAACCACAACCCGGCAGAAAGTAAAAAATTGGGGTCTAGCTAAAACCTTTAACATGGTTTTTGTTAAGGAAATAATTAATATAATTTCACACCTCTCTACAAATTCGTACTTAGTTGTATTTTCTTCAATTTTTCTTTTATTATTTTTTGTTAATGAATTCTTTACTGCTATCTGAATATGATTTAGTATCAATGGTACAATATCTTGTGAAGGAAAATTGGTAATAATCATTTCTCTTTTTACTTTATCAATTTTAGTCTGTATCCATCCAAGTTTAATCTTTTGTTTAACAATTCCTGTCCCTTTTCTTTTAACTTTATCAATTTTAGTCTAGTAGTGTCCACTTTTAGTCCCTTACTACCAATTCCAGTTCTTTTATCGGAATAAAAGGACAAAAATTGGACAATAGAAGTAAAGGGACTGAAATTGGTTAAAAAGAAGATTAATATTGCAAACATGTAGGCTAAAAATAATAAAGTAAAATAAATTATCTTTTGTTGAAATAGCCTTAAGTTACCGGACGAAAAATAAAATTGTCTCTCCTATCTGAATATAAAAAATTTATTCTATGAGACATGATACTCTTGCACATTTTTATGATACCTTTGAAATTTGAGTATCACAAAGCAGTTAGGAATATCATATCTTATGCGTAAAATCATTTTATGTAAGTGTTTGTGTTTATTTTTTGTGCTGAATGATATCTATCTTCAAGGAAAATGAATTATTTAAGCATAGTGTTGGAATTTATTGAGCAGGATCTCGCCCTGTTGTCAAAGGAGATAAGTGGTCAGCTACCAAGTGGATGCTTGTTGATGAATATAAAAATAGGCAGAGCCGACACACTTCTTTTAACTAATTTTTTTACCCGTGCATCAGTTGTAAGTATTCACTTAGACATATTTAGTTTTGTTACTTCTTTTTACTTTTTTAAACTAAAAGTAGCATTTCTTTTTGCATAACCTCTAGATTATTACACAATTATCAGATGTTACACGGGCCTAGGAGTTATTTCTTCTCTTTCATGTACATTTTGCTTAATGAAATTCATTAATTAGCTTAGCAAAAGAGAACTAATTAAGCCCATCTCAAATCTCGGTGAATATATGACTTTGACAAAGTCAAATAGTGACCAAAATAAAAAATTGTCAAAGAGAAACCTTTACAAATGCTTGAGAGAAATTTGGCTATACCATGAGAAATCTGGGATTTAAACCAGCTTCGTCTGATAATTTTTCATTTTTATTGAAATGATCCTATAATTATCTATTTTTTTGATTTAATCCCGTATATATTTAAATATAATCAGTCCAGTCCAAAATAAATGGAAAAATCCAAAAATGACGTTGTTTTGGTCTCGTGGTTGTTTTTTTACTGATACTGAAACATCCTTTTTTCATTAATTATTACAGGGAAAAATTACAAGGTAAAATGTTTTTATAGGACAATATAAGCGGGGTTGTGTTTTAAGGACAATATTTTACGAACTTCGAAATGTATGATAATATGTTTTAAAATATGTAAATATAGGACAATGGAGCCCGAATAAGCCCAAATCGGGCAGAAATGTTACGCGAGATTTGGGCTTGTTCGGGCTCAATTGTCCTACATTTACAGAATTTTAAAACATATTGTCCTGCATATCCATCTCCATAAAATTATTGTCTTTAAACACAACCCTCCCAAGTTAATGTCGTAAAAGATATCATTCCCTAAATTAGAAGACGAAAAAGGTGAACAATAGAAACTCACCTGCATATTTCATGGAGAAATTCTCTGAGATTGGAACGTTCGACGACTGTGAGATGCTTAATTATTCCTAGGCTTATCTAGAGCGCAAAAAAGTTACAAAAATTCAGAAAATGATAATTTTGCTCACTTATTGCAGATCTGTCGAAACAATAAAAAAACAAATCGATGTGAAAAGGGTGAGAGGCCTAATTGGCAAAGAAAATAGACTTACCGCTAAAGACTCCGTAGACGGCACAGTCAAGAATAATCCACAAAAGAATAAAGAAAAACAGAGATTATGAAACTAGAGTCTGAGTTTGGCTAATATATGAAATTACAGTCTTAGTTTTGTTAAACGAAAATTGGGAATTAAACCAAAAACGTCCCATAAGGTTGCATCTTTATGACATGTGCGATAAACGGACAAGATCTGTCTCCATATCATCAAGATTTTTATGATGATTGTTTCAAAAATGTCTTGCTATTGTAGGCATACTACTTATGACTACGCACTTCTTTATTCTACAGGGTGTCCGCTTGCGTGTCTTCAACCGAAGGAATGTTACGATGATATTTTTTAAGCAATGTAAAACTGATGGCGAATCCGTCCCGACTTTAATTGCGACCGTATATCGATTAAAGATTGCAATTTGAACGAGTCCTTTTACGCAAACTATTAACATACATTAATTAACAATGATCAACGTAGATAGTGTTTGTAAATGAGAATGCAGATCCAGAATCTTTTTTTTTTTCTGAAAAGAATGAGTGTAGCTACAAATTTCTTTTAAGAAAAAAAAAACATTTAAAAATATCACGAAATGAAATAGGTGGTTAGGGGATCAGAATAAATCACTTAGTCAATAATTTATTTCATAATTTGTTCTAATTAATTATAATTAGTCAATTGTAATTGATAGAGTTTTGTATTTTCGTTTTACACACCTTGTACTCTTTGTAATTAAATACACTATCAGTGAACATCACCAATTAACCGGTGATTTATCAATCTTCTCATGGTATCACCAATCTCAACTCCGGCAAGAGCTATCCAGTTAATTTGAAGCGTGGTTCTTCCTCCGTTGATGATGATTACAGCGCAAGAAATTCCGTTCAACCTGCGATCAGTTGGCCTCCGTCGGGACGAGCTGTTTCGGATGACGACAAATCACACTGGTTTCTCGCCGGTCTTGGCCCTTAATTCGCGGCATTATCTGACAAAGAATTTAATGCATCAGACAAAGAATTTTGAGATGCTTCATGGAAACCCTACATCATCCGAACCCTCCTCTGATCTAGTCCCAGCTTTTGCAGCAAATCATCGTTCGCATGGTTCCGGTGGCCACCGTCAACCGCAGGGGTCTCTTACCAAGGGTGGTCCAGCCGGTGGTTTACATACGCATGGTGGAGGTTACAATGGAAATTCAGTGGGTAATGCAAATGGAAATCAATTGCATGGTGGTTTTTTTGGTAAGGGTAAGTGTCCGCCTCGTTTCCAAATTTGTCGTGGCGAGCATTACGCCGATCATTGTCCATACTCGACCCTCGAATGATTCAGGGAATTAATCTTGCTCGGGCTTTCGATGCTCAGTGTGCTATTTCTCCAGCTAATGCCTCCGACTGGTAAAGTCTTTGTTGCTAATGGTAATTCAGCTCCTATTACACATATTGGGATGTTACTCAAAATGTTAAATTGTTAGATGTTTTCGTGGTTCCGCATATCACTAAGAACTTATTGTCCATTAGCAAGCTTACCTCGAATTTTCCTGTTGATGTATTATTTACTGATCAGTAATTTGTCATTCAGAATCATTTAACAAAGGAACCACTGGCCCGGGGCAGGCGGTGTAATGGATTATATATACTAGAACATGGGAACATGACTTTGGTGGCAATTTTGCAAACTGTTAAAGCTTCTTTCGAGATTCGGCATCATAGACTAGATCATGTTCCTTTTGCTATTATTTCTTTGTTAAATAAATTGGGACATTTATCAGTTATGTAGGTCCCGAACGGGTTTCAGTGAGGGTTGAAGTCTAGAGGGGAGGGGTGAATAGACTTGATTTTTTTTTTCGAGGATCAGATGTGTTTGCACGTATGTCTGATCAGAGTGCGATGTGAATCAGTTTGGACTGATATCCGACTTACTGATCTGGTAGACAGATCAGTTCGGCGTCTATCAACTTAACTGATGGTGCGGAAGATAAGTTAACCCGTGTGAAAAACCGTTTTACTCAACCAAGAATTCTGACCAATCTTGTTCAGATCAGATAACTAAAATGTTAAACTGATCAGATCAGTAGCTTGATGCTAATCTGATCGTGGTGCAGAATATGCATGCAGATAATAAAGTAATGTGTAGATGTGTAAAGCAAGATAAATGCACACAAATTTATAGTGGTTCGGACAACTTGTCCTACGTCCACTCTTCCCTATCAGCAGGGGCACCAACTTAACCAACTTGGACTTAGTTTATTGTGTTAGTCCAACACAGTACAACCAACAGATATTTAACGAGTTCTCACTCAACCAATCCCAGAAATCTAATCTAGAAACCCTAGATAGAAATCTTGCTATAACAAACTTAACCTAACAGTGTTTGGGTAAGAATTGTTTTGTTCCAACTGGAATACTATCCTATCTTCTAAGTTGCCAAGAGCTAGAGGATAAGTATTCTGCTAAGAACTTAAGGGATGAACACTTAAGAAATAATCTTGAGCTTGTGTTCTTCTTGCGGAAATCTTGAGAGCTTTTTGCTTGTGAATAATTTCTGTGACCTTACTCTAAAGGCTTGATCTCATATTTATAGGTCCGAGTTCGAATTAGCCGTTGGAGAGTAATTCAAACTTCGGTCTATTTTAGATAGGCTTGCAGGCTTGACTTGATGTGCGCAGAAAGGCCATGCCGTCTTCGTGCAATATTGTCCTTTCTAGCCGTTTGGCTTGATACACCATATCCTGCAATCTTCAGAACCGTACATACGTGTCTCTTACTAAGTGGCTAAACAAGTACACTTATTCGGCGTCTTTGAAAAGCTTTGACTTAAGTATACGTCGAGTCTGAGAAACATCGTATGCTTTAAGTATAAGAAGAAATACTTATCGTGGTTCTTTCTTGGCCTCTACTGATCTGTTGTCCATCAGATCAGTAGTCTTGAGTCATCTGATAAGGTTGTCTTAGCTGCAACTTGTCGACTCTGCTGATGTCTTCATAGAGTAGGTCTTCTGATGTGATTCAGGTCTGCCTTCTAATCTTCTCTTCAGATCTTGAGTCTGATCTTCACTTCTGATCTTGATCCTGAACTTCACTTCTGATCTTCATATATTGAGTTCCCCCTCAATATGTGACCTAATCTAAATCATCAGTTTTCTAACATGTTCAGCTGGTTTCCTATCTATTCATCAGTCGACTAACAGGTTCGACTAGTCATATTACAACTGTTTTGGAACTTCCATCAAAACTCCAAATTTCCCAACAATTTCCCCATTTTTGATGGAACCAAAACTTAATCAGAAAGGATGCTGAACATAAATAAAGCAGTATAAATAAAAGAGACAGTTCATCAGGTAACCGTTGCATTCTTTTTCTAATTGTGATTATGGCCTCTTGCTCGAACTCTTCTGTTCCCCTAGAATCAGACCACCATAGTTCCTCTTCTTCCCCCTCTGTCAGTAGAATCCCCCGTGGCGACGCAAATGCGCCGGAGACGAATGTCTCGGGTTCAGGAATTCGTTGGCAAATTGGGCAACCGTTTGCAGTTCTTTCCTCTGATTCTGACGAAGCCCTACATGAATTGGATAGGGACTTGGTCCGTAATGATTCTTCAGACAATTCAGGTGACAATTTTTTGCCCCAAATTCAAATTGGGTCTAGGGCTGTTGACAATGTTAATGTAGATAGGAACGACAATGTTGTGAGGGGGAAAATTTTGGCGGCTGTAAATATAACCGAATAGAACATAGGGGTAGTTGGCGAGCAAAATTCTGAGCTTGATATACCTGTTGGTGTCCCTCATAGTCCAACGTTATAGCGAGCATAATTGATGCTGATAGGCTCACTTGGCTGCATTGGATTTATGAAACTCCAAAAGATGTCTTTTTCTGGGCACCAGGTTCTGATGAGCGGGCCGACCAACCCCCTGAGGGTTGTGTCGCTGTAAATTTAGATACAATGGAAGCTGGCCTTCAATTTCCCCTCCATCCGGCCATCACCCGTTTGCTCGTGGAGTGGAACATCACCATTACGCAGCTTAAGCCAAACGGGTGGCATATGATCATGAGTTTCCTGACTTTGTTCGGCAAAATGAAGCCAAGAAACTATCCCTCAGTAGGTGAGCTTGCTCGATTGGTGCACTTGACCCGTCCGAGGGGTGAACACGGGTGGTTGTTCATGCAAGCTAATGCCAAGTGAAAAATTATTGAGGACGTGCCGAACAAAATCAGTGATTAGAAGGAAAAGTTTTGGTTATCGTTGGGGGCGATTGGAAAAGCTCGGCCTCGAAGTTTAAACAAACGCTCGTTTAGACATCCCCATCGACTTTGGGCGCATCAAGTAAGTGATTTTGTGTCTTTCGTTCTTCGATTTGAACTGATTTTAACTCGCTTTTTATT
The DNA here is from genome assembly GCA_037126765.1 of Stenogyne calaminthoides. NCBI lineage: Eukaryota > Viridiplantae > Streptophyta > Magnoliopsida > Lamiales > Lamiaceae > Stenogyne > Stenogyne calaminthoides. Next base: position 15,461,682 of record JBBCBC010000029.1, read on the forward strand.
TCAGGGATTCTAGCTGCGATGGACAAGGAGACAAACGACGGCTATTTCAGCAGCGTTTGGCAAATTGATCTGGAGTCTCGTTCGGAGCGATCTGTGAGAACTCTGAATACTGCTGATCAGAGAAAGAAAGGAGGTTTGTTCGTGCCTCCTCATCATCTTGTTGCTGTTAATCCTACTGGTAAGGATTGCCTCTTGTATTTGTATGTTTTGTGCCATTCTGCTCGTTATTATCCTTCTGTTCGTACTGAATTATTTTGTTTATAGCTGTCCCCACTGTGACCATTGTTGTGAGTACATCTGAACATACTGAGATGGCTCGGAGAAAAAGGCCACAGGAGCTTGCTCGGATTCAGGCTGAGCGGGAGGCTCAGCGAACAGGTAGAGGGGAGGCGAGCAGGGCTAACCGATCCGCTTCCGGTCCTGGGGAATCAAGCCGAGCGCAAAGGAGCACTCAGTTCACCGAGCAAGGGGTTGGCGAACAACTCTCCGTCGCCCAAGAGACCGAGGGTGGAGATCGGCAGCAGAGGGGCCGAGCGAACAAAACCTGATTTAACATGCCGAGCTAACGTGCTCGGGACGAGCCAATCGATATCACAGGTGACTGGACCCTACTTGCCGAGGCGATCAGAGCGGCCGCCTGTGGGTTGGTCCAATTTCACATTGTTGAAATGGAGGTTGGCACATCTTTCCACCTCCGCCGGACCCCGATCATGGACTCAGTTAGATCCCGAGCTCCGATCCCTAAGGATAGATCATTCTTGGGATGGGATCCCATTTCGTGTAGCAGTACATTTTTTGTTCGATCCGCTTCGCTTTTTGGTTATTTTTGTTCGCCCTTTTTATATTCATTTGTTCGAATATATATGTAGGTTGAGCAGGTTGTCGCCTTTGATGCCCAATCTGAAGAACTACTTCTGCTCGCCGAGTGTTCGCAAGGTTCCGGGCATTCCTGAGCATGTTCAGAAGGCTTGCCAGACTCCTGTTCGGGCATGGACTACCGATCTGGAAGAGTCCACTACGGGTCCCACTCCTCTGGAAAATTTACGTCTGGGTCTGGTGCTTCAGGGCCAATCTATGGTCGTTCTTGAGAAAGCTTATGCTCAGTCCGCCAACCTCCATGCCAACTACTTGGCTTTGATCAGGAACTTCGAAGAAAAGGTGGGCGAACTGAACAGGACTCAGGATGAGCTGAGGTTGGCTCAGGGACAATCTTCTTCGGCACAAGCTGATGCTCACCGGGCTCAGGAGGATGCCCGCAAGGCTCAGGAAAATGATCGCCGATTTCAGGAAGATGCACGCCTGGCTCAGGAAGATGCTCACCAGACAAAGGAGGAATTGATTCACTCTCAGGAGGAGGTGGCCAGTATACGAAGAGCACAAGAGGATATGAATGTTGAGCTTCATAGACTTCGAGCTGGTGTCGAGGCCATGGAAAATGAGAGGGATGCGCTCGGCCAACAACTCATCATTGCTGAGGAGACCAACACTCGTTTGGGTCTCGAAAATTCAAAGCTGCACGATGATGAGTACGTAGATTCTATGTCCAACTTCTCGTACATTTGTGCCTTCGCCGATGCTATCCGGTCTGTTCGCCATGTCTCCAGCAGCGAACAAATTGCCCCTCTTGTAGCCAGTTTTCAGCAGTACCTGATCGACAACCCACTTGACCGCAACCTTCCAATGTCAGATTTAAATGATCTGTGTGATTTCTCCGTTCTTCCTGAAGGGATCAAAGTTGATGATCCGATTCTGGATGAGGAAGAGGGCTCAGACATGAATACCGCTGTGGTTGCTGGCCAAAATCTTCAGACCGAGTCTAGGACCGATCAGGTGCAGGCCGAGCAAAGGGGACCTCCTGTGACCGAGCAGACTGTACCTTCTGGCGAGTATTTGGTACCCGACCATACTGAAGGAGTTGTTGCTGAGGGGGCTGAGCACAATTTGTTCGACATCTCTCTCCCGTCTACCCCCAATTATGAATTTGCTCCTTGATGTTATTTTTGTTTTGTCGAACATATGTTGTGTAATTTTTTGTCTTCTTCACTTTCTGTTCGAACAATGTCTTTAATACTTGTATTTTTTGCTGACTTCTTATCTTTTGTTCGAAAATATTTACAACTGAATGGATGGGTTACATATTGAACCAACTCTTCTAACCTGATTGTTTGATAATTGTCGAGGATGAAAATTGATACTTGTGTTGCTTGATGTTTGCTTGGTTGCTTTTTGTTCGCTTTGTTGCTTTCTAGTTTTTGCCCCTTTTCTTCTGAATGAATTCGAACATTGGGTTTGCCTATGCCCGCTCCTGACATTTTTCGGTTTTGATTGTCTTATTGTCGTTGCAATCGGTTGATCGTCTTATTTAGGTGCGACCAGATAGGTTACTTTATGAACCCCCCCTTTCTTGGTACGCGATCGTCTTATTTAGGTGTGATCACTTCGTACTAGGGCCGTCTTATTTAGCTGCGACCCCGCACTCATCACCCGCTTTTGCTACGAGTATCTGTAAGTACGAGTCGTCTTTTGCGACTGCGTACCCATTACTCGCTTTTTGCTACGGGAATCAGAGTACGAACTCGTTCGTCAGGTGAACATAGACTTGGGCTCGTTCGTCTTTGTTCGGGCCATCCGGCTTAGGTGCGACCTCAAATGGGCTTGAACTAGAAAATCTTAGCGAAAAAAAGTACATATATCTTTCTTTTTCTTTTTGCAACACTTTGTATTCTATTACATCCTTCATATATGAAGAAGACTATCTATTACACAACTATTGTTATCAGACTAGGGTTTTGAATTTAAACCTTGTCTTGAGTAGACACGAACTGGCCTCACCTTGTCCGCAGAATTGATGTTGACAAGGATGTGGCACATCATCCTGTCTACCCTTCTTTCATCGTAACATGCTCAAGCAGCAGCAGCATAAACTTTTGTCCCTCTTTTGACATCTGTTCAGCTTTTTGACAGCTCTTGCTCAAAGATTGACTCATCCCTGCATGGTTGCCACCACTTGTCAATTCGTTCCGATACGTATCTTCTGTTGACAGCTCGTTCTGACACGTATCTTCCGTCTTTCGATAGTGCTGGCCAGCATTTCTTTCCTGAAGATATGTGTCGAACATAATGTACTCTTCTTTCAAGACTGTCCTACTCGTTTGAGCAGAATGGCTGATTATGTTCGGCCCTTTGTGTTTGTTTCAGCTATGTGGACGATTTTGTTCGGCCAACACTATGCTCGCTAAAGCTGTGTGGGCGATTTTGTTCGGCCGACACTATGCTCGCTAAAGCTGTGTGGGCGATTTTGTTCGGCCGGCTCTACGCTCGCTATTATTGATAGTATTTTTTCAAATTTGACGCATTCCACGAGTAGGACAATGGGATTCCATTCAGGTCTTCCAAATCATAGGCCCCGTTTAGCAAACGCGTTCTGAAACTCTGAACGAACCTTCCCATGCTCGGCCGAACACACCACTTGATATCCCCGTTGCTCGCCTTAAAGCCAGCTCGCCCACATTGAACCTGCGTGTTCGGACTTTGGAGTTGTAAAACTTCTCTGATCTCTTTTTGTACATGGCATTCTTGAAATCAGCCTCATTCCTTCTTTTTCTTCCAACAGTTCAGACTTTGTATGTAGCTACCGGGTCATTAATGTGCTCTCCGAAAAGTCATTGTTCGATGACTTGGAATCTTGATTCTGCGGGTATATAAAACTTCCGCACCAAATGCCGAGTGTGGGGTCTCCGCATTGATGTCAAAAGTTGTTCGATAAGCCCATAATATTTCAGCAACTCTTGCCCCCCATCCACCCTTGAAATTATCAAGTCTAGCCTTGAGGGTATGCTTGATGATTTTATTAACGGCCTCAACTTGTCCGTTTGACTGGGGATAGTACAGAGTTGAGTAGTGCTTTTTTATCCCCCAGCGAGCACAATTTTGTCTGAATTCACTTCCATCGAACTGCTTGCCGTTATCAGTTACTAATGATTGGGGAAGCCCAAATCGACAAATGATATTATTCCAAACAAAGTTCCACATTCTTTGTTCGGTAATCTTGACAATGGCCTCGACTTCTGCCCATTTAGTATAGTAATCCACGGCAACCACAACATATCTTACTCCCGACGTGCCAGTAGGAAATGGGCCGATCAAATCGATCCCCCATTTAGCAAATGGCCATAAATTTATAAACCCGACACTAATTCTTCAGCTGGGCTATGAATAAGTGGAGCATGTACCTGGCATCTGTGGCACGCGCGAGCATACGCGAGCGAATCCTTTTTGAGGGTTGGCCAATAATAACCTTATCTGATTATTTTGTGTGCCAGAACGAGCCCACCTGTATGATTTCCGCATACTCCTTCATGGATTTGTTCCAGAAGTACACGACCTTCTTCAGGAGTAATACACTTCAAAAGTGGAAGTGAGTAGCTTCTTTTGTACAAATGCTCGTCTATGATAGTATACCAAGCAGATCGTAATCTGAGGCGAGTAGCTTGTGCCCTATTTTCAGGGAGAAGTCCCTTTCGTAGGTAACTCAGGATTGGAGTCATCCAAGTTTCTTGTTCGCCTGTTATTTGGGTGAGCATAACTCTGGGAACTGATGGCGAACAAGTTGTGACGACCACAATGTCAGTTGTGTTCGTCACTCCTTCTGCTGTTGCTAGGCGTGCCAAAGCATCAGCGAACGAATTACCCAATCGTGGTAATTGTTCAATGAAAACTTGTTCAAAATGCTCGAGCAATTCTTTTGCTAGTTGTTGATATTGTGCCATCTGTTCACCTCGGGCCTCGTACTCGCCTGTCACTTGATAAACAATTATCTGAGAATCGCTATAGATCATCAGCCTCTGGATTCCCATTGTCATTGCCATCTGTAGTCCAGCGATCAAACTTCATATTCGGCTTCATTATTTGTAGCTGGAAAATCAAAACGGATGGCTGTTGTGAATGTTTGTCTGGTTGGGCTGATGAGAACTACGCCTGCTCCGGCTCTTGAACTTGTTGATGAACCATCAACATACATATGCCACGGTTGGTCGATAACTTTTTTGAGCATTTGAGGATATGTCAACTCGACCATGAAATCGGCCATAGCTTGGCCCTTCATTGCTGTTCGTGGAGCGAACGTAATGCCGAATTGTCCTAACTCCACCGCCCACTTTAGTAATCTACCGGCAGTATCGGGTCGGTGGAGGACTTGGCGTAATGGGAAAGTGGTCAGTACCTCGACTGAGTGGTCGAAAAAATATGGTCGTAATTTTCGAACACTCATGACGAGGGCATATGCTAATTTTTCCAATGGAGGGTACCGGAGCTCGGCTTCTTTAAGCACTTGACTTACATAGTAAATGGGCAAGTGTATAGTCCCTTCTGCTCGCACGAGTACAACACTGATCGCATGCTCTGATGCAGCAAGATACAAATAGAGTTGTTCTCCTGGAACAGGCTTAGACAGTGTCTGAGTATCTGCAAGGTACTGCTTCAATGATTCGAATGCATTTTGGCAATGCTCGGTCCACTGGAATTTCCCTTTCTTCAATGTGTCGAAGAAAGGTTTGCAGTTGTCTCCAGTTCGTGATATAAACCGGCTTACGGAAGCTAAACGTCCGATTAACTTTTGGACTTCTTTCACATTTTTGGGAGCTTGCATATCGAGCATGGCTTGAATCTTTGTTGGGTTCGCTTCGATCCCTCGTTGACTGACCATATGTCCGAGGAATTTTCCTGAGTGAACCCCAAAGCTACATTTTTTCGGATTTAGCTTCATATTGTACTTCCTGAGTATATCGAACGTTTGTGCGAGGTGGGTGATGTGGTCTTCCTTGTGTTCACTCTTAACCACAACATCATCAATATATACCTCAATTGTTCGACCGATATGTTCGTCGAACATTTTGTTCACCAAACGTTGATATGTTGCTCCGGCATTCTTTAATCCGAACGGCATGCGTTGCCAACAGTACATGTTCTTTTCACTGCAGAATGCCATATTTTTTTGATCGTCCGGGTGCATAGGTATTTGGTGATAACCAACAAATGCATCCATAAAAGTCATAAGTTCATGGCCTGCTGTATTATCGACCAAATAATCGATATGCGGCATCGGGAAGTTATCTTTCTGACACGCCTTGTTTAAATCCGTGAAATCACTACATAACCTCCAAGATCCATTAGACTTGCGGACGAGCACAGGATTCGCAAGCCATCTTGGGCATTTCACCTCTCGAATCAGTTTGTTGTCGAGCAACTTTTTGATTTCACCATTCATTGCCGCATATTTTTCCGGACTAAACTTTATGCGTTTCTGGATAACTGGAGTTTGTATTGGATCAAGGTTGAGGGAGTGGCATGCATGATTTGGATCAATGCCAACCATGTCTTCGTGCGACCATGCGAACACATCCAAGTTTGCTTGAAGATAAGCAATAATTTATGTTCGAATTGGTTCAGGTAATTCTGAACCAATGAACACTTCTAACTCGGGTCTGTTCGGGTCGATTTTGATGGACTCCAGTTGTTCGACAGGTGTTGCTCGCTTTCTTTTTTGCTTCCACCGAGGATCTTGGATGGACCCCCGGTGCTCGTCATCAACCTCCATGGGTTCAAAACCTATGCGAGGCTCTAGGTCCGTTTGCTCGTTCGACTGATCAATATTCATTTGATCTAGGAGATCTGGGAATTAGTTGTCACCCTGGAGTCTGTGTTCGCGCATTCTGTGCTCGTCGAACTTATGTTCGTCGGAAGATCTTTAGGTGAGGTATTTGCTCGCCGGCTTGGCTCACCAATCTCCCATGTTTGCTCCATCATATTGACGATGCTTTGTTTTTCTGGTGCACATGATAGCAAACAATCTCGAGCTTTCTTCTGATCTCCTTTTACGCTTCCTGTTCCCTCTTGTGTCGGAAATTTAACACAATAGTAATACGTAGAACAGGACGCTTTAAATTCCTGAATAAACGGTCAACCTAGGAACCCGTTATAAGTAGACGGAGCATCGACGATTACAAAATCTAGCATTCTAGTTCGTCAGATGTCCGGATTCAGAGTTGATTCTAACTCGACTCCTAACCTAATCAAGCCATAGGGTCGGGTTACAGATTCCCCAAAACCCATTATGGTATGATTACATGGTTCAATATAACTGCTCAAGTCTCCAACTTGTTTTTCCATCTGGCGAAGGGTATTGACGAACAAAATGTTCGCATAAGCTCCAGTGTCAACTAGGAGGCGGTGCACCTTCAACCCGAGGAGATGAGCACTGATGGTTAAGGAGTCATTATGGGGAGTTATGATTCCGTCGAGATCGTCCTCTGAAAACATGATTTGGTGTGAGGGTGGCATGCTAGCTGATGTGCTCGCCACCTTCACTTGATGGATGTTTTGCATGGCACGCATCTCCATCTTTTTTCGTCTGTTCGATAATGTTGGTGCCTGGTAACATTCATCCACTGGACCATATTCAGGACGTATCATGTGAATCTCTTGACTGTCTCGACCTCTTCCCACAGTAGGAGGCCCTCTTTTGGGCATTTCAGTCCTTTTTCGTGATTCTTCGGGATCACTGTCAGACGTTTGTTCGGCTTTTCGCTTACCCCTTCGATCTTCTGTTTTTTCAATTCGGGAGTCTCTGCTCACCGGCTTTTTTAAGAATTGGGTAAGACGATTATCTTCGTATAGCTTCCAAAGTTGGCGGAGTAAATTGCGACACTCTTCAGTGTTGTGCCCGATGTACTCGTGGTAGTTACAATATTTGGAAGCGTTGAGCCGATGTTTATCCATTATAATTCTTCTCGGCCTTTCCAACATGTCCCGATCTCTGATTTGGTTAAAGATTGTCTCCGCTGAAACGCCCAAAAGACTTCGTAGGGCATTTGCTTCTGCTCTTTCTTCGAATGGTTTGAAAGAGCTAGGAAGTTTGTACCCCCCTTCATTCATCACTTTCTTCCCAAAAACTCTTCTAGTGGTTGGTTCCTGACCCAATCGTGATTGGGTGAGCAAATCTTGCATGGTTATAATTTTAGCTGCTCGCTCTTGGAACTCTGAATATGTGTTCGGCCAGTCTTGATGCATGGCCTTCCACATATCAGTATTTAGAGTCAGGCCCCCAACCACCGCAAGGATTTTGGCGTCCTCTTCAACTGGGGCCCCATCATATAGACATTTATCGAATCTTTCTATGTACGCTCGATCAGACTCACCTTTTAATTGGGAAAAATGCGCCAATCTTTGTTTTGGCGCTGGGCGAGCACACATGGACGAAAAGTGGGATAGAAATTGTTGTCCCAATTGAGCGAAAGATGTGATCGACGCAGCGGGCAAAGTAGAAAACCACCGATGTGCCCGATCACCCAAAGTCATGGGGAATGATCGGCACTGCGTCGCGTCTGTGGCCCCCATCGCGATCATAAAGTCTGAATACTTGCTGAGATGGACATGAGGGTCAGACTCAGCATCAAATATGGGAATTGGCGGTCGGGACTTCGCCACTTTCTCCTGTATTTCAGCCGCCATGATCGCCGGTGACAATGGCGAGCAGGGTATTGTGCTCGCTCGAGGTTGGCCTTTGGTCGCGGCCAGGTTGGCCTGTAAATCCTCGATGGCCTTTTGCATTTCCGTAAATTTTGTGGGATTGATAGACTTAGATTGGGGCAATTTCCCATCATGAGGACCCAGTGGGTCATGCTCATGATGGGGCAGTCCCCCTCTCCAAGTTCATCCTTGACTACCCAATCGATGATGGATAGACAATTTTGTTCCCGCCGATTTTTTTTCGGCATGCGGATGATCATGAAGATCTGAAGGTGCAGGTATTTTTATTGGTTGTTCCTTTCCTGGATCTTGTCGCCTATTATTGCCGATTCGGTCTTTGGCGGAGAGCCTCAAACGTCCAAACGCTGATGGTTTAGATCCTTGAGGCTGTTCGTCATCAGACGTGTCATCGGCTTTTTTACTTGCCCGCTTTACAATTTTCTTTTTAACTTGCTCACTATCAGGTGTACGTGAGCGTCGCTCTTCACGATCTTGAGTTTCTAATTTGACCAATTCTTTCTCAGCCCTCTCTTTCTGTGCTCGCAGTAAGAAAGTGATGGCCCTGGTTGTGGCCGCCGGATCATTCACAATATCCTCGAGATTGGTAATCTCCACTCCCTGATCTTTATGAGGCTGGCGCTGAGCCTCTTTCCGGTCATGTGGTCGGCTTTGTCCCGACCTCTCCGTTTGTGTATTCCTAGATTGAGGCATTTTATTTATTTTTTCTGCCTCGGCTCTCTAAGGGTTCGTATATGGGTTGGTTATTGGGTGAAGACCCTCCTTCTAGCGCCAGTTGTCGCGAGTCATTTTATTCGGAGAGTATTATGTGGCTAATTTGATAACAACTCGCAAACAAAACATGCACGTGTACGATAAGCTATAAATAAGATGAATTTGTTGACCCAGTTTGTCGGGAAACGACTACTCTGGGGGCATACCAAGCCAGGATGTGGTATTGCGAGCTTTACACATACAATATTTTATACACCTTATGAAGATGAATCATTACAGATGAAGATAATTTGGAGAATTCGCCTCCGGGTGCTAGGGTTTCTAGTAGGGATAAATGATCACTCGAATTTTTTTTTTGTTCCTTACCTCTCTAGCGTGGGTATCACTTTTTGGGAGATTTTTCTCTCCTTTCTCTTCTTCTTTTTTCTTCCTTCTATAGTACTCCGGCAAGCATGAGCTGGGTTGGCAAGCATGAGCAGGAGACTTCGGGTCATGCAAGAACTCATGTAATGCTGCCACGTTTTCAACTTCGTCTTCTTGGTTGATCTTGGAACTTACTTGTTTGTAAAGCACTCTTTTGGTCGTCCAAATTAATCTTTTACTCGGTTGGATGCTTTGTTCGCCCCTTTAACCATGTCAGTTTTATGCTGGATCATTGTCCTCCTTGAGCACACTGAGCCCTCAGGATGTTCGGGTCTTCGGGATATCTGAGTGTCGGGCACTCTGACCCTTCGGGATACCTGAGGTCTGCGGACATACTGATCCTCAGGATATATGAGGTGCGAACATATTGACCCTCAGGATATCTGAGGTCTTTGAACATACTGACCCTCAGGATATCTGAGGTCTTCGAACATACTAACCCTCAGGATATCTGAGGTGCGAACATACTGACCCTCTGGATATCTGAGGCGCGAACATACTGACCCTCAGGATATCTGAGGTCTTCGAACATACTGACCCTCAGGATATCTGAGGTCTTTCAGGATTTCTGAGTATTTGGGCCGCCTGAGTCCTCAGATTTGCTCATGGCCTTCTTGACTTAGCTCATTTGATTCCTTTTTTCCTGACCTGAGTGGCGAATACTTGTCCATTGGGCATGTAATATTTAAATAATACACGTGTCGCTCTTACATGTTCGATTAAGCCTGAGTTACTATATCGAACACAACATTATCTATACCGGAAACTAATTCCACTTGCAAGATTTGGTATGATAAAGCTTATGAACCTCCCAAGGGGGCAAATCAAACAAGCGATTTGCACACACGATTTTTCAGATAAATCTTAGCAATCATATGTGACCAATAATATTGCCTAAGATAAGAAGTATTGAATCTCGTTGATTCGCTACCCATGATAAGTCAAAGCAATAGTTACCAATCCCACGTGATCCTATTTAAGGGACGAAGGTTAAGAAATAACGAACCACTGAGGTCTAATTCTTCCTTGTTCAGTTCTGAAGAATTTATCCTCCTCAGGTGGTCCTATTCAAAGGCATCACCATGCACTAGTGTAATCTCTTGGTCAAGATAAGCCAATCTGAGCCTTACACTTCAACCTTTCACGATGGGTTGTTCATTTCCATCTAGGTCGTGAATAACGTACTTTTAGTTACAAGGGATTGTCAATTTAATCTTCTGTGATCTGGTATCACTAAATTAACTACAATGTAACACGTACGACTTATTGAAGCAGCTTATGCAAATAAATATATGTAACATTCAATGATATTTAAAGCATCAATGATAAACAATTTATTTCAAAGAAATAAGTCCGAAAATTCAATTTCGATTATACAAAGTAAAAAGCATACTTTTCAAAGATAATCCCAACAATCTCCCACTTATACTCAAAGTCCGCTTTTAAGTATACTACAACATGTCTCGCGAGTCCGTGACATCTAATGTCACCTACACGAACCTAATAATTTCTCTCACTTATACTCAAAGCAGATTGGCAACGGTCTTGACAACCCATTCCACCCACATGTCTCTCGAATGTATTCAGAGATGACTCTTTTGTGAATGGATCTCGCCAGTCGTCCTCGACGCTATCTTTGCCACATCTATATCTCCTCTCTTAACGATTTCTCGTATAAGATGTCTTTTCTTTAGTGTGCTTGTTTGACTCGTGGACTCTTGGTTCTCTTGAATTTGAAACCGCTTCTAGCAGATATATTGCTAGACAAATTGTAACACCATCCAAGTACACTAAGAAGGTCTAGAGTCCAATCGGTTTTTTCACCGCTTCACAAGCGACTACTACTTACCCGACTTCCATGGTTGAGTCAGTGATGCATTTCTTCTTCACACTCGTCCATTTGATGGCTACACTTCCCAAATGGAAACACACTAACTGAGGCAGATAATTTTTGGAATCTAAGTCTGATTGGAAATCCGAGTCCGTGTAGCCGATGGGGATTGGAGTATCTGACTGATAAATCAACATTCTATCCCGAGTTCTTTTCAGACACTTCAGAATGTTTTTAACTGTCGTCCAATGCGCTTTCCCTGGGTCACTTTAATATCTTGCTATCATACCTGTGGCAAAGCAGATATCCGGTCTCGAACACAGCAATGCATACATAAGGCTTCCGACAGCCGAAGCACAAGGAATACCTCTTCATGTCATCTATCTCCTTCTGTGTCTTAGGGGACATTTTCTTGGATAGATGGATTCCACATCTGAAAGGTACAAATCCTTTCTTGGAATCTTGCATGCTGGAGTGTTTCAAGACAGTGTCTATGTATGAAACTTGTGATAACCCGATCATCCTTTTCTTGCGATCTCGAGTGATCTTGATCCTAAGGATGTGTCCGGCTTTCCCTAAGTCTTTCATATCAAACTGTTTTGAAAACCATGCCCTTACGTCTGATCACACCTTCACATCGTTCCCGATGATCACAATGTTATCTACGTATAGTACTAAGAATACCAATGCAGTTCCGACACGCTTTTTATACACACAACTTTCAAAATCATTTTGATCAAACCCATAAGACTTTATAACATGATCAAAACATTGGTCCCAAGCTCTGGATACCTGTTTGAGTCCGTAAATGGACCTCTTGAGCTTACAAACTAGGTGTTCTTGGCCTGTTTCAATGAAACCTTGGGGTTGTTGCATATAGATCTCTTCATCAAGACTTCCGTTAAGGAAAGCTGTCTTGACATCCATTTGCCAGATTTCAAAGTCGAAATGCGCAGAATCGATAAGAGAATACGGATGAACTTAAGCATGGCTACGGGCGAAAAAGTTTCCTCATAATCGATCCCTTCTTTCTGAGTATAACTTTTCGCCACTAGTCCTGCTTCAAAGGTTTCAACCTTCTCGTCCGGTCCTCTTTTCCTCTTATATACCTGTTGGGATTATACTGAAATAAATTGTTTATCATGCTTTAAATATGATTGAATGTTACATATATTTACTGCATAACAGTTCAATAATTTGTACGTGTTACATTGTAGTTAATTTAGTGATACCAGATCACAGAAGATTAAATTAAAAATCCTTTTGTAAAAAAAAAAGTACGCCATTCACGACCTAGATGGAAATGAACAACCCATCACTTAAAGGTTGAGGTGTAAGGCTCAGATTGGTTTGTCTTGACCAAGAGATTACACTAGTGCATGATCGACATGTTGAATAAGACCCATGAGGAGGATAAATTCTTGAGAATCGAACAAGGAAGAATTAGACCTCAATTGGTTCGTTGTTTCTTAACCTTCGTCCCTTAAATAGGATCACGTGGGATTGGTATCTATTGCTTTGACTTATCATGGGTAGCTTAATCGAGAGATTCAATACTTTTTATCTTGGGCAATATTATTGGTCACATGTGATTGCTAAGATTTAATACGAAGAATCGTGGTGCAAGCACGCTTGATTTTGATTTGCCCTTGGGAGGTTCATAAGCTTTATCATACCAAATCTTGCAAGTGGAATTAGTTTTCGGTATGGATAATAATGTTGAACCGTTCTCGACCAAGGACAAAAGATATTAATTAACGGAAAGCTATTTCAGTGGCTTGAATTAATTAATGGGCTAGATAATCTTAAACACGGGAAATAATGACCGGGAGCCATATTGACTGTAATATGGGTTAAGATGGATAGTGCAATATTAATTATGTAGTGGAATTAATTAATATTTATGGGCTTGAATTATATTGTGGCTCAATATTAGATATTCAAGATCCATTAGAAGGTCCAATCTTAATTCTCCTAAAAGGCCCCCGAGTAGCCCAACAAATAGTCAATAACCGAAAAAAAAGTGATTAAAATAAAATAAATATTGTTGCTTAATTTTCCAACCAAAAATTTCGAAATTTATAGATATGTTGGGAGAAAGATTTTCTTTGAATTTTGTTATGGAATTAAGATATGTATTCTTGGAATACAAGATTATCTCATTAAATTCAAGAAATCTCCCACTAGGCTATCTATATTGAAATTTTCAAAAATTAGGAAACATAATGGGCAAGAAAGATTTTCTTGAAAAGATATTATGGAAGATATGTATTCTTGCAATACAAGTATATCTCATAAATTCAAGAAGATCCAAATCTTGGATTCTTTTCTCTTAAGATTTTCGAAATATGCCATAACAAGAGGAGTTGGGATTTTGTGGAATATTTTAATTATGGAGAAAAGAATATATGAGATATATTCAAGATTTCTTGGAGATCAAGAAAAAGATTTTCCCATATTATTTTATCACTAAAATTCGACCAACACCCTCTATAAATAGGGGATGAGTGTTTCATTCCCAAGTAGAATTTCATGTGCTGGAAAAATTAGTAAATCCACAAAGGTGGTGCAACAAATTTTTATTTTCCTTTTTGTTAATTGTTCGCGAGTTTCCTTCCACCGGATTGACGAGCAAGGACTAGGGAATACTTGGGAAGACTTTTTTGTGTGTTTTAATCGACGAGACCATTGCCACTCCAAGAGGTTAGTTCATGTAAACCCGTAGTAATTACGCATGCGTAGGTTTTATGTGAACTGTTTATATGCATGATTTATTGTTGAATTATTATTTGAATTAATATAGGATTAATTCATGCTAGTAATAATTGTTAGAATTAAATTTGTATTTAAATATTCATCCCGAATAGATCCGGGCAATTAATTCCCCAACAACTGGTATCAGAGCCTCGGTTTCGGGCCCTGAATTTTAAATTGTAATTTAATTCATTTTCATTAAATTTGAAATTGGATAGTAGAATTGCTAGATCTTTTTTGCAGGTATCCAATTGTCATGGAATTTAATGTGTTTATTTATGCATGCATATAAATTGTGGTTTTTTTATTCGATTCGTTCGAATTCGTTTTGCCTCGTGAGAAAATCCACGAGTAGATTAGAATTTGTTTGATTTGATCAATGTAATAGACTAGTCTAGATCTAGGTTTATTTATTTTTTGTAAATAAATTGTAACCGAATCGGAAATGGAGGCGGAGACGAAGAATTAAAAGACGGGATCCTAACCGGGCGGAGTGGGGCCGGCCACGCTTAAACGCGTTGGGAGGCACGTGATGCGACGCGGGCGTAGAGGGCGGCGCCGCCGAGGCGGAGGGCGACGCGGGCGGGGAGGACGATGCCGACGCTGCTACGGGCGCAATGCCGCAGAGGCGCGATGGCGATGGCGAGTGGCTCGCGCTGGCGGACGAGATGCCGCCGAGGCGCTGAAGGGCGGGAGAAGAGGGGGCGAGCGTTGCCGAGGTGACGCTGGGCGACGTACGAGGGCGCGGTTAAGGGCTTTACGGGCGATTCGGCATCAGACACACGGACGCCACCGACACGCGGGGAGGTTAGGCGGGCACTGACCCGCGAAATCGGGTCAACGACGTGGGTTTGACAAGGCGTTGAAAACGGTCAAGTGGGAGCTTTCGATTCCTAACCACGGCTGGTGAAGACCATTTCTCAAGATTAAATATGACAAAATTAACCATGACAATCGGATAAATGTGCCCAATATGTTTAATTTTTTGTCTTGATGTTTATGCATTATTTTATGCTTATTTAAATTGTATTTAAATTTGCGATGGATGAGAAAATATTTTGAAAAATCTCACTTTCGAAAATTACTAAGTATGCTTAAACAATTAATTGACAATTTTATTCCGGATAATAAAATTGAATTAATTTTGACCTCCATGATTTATTTTTTGTGAATTCTTTTGGAGAAATTCCCCCCACGGAACGGTCAAAAGATAGCTTTCACATGAATAAATTCCAAATGGATGATTGTGGATTATTACTAGTGGCGACGATGACCCTCCCCACGAGGCTCGATCAAAGCGAAATAATAATTATGTATTTAATCATGGTTATTACTTAGGTATAAAATTGATATGCATATACTTCCCCGAAGTCCCTGTCAATTTTATATTGGTCAAGTGGGAGCCAACTATTAATCCGGATATTAAAGGTTTGTAACTGTTCTTGTTTGTAACCTGTTTGAATGTGTTTAAATAATGACTTACCCCACGTGACTTATTTAAACTGTTTTGAGATGTTGGCTGATGCATGTTCATATTTTTTTTTTTGAGATTTTAATATGAAACATGTGATCGAATTTTGTGATATATTTGTGCTTATGCATATTATTATTTATTTCAGTTCATCATGTCGCAACCTTTTAATCCACTGTTCAATATACTTAAAGACAATTTGCTTACTGGTGAAAACTATTTTGATTGGATATACAAACTAAAACCTGTCCTAGCCGCATCACCTTCCAAATGGGTACTTGATACACCAAAACCCGAAAAACCAACTAAGGACACCGGAATATGGGACGAGATGCTATATGGTGAATGGGAGCTGGCAAATGAATTGATGAAGGATACAATTCTGGCACATCTGTCAGATGCGTTGAAACGCTTTCATCAAGGATATAAGTCAGCTGCAGACATCTTACAGAATCTCGAAGCGATGTTCGCACATCAGACCCATATGGCAATCCAAAGTGTGAAGCAAGAAATTGCTGAATTAAAAATGGAAAAAGGGACGACTGCAGCGCAGCACGTTCTTAGGGTTATGGTGCTATTTGAGGAGCTTGAAATCCTCGGTGAAAAATGTGATTTCAAGACTAAGATTGATTTCATTCTCCAATCCTTATCAAAGAGCTATAATCACCACTATCTTGAGTATCTATTGGAAGATCTAGATTTTACAGTGGATGATCTTGTAAATGCTCTCACTTAGGTGAAAGGGAGAGGGAGCGCGAGGAAAAGAACTTGGGAAAACAGAAATCTTCTTTTCATCCTAGGTCAAGTGGTGATAAGGATGATGAAAAGAGAAGAAAGTTAAACCAAGTAGACTCAACATCAAATAAGAGCATGGAATCAAGCATGAGGAAAGTTTTGGAAAGCGGCGGAGTAGGACACTCGAGGTCAGCCTGTTCCAATCCCAAAAAGAATGGAAAGAAAGGTAATTCTCACGCACTAGTTGTTGAAACTTGCTTAGCGGCGTATGCCTCCCATTTATGGGCGGTGGATACGGGATCCACTGATCATGTTTGTTTCACTTTACAGGGGTTCAAGCGGACCCGACAACTTAGTGGGAGTGAGATCCTCATCACACTGGGCGATGCCACGAGAGTGGCAGCTGAAGCAGTGGGAAAAGTGCACCTGTCTTTCGAAGACAGAGTTTTAATTTTAAGAGATGTACTTTACGTTCCGAATTTTAGAAAGAATTTAATTTCGGTTTCTAAACTTTACCTTGATGGATATTCGGTGCCCACCAGATTATATCCTCGATAACCTTTTCGAGGAGGACGATGACCTAGGCGGTGGCAGCGGTCGTGGTGGCAGCGGTGGCCTGGTCATTGGTGGTGGTGGTGGTGGTGGCAGTGGAGATGGTAGCGATCGTGGTGGCAGCGGTGGAGGTGGCAATGAGGCGATGGCGGCGATGGCGATGGCGATGGGGCAAGTGGGGTCGAGGTCGAGATGCCGGTGGCGGTGGTGGTGGCGGTGTCGATGATGGTATCGCTTTCAATTCTTTTTTTCTTTTTACTACTAATTTGGGGGATGATGCGAATGATTATTATCCGGGGTGGTGATGTGATTGAAACTCTTTTTTTTATGATTATTCATGAGGCGACACTTTTTTTTAAGTATTTATTGTGAACAACTTACTTGTTTATGTATGTATATATTTTTGTATCGTTTATATTTTTGTTATATCGTTTATTTATGGTTTTTTAGATGAAAAAATATAACTTGTTTAGTTAGAAAAGTTTAACTTGTTTAAGGAAAAGTATTACTTGTTTAGATAAAAAAGTATAACTTGTTTAAAGAAAAATATTACTTGTTTAGATGAAAAAGTATTACTTGTTTAGATATAAAAGTATAACTTTTTTAGTTATAAAAGTATAACTTGTTTAAAGAAAAGTTATACTTGTTTAGATGAAAAGGTATTACTTGTTTAAATAGAAAAGTATTACCTGTTTCGATGAAAAAGTATTACTTGTTTAAATAGAAAAAAAACATTACTTGTTTAGATAGAAAAGTATAACTTGTTTAGTTAGAAAAGTATAACTTTTTATAGAAAAGTATTACTTGTTTAGATGAAAAAGTATTACTTGTTGAGATAGAAAAGTATAACTTGTTTAGTTAGAAAAGTATAACTTCTTTAAGAAAAGTATTACTTTTTTAAATAGAAAAGTATTTCTTGTTTAAATAGAAGAGTATTATTTATTTAGATAGAAAAGCATAACTTGTTTAGTTAGAAAAGTATAACTTGTTTAAAGATATGTATTACTTGTTTAAATAGAAAAGTATTACTTGTTTAGATAGAAAAGTATAACTTGTTTAGTTAGAAAAGTATAACTTGTTTAAAGAAAGGTATTACTTCTTTAAATAGAAAAGTATTACTTGTTTAGATAGAAAAAATATTATTTGTTTGGTTATAAAAGTATAACTTGTTTAAAGAAAAGTATTACTTGTTTAGAGGAAAAAATATTACTTGTTTAAATAGAAAAGTATTACTTGTTTAGATAGAAAAGTATAACTTTTTTAGTTAGAAAAGTATAACTAGTTTAAAGAAAATTAATACTTGTTTAGATGAAAAAGTATTACTTGTTTAAATAGAAAAGTATTACTTGTTTAGATGAAAAATGTTGGGAAATTTATAGTTTTGATGGAAGTTCCAAAACAGCTGTAATAGGACCAGTCGAACCTATTAGTCGACTGATGATGATAGGAGACCAGCTGAACTTGTTAGATAGCTGATGTATTAGACTAGGTCACATATTGAGGGGGAACTCAATATGTATAGATTCAGATCAGTAACGAAGATCAGAAACGAAGATTAGAAACGAAGATCAGAAGCGAAGAATAGAAGACCTGTAAAAGAACATCAGCAGAGTCGATAGGTTGAAGCTAAGACAACCTTATCAGAAGACTCAAGTCTACTGATCAGTTGCATACTGACCAGATGGAGATAAGTTAGAAACATGATAAACATATCTACTTATCAAATACATACGAGTGTCGCCAGACCAGAAGAATGCGAAACTGCTGGCTGTACAAGTCGCCGATTCAGTGTACTTGTTAGCCACTAATAAATCGACAAGTATGTACGGAACTGACTATGCAGGATATCGTGTATCGGTCCAAACGGCTAGAAAGCACAAAATTGCACGAAGACGGCATGGCCTTTCTGAGCACGTCAAATCAAGCCTGCAAGCTACCTAAAATAGACCAAAATTCGAATTGCTCTCCAACGGCTAGTTCAATTTTGTGCCTATAAATATGGGATCAAACCTTCATAGTAAGGTTACAAAAATTATCATCAAGCTCAAGCACAAGCATATTTCCGCACGAAGAACACAAACTCAAGATTTATTCTTAAGTGTTCATCCCATTGTTCTTAGCATAGAATACTTATCCTCCAGCTTTAGGCTACATAGAAGATAGGATAGTATTCCAGTTGGAACATCACAAATCTTATACCCAAACAAATGTTAGGTTAAGTCTGTTATAGCAAGATTCCACTCTAGGGTTTCTAGATCTGATTTCTGGGATTGGTTGAGTGAGAACTCGTGAAACATCTATTGTTTGTACTGTGTTGGACTAACACATTAAACTAAGTCCAGTTGGTTAAGTTGGGGCCCTGCTGATAGGGAAGAGTGGACGTAGGACAAGTTGTCCGAACCACTATAAATATGTATGCCTTTACTTTGCTTTACACTTATCTGCACACTACTCTTTGTTATATGCATGCATATTCTGTACCTGGATCAGACTAGCATCAAGCTTCTGATCTTATCAGTTTGACACTTTTGTCCTCTGATCTGAACCAGATTGGTCAGAATCTTTGTTTGAGTAAAACTGGTTTTTCACATGGGTTAACTAATCTTCCGCACCATCAGTTAAACTGATAGACACCGAACTGATCTGTTTGATAGATCAGTAAGTCGGATATCAGTCCATACTGATTCACTTCGCACTCTGATCGGGATAACTTGCTTACACACATGATCCACGAAAAAGTTTTGGAAGTCTATTCACCCCTCCCCTCTAGACTTCTACCCTCACTGAAACCCGTTCGGGACCTACAAGTGGTATCAGAGCAGTGGTTCTTCCAACCACTAGCTTTGAATATCATCGGTTCTTAAGGAAGAACCATTGTGGTTACTTGAACTGATCTTTGAAAACCATTTTTAAAACTCATACCTTTCAAAAACACCACAAGCATGGATAACACTTCAGGTATGCATCATAATTTACCCATGTTTTCTGTTGATGAGTATGCAGATTGGTCTATCGACATGAGAGGCCATCTGGGAGTGATAAGCAACAAAACGGATGAGATTCTTGAGATAGGACCGATTATCATCTAACTATAACCCAGCTGAAGCAGGAGAACGAGATCCTACTCAACCAGTTGGAGCAAGAATCAAAAAGAGTCCCTCTCTGATGGATGTAGATGAGAGAAAATTGTCTAATCTTGATACTGTTGCTAGGCACCTCATCATGAAAACTATGGATGCTACTACACGAGAGAAAGTGAAGTACCTAAAGACAGCTAGGGAAGTTTGTGATACACTTGCTGAAATCTGCAGAGGAAATGAATAGATTAAGGACAGCAGACTGCAAGCTGAGCTGGTGGTATTTGAGAAACTCAAGATGCTGCCAAATGAAACAGTTGATCAATTTGATGGAAGGATCACTCAAGGAGTCAACCGACTTCGTGATCTAGGACGAGTAATGTCAAATAAGGATATCAACTATAAGATTCTCAGATCGTTGACCAAGAAATGGGATACAAAGGTGGCCGTGATTAAGGGTTGTCAAGATATTGCTACCATGAAGCCAAATGATCTAATCTTCAGTTTGAAAGCCCATGAGTTCGACCTGATTGAGAGAGGACAAGGATCAAATGATGTACCCTGCTGAAGCTGCTGCAAACTCAACTAAATCTGTTGCATTTCAGGCAACCATTAGCAGTTCACGAATTGTTAAACCAGTTGGAAACATCATCAGCCAGGCCGAACAGATTACACTTCTAATGAGAAAACTTGAACAAACAAATCTTCAGATGGGCAAGTACAGAAAGTTTTATGACGACTATCGATGAAGCAGAGGAAGAGATCAAAGATCTTCTGACAGATCACAAAAAAGGTATTGTTCTTCAGATGATAGGGATAACAGAAGAGATGACCGAAAAGACGATCACAGAGATGACAGGAAAGATGATCGTAGAGAGGATCGCAGAGAGAACAGACAAGATGAGAGATCAGATAAGAGAGGTTCTGATTACAGACAAGGCAGAAATTCTCCTGTCAGATCATACCGAAGAAATGATTCACCTAACAGAGGAAATTCTGGAGACTCAAGGGTTTGCTACAACTGTCAGAAACTAGGTCACTACAATGCTGATTGCCCCGACCTGACTCCCAAGGAGATAGAGGAGAAGCGGAACAGAAGAGAACAAAGGTTTCGAGACAGAAAAGCAATGGTTGCCGACACATCTGGCATTGATGATTCTTATCTACCTTCAGATGACTCAGGCTACTCATCTGTTGAAGATTTTTGTCTGATTACCACAACTGATGATGTCGATGATATGAACTTCTCATATGATGACTACATCTGTTTCATGGCTAGAGAAACTGACCAATCTAAGGTAATCTCTAAACCTTCTGTGGTTCCCTGTTCTACACCTGTTGTGCTTAGCACATCTGCTGGAGAGATTAACCTGCAGGTCTACAATGACCAATTGCTTGATGATCTCTCTAATGCAATAGATACTTATACACGAGTGGAAGTTGAGAACGATAACCTAAGGGCTGAGAATATTCGGCTTGTCAAGGATATTGAGGCAAGTAGAGCAGCTGACCTAAAATCAGCTGAAAATGTTCAGAAGATGACTAAAGAACTGGAGTTTCTGAAAGTCAGTACTACTGATCAGGGAAAGCTGATTAAGGAACAGTTGGTTCTCAATGAACGACAAGCTGGAGAACTCAAAGTCCTTCAGGCTAAGTTTGATGAACTCTTCTGAATGCATGAGAATCTGAAAACTTATGAGGACAGTTTGCGTAAGAAAATAGAGGTTTTCACAAAATCTTCTAAGACCGTTCAAGGTCCGAACAACTATTTTCGTACGCCAATTGATAATAAGGGAATTGGGTATGAGAACCCTTCTTGATCCTCAAAAGCCCCGTCTGGTCCACATCAGAAAAGTGAAGCCAAACGAGTTTCTGATCAAGATACACAAACAACCAAATCTGTATCAAATAAGGGAAAATGATCAGCTGACCAGGCAAGGCGAGTGCCAGATTAGAAAGGGAACAAAAATGGACCCCAACTGATCAGACATCAGCCGAGGAATCAACAGAAGAATCTTGTTCTTCTGAAGAGACCTCAGCCAAATCAGCAGATTAGGCCTCAGTCTGGACCATCTCGTAAGGGACAGTACCAGCTGAAGTCAACTCAATCCAAGCTGCCTAACAAGCAAGCTAAGGGTAAACTGCTAAGACCATCTATGCCAGAAAGATATGAATCATTTAATGGTAGCAGTCGTACCCACCCTTACAATCAGAAACCTAGGGCTGCTGCACCTGAGCCACTGGATTAAAAGAAGACAAGTATCGATGAAAAATCTCAAGTCTCCTGATTCATCCAAGGCTCACACTAATAATCATACTGATCAGAATGCATATGAAGAAACATATGATTATGTAGATGTTTATGGGAGACAAATCAAGCCTTCTGTGTTCAACAAAGGTGCCAGATTCTACTAGGGTACCTAAAATCTAATTTGCTCGCAGGCTCGAGTGGGACTGGCTAATAAAGGAGGTGTACAAGCAACTATCTGGTACATAAATAGTGGATGTTCAAGGCACATGACTGGAAGTTAACATCTCCTCAGCAATTACATTGAGAAACCAGGCCCACGAGTTCTTTTTGGGGACGACAACTTTGGTTTTACCAGAGGAGTTGGAACCTTAGTGAATGATGATGTACAGGTTACATGTGTTTCATACGTTGACAGCTTAAGGCACAACCTGTTATCTGTATCTCAGTTCTGCGACAATGGATTTAATGTTGAGTTCTCATCAGATCAATGCACAATCAGAAATCGAGTGACTCAACAGATTTTGCTAACTGGCTCCAGAAAAGGAACGATTTATACAGCAGATTGGGACAGTTGTCCAAGAAATGCATGCTTGATTGTTAACAGTTCAAAGAGCTCCAGTTGGCTCTGACATAAGAGAATGAGCCATCTGAACTTCAAAACTCTTAACAAGATAGAAAGGATGTCCTTGGTTGAAGGTCTCCCAAATGAAGTATTCTCTAAGGATCAGACATATGTCGCATGTTAGAAGGGAAAACAAGTAAAAGCTTCATTCAAAGGAATACCTTCTCCTCCATCCAGCAGAGTACTGCAACTGCTCCATATGGATCTATTTGGACCAGTTACGCCTCTCAGTTTCAGTGGACGCAAATACACTCTCGTGGTTGTGGATGATTATTCCAAGTTCACCTGTGTTGTATTCTTGTATAAGAAGAGTGAAACTACAACAAAGTTACCCTAACTTCTCCAGAAGATTCAGAATGAGAAAGGTCTCAGCATAGTGAAAATCAGATCAGATAAAGGTACAGAATTCTTGAACCAATTTATATCTGATTTTTACTCTGAGTTTGGTATACAACATGAGACATCAGCTGCAAGAACACCACAACAAAACGGCGTAGCAGAAAGAAGAAACATAACACTTAAAGAAGCTGCACGCACTATGTTAGCTGAGCATGCAACACAAAGTCATTTCTGGGCAGAAGCTATCAATATTGCATGTCACACGCAGAACAGATGTTCTCTGACTAAGATTCACTTTAAAACACCTTATGAACTATGGAAGGGCAGAAAACCTCGTGTTTCCTGCTTTCATGTGTTCGGGTGCAAGTGTTTCATACACAACAATGGGAAGAGTCAGTTGAGAACCTTCGATGCCAAGTCAGATGAGGGTATATTCTTAGGATATTCCTCAACCAGCAAAGCATTTAGGGTCTTCAACAAACTAACCCTAGTTGTGGAAGAAACACCTCATGTGGTCTTTGATGAGTCAACATCTGATCAAGAGAAATCTGCTGCAGAACAAGATGTACCAGACAAACCAGATTCACTGAAAATGGATTAGTTAAGGCTTAAAGAAAAGGATCCAAAATACGTCACTATATATGTTCCTAACTTTGACCTTGACGATTCACCAGGTCAGTCAGACCCCAAGGTACGTACAACTGTCAGTAAAGAAGCTGGTACAGCTGAGACAGTAACAACTGAACCATCTGGTTCAGGGGGAACATCTGATGTTCCGGCGGACAGACTTCAGCACATGATGAGTCCAACATCAGCTGAGATATGTCCATGCCAAGTGGATCTTACTCAAGTACCTCACCCAGTCTCTAGTGACGAATCTTTATTAGAAGAGGATGATATTCTCCAAACTGATGATAATCAGGACAGAAGGACCTGGATAACCAGTCATCTAACTGATCTGATCATCGGAGATCCATCTGATAGAGTCAAAACTAGACATCAGATTGGTGAAAGTGCAATGTACTGTTGTTATCTATCTTTGAAGGAACCACTCATAGTTGAAGAAGCTCTTCAAGATGCAAGCTGGATTCTAGCCATGCAAGAAGAACTAGAACAGTTTGAGAGAAATCAAGTTTGGGAACTTGTAAACAGACCAACTCATCAAGATGTGATTGGTACTAAGTTGGTCTTCAAGAACAAGAAGGATGAGCACCATGTGATAACCAGAAATAAGGCAAGACTTGTTGTTAAGGGATATTCACAATCAGAAGGGATTGATTATGATGAAACATTTGCACCAGTCGCTCTCCTGGAAGCCATTCGGCTATTTCTGGCTTATGCAGCTCATAGGGGATTTACTGTGTATCAGATGGATGTAAAGAGTGTATTCTTAAACGGAGTACTAGCTGAGGAAGTTTATGTTGAACAACCTCCTAGCTTTGAAATGAGCAACCAAGTGTACCGTTTAAGAAAAGCTCTTTATGGACTGAAACAGGCTCCTAGAGCATGGTATGATACACTATCCTAGTTCTTGACAGAAAATAGTTTCACCAAGGGCTTGATTGATAGGACCTTGTTCAGAATTGAAGACGGTGAAGATATTCTGATGGTTCAGATCTATGTGGACGATATAATCTTTGGTTCTCCTAATCAGAAACTATGCGAGAAATTCAGTAAACTGATGCAATGAAAATTTGAAATGTCCATGATGGGTCAGATGAGCTACTTTCTAGGTCTTCGAGTCAAACAAGCTCACACAGGGATCTTCATCTGTCAGGCGAAGTACACAAGGAATTTTTTGGCTAAGTATGGTGTTCAAAATTGCAAGGAAGCCAGAATTCCAATGATGACTTCTTTCAAAATTGATCCAGATGAAGGTGGTAAGAAAACTAATCAGAAAGAGTATAGGGCTTTGATTGGATCACTACTATACCTGACTGCGAGCAGACCAGATATAACCTTCGCAGTAGGTGTATGTGCTAGATTTCAGGCAAATCCGAAGCAAAGTCACCTAGATGCAGCTAAGCGGATTCTTAAGTATCTGAAGGGTACTGTAAATCTCGGTTTATGGTATCCAGCAGATGATAATCTAGAGCTTAGTGGGTACTCTGATTCTGATTATGGAGGTTGTAGGATAGACAGAAAATCAACCTCGGGTACCTGTCAGTTTTTGGGAAGTAAGTTGGTCTCTTGGTTCTCTAAGAAGCAGACATCTGTTGCCACATCTACTACTGAAGTAGAATATATGGCCGCAGGAAGCTGTTGCTCCCAACTGCTCTGGCTATGTCAGCAGCTGAGGGATTATAACATTGTAGCTACAAATGTGCCTATTTTCTGTGACAGTAATAGTGCAATTGCCATCACTCAGAATCCAGTTCTACACACAAGATGCAAGCATGTGGACATCAGACATAACTTCATAAGAGACCATGCAGAAAAGAAGAACATCATAATGGAAAAGATTCATACTGATAAGCAAAGAACTGATATCTTATCCAAACCTCTAGCTGAAGTTAGATTTAGAGAATTATGCAACGAGCTAGGAATGCTGGATCTTGGAGAAGACGCACCAAAATACTTTGGTGGTCTGATTTCCAACACCAGCTGGTTAAGAAGCTGACTAAGTAAAAAGATCAGATGAAGGGGGGAACATCATCTGATGAAGATAGATCAGTTGGAAAACTGATCAGAAAAGAGAATAAACGGTAAAGAGGGAACTTCAATTGATAAGAAAGAAGATCAGTAGGAAACTGATCTAGTGAAAGGATTGTTGGGAAATAACTAAGGATTAGAGGGTAAATTAAGATCGACACATCATAAATCAGAAAAAGGATCATAGGAATCTACACATATGGTAATTGACTGATTACAATATCACCTGCTTTCCTGTTTTCATTTATGTATCGCTTGCATATATATTAATATATAAATGATGTCATACTGACTCTTCATTAAATGCGGACGCGAGGCCCATGTATTAAATGCATTAATTACGCACTTTTAAATCCAAAAGCTGTGGTCTATGTTTTCCTTGACCGCACTATTATAACCTTTTAAAACCGCCTCATTTCCACTGTTGATCAAATGTAGGCGTCGTTTTGATTTCCGCATTCGAAAATGATTATGTTTTTCCCTCTCGAATAAAAACCCCAAATTCACAACACTTCATCACTTTCACATCTCTAAAAATCCCAAAATATTTTCTCTGCAACTTTCATACTCTCTCGCTACTATTCGAAAGCTATTCACCAAAAATTACTTTGTCAAAATAAATTGTTGCTTTCTACTGGTAATTAAATTAGGGTTTGAACCTCATTTCATATGCTTAAGATTGTATTACACAATTTTCGCTTAATCTCCAAATCTAATATTCTTCTTTCGCAGAAATGGCACCAAAGGCAAAGCAAGTTGCAGAAACCGCACATTAGTCGTCACAAGTCTTACCGGAACCGGAGGATCCAATCTTTCGGAACTTTGCGGACGAGGTGATTGAGGAACGGTGCGTTGATTTTAGAACAACTACAGACTCCGAGTGCCTGGAAATTTTGGATCTTTTAAGAAGAAATGGTTTAAAAACTTACTGTTCGGCGAGTGCCGATTCGATCATATTGGATGGCTCTCTCAAATTTCTGTACAATTTGAGAGACCATGAGGAAGTTTTGTACTCGGAGGTGCAAGGTGAGCATTTGGAAATCACCGATGAAGATCTGCATAGAATTTTTCGACTTGCGGCCCCGGCCGATGGAATTATGCCAGATGCATATCGAATCGAAGAAGATAGTGCTATCATCAAACACCTACTCCGACCGGCCGATTCCCATCACACTAAAGGTTTCAAGAAACCTATGCTGAAGAGGAAATATCGCCTTCTATTCGACATAGTCCAGAAGGTGATTGCTGGTATGACCTACAGTCTTGATGCAGTCACGCAAGAAAAGGCTCGAATTATGTCAGCCATAATTGATAAAGCAAAGATCAATTGGCATGAGTATCTGAAGAGGAGATTGCTGGAGGAATCAGCAAAGTTTGTGGAAGATGGTGGCCAAATTGTTCTCACTGCAAAAATCACTATGCTGCACAAGGTGTCACTAATTCTGATTAATATGATGAAGGATCGTGAATGGAGAGAGGATGAAATGATCCCTTACGTTATTGCTCACAAGAAGATGTTGATCAGCAACAAGCCGATTCCTGGACTTGCTGATGACGATGAGGAAATTGCTGTCAAACCAGCAACAGAAGTACGCAAGAAAGGGACAACTGGTCAGAAGAGGAAAGTTGTTATGAGAAAACCAGAGAAAGGGATTACTTTGAAAGAGCCAACCCAACCAGCTGCGAAGAGAACTAGGTTAACACCAATTGCTCTGACTGCTGGTAAAGGAAAGAGAAAAGAGTTGAAGCTAGTGGATGAACAGACTGATTCTGAAGATGATATCCCACTCAGCAGATTGCCCCGGCGGAACCGGGTCAAGCTTCAAAGGCTATCTTTGCTCAAGCCGCACTCGTCTCGGTGAACTCGCTCAACCCATCGTCTCCTCCAGTACACCAATGGTTGATCCTGAGCCACTTACGGTTGTACAATTCTCTCCATCAGCTTCTTCTGAACCAGAACCAGAAGTTATCTCTTTTACTGAAAAGACCATCAGAAGGAGGCTAGAGAAAATGCTAGAGGCCAGAATTGTCAATCAAACAGGAAGCCAAAGCAGCTGTCCTTGATGTGCTCACATGGAGAGACATCAGATGGAATAAATTTGAAGATTTTGGTACAGTTCTGGAGCAAAAAGATGGAGTACGTCCGTTCTGGAGTATGAGCTGCAAATGAAGAAGTTAGCTGGAGTTGAAAATGCTCCAGATCTAATGATGTAGTTGGTTTGATCACAAGACATCTGGGGATGCCAGATACCCCAATGCACCGGGAGCTCACACATAAAATGGTCGACATCTACCGCATTTATGCAAATTTGTTGGGATTATAACGCAAAGTATGCTTTTTACTTTGTATAATCTAAAACGAATTTCCGCACTTATTTATTGAAATAAATTGTTTATCATCGATGCTTTAAATATGATTGAATGTTACATATATTTTTCTTTGATAACTGTTCAATAATTCAGACGTGTTACATTGTAGTTAATTTAGTGATACCGGATCACGTAAGATTAAATTAATAAATCCCCTTGTAACTAAAGGTACGCCATTCACGACCTAGATGGAAATGAACAACCATCGCGAAAGGTTGAGGTGTAAAGGCTCGGATTGGTTTGTCTTGACCAAGAGATTACACTAGTGCATGATCGATCTGTTGAATAGGACCTACAGGAGGATAAATTCTTCTTTAAGAATCGAACAAGGAAGAATTAGACCTCGGTGGTTCGTTGTTTTTAACCTTCGTCCCTTAAATAGGATCACGTGGGATTGGTAACTATTGCTTTGACTTATCATGGGTAAATAATCGGAGAGATTCAATACTTTTTATCTTGGGCAATATTATTGGTCACATGTGATTGCTAAGATTTAATCTTTAAGAATCGTGGTGCAAGCACGCTTGCTTGATTTGCCTCCTTGGGAGGTTCATAAGTTTTATCATACCAAATCTTGCAAGTGGAATTAGTTTCCAGTATGGATAATAATGTTGAACCGTTCTCGACCAAGGACAAAAGATATTAATTAACGGAAAGCTATTTCAGTGGCTTGAATTAATTAATGGGCTAGATAATCTTAAACACGGGAAATAATGACCGGAAGCCATATTGACTGTAATATGGGTTAAGATGGATAATGCAATATTAATTATGTAGTGGGATTAATTAATATTTATGGGCTTGAATTATATTGTGGCTCAATATTAGATATTCAAGATCCATTAGAAGGTCCAATCTTAATTCTCCTAAAGGCCCCCTGAGTAGCCCAACATATAGTCCAATAACTGAAAATGTGATTAAAATAAAATAAATATTGTTGCTTATATTTCCTCTAATTTTTCAAAATTTATGGATAAAAGAGGGAGAAAGATTTTCTTTGAATTTTGTTATGGAATGAAGATATGTATTCTTGGAATACAAGATTATCTCATTAAATTCAAGAAATCTCCCACTTGGTTATTCATAAGGGATATTTCGAAATTTTGAAAATAGAGGGCAAGAAAGATTTTCTTGATTTTCTTGAAAAGATATTATGGAAGATATGTATTTCTTGAAATACAAGAATATCTCATAAATTCAAGAAGATCCAAATCTTGGAATCTTGCACTCCAAATTTTCGAAAATTCCATATATTGAGGAGGTGGGATTTTTGTGGAATATTTTAATTATGGGAAAAAGAATATAGGAGATATATTCAAGATTTCTTGGTGACCAAGAAAAGTCTTTTCCCACATTGAAATATCACTAAAATTTCGACCACCCTCCCTCTTATAAATAGGGGATGATTAGTTCATTTCCAAGTACAATTCCATGTGCTGGAAATATTAGCAAATCCACAAAGGTGGTGCAAC
The DNA here is from genome assembly GCA_037126765.1 of Stenogyne calaminthoides. Lineage (NCBI taxonomy): Eukaryota > Viridiplantae > Streptophyta > Magnoliopsida > Lamiales > Lamiaceae > Stenogyne > Stenogyne calaminthoides. The sequence goes on from JBBCBC010000029.1 coordinate 15,491,489, forward strand.
CAAGTTTATTTTTTTCCTTTTGTTAATTGTTTCATGAGTATCCTTCCAACCGGATTGTCGAAAGCAAAGGGCTAAGGGAATACTTGGGAAGTCCTTTTGGTTAGTCCTTCCGACCAAAGCCACTGCCATCCCAAGAGGTACGTTCACGTAAACCCGTAGATTCCGCATGCGTAGGTTTTACGTGGCTTTTTATATGCATGATATGTTGTTGCAATTATTATTTGAATTAATATATGATTAATTCATGCTAGTAATAATTAAAGAATTAAATTTGTATTTAAATATTCATCCCGAATAGATCTGTGCAACTCATTCCCCAACAATCGTATCGAGCCACTTTTTTTGAGCTCAATTTTTTAAATTGTAATTTAATTCGTGGAAATTAAATTTGAAATTGGATAGTAGAACTGTTAGATCTGTTTTGCAGGTATCCAATTGTCATGGATTTTAATATTTTTTTTTTTGCATGCATATAAACTGTGATTTTTTAATTCGATTCGTTCGGATTTGTTTTACCTCGTGAGAAAATCCACGAGTAGACTAAGATTTGTTTGATTTGATCAATGTAATCGACTAGTCTAGATCTAAGTTTATTTATTTTTTGTAAATAAATTGTAACCGGATAGGGAACGAAGAGATGAAGAATTAAAGGATTTAAATCCGAGAACCGGGCGTAGGAGGCGCCTTGCGGCTGGCACGCATGGGCGTTAGGGCTAGGCCGGGCGGGCGGCAGCGCCAAGACGAGATGAGGGCGCGACACGGGCTTCCGGCCTGTGCGATGCGGATGGGGGCGGATAGGATGGCGCTGCAAGACGGCACGCGGATACGATGGCACTACCGAGGACGCTTGGGAGGAGGAGGGAGGGAGGAGGGCGGGCAGGCGCTACAAGACGGATGCGCGCGCGTCGCCGAGAACCGCCGACCCATTTGTTGGGATATTTTAGAAAGAAACTGACCAGATGACCAGATCAGAAGAGGAGCAGATGAGACTGATCGAGATCAGACGTGATCGAGATCAGATATGAAGATGAGCAGATGATCAAGATCAGACGTGATTGAGATCAGATGTGTTAAAATGATATGCTAAACCTAATGTACTGACCTGATGCTATCCGGAGATGTTGATCTGAAGATGTGTTGATCTGATCAGTCGAGTTGATCGATTGTGCAAAAGAGAAAATCGATAACTCGAGTCAAAGTGACTCAAGGTCGATGTTCGGACCAGAGAATCGAACTCGGTCCACTGAGTGTCAGTATGCATGATCAGACAAGGTCCGCTGAAGAGAAGTCTGCTGAATCAAGAACCCTGAGTAGAAGTAACCTGGAGACTCAGAAGAATCCTGAGACTCAGAAGAAACTGAAGAATATAGCCGTTAGAATTCAGCTGACGTGGACCAATGAGAGGAAGACAACCACCAAGAAGGCCAGATTTACTTACAAGAATAGTATGGATTTGAATGTGATTCTCTCCAACGGTAACATTCAAATCCACACTATAAATACAAGGTCTTTCATCATTCTAATGTGTGGATGCGTGGAGATTATAGCACGAGATGCTACAGAGCCAAAGAGAGTTATACCCAAAGCATTCCCACCCTAGAACACAAGTCTGTAGATATACAAATATGTTCAAGAGTGTTCTAGAACCCAATCTAAGCAATCCACGATGTATCCTAAGCTTAGAGAGATTTTCCCAACCTTAGCATTGAGGCTAAACAAATGTAAGGGGAAATCTCAACCTAGTTGGAAACCAAACAAACCTTACCCAAATCAGTCGGTTAAGTTTGTAGGTGAGTGTGAACTCGGTAAACATCTAGCAATCCCGAAAGGGAGGGTAGGCAATCCCGAGTGAGTGTGATAAGTCCCGTTGGAGTGTGACCTCGGTAAACATCTGTAGGCAATCCCGTGGAGGGTGATAAGTCCCGAGGCGAACCCGAGAGGGTGATAAGTCCGGTTGGAAGGAATTTCCCTAGAAGCGAGAGAGTGGATGTAGGAGCTTGAGTCTCCCGAACCACTATACATTGTTGTGTTCTTTATCGCTTTACGTTCTTATCTTGTCATATGCATTCGATTATAAGCAAAACACAACACATGAGCTTAAAACGCAAAAATCTGGAATCACCATTCCTTCACCCCTGTTTTATATGCACTACATGATTTTTCCGCATTTCATGGGTTTTTCACCGGGACAAACACCCGCCGATACCAGCCGAGGCATGTCGTGGCACTGGCGGGCGTGGCCTGTCGGGCGGTGCCGAGCTGCCGAGGCTGTCCCAAGCCAAGTGGCCGGCCGGATGCGGGTGTGCATCCCGATCGCGAGATACTTGGCGTGGCGATTCGAGATTTAAGTATTTTTTTCGAGACGAACGAGTGGGAGAAATTGACACGTGTTTCTTCAAGATCAAGCCAAGAAAAATCAAACCATGACAATTGGATAATTTGTGCCCAATATGTTTATTTTTTTCTGCTTTTGCTTGATTTAATTTGTGCTATCTTATGCTTTATTTAATTTGTTTAAATGTGTTTGCATGAGGGTTGCCAAATGGAAAAATCTCAACTTCAAAATTACTAAGTATGTTTAAATAATTAATTGACAATTTTATTCCGGATAATAAAATTGAATTAATTTTGACCTCCATGATTTATTTATTTGTGAATTCTTTTGGAGAAATTCCCCCCACGGGACGGTCAAAAGATAGGTTTCACATGAATGAATTCCAAACGGATGATTGTGGGTTATTACTAGTGGCAACGATGACCTCCCCACGAGGCTCGATCAAAGTTTAAATAGTAATCTGTATTTAATCATGGTTATTACTTAGGTATAAAATTGATATGCATATACTTCCCTCAAGTCCTGTCAATTTTATATTGGTCAAGTGGGAGCCAACTATTAACTGGATATTAAAGGTTTGTAATCGTTTTGTTTGTAACTCGCTTGAATGTGTTATAAATAATGACCCACCCCACGTGGCTTATTTAAACTGTTTTTGAGATGTTGGCTGATGCATGTTCATATTTTTTTTGAGATTTTAATATGATGCATGTGATCGAACCTTGTGATATATTTGTGCTTAAGCATATTATTATTTATTTTAGTTCATCATGTCGCAACCTTTTAATCCACTGTTCAATATACTGAAAGACAATTTGCTCACTGGAGAAAATTTTGTTGATTGGAATCGAAAACTCACTATTGTCCTCACTGCACAAAGCCATAACTGGGTTCTGGACCACACCTAAACCGGATAAACCATCGATGAGTCCACTAAAACGGTTAAGAAAGAGTATCTTGATTGGGGAGCGGTCTAACGAAATGGCTAAGTGTACCATCTTGGCTTTATGTCGGATGTGTTGCAACACCAACACCGTAACGTTGAGAGATTGCGGAAATCATGACTAGTCTTAAAGCGATGTTTCAACATCAGAACTGTGTGGCTCGTCAGATCACCATGAGGGACTTTCTCTCTATGAAAATGGTGGAGGGAACGCCCGTAAGGGAGCACGTTCTCCAGATGATGGCTCACCTTAATAAACTTGAGGTACTTGGCGCTGAATACGATATCGAGACCCAAATCGATTTCGTGCTCCATTCTCTGCCGAAAAGCTTTGAACAATTCAGGTTGAACTACCAAATGAATAATCAGAAGTTCTCGATGCCTGATCTGTTGCAAGCTTTAATCTCGGCAGAGGCGATATTGGGGCAGAAAAGCCAAGACTTGGTGGCAAACGGACCTTCTTCTTCTTCTAGACCAAGGGGTGATAAGAACAAGAAAAGGAACAAAGGCCACAAGCAAGTGAACTCAAGTGTTGCCAATGGCAAAGATAAGGTGAAGAAGGGTGGTGGAGTGAACAAGCCAGCTAAGGGGAAGTGCTTCAACTGCGGTGAGAAAAGACATTGGAGGTCAGCCTGTTCCAGACCTAAGAGGGATGGAAAGAAAGGTAATTCTCATGCACTAGTTGTTGAAACTTGTTTAGCGGCGTATGCCTCCCATCTTGTGGTTGGTGGATACGGGATCCACTAATCATGTTTGTTTCACATTACAGGGGTTCAAGCGGACCCGGCAACTTAGTGGGAGTGAGGTCCTCATCACACCGGGCGATCTTCTGAGTGGCGGTGAAGCAATGGGAGAAGTGCACCTGTCTTTTGAAGACGAGTTTTAATTTTGAGATATTCTTTACGTTCCGGATTTTTAGAAAGAATTCATTTTCAGTTTCTAAATTTTTATGATGGATATTTTGGTTACTTTTTTTTAATAAAGTTGTTACCAATTTTATTTTTATCTGTCATGGAACGTTGTTGAATGATCTCTATACAATTAATTGCGGCACACCACTCACTTTAAATGTATTCTATAACACATCAACTGTTTCGAGAAAAGAAAGCGTTCATCGACGTGAACGAGACACTTCTTTAGCATCTAAAAATTGGGTCATATAAATCCAAAGAGGATCCAAAGGTTGGTAAGAGACGGTTCACTAGGGCTTCTCCAAGTTGAACCGATTCCAACCTGCGAATCATGTTTGGAGGGTGATATGACCAAGATGGCATTTGGAGCCAAGGGGAATGGGGCTAAAGAAGTGTTAGAGATCGTTCACATAGATGTACGTAGTTCAATGTCAACCAAAGCAAGAGGAGGTTATGAGTAATTTTATTGATGATTACTCAAGGTACATTTTCCTTATGAAGCATAAATCTGAGACCTTTGAGAAATTCTAAAGAATTTAAGGCTCAAGCAGAGAATCATATGGAAGAACGTATCAAGTCTCTACGATCTGATCGTGGAGGCGAATACCTCAGCGATGAGTTTTTGAACTACTTATCTGATGAAGGGATTGTATCCCAGCTCACCGCACCCGGAACCCCTCAAAAAAAATGGGGTTTGCAGAGCGAAGCAACATAATTTTTTTGGAAATGGTTAGATCAATGATGAGTTATGCGGATCTTGCCGAGTCATTCTGGGGTCATGCCTTGGAAAACAGCGACTTACATTCTGAACTTGGTGCTATCCAAATCAGTTCCCAAAACCCCAAAGAATTGTGGACCGGGCGCAAGCCTAGTATGAGACACATGAGAACTTTGGGGTGTCCGGCCTACGTGTTGGACAAGGAAACCGGTAAATTGGATCCTCGATCAGAATTAAGGCTATTTTGTAGGATACCCCGAGGGAACAAAAGGGTGTATGTTCTATAGTTCCGAAGATCAAAAGGTGGACATCCGCACCCACTTTAGATTTTTGGAAGAAGACTATATGAACCAAAGAAAACCCAGAAGTGAGATTACCTTAAATGAGCTTAGAGGGCAAACCTCAGTGCCAACTGTACTAGATGATATACCAAACGATACGTTTTCACAACCGGAGCCTTGTCGTAGTGGGAGGGTTGTTTGACAGCTCGAGAGATTCATGGGAATAGGAGAGTCCTCGGACTTGATTCCCAGAATCAGACCCATGGACATATGACGAGGCACTCCAAGATAAGGACGCAGTTTCTTGGCAAACAGCAATAAAAGCCGAAATGGGTTCTATGTTTCATAATAGAGTGTGGGAGCTAGTCGAACCACTTAATGGGGTCAAACCCATTGGATGAAAGTGGGTATATAAGAGGAAAAGAGGACTGGACGCGAAGGTTGAAACCTTTAAAGCAAGACAATGGCGAAAGGTTATACTCAGAAAGAAAGGGATCGATTATGAGGAAAAAATTTCGCCCATAGCCATGCTTAAGTCCATCCGTATTCTCTTATCGATTGCTGCGCATTTCGACTTTGAAGTCTGGCAAATAGATATCAAGACAGCTTTCCTTAACAGAAGTCTTGATAAAGAGATCTATATGCAACAACCCCAAGGTTTCATTGAAACAGGCCAAGAACACCTAGTTTGTAAGCTCAAGAGGTCCATTTATGGACTCAAACAGGCATCCAGAGCTTGGAAACAAAGTTTTGATCATGTAATAAAGTCTTATGGGTTTGATCAAAACGATTTTAAAAGTTGTGTGTATAAAAGCGTGTCGGAACTGCATTGGTATTCTTAGTACTATACGTAGATGACATTGTGATCATCGGGAACGATGTGAAGGTGTGGTCAGACGTAAGGGCATAGCTTTCAAAATAGTTTGATATGAAAGACTTAGGGAAAACCGGACACATCTTTGGGATCAAGATCACTCGAGATCGCAAGAAAAGGATGATCAGGTTATCGCAAGTTTCATACATGATTTCGGTTTTTGAAACGATTCAAAGATGCAAGATTCCAAGAAAGGATTCGTGACTTTCGGACTTGGAATCCATCTATCCAAGAAAATGTCCCCTAAACGCAAAAAAGGAGATAGATGACATGAAAGGTATTCCTTGTGCTTCGGCTGTCGGAAACCTTATGTATGCATTGCTGTGTACAAAACTGGATATCTGCTTTGCCGTGGGCATGGTAGCAAGATATCAAAGTAACCTAGGGAAAGCGCATTGGACGACAGTTAAAAACATTCTAAAGTGTCTGAAAAGAACTCGGGATAGAATGTTAATTTATCAGTCAGATACTCCAATCCCCATCGGCTACACGGACTCAGATTTCCAATCAGATTTAGATTCCATAAATTATCTGCCTCAGTTAGTGTGTTTCCATTTGGGTAGTGTAGCCATCAAATGGACGAGTGTGAAGCAGAAATGCATCACTGACTCAACCATGGAAGTCGGGTAAGTAGTCGCCAGAAGCAAATGAAAGAACCGATTGGGCTCTAGATCTTCTTAGTGGACTTGGATGGTGTTCTGAATTTGTCTAGCAATATCTGCTAGGGGCAGTTGCAAATTCAAGAGAACCAAGAGTCCACGAGTCAAACAAACACATTAAAGGAAAGACATCTTATACGAGAAATCGTTAAGAGAGGAGATATAGATGTGGCAAAGATAGCGTCTGAGGACAGCCTAGCAGATCCATTCACAAAGTGTCTGCCTCTGAATACATTCGAGAGACATGTGAGTGGAATGGGTGTCAAGACCGTTGCCAATCTGCTTTGAGTATAAGTGGGAGAAATTATTAGGTTCGTGTAGGTGACATTAGATGTCACGGACTACGCGAGACATGTTGTAGTATACTTAAAAGCAGACTTTGAGTATAAGTGGGAGATTGTTGGGATTATACTGAAAAGTATGCTTTTTACTTTGTATAATCGAAAACTAAATTTCCGATTTATTTATTGAAATAAATTATTTATCATCGATGCTTTAAATATGATTGAATGTTACATATATTTCCTTGCATAAACTGTTCCATAATTCGTACGTGTTACATTGTAGTTAATTTAGTGATACCAGATCACAGAAGATTAAATTAACAGTCCCTTGTAACTAAAGGTACGCCATTCACGACCTAGATGGAAATGAACAACCATCGCGAAAGGTTGAGGTGTAAGGCTCAGATTGGTTTGTCTCGATCAAGAGATTACACTAGTGCATGACTGATGCGCTGAATAGGACCTATAGGAGGATAAATTCTTCAGAACTGAACAAGGCAGAATTAGACCTCAGTAGTTCGTTGTTTCTTAACCTTCGTCCCTTAAATAGGATCACGTGGGATTGGTAACTATTGCTTTGACTTATCATGGGTAGCTAATCGAGAGATTCAATACTTTTTATCTTGGGCAATATTATTGGTCACATGTGATTGCTAAGATTTAATCGAAGAATCGTGTGCAAGCACGCTTGCTTGATTTGCCCTTGGGAGGTTCATAAGTTTTATCATACCAAATCTTGCAAGTGGAATTAGTTTAGGTATGGATAATAATGTTGAACCGTTCCTCTAACCAAGGACAAAAAAGATATTAATTAACGGAAAGCTATTTCAAATGGCGTGAATTAATTAATGGGCTAGATAATCTTAAACACGGGAAATAATGACCGGGAGCCATATTGACTGTAATATGGGTTAAGATGGATAATGCAATATTAATTATGTAGTGGGATTAATTAATATCTATGGGCTTGAATTATATTGTGGCTCAATATTAGATATTCAAGATCCATTAGAAGGTCCAATCTTAATTCTCCTAAAGGCCCCCTGAGTAGCCCAACATATAGTCCAATAACTGAAAAGGTGATTAAAATAAAATATATATTGTTGCTTATATTTCCTCTAATTTTTCAAAATTTATGGATAAAAGAGGGAGAAAGATTTTCTTTGAATTTTGTTATGGAATGAAGATATGTATTCTTGGAATACAAGATTATCTCATTAAATTCAAGAAACCTCCCACTTGGTTATTCATAAGGGATATTTCGAAATTTTGAAAATAGAGGGCAAGAAAGATTTTCTTGATTTTCTTGAAAAGATATTATGGAAGATATGTATTTCTTGAAATACAAGAATATCTCATAAATTCAAGAAGATACAAATCTTCGAATCTTGCACTCCAAATTTTCGAAAATTCCATATATTGAGGAGGTGGGATTTTTGTGGAATATTTTAATTATGGGAAAAAGAATATAGGAGATATATTCAAGATTTCTTGGTGACCAAGAAAAGTCTTTTCCCACATTGAAATATCACTAAAATTTCGACCACCCTCCCTCTTATAAATAGGGGATGATTAGTTCATTCCCAAGTACAATTCCATGTACTGGAAATATTAGCAAATCCACAAAGGTGGTGCAACTAAGTTTATTTTTTTCCTTTTGTTAATTGTTCGCGAGTATCCTTCCACCGGATTGTCGAGCAAGGGCTAAGGGAATACTTGGGAAGTCCTTTTGGTTAGTCCGTCCGACCAAAGTCACTGCCATCCCAAGAGGTACGTTCACGTAAACCCGTAGATTCCGCATGCGTAGGTATTACGTGGCTTTTTATATGCATGATATGTTGTTGCAATTATTATTTGAATTAATATAGGATTAATTCATGCTAGTAATAATTAAAGAATTAAATTTGTATTTAAATATTCATCCCGAATAGATCTGTGCAACTCATTCCCCAACAACAGCATTTGAAGATGGTTGACGAGGAAATCAGCTCTGGTGGACCTATCCAGATTGAAGAAATTTTAGAGCAGATGGCTGATACTGAACAAATGGCAAAGGAAGTGAAGATTGTGGAAGAGCCAGAAGAGTCAGAAGGAGCTGCCAATGAAGCTGGTGCGGGAGATGCGACAAAGTCCCCGTCAGCTGAGGCACAATCAGCCGAGCACTTCATCGATCTGACTGCTGGAGGGAGTCAAGCTGAGGAAATGGAGGTCGAAGGCCCCTCATCATCAGCAGGTCAGGTCATGCAGATTCTCCAAACTTCTCCATCATTTGAGGAGAATCTGATGAAGTATATCAAGAACACATTCCGGGCAAACATGGCACATATGTTCAGGGATGATGTCATCTTTTTCATTCCCAAGCAGATTGAGACCGCCATCAGAACAGAAAGGGAATATGTATCCAAGACGTGCATGTGTATGAGTGAAGATCTCAGGGATACTACTGCGGATAAAATGCTGGAAATGGCTCAGCAGATGGCCAAGATAGAGGAAAACAGAAATCGTCAGTTCACCTTGATGATGAATGAGCAGATGGCCAAGATGAGCAAAGCACAAGAGGAATTAAATGTTGCTACCAAGAGGGTAAGCTCGTCTGCTGACAAGCTGGATGGAATGTTCGACAAGGTCAGCTCTATAGTGGACAAAGCTCAAACGTCTATGCTGGCAGTTGTTGAACATGCTCAACCTGATCCCAGTATTGAATCTCCTGCTCTCCAGAATTTACAACAGGACCTGAAAACTCATATTGGCAACCTTTGTACTGAGCTGAAAGCTCTTTTTGAGGGAACCAAAAAGGGGGAAGAAGAGAAGGATGCTGAGTTTCAGGGCAGACTAAATCAGGTAGAAAACTTTATAGCTGGAATTTAAATCACTCTTGAGAAGAAGCGCATGAAGAATGATGCAAAGAAAGCTGCAGAGTTGGAACAAGCAGGAGTCATTTCTTCTTCTACAGAAACTGATGACCAAGCCAGAAAAGGGAAGAAACCAGCCGTGAAGTAGAAGAAAGTTGTTGAACAGAAGAAGGCTGATCCAGTTTGACTAGAAGAAGAAGCACGCCTTGACATAGCTTATCAGGCTAAGAAGAAGAAAGGTCTGGTTGCTGGAGCGGGTGAAGGTTCGCACTTTGTAGAGCCTGTTCTGGATGCTGATGTGGATCTGATAGTACGACCAGATAAGAATATGGTCAAACAGTGGAAATCGATCAAAGGTGAATGGTACATATCAGCATACATCAATAAAGCTATTCTAACCACTGAAGACAAGATTGGAATGTTTAGAGACTGGTTGAGTAACAAACACCCGGTATTCTATGACAATGTTATGAGAGAAGCAAAGACGCTGAGCTGCACACCTATTGGGCCAGAGATTGAAGTCATGGACTACAAGAAGACTCCAGATGGGAAACTTGACAAGATCGCCTTTCATGCAACTCTCTGCAAATGTCTAGCCCAAGACGACATTATTGATGAAGGCAAAGTTGCAGAAATAAAGGCTAGGCTTTTTACTTGTGTGTTGTTCCTATGGAAGAGAGATATTAGAGTTCTTCAGAAGACCTGTGTAAGATCAGAATAGGATATTATCATTATGTACTTGTATTGCTACATCATCCTTAATGAAATATTTTATTTTTCTGATCTTAAGACAAACTCTTATTGTCTTTTGATTTACTGCCTCTCTTACTTGTTTGTTTAACTAATGTTAAATATCCTTTCTTATTAATGTTTTGGTTCCATCAAAAGGGGGGAAATTGTTGGGAAATTTGTAGTTTTGATGGAAGTTCTAAAACAGTTGTAATAGGATCAGTCAAACCTGTTAGTCGACTGATGATGATAGGAGACCAGCTGAACTTGTTAGACAGTTGATGTATTAAACTAGGTCACATATTGAGGGGGAACTCAATATAAATTCAGATCAGTAACGAAGATCAGAAGCAAAGATCATAAATGAAGATCAGAAACGAAGATCAGAAGCGAAGAATAGAAGACCTGTAAAAGAACATCAGTAGAGTCGATAGGTTGAGCTAAGACAACCTTATCAGAAGACTCAATTCTACTGATCAGTTGCATACTGATCAAATGGAGATAAGTCAGAAACATGATAAACATATCTACTTATCAAATACATACGAATGTCACCAGACCAGAAGAATGCGAAACTGCTGGCTGTACAAGGCGCCGATTCAGTGTACTTGTTAGCCACTAAGATTTCGACACGTATGTACGGAACTGACTATGCAGGATATGGCGTATCAGTCCAAACGGCTAGAAAGGACAAAATTGCACTAAGACGGCATGGCCTTTCTGAGCATGTCAAATCAAGCCTGTAAGCTACCTAAAATAGACCGAAATTCGAATTGCTCTCCAACGGCTAGTTCGATTTTGTGCCTATAAATATGGGATCAAACCTTCATAGTAAGGTTACAGAAATTATCACCAAGCTCAAGCACAAGCATATTTCCGCACGATGAATACAAACTCAGGTTTATTCTTAAGTGTTCAACCCATTGTTCTTAGCATAGAATACTTATCCTCCAACTTTAGGCTACATAGAAGATAGGATAGTATTCCAGTTGGAACATCACAAATCTTATACCCAAACAAAAGTTAGGTTAAGTCTGTTATAGCAAGATTTCAGTCTAGGGTTTCTAGATCTGATTTCTGGGATTGGTTGAGTGAGAACTCGTGAAACATCTGTTGGTTGTACTGTGTTGGACTAACACATTAAACTAAGTCCAATTGGTTAAGTTGGTGCCCCTGCTGATAGGGAAGAGTGGACGTAGGACAAGTTGTTCGAACCACTATAAATCTGTGTGCCTTTACTTTGCTTTTTACACTTATCGCGACACTACTTCTTTGTTATCTGCATGCATATTCTGTACCTGGATCAGACTAGCATCAAGCTTCTGATCTGATCAGTTTGACACTTTTGTCATCTGATCTGAACCAGATTGGTCAGAATCTTTGTTTGAGTAAAACTGGTTTTTCACACGGGTTAACTAATCTTTCGCACCATCAGTTAAACTGATAGACGCCGAACTGATCTGTTTGATAAATCAAGAAGTCGGGATATCCATACCAATTAATTTCGCAGACTCGACGGGATTACTTGCTTACACACCTGATCCACAAAAAAGTTTTGGAAGTCTATTCACCCCTCCCTTCTAGACTTCCACCCTCACTGAAACCCGTTCGGGACCTACAAAAAAGTATTGCTTGTTTAAATAGAAAAGTATTACTTGTTTAGATAGAAAAGTATTACTTGTTTACTTAGAAAAGTATAACTTGTTTAAAGAATTGTTTAGATGAAAAAGTATTACATGTTTAAATAGAAAAGTATTACTTGTTTAGATAGAATAGTATAACTTGTTTAGTTAAAAAAGTATACTTGTTTAAAGAAAAGTATTACTTGTTTAGATGAAAAAGTATTACTTTTTTAAATAGAAAAGTATTACTTGTTTAGATGAAAAAGTATTACTTGCTTAAATATAAAAGTATTACTTGTTTAGATAAAAAAGTATAACTTGTTTAGTTAGAAAAGTATAACTTGTTTAAAGAAAAGTATTACTTGTTTAGATGAAAAAGTATTACTTGTTTAAATAGAAAAGTATTACTTGTTTATATAGAAAAGTATAACTTGTTTAGTTAGAAAAGTATAACTTGTTTAAAGAAAAGTATTAATTGTTTAAATAGAAAAGTACTACTTGTTTAAATAGAAAAGTATTACTTGTTTAGATAGAAAAGTATAACTTGTTTAGTTAGAAAAGTATAACTTGTTTAAAGAATTGTTTAGATGAAAAAGTATTACATGTTTAAATAGAAAAGTATTACTTGTTTAGATAGAATAGTATAACTTGTTTAGTTAGAAAAGTATAACTTGTTTAAACAAAAGTATTACTTGTTCAGATAAAAAAGTATTACTTGTTTAAATAGAATAGTATTACTTGTTTAGATGAAAAAGTATTACTTGTTTAAATAGAAAAGTATTACTTGTTTAGATAGAAAAGTATAACTTGTTTAGTTAGAAAAGTATAACTTGTTTAAAGAAAAGTATTACTTGTTTAGATGAAAAAGTATTACTTGTTTAAATAGAAAAGTATTACTTGTTTAGGTAGAAAAGTATAACTTGTTTAGTTAGAAAAGTATAACTTAAAGAAAAGTATTACTTGTTTAAATAGAAAAGTATTATTTGTTTAGATAGAAAAGTATTACTTGTTTATATAAAAAAGTATAACTTGTTTAAAGAAAAACATTACCATTTTAAATAGAAAAGTATTACTTGTTTAGATAGAAAAGTGTAACTTGTTTAGTTAGAAAAGTATAACTTGTTTAAAGAAAAGTATTACTTGTTTAGATGAAAAAGTATTACTTATTTAGTTAGAAGGGTGTTTTTCTTGTTTAGAAGAAGTGGTGTCTTGATCGATTACAACAATGAAAAAATTTATAATAAGCATTGTCACATGGCGTGGTCTTGTGTTGTACTAATCTACTATACTTCTTTAATATTTTTAAATTAATTTTTTAATTATATTTTTTAATTTACCATCATATCCCTCATACAAAATATTATAAGAAAATATTAAATTAATTCTTAATAAAAACAGATTAATCCCCTCCTACCATCATATCCCCTCCTACCTCACTTAAATGAAATTGATACATCTTCTTCCCCCAAAATTTGGTCAAAGCATGAAACTCTTTGAAAAAAAAAAAAAACTATTCCTACTGCCGTCGCCTCCTCCACCAACACTACACCGTCGCCGCCGCCAACTCTTCCACCACGGCTTAGTGTCGTCGCCTCCTCCACCAAGGCACCAAGCCGTCGACGGCGGCACTGAGAATCATCCCTATGCCTTAAAAACCGTATAACTTGTAGCAATTATATGCTCATTAGATTCAGTACAGATGCAAGAAGGTATAGATGCTGCAGAGTTGTAGCCTCATTTGGTCGTACTGCGTTATCATCATAGCTTTCAGAAGCTTTGAGAATCAAGCAGCTTTTTAGGGTGTGTTTTGAAACACTTAAAACAGCTTTCAGAAACACTTATTTTCAAAGCTCCCTCTCACAGCTTTTGAAAATAAGTGCTTCTGAAAATTGTTTTAAGTGTTTCAAAACACACCCTTAAGATGACAAAAATCTCTTCTAGACATGATTAAATGCCACAAATAGTAAAATATGTCCAAAAAAATATAGAAAAGAGATAACAATAAAAAACTAAATTATTGAACCCTAATTTGTGAATATAGAAGATTGCATGTGATACGGGTGGTGGAGGATAAGGTAGTAGTGGTGGTGGGGGGTAGGGCGGATTATCAAAAAAAAAAATGTTCAGTTCTTAACTCAAGAGAAAGAAAAATGATTTTTAAAAAAAATTATGTTCTATTTTGTTGTGTTTTTTTTTTTACTCAATAGGAAGAAGAATGAAATACTCACAAGGAAGAAGAATAAAATATCTTTCAGAAAAAAAATGAAATATATATTTTTTTATAAAAAATATTATAAGGATAAATTTATAAATTGATAATTGTATATTTTAAATTATTTAATTTATTATAACAGTATGACATAATTCGATATATAGTATGATACAGTACGATGGTCAGTACGACACATATTACAACAGGTTGCAGGTCATTAAATTTAAGCCTTTGGATATTAAATCTAATGGCTCAAATGAACTGACTATTGTTAGTCAGTACGACACTCTGACTGACGTAAGAAACACCCTACTTAGAAAAGTATAATTCGTTTAAAAAAAAAGATTACTTATTTAAATAGAAAAATATTACTTTTTTAGAAGGAAAAGTATTACAGGTTTAAAAGAAATGTAGTACTTTTTTTTAAAAAAAACAAGTAAAATATATAATTTTAATATAATATAATTTAATTTTGATTGTAATTTATATAAAAAAATTATTATATTAAAAGTGATTGAATTAATAAATAAGATAATTGAAATAAAGAATTTTACAAAAAAATTGTAAAAAACGATTTTTAGGACATATAGAATTAATTTCATTAAGTAAACAGAAAAGAAAACAAGTCACGGCGGAATTGATCCTTTCACCACCCAAGGTCAGATTCTTGGGTCCCCATGGGAGAGAATATTTGCCTCATTTAATTGGGAGGCTTGGTGACTTATATATGAGATGCTTGGTGGTTGGATTCGAGATGGTCAATGGCTCGGTGGATTCGGTGCCCTGTGTAGCAACGATTATAACCGTCGTTAAACCCCATCTTTTTTGTAGTGCTATACCCCTAAAAAATTTCAAAATTATACCATATATTATTACTTTTCCCACATTAAACTCAATTTTATTATCTTTAGTTACACAAATGTCATTTGTTTACCATTTAACCTAAATCAAAAGATAATTTTTTTAGTACTAACACATAACTCATTTCTTAAACTCGCCCGAACAATAAATTTTCAGATAAAATAGGAATGAAAAGAGTAATAATTAAGGGAGTTGCATAAAAGTATTGAGGGATTGAAATTGATTTAAATTACAAATTAATTAGTCGCTAGATCCATATTATAATGTGAATAATGATGTATGGTACACATTTTTTACATAAAACCTAAACTTTGAGGTGGGTCTTCTATGAATCAGATACATCATATACTTTATAATGTATTCTTGTAACACATACAATTTTCATGATTTGAATAATATAACTTATTTACACTTAAATGTGCAACATCTGTTTATAAAACAAATTGCACATTACAGTGCAATAAGTTTTATATTTTTAAACTATACTTTAAAGTGCACGATGCAATAGTCTGACAGGTTGATAACTTGTTGAGTTTGAATAATGTCCTTAAAATGACACTATCCAATTAAAATAATAAGGGCAAATGATTTTTTGGTATGACTATCCACTACAATATTTGGGAGTAAGATACCTAAAATAGTCTTCTAATTAGTTGGCCAGCTAATTTGTTATGGTTTCATTCCATGTTCTACTTTTGGTATTTCATTGGTGTTTCACCTTTATGGATTTTTAATACATGGATTCAAAGTATGATGGTCTGTTGGATATTTTTAATTATTTTACGTGTCATCCATCTATATTATGGAATACAAAGTGGAACACCAATTATGAAATATGTGATCTCATTCCAATTTGGTAAATAAATTATGAAAGATTAAAGGGATTAAGTTTTTTGTAGTGCAGTAACTTTGCATCGTTTTGAAATTAATCTCGATTGTTTTGACATTTTTTATTTTGATTCTGTAAATTTTAATTTTTTTTTTTTGAAATTGGTACCTTAACCTGCTGCAGCAGGTTACCAAGCAAGTATAATTTTCTTTTTTCCTTTAAAAATCAAACAAAGTGAAACTCCAATGGAATACAAAAAGGAACAGGGGAATCGAACCATCAAAGGGGAGCACCTCACACATTATGTGGACCCCTGACCTCCCACATCAAACTCAACCTTTATCTCTATCTTCTTCTCTAACATTTCATTTTCAGAAAGGTGTTTCTCTCTCTACTCTCTACTCTCTACTCTCTCTTTTTCTCTCAATTCTTACTCATTTGGGGAGAACAAAAACGCGAAGGATGGATTTTAATACTCTAGGGAATCAACAATGATTGGTTTTGAGAAGTGTGGTGTGGTGGTGGTGGTAGCGGTGGTGATGGCACCAACCACAGCGGATTTGAAGGAGAAGTCAACGGAGCAGACAGCTGCGTTGGCGGAGAAGACGACGGTGTAGGCGGTCCCATTTTGAGCGACTGACAGTGGTGCGGCGATTCCATTTTTCCTTGTGTTGTTCTTTGTTGCTTCAATTGTTCGATTTTTGTAAATTGTTCATTTTGAAATTTGGTTGTTTAAGGTTGTTGAGATGACATGTGGTATCAAGAGCTGTGATGAGAGCTTAATACATATTTATATAAAATGTTTTATTGCTTGAATTTGTGTACAAATTTTTATGCGTATATTGTTGAAATAATTGTTTGTACACTGCAATGAAAATGAAATCAATAAAAATAAAATCAAGTCAAGGAAAATCCTTTTCCCCGCAAGACAAATTACGTCATGGATAGTCTTTCATGAGGATCGTACAGAACGCCTAAAAAGTAAAATGATTTCACACTTTAATTTCAGTAGCACCACATCTTATGGATTTTCAACACTTGATACAGTGCTGAGAATGGTCATGATTTTCACGTGTTGTACAACTAACATTCACAGTTTAGTTTTCCCTTTTGAACCAAGTTCTTGGGATCTCTAATCATCATGGTTGGGTTTCCACTGTTTCAGTTTTCTTTGTGGATTTCAGACCCATTCCCTCTATCAGCTTATTCATTTGATCTCGGCATATGCTCTTCGTGAGCGAATCCACTATGTTATCCTTTGACTCTACAAAGTCAATAGTTATAACTCCAATTGAGATCAAATGTCTAACGGAGTTATGTCGACGGCGAATATGTATCGACTTTCCGTTATACATACTGCTCGAAGCTCTACCTATAGCAGCTTGACAGTCACAACGTACCATTACCGATAGTACCGCTTTGTTCCAACAAGGAATATCCTCCAGAAATTATGAAGTCATTCAGCTTCTTCACCAGCTTGATCTAAAGCGATGAATTTTGATTCCATTGTGGAATGTGCAATACAGGTCTGTTTTGTGGATTTTCACGACACAACTGCTCTTCCAATAGTGAACACATATCCACTAGTGAAAAACGAGTCTTTTGTATCCGATATCCAATTAGCATCATTGTACCCTTCAAGTACAGCTGGATATCTTGTGTAGCCCAAGGTCAAGGGTGTACTTTAAGTACCTTAAAACTATTTTAAGAGCCTTCCAATGTTCGTGACTTGGACTGCTCGTTACCTACTCAGATTGTTCACTACACATTCAAGATCAAGACGTGTGCAATTCGTAATATACAACACGCTTCCAATGATCCTTGCATATTCCAACTAAGTTACTGGTTCTCCTCTGTTCTTCTTCAGATGAACATTGAGTTCCAGGGAGGTTTTAGCAGTTGGATCATCAAATGCATTGAATTTTTTCAACACTTTCTCAACGTAATGAGATTGTGTCAAAGAGATTCCATTTGATGTTCTCTCAATTTTGATTCCTAGAATCACATTTCCTAATCCCATGTCTTTCATGTCAAAATTCCGATTGTTGGTCCCGGTGTGAACGAGTCTCACACGTGTATGGGGGGGGGATACACGTGCATAATGATTTTTCAACTTTTAAAACTTTACTGAAATCAGTGAGTCAGGTTATCCTGATTTTCAGTCCTGAGAAGCACAAATTGTCCTGAGTCAAAGTCTACTGAGACAATAACACTGAGCGGCTTTCAGAGAGTTCAGATTAGCTCAACTGATCCTGAGTTTCTTCTACAGAGTCCAAATAAGCTTGGAGTAGATAATAATCTTACTGACTACTCAAGAGAGTTTATCAGTTTGACAATTATCTATACTAGCTTATCTAGAGAGCGGAAAGTGTAGGCCCTAAGTTTATACTCGTTTTACTTTGCTGAAAATCTTTCCTTAATGAAACTAGTGGTTAAGGCTGTGATCAATTTTAATGCAAGTTCAGTGGATTGATTCCAACTGAATATCAGAAATGCTTTCAGTGAAATATGCAACAAGTACTAATGCAAAGCAGAAAGCAAATTACACAACAAGTTATAGTGGTTCAGAGGCTCAAGCTCCTACGTCCACTCTCCCTGATCTTCAGAGAAATTCCTTAACGCACTACTTCGACTACCTCAAGCTTTCAGTCTGAACTCAGCAACTTACTAACTTTCTTCTTTGAGTTATTGATGAACGACTTTGTTAGGGTTTGAACGAGCCTTTGCATGCTTTAGGAAATATCCAGACAAGCAACCAATCACCAATTTCTGTGAACAAGACAAATATCTATGCTGATATTTTTCAGGGAAATGTCGCTTTCAGTGTCAGTAAAGTACGCTGTTGTCGCCTCCTCATTGGTCGACATCTTCCTTTGAATAGAGACAACAAAAACGGCTCTTTTTGTCAACCAACACTGAGTTGATATCTTCCTTAGTGTCCACGAACGTATAACATTCTCTTTTTATGTATTAAGAATGAACAAACACTATTTAACTCGAAGTGTTATGTTCAGGGTCTTTTGGTTCAGTACACAAGAGTCTTCAGGGTCTTCTGATCTTCAGGATCTTCTGGTCTTCAGGATCTTCCAGTCTTCAGGCTCTACTGATCTTTCAGTATGATTTCGGTCTTCAGTATGTTTTGGTTTTCAAGGATCTTCTGAGATCTTCAGACCAATTCTGAAACCTAAACTATCCTGAACTATATCTGCTGACTATACATGGTGCAGATAATCCTGAATCTTAACAACAATTTGAAACCTGATCCTATACTATCAAGATTGTCCTGAAACATGTCATACTCAGGGGTTTTGGGATCTAATCAAAATCTTTATTAAATTCATCTCCCAACACCGATTTAACATGTTTTTCGTATTAACGATGACATTATGATTGTTACCCATGATTAATATATCATCGACATATAAATATACGATAACAAACCCATTTGGTGTTTCCTTCACATAAACACACTTCAAGTGCCACTGCTTTGGAGCTTATTTAAGTCCATACAAAGACCGAACGAGTTTATACAACTTTTTCTCGTTTCCAGGTGTAATGTAACCCTCAGGTTGATCCATGTAGATTTCAACATCTATCTCACCATTAAGAAACACAATCTTTACATCCATCTGATGTATTTCAAGATTGTGCAAAGCAACAATCGCGATGAGTACACGAATGGATGTAATCCTCGTAATAGGTGAATAAGTGTCAAAGAAATCCCTTTCTTTTGTTTAAAACCCTCTGCAACCAAACGAGCTTTATACTTTTCAACTAATCCATCTGCTTTATATTTTCTTTTAAGGATCCACTTATATCCTAAGATCTTGTAACCTTTGGGGAGGTCAACCAACTCCAACGTGTTATTTTACAGAATTGAATCATATTCACTATTAATAGCTTCCTTCCAGAGCGGAGCATCCGATCTGGACATAGCTTCTTTAATAGACTTTGGTTCGTCTTCCACAACATAAGTTATGAAATTTGAACCATAGGTCTTATCAACTATAGGTCATTTACTGCGTCTTGGTTCTTCACTCTCTTGAGTTGAAGGACCTGCAGCATCATTTGACTCTTCGTGGGTTCGTTTATTCGAACTCACTTCTTCTTTATCCCTACATGGGAAGACATTTTCAAAGAATACGACATTCCTTGATTCTATCGTAGTACCTTCTTACATATCGGGTATTTCTGATTTGTGAATATGATGCCTTCAACACTACAGTTGAAGGTGTATCCCATAAGGATGCAATCGACCGTTTTAGGGCCGATTCTCACTTGTTTAGGAGCTGAAGATTCAACTTTAGCCAAACACCCCCACATTTTGGGGTATTTGTAAAATGATTTGCGCTTTTTTCACAACTCAAAATGAGTCTTATCCTTAGTTTTCACAAGAATCTTGTTGAAAATGTGGTTAGCCGACAAAAAGGCTACCCCCACATGTTCTATGACAAACCCGAGCTAATCAACATTGCGTTCATCATCTCCTTTAGTGTTCGGTTTTATCTTACCGCAACACCATTCGACTGAGGTGAGTAGGGGCTGTTGTTTAATTTATGATGCCCGACTGAGCACATAACTATTCAAACGGAGTCACATACTCTCCACTTCTATTACTACGAATTGCTTTAATTCGAGTATTTACTTTGATTCTCTACTTCATTCTTACAATGCTTAAAAGCTTCTAAAGCTTCATCCTTGCTTCACAAAAGATAAACGTAGCAGAATCTAGTACAATCATGAATAAAAGTAATAAAATACTTTTTCCAACCTCTAGTTTGCACAATTTTTAAGTCACATACTTATGTGTTAATTAAATATAGAGGAGTCGTGTTCCTTTCATTAATATTCTCAAGTATTAATTTTGACATAATTTCGAAACGAATTGGAAAACCAAACGTTTGAATTTATATTCAAATTCTTTGTTGGATCTTAAAATCTATAATTTTGTGAGTCCCAACAAATCCGATTTTGATTTAATAATGTTCAAATTACCAAAATTAAATTCAATTTCAAGTGCTCATAAAGCCACCTTTGACTCTCCAATAATTCTTCACAGAATTATATGAGTCAACAATCTTTTGGATTAAATCTAATCCACAAATCTTCTCTTTCAAGCGCTATTTCAAATGAGGTCTTAAATGCTATCATATACTCGTGAACAATTCTCAAATGAATTGTACACATCTTTTGGACTAAATTCAAATCATAATTTGTACTCTCAAGCACACTGTTAAATTCCTAAATTGACATCATTTATTCGTAAATAAATCCCAAGCGAATTCTACGAGTCCATTGAATTAAATTCAATACACAATTCACACTTTCAGGTGCAAAATATTTGATCCCAAATCAAATTTAAATTTGATATCAACAATCAAGGGATCCATATTGTAGAATTATATTTATAATACCTCAAATATCATAAATAAATGCTAAAATTACACGGCCCAAATTTTATTTAATTTGGCCAATTTCCTTGTCAAAAATGATCCAAAATGAATTAAAGGCATCCAACCCAAAAATTCAAAAGAAATTGCCTAAATAGTCCAAACCACATTAGGCAACAACATTTAACAACAATGTGAGCCCTTTTAATTTCCAAATGGCCTTTAGCCCACATGCAATAGCCCAATTTAGGCTCAACAGCCGAATAAAGTGTAGGCTGAAAACCACCAAATGGTCCATACATATTAGTCTGCACAATGGCTTTGAGATGGCGTTTCCACCAAGGCTCAAGTATAATGATTAATTTAATTTGGCGCAGACCCAATCTATCAACATGGAATTGGCCAGCTCAAATAATTCAATGGCCCAAATTCAATTCGAGAGCGTGCTCAACAGATGAGCTATCTCAACCGGCCAGGGCCCAAGTTTTATCAATTTGGCCCAATTAATGAGGCAAGAACGCACTTCTTTCTCCTTGAGAATGGATATTCAAAATCAGAAAGAATCGTTTCCAAATCTCAAACATAAGAGGAATAAGAGATTCAATCTCTGAAATTTCATGTTTCTTACTCCGACGAGCCCGCCACCTTCGTCCTTTTGCCAACGGCGGCCTTGTTTTCGGGTGATTTAGATTTCACGAACAGAGGCGCCATCTCTACTCAAGAGATGCAACCATCAAATGGAGTGTCTGATTCAGAAAACCCCTGTTTCATTTCATCAATGTAAAATCATGTGCACCGCTGCTGCAAAATGCCCGCGGCCTCCTTCTCCGCCGAAATTCTCAAACGAATCGCCTGTCACCACCGATGACCAATCCACCAGGCCATTGCCCAAGTGCTTTCAATTATTTGGCTCCACGCTGCCAAATATACTCACAAGGCACTCTTCATCAAGAGCTCGACCTTCAAAATTTCAGAACAACCATTTCAAGGTTGATTCTCTCATGACTCATCCCAATTCTCAATTAGGAGGTCTTCGTTTTTCAGAAAACAAATTCCTGAATAACAATTGATGACATTTCTTATGCACTGAATAATAGTTTGTCTTGCGATTGTTGAAATAATTGTTTGTACAGTGCAATGAAAATGAAATCAATAAAAACAAAACCGAGTCAAAGAAAATCATTTTCTTCGCAAGACAAATTACGCCCTAGATAGTGCTCACAGGATCTTGAGTAAATGCCCCAAAAAGTAAAACGGTTTCACATTTTAATTTCAGTAGCACCACTGAAAAGAAAGCTTCAGCGGACGTCAAAGGAATATGAGCAGAACAAAATCTTTAAAAATATATGCAAAAGTTTTCTCAAAACTCTATGCAAAAAGTTTTATGGGAGTTTTCTAAAAGTTCTTTTTCCAAAAAAATATTTTTTAAAATAATGAAAAACCAATATATAGATGAATTCCTACTCAGAAGACGTTGAGAAATAAGTTGAGGTCCACTAAAATCTTAGGCAGTTATTGACTGCGTGATCTCAGGAAAGTCACTGACTTGGAGTTTACGAAATGTCCAAATTCAATGAACCTAACAGATAAGTTCAAATTCAAATATGGGATAAACATTGACCGGGTCTCATCATTAATTTCTCCAACATATATGCAACGTATATAATATATATACTAGTAATTGAACCCGTGCGATGCACAGTTATACATTATTAGTAATATAAATTTCGAAAAATTCTATAATGATTATGTGCAAGAAACACAAAACTCTTGTAAAAATTCCTAATTCATAATTCATATTTAATACACAATTTTAAAATAAATAAAATTTTAAAGAACTAAAAGGTTTGAAACGCTGCGTTTGCGCTTGAAATTAATTTCTTTTATTATATAAAAGTTTATAGATATTTTGATAATTCACTTGAAACAACTCTGCAAATAACAAAAAGTTTGTTGTTTACATGGTCATATTCAATTATTTTAAATAAATAAAAAATAAAACACATAGAAAATAAAAACAAACCCTTGAAAGCAATTTTGCGAAAAAATTATGACAAAGAAAAAGTACCAAGCGTGAGTTTATGGTGTGTAGATGAATTTTTTTAGAGTGAATATTTGTTAAAATGAAAGTGTACATATATATATACACGGGGTTCGAGGAAAGAATCTGGGAAAATAATAATAAATTCTTAAGAAATTTAAGTATGATTTTTTGAGAAATCAATAGATATGATCTTAATTTACAGTAAAAACCCCCTATACGAATACTATATATATGAATAAGCTCTCTATAGTAATAAAAAGTCACGCTCCCAACTCGGGACCAGTTATATTTAGGAATAAACTCCACAATGTAATAAGACATATTTTTTTCTGATCCTGTCTTAAGGATTTATGCCTCCATATAAGAATAAATTATATTATATATAAATATTTATATATCATTATAATTAAGATAGTCTAAAATATCTATCAATTTTGGATGCCATTTGCTTGAAATAGAAAAAGTGTACTAATTTTATGTAAAATATACATAAATTGAACAAATATTTATACTGGCGTGTGAATTAATAACTATTTTTAGTTCCTAGGTACATGCATATAAGTTGTTTCATGTATTTTATATACTTTTGAAGTGTATGCTTTTATTTTAGTCAAATTCATATTAAATAGATATATGAATTTGTTAATAAATGTACATACATGTAGTATAATATGTAATATATTGAATGTATTTATTTTTTAAAAATAAATAAATTATTTTTCTATATAAAACTCTCTTTAAGAATAACCTCTCTATAGTAATATTTTTTCCCGGTACCGACAATAAGATTGTATGAAGTTTTTACTGTAATTTGGAATATGCAGAGACCGGTATGATTCAATTTAACATTTTTTTAGTTCGGGTTTGATTGTGTCATAGCTCTATAATTCGGAATTAGGTTTATCGTTGGATGAGCTGATTTTATTTGGAATATATTACAATATTAAAATATATTTTATCATGACGATACATGATGAAATTTAATTGTGAAGATAATGTAGATTTATATGGAGAGTTTCAAATAGGCGAGAAAATATATATTACTATATAATTTATTTATTTTTACAAATCAATTTGAAATAAATTTATTATTGGGTATATGATCAATCTAAATACCAAAGATTTTTTTTCATTACTATTTATTAATATTTATTCCATATATTTTTTCTATTTTTACCCAAATTTTTTTCCTCAGTTCATTAATATTTAATAAAATACTAAAGATTTTTTTCTATTGTTATTTATTAATATTTATTCCAAAAATTTTATCTATTTTCTCCCAAACCCTTGAAAGCAATTTTGTGAAAAAATTATGATAAAGAAAAAGTACCAGACATGAGTTTCTGGTGTGTTGCGTGAGTTTTTCTAGAGTGAGTATATATATATATATGCACACAGGGGATGGAGGAAAGAATTTAGAAAAATAATAATAAGTTCTGAAGAAATTTAATGTATGATTTTTTTAGAAATCAATAGACATGATCTTGATTTTATTTGGAATATGTAGATTTGATCATGATTCCCAAATTTAGAAATCATGTAATTTTCCCGCCAGAAATTATTGCCAAATTAGTAGACGAATCTTTGGAATAAAAAACTTGTCAGAAAAATCTTTGGAAAATATATGTAGTATATTCCACAAACTCTAATACTCCTTCCATTTTTTATTAGATGTTGTTTTAGCCCTTTGAAATATTTGTATAATAGATTATTTTTTTATCGGGCAAAGTTAGTTGTTAGTAGTTAGTACACCAAACACCCAAATACTCAATGAAATCGTCAATCCACCTTATAACTCCCATAACTCCAATTCGTTCCCAGAGGGAATCGAACATGGGTCTCCCACTCAAATGAGGAGCCCAGTGACCAGGTGGGCTAAGCCACCTGGTTAAAAAATATTTGTACAATAGATGTCGTTCTGGTATTTTCTACACCTTTATCTCATGTGTACCCTTAATATGGTAATTTCAAATTTTCTACAAACATGCTATGTGTATAATTTTTCAGTCAATAATAATTATTGTTAAGAATATTTAAATAATATTAAGTAAGGTTAATTTTGGCATAAAAATATATCCTTAACTTGTCTTAAAACCCCTAGAATGACATTTAAATAAAAATGGGGGAGTATTAAATTGGGAAACAAATATTTGGGATATGGGAATTTTTTTTGAAAATGTAAAATATTTTCTGCCAAAATTTGGAGTATTAAATTGGGAAACAAATATTTGGAACATGGGAAAAATCTTTGAAAATGTAAAATATTTCCTGCCAAAATTTTTGTCAAATTGGGAAACGAATCTTTGGAATAAATATTAACAAAGTATAATGAATTGAGAAAAAATAGAAAAAATCTTTGAAAAAAATATGAATAATATTTCCTGCCAAAATTATTGTCAAATTGAAAAACTAATATTTAGAATAAATATTAACAAATTATAATAGATTGAGAAAAATCTTTGAAAAAAATATATAGTACATTCCACAAATTCTAATATTAAATTGGGAAATAAATTTTTGGAAAATGGAAAAATCTTTTTTAAAAAATATGTAAAATATTTCCTCAAACTCTAATATTAAATTGGAAATAATGGATTGGAAAAAATTCTTTAGAATAAATATGTAGGATATCCCATGCTAAATTTTTCTTGCTTCTCTTTCTTCTAATAATTTTTATGTTTTTTATGTTTGATTTTTATTTTGCTTGATTTTTTTTTTTTTTTCTTTTGCTTAGTTTTGGATACTAGTATCAATATGTGGAGGGGCACATTTTGAATATAATTAGTAATAAGTAATAAGTATTTTGAAACAAAAAATTAATTTCTGAAAGATAGTTAAAGTGGATGGGGAGGAATAATATTTTTTACTCCGTAATTTTTTTTGCTTTAGAGGCTATATTATATCTTCAGTTGAGTTGGTATTGGTATGTATATATAAAATATCATATTTTCAACATTTATGGAATCTTTTATATATAAACATATAAAAAGTGATACTTCTAGAAGATATATATCATGATATTGTTTTTTTTTTTTTTTAAATCTTGATACATGTCAATCTGATTCAATGTATGACGAATTAGATACCAATTACATGTTCAACATTTAGATAACTTGAATGATTATTAAAAGTAGTATAGTATGAAGTAGGACCTTGCAAGATAAATATTATGATTATCAATTCTTTTGATCCGGACGCCAATATACTAAATTATATTTTTAATTTAATTAAAATATAAGATATTAATTTTTTTAAAATCCTAATTCGGTAAAAATTATAAAATCATGATCAATCTAAATACCAAAGTTTTTTATTATTATTTTTTAATATTTATTCTAAAGATCATTTTCAATTTTTTTTCAATTTTTTTTTCTCAATTCATTAATATTTATTAAATTACCAAAAGATTTTTTCTATTATTAATATATATTCCAAAGATTTTATCTATTTTCTGCCAAAGATTTTTTTTTTCAATTTAATATTTGGAATTATTACAAAGATTATAAAGATTTTTCCTCAATGAATATATTTTTTAATATTTATTCTAAAGATCATTTTCTATTTTTTTTTTCAAAATTTTTTCCTCAATTCATTAATATTTATTAAAATACCAAAAGATTTTTTCTATTAGTAATATTTCTCCCAAAGATTTTTTTTTTCAATTTAATATTTGAAATTATTACAAAGATTATAAAGATTTTTTCTCAATGAATATATTTTCTCATATATTTGTCCCCCGATTTAGAAATAATGGGAAAATTCAATGGTTTTCAAATTTGAGACGGTTTCTGCTTTTATATATATATATATAAAGTGTTTAGTGTATATGTAACGAGTGTTTTTTAACAACGCATTTTTTAAGGTATATATACATTTTTTTCTTGAAAAATACATTTTTTTTGCAATGCAATCGTTTCAATGAACAATGCATTTTTTTCTAAATTAATTTTTCTAAATTAATCATATTAAATACAAATGACCAATTTCTTGCACCAAGCCTCTCAAATCCAGGCCTCTCAAATCGTAGTCTGAGTCTTAATTACATATTACTAACTAAATCTATAATCTATAAATATATAAAAGTAAAAGTGAGGAGAGAGAATATAATATTTATTGAAATAAGTGCAACTCCACTTGCTTTTGATGATGAAGAGTGACTTTCTTTTTTTTTTAAAAAAAAGAGTGAATTTGCTTTAACCAATCATTTTTTTTTTTCTTTTTCTTTGTTACTTTTCAAAATCAATTCTAAATTATTTCTCAACACATTATATATCAAATTAGTTTACTTTTAGAGACATTTTATGTAACATCTATACTATACGTATAAAAATAAAATTCAAACAAAACATATCTATTTTATAGTTATTGATATTTTATGTGAGTTGAATTTAAATATTTTTATTTTAGAAGTTTATAAGTTTTTTTGAATTTTAGTATCATTTTATAAACTTTATTAATTATAATGAATTTATTACATAATAAAAATTATAATTTAATTAAATAAATTGTTAGTCACCCACAAATATACAATATATTTTTCATATATTATGAAAAGTAAACAGAATAAAAATTTAAAAGATAAATTGGTAGATAAAATAATTGAAATTGAATTTGTATATTATATTTCACGTCTTACATTACATCATCTTATAATTAAAATTATAATATTCAATTCGTGCATCGCACGACAGAATTACTAGTTTTGCATAAAACTTACTTAATTCTCAACAAAACAATTTATATAAGTATTTTAGAATTGGGTAAACTGAAGAAGTAGTCTCATGTAAATTTGTCCTTATGAAAATAGTTTTTTTTTTAAAAAAAAAATGGTCCCATAAAATTTTACAAGCAAAAAATAAAGGAATTTTTTGGATCAAATTTGTTTTTTGAAAATTCTCTTGAGACCAAAACTGTTAAATAAAAATAGAATGAGACCATTTCAAAAAAAAAAAAAAAGACTAAAAAAGAATGTGGAAATAAAATTGAAGACAAAATATTCACATGGGACTACTTCTACCATTTACCCATTTAGAATTCAAATCCGCCATCAGATTAAGCTAGAAAATTCTTTGAAATTTGAGTGAATGGCTAATCTGACCATGATAGTAATTACTCATCTGCCTGCCATATATTTTTGCATGACTAATTATTCAAATTCAAGCATTACGTAAAACAAACATATTGCCCAAAGGCTAGATCTTATATGCACCGTGCACTCATAGTGCATTTTAGAAGCATGCAATTTGTTATGTTAAAAAGTGCGATTTATTTTACATAAAAAAGTGCACCTGTTAATATGGAACCATAGTTGCATGCTTCTGTTTGGAATAGTTGCACGTTTCTATTTTGTATAGTAAGACGCTTCTAAAAACTACGATTCTGAGTGTACAGTGTGCCAGGGTGCACCGAGACGACTCTTGTCCAAAACTGATAACAACATAAAGATAACCATGTTATTAATTAATCCATATCAAATTGAAGCACACTGAAACAAAAGATATCACATCAATGGATCTACGTGTAGTATGCGACGTGCAAAACTTTTAATATGCGCCTTCTCTTCGACGATATTTTCGTTATCCTCCACCATGGTGGAAGTGAAATACCACGAAAAACGTCAAAAATCGCGACTTGGGGCCCGGTCGAAGCGGAGATCCCAACTTGGACGCATGGAGGAAGAACGGTCTTCAAGTCATAGACGTAGCTAACCGTTGAATTCTTCGACCCGTAAGTGGCGACGACACTTATATTTCTAGTGGGCGCATCGTAGCATATGCGAGCAGTCACGATTTGACCGGTCGCTTTCTCGAATTCGGTGATATTTTTGGATACTTTCGAGTTGATGTCGATTCCGATGTGCCTAAAGTTTGGGTCGTCGGGGTGGTTCACGTAGGTGTCGAATTCGACTGCGAAAATGGGGGTATCCGATGCGATTGCGTCGAAGATTCCGAGATTACCCCCGCTTCCACCTTCGGGTAGGGTAGAGTTGACCGGTACGATGAAAAAGGTCATGCCGTCAGCAGGATTGTCGTTTACTGATTTGACACGGAGATTTATGGTGGTCTCGAAGGACGCTTGTTTCCCGTGTTCCCAAAATTTTACTGGCGAAGAGTACAAGACCCGACCTACGCTTGATTTCCGCGGTTTGCCCGATTCGTCGGTTGCTACCAAGCGTAGGTATCTCGAGTGTGAAGGTACGAACGCGTCGCGTTCGTACGTTAACACGCCAGAGGTTGGTTTGAAAGAATCAATTTGGAATGTGGTTGTGTGCGAGTGCACCTTGTTGGCTAGCATCATGAGAAGGAACAATGAAAGAAGAAGACATAGGGTGTTAGAGAGAGACATGTCTTAAGGAAATATTGATTTAACCTTGCTTTAGGTTGTGGGTGTATATGGAATATATGCAACACAATTTACATTTTTATATGAAAGCAAGAATCAAGAGATCTAAACTAATTAGTCTATAAATAGGAAGATACAAATCGGTAAACTAAAAGAGCTACTAACTAGGCTAGTCAATGGGAGAATTCTCGTCATTGATGGCTGAGATTTGACAGTTTCACGTTGCAACTCCAAAATTAATAAAATGTAAATGAGTTAATTTCACTTTTGATCACTAAATTTTATCTCAATTTCACTTTTGGTCATCAAGTTTCACCTTTCATTAAAATTAGTCACTTAATTATATTTTTTAAATCAGACTTGGTGACAACATTATTTCACCGTCAAAGAACTAACGGGAGCAACTGAACTGGCTCGAAATACATTAGGGTTCCTTTATTTTTTATCCCCAATTCATCATGCCTCTTTCCGCCCTTTCTCCATTTTCTCCAAACTAATTTCTCTTCAACTTCAATCGATTTCTCTCCAATTCATAATCCATAGTTCTCGAATTATTGGTGTCCAAATTTTTGGTACTCGAATTTTTCAACCCCCTGATCATTTTCTCCCTTCAATGGCCAAGAGGGACAATCCAGCTTTGTATTTGGTTATGCTTGAACGTATTGTTTGGGTTTTTGTCTGTGTCCCTGGTCATGTACGACTTTCGTTTAGGGTGTAGTGCTTTGGGATGCACAATTCCTTGGTGTCTGTTTTTGGATTGATTTGTTAATAGTTTTTCTTGGTTACTGTTGGTGTTTTAGCTTCTTTAGGCGCTGGTTGGTGCTAATGTACGCTTGATGCGCAAAAAGGAAGAGACTCATAAAATGGCAGAGGCAAATAGAAAGAGTTATTTATTAATATAAGTTGGTTTATATTGAGGGCTAAATTGTAAAGTAATGACATGTATTGTAAATAAAAAGATATAAAGTCGACTTTAGTGTGGAAAAAGTAATGGTGTATGATGTAATATTGAGATAATTTGATCAGGGTATAGTCTAAGTTTTTTTTTTTTTTTGAGGGGTCTAAGACGGTCCAATTCTCCTGCATGTTTCACTTTTCGTATTTCATTGGTGTTCCACCTTACTGGATTTTTAACACTTGAACTCAGAATATGATTGTTCGTTGAATAATTTTTATTATTTCACGTGTCATTCATCCGTGCATATTATGAAATATAAAGGGAAAATTGTTGAGGACTACATAAATTTCGAACCACTTGCCAATAGATACAAGCTTTTTAGAATATTAATTAAAACTACTCTCCCTGTCCACCAAACTTATGTCTGATGAGTCAGACACAAGTTTTAAGAAAAAAATAGATAAAGTAAGGTATTATGGGGTATTGTGTGGTCCATTTATAAATAAAGTGATTGTTTGTGAGTAAATTATAATGACATTTGAAATAATTAAGTGATAGTTGGGGGATAAAGATAAAGTAACTTTTTTCATAAAGGGAATATACATAAATTTGGTGGACGGAGGGAGTCCAATTTAGGTGGTAAAATATCTATTTTGTCCTTGCTCTTACTTTTTGTGAGATGTATCTTTTTTCTCTCATCTACGCTGTATACCACAGTCATCTACACGTCACAATCCAACTTTAATTTGAAAAAGAGCTGAACTCTCAGGCTCTCTCTGTCTCTCTCTCAACATACACACTGTCTCTATCAATCTCCAATTTGGGAATCATGGCTCTCTCTATCTCTAAAATTTGTTAGCTTTCTAAAAAGACAAAAACTTATATAAAAGCAGGCCGTGGATGAGGCAGTGACAACCTAAAGACAATTAACATCCACCGCTCCCAAAGTGTTAAAAGCACCAATACATAAATTATATTCCTCTCACCGTGAGACCATCTAACATAAATGTGTCTCTTCTAGAAATCATCTGCACATCCCTTCATCTGAAATCCAATGAACACAAGAAGCCAAAGAAAGTTGTTGAAGTTGATTGGCAATCAAGGGGACTACTTTCCAAATGGAGAGCCACTGCTCGAGTGGCAGTGCTCCAGCGATGAAGGGGATTCTCTCTATGCTCTCAATCTCTGATATATGGTGTCACGGTGGAGACCAGTGGAGGGGCATTGGATCTATTCGATATGTTCCTTCCCTCGTCCATAGTGGCGCTACCGCCAAATTCGCCGACAACTTTGGTTGTGTTATCTAGTCCTTATAACAAAATCTTCCTTTCAACACGAATATTTCAAATTCACAAATCGATTCTTTATATATTCCATTTGACATACTGAAATTTTAAATTTTGTTAATTGCAATTCCAAAAAATGCCTCTGTTGCATCACCGTATGGTTGGTCTCGATTCTGGTACTAAATAAAAGCCGTTGACGTGAGAACAAAACCCCTCAAACAATTTCATAATTGGACTTTGGGAATTGCGTTGATTTTCATCGAAAAGTTACGATTAAAACTTAAAAATCTACCTCTTTCAATAACTGAATCCATCTTCTTGTTTTGCTTTAGAATTTGTGAAAGCGTGTGTGTGCCATCTTCCTCCCGATGTAAAAACAATAGAGCATGAAAATCAGAGATGTATGTTGTATGAGTCTAAACTCTGGTTTGTGTTTGTGTATGTGTGCGTGGATAGAGAGAATCATTAGGTGTGTGTGTTGTGCGTGCGTTGTTATTATTATTATTATTAATAATAACATTATTATTATTATTATTATTATTATTAATAATATTATTATTATCTTAGTGTCATACGTTGCAGAACATATGAGTGGGTATATTGTGTGCATATAATGTACTGTGTGCTCGGGTGTGCGTGTTAATTGTGTCAGAGTTTATCCTAGGGAGCAAATCACCTGAGAGAGGTTGATTTGTTCAGTACATATTGGTACTTTAAAACAAGGAATTCCAGAGTTAAGAAATTCTCTCGTTCAATCAGGAAAAATGAATGTAGGAGCTTGAATCTTTGAACCACTATAAATTGTTGTGTATTTACTTTTTTTGTACTTGATTTTGTGTTTGCTTATCATTTGCATTATTTTCTAGAAAAACATTTAATATTTGTGTTTAAAACCAACCATTCAATGAGGACATCTCACTGAAACGGTATTAACTGAAGTACAACCTTAACTACAGTTTTTATACATTAAAGGAAAAGTGGTTTTCAACAATATGCAACGAGTATAAACGAGTAAGTCCTACAACTTCCGCATACTTAAAGCTAGTATATATATAGCTACCTAACTAAATAGCTTGAAAAGCTATTAGTAAGTTGGTTATCTATGCAAAGTTTTTTAGGACACTTGCACTCTAAAAACATTTGAGATTATTTGAAGTGTTGAATCAATTCTCAGGGCTCTTGTCTCAGTAGACTTGATCCCAGGGAGATTATCTTTCGGTGCTACTGTCTCAAATTATCTTACTCACTGTTCACTTTGTGAAAAACTGCAAAGTTTTCATACACGTGTATTCCCCCCCTCCCCCCGCCCCTACGCGTGTTAGACTTTTTTAGGGACCAACAAGTGGGTATCAGAGCAGTGGTTCAAAAGTTTGCTGACTTTGTATATAATTGTCTTTTGTGGTAAAGACATTAGTGCTGAAAAATATGTTTTCATCATGACTTGTAAAAGTCATAAACTGACTTTATTCTCAGTTTAGAACTATGACATCTAGAGAGTTAGAATGCAGGCACATCTCTATTCTCAGCGTGAGAGGATGGGGAGAGTTGTATCTAAAGATCCATTTAGATATTTAGTGATGAATCAAAAGGAGATTGGTGAGGAGAAAGAAGATCCCAGAACTGAGTTTCCTAAGCATGATGATCAACTCATACTTGAAGAAAGAAAGCTGGTGAATCTTAACTACATAGAAAATAATCTACTCTACAGGACTGTAGATGATGCCACCATGGAAAAGATAGTCCATGGTGATTCTGCCAAAGACATACGGGGTACTCTAACAACAATGTGTCAAGGCACTGATAAAATCATGGAAAACAAACTCACTGTAGTTGTACAAAATTTTGATAGCTTTGAAATGGAAGCTGATGAAACCATTGACCAACTTCAGACAAAATTCACAAACATTACGAATGAAGTCAATGCACTTGGAAAGTGGTACACCAAAAGAGAGATGGCCTTAAAAATTCTCGGAGAACTCACACCCAAATGGGATATCCATGTTGTGATGATGGAAAGCACTAAGAATATATCATCCATGGCTTATCAGTAAGTCTTCTCTGAATTGAAGGCCAGTGAATTTGTGCTCAAGAAAAAGGAAATCAAAGATGAATCCAAAGCAGAAACTTCAACAACAAAAAATGTTGCCTTCAAACTAAAAGAAAAGATATGCAAAGCTAAGGAGCCTAAAAGTCCATTTGCATCAAAATCATCTAACATTTTCAAAGTGGAACTCAAGGATGGACTAAACCTGATGGCAAGGAGATTTGAAAGGCTCAACAGTGCCAACAAAGAATAGAATATTAATCACATTAGTTCATCAATTATAGGTAATAAATCACCATATATGAGCTCACATATCATACAACATATACCATCATTTCTCATCTTAAGTGATTTTGCATGCACATTACCCTCACAAATCTAATATGAGTATGAATGTAAAACGGATCAGAATAACTGTATATTTGAGATATTATTGATGGTATAAGGGCCAGGAGCATATCCACATACCACCTTATAGATTCATCCAAACAGAATACCTTATCAGAGTAGAGTGTGGTGGGAGAACCCCCAAACAAATCTTTTATGGATTTTTGGACAAAGGGATAATCCAGCACCACCGTTGGGAACTCCAGTGGCCACCCATCTCGTCAAAATTAGGTATACCTCTCATCGGATACCAAATCGGAACCGCATACATCAGGGGATTGAAGGTACATTGAGGAATTTAGCAAGTTGATGAGTTGAGGATCAAGTGTAGATGATGTTAGAACTTGGTGTCCTTAAGTTCATGGATTTTGTGGGATTGCGAATCTAGTCATGGTTTACTTGGGTCATTGCTTCATACTAATGTCACTCTAGTTTTGTTAGTGACGACATGAGCGAAAGCCATGACTTCTCCATTCCATTTGTGTTTTTGTTAGAATTTTCTTGAGGACAAACAAATATTTAAGTGTGGGGGAATTTGATAAGTGGATAATAGTGTTGGAATATAGAGGCACGTAAACAGTAATACATGCGCAGCGGAAAATTAAGTTCACAAACAACGAACAGTTAGTTGCATAATTAAATACGAGTAAACGTAAAAAAGAATTCTTCTGACGAATTGCGTACGGATTCCTCAACTATGGTATCCACGTAATGATCCTTTACTAACTTTCGCATTGAGATATGCGATGTTGAATCCCAAAATGAATTTGCTAGGAAAATTCTAACTTAGAGATTTTATGCAGAAATATGAATTCACGTATTATGAATTTCCCAAGAGCTCATATATATAGGAGATGATTAACTTAAGTCTCAAGCTAACCTAATTAGGAAATAAAATCTCACATATGAATCTCTACGGATTTAAATTACATATATGACAAATCTCTACGATTTGTTTCCATATATATTAAATCCTACAATAATATTTCAAATATTATTATTGGGAATTCTTATTTAATTAAATCCAATTTAATTAAATATTAATAATAATTAGTTTCAAATTAATCTATTATTAATTACTTCTCCATAAATTAAATATTAAATCTAATTTAACATTTAATCAACAAACTATAATTAGTAAACAACCATTACTTGTTGTGTGACCCATAGGCCCTCATATATCGAGCGATTAGTCAAACTAACGGTCTTAATTGAACCCTAGACAATAAATCGGACATTCTCAATATATGAGGTACGTTGCGAGGAAATGTGCAACTACCTGTAACTGAAACATGGGCTATTACGATTTCCTCCTTTCATTCGCGAATACTCGATTAAGTCTTGAACATGATGAAGTGTCTATTCAAATAACTTAATCTGTTTATCTCTAATCACTAATTGATCACTTATGTCACACTTGGCCACAAGTCCAAGTTGACTTGCATTGGCCAATCACTTTGATCCAATTATGAAGAGAAGATGAGAATTCTCTCTAAATCCACTTTGAGGAATGAATCATTTTCTTGGCTCCACTACCACGCACATGCACTTCGTGATGAATCCAATCCAAGCCATATCTACCCATGGAAGGGTGCAAGCGTCAGTCATGGTCAAAGTTCATCACTCCACACATGTGGTGCGTATTGACCTCAAGTGAAAGGAGTATCGCATTGCTCCCACTAACTGAGACACCCGTAGACACATATAGTGAAACTACATCAAACGGTTTCTACGATGGGTATACCAATACCCTCTAAGGTATTTTTGCATCCATCATGAGATACCTAGTATCTAATAGTAAGTGAGATCTTACTACACTCTCTAAGAGTATGATGTAGATCGCACACCAATCTCCATTGCATCATCAATATCCCATTCTTGATGATCCTCGATTGGGGTTATTTGAGAATCATGTTTATGTCATCTGAGTTCTCACTTACTCAATGACAACAGTGACTCAAGGGAACACAAATAAGAACAAATGCAAACAATCAAACATAATATTCTAATAAGTGCAACGCCATATATTTAATATTAAATAAATAATAATATTAAATCAATACTGAATATTATCTGAGCATTATGCCCTTACAATGGATTGTCTCTAGGACACTAATACTAACAATCTCCCACTTGAACTAGAGCCAATCACCTACATGTCCGACCCCTAGACCATCAAAATGTCTAGTGTGTATATGAACACTCAAAGTCTTGATGAAAGGATCAGCCAGGTTATCCTCCGTGGAGACACGTTCTAACTGTTGGGGAATTAATTGTCCGGATCTATTCGGGATGAATATTTAAATACAAATTTAATTCTAACAATTATTACTAGCATGAAATAATCCTATATTAATTCAAATAATAATTCAACAACAAATCATGCATATAAACAGTTCACATAAATCCTACGCATGCGGAATTGCTACGGGTTTACGTGAAATAACCTTTTGGAGTGGCAATAGTTGAGAAGATGGACTTCGTTGACACGAACACACCAAAAGACCTTCCCAAGTATTCCCAAGTAATCCGGTGGTAGGATGCTCGCGAACAATTAACAAAAGGGAAAAATAAATTATATGTTGCACCACCTTTGTGGATTTCTATTTTTTCCAACACATGGAATTGCACTTGGGGATGAAGAAATCATTCCCTATTTATAGATGAGGTGGTGGTCGAAAATTTGGGGAAAAATTAATATGGGAAATTTTTTTTCTTGATCTCCAAGAAATCTTGAATATATCTCATATATTCTTTTCTCCATAATTAAAATATTCCGCAAAAATCCCACCTCCTCTTGTTATGGGATATTTCGAAAAAATAAGGAAAAAGAAAACAAGATTTGGATCTTCTTGAATTTATGAGATATTCATGTATTCCAAAAAATACATATCTTCCATAATACCTTTTCAAGAAAATCAAGAAAATCTTTCCTT
This sequence comes from Stenogyne calaminthoides, assembly GCA_037126765.1. Lineage (NCBI taxonomy): Eukaryota > Viridiplantae > Streptophyta > Magnoliopsida > Lamiales > Lamiaceae > Stenogyne > Stenogyne calaminthoides. The sequence goes on from JBBCBC010000029.1 coordinate 15,528,926, forward strand.
CCTTTATTTCTTCAAAATTTTCAAATTTCTCAAATAAATAACCAAGTGGGAGATTTCTTGAATTTAATGAGATAATCTTGTATTCCAAGAATACTTATCTTCATTCCATAACAAAATTTAAAGAAAATCTTTCTCCCTCTATTATTTATTATTTTCGAAATTTATAGGAAAAATAGGCAACAAAATTTATTTTATTTTAAACACCTTTTTTAGTTATTGGACTTTATGTTTGGGCTACTTGAGGGGCCTTTAGGAGAATTAAGATTGGACCTTCCAATGGATCTTGAATTTCCAATATTGAGCCACAATATTATTCAAGCCCATAAATATTAATTAATCCCACTACATAATTAATATTGCACTATCCATCTTAACCCATATTACTGTTAATATGGCTCCCGATTATTATTTCCTGTGTTTAAGATTATCTAGCCCATTAATTAATTCAAGCCACTGAAATAACTTTCCATTAATTAATATCTTTTGTCCTTGGTCAAGGAACGGTTCAACATTATTATCCATACTGGAAACTAATTCCACTTGCAAGATTTGGTATAATAAATCTTATGAACCTCCCAAGGGGGCAAATCGAACAAGCGTACTTGCACACGATTCTTCGTATTAAATCTTAGCAATCGCATGTGACCAATAATATTGCCCAAGATATAAAGTATTGAATCTCATTGATTCTCTACCCGTCATAAGTCAAAGCAATAATTACTAACCACACACGATCCTATTTAAGGGACGAAGATTAAGAAATAACGAACCACTGAGGTCTAATTCTTCCTAGTTCAGTGCTGAAGAATTTATCCTCCTGTAGGTCCTATTCAGTGCATCAGTTATGCACTAGTGTAATCTCTTGGTCAAGACAAGTCAATCTGAGCCTTACACTTCAACCTTTCACGATGGATTGTTCATTTCCATCTAGGTCGTGAACGGTGTACTTTTAGTTACAAGGGACTAATAATTTAATATTCTGTGATATGGTATCACTAAATTAACTACAATGTAACACGTACTATTGATTGAACAGTTATGTAGTAAATATATGTAACATTCAATGATATTTAAAGCATCAGTGATAAATAATTTATTGCAGTAAATACGATAGAAATTCAGTTTGGTTATACAAAGTAAAAGCATACTTTCCAGTATAACCCCAACAATCTCCCATTTATACTCAAAGTCTGCTTTTAAGTATACTACAACATGTCTCGTGTAGTTTCTAATGCGTGACATCTAATGTCATCTACACGAACCTAATAATATCTCCCAAGCAGATTGGCAACGGTCTTGACACCCATTCCTTCCACATGTATCTAGAATGTGTTCTGAGGCAGACCCTTTGTGAATGCATCCACTAGGTTGTCTTCTGACGCGATATTTGCCACCTCTATATCTCCTCTCTTAACGATTTCTCGTATAAGATGGTATTTCCTTTCAATGTGTTTGCTGGCCTTGTGGGCTCTTGGTTCCCTTGAATTTGCAATTGTTCTGACATTATCACAATAAACAGTGATTGTGCTGGGCAAATTCGGAACTACATCCAAGTCCACTAGGAAGTTCTTGAGCCAAACCGCTTCTTTCGCTGCCTTGCAAGCAGCTACATTCTCGGCTTCCATGGTAGAATCGGCGATGCATTTCTGCTTAACGCTTCTCCATGTCATGGCTCCTCCCCCCATGCAAAACACACTACCGGAGGTAGATTTTCTGGAATCTAAGTCTGATTGGAAATCCGAGTCCGTGTAACCGATGAGGATTAGACTATCTGACTGATAAACTAACATTCTATCTCGAGTTCTTTTCAGATACTTCAGAATGTTCTTAACTGCAGTCCAATGCTCTTTTCCCGGATTACTTTGATATCTTGCCATCATGCCAACGACAAAGCAGATATCCGGACTCGCGCACATCATTGCATACATAAGGCTTTCGACAGCCGAAGCATAAGGAATGCCTTTCATGTCATCTATCTCCTTTTGTGTCTTAGGGCACATTTCCTTAGATAGATGGATTCCATGTCTGAAAGGTACGAAGCCTTTCTTGGAATCCTGCATGCTGAATCGCTTCAAGACAGTGTCTATATATGAAGCTTGCGAAAAGCCTATCATCCTTTTTTGCGATCTCGAGTGATCTTGATCCCAAGGATGTGCCCAGCTTCCCCTAAGTCCTTCATATCAAACTGTTTTGAAAGCCATGCCCTTACGTCTGACAACACCTTTACATCGTTCCCGATGAGCAGAATGTCATCTACGTATAGTACTAAGAATATCAATGCAGTTCCGACACGCTTCTTGTACACACAACTTTCGTACTCATTTTGATCAAACCCATAAGACTTTATTACTTGATCAAAACATTGGTTCCAAGCTCTGGATGCTTGTTTGAGTCCGTAAATGGACTTCTTGAGCTTACAAACTAGGTGGTCTTGGCCTTTTTCAATGAAGCCTTGGGGTTGTTGCATATAGATTTCCTCTTCAAGACTTCCGTTAAGGAAAGCCGTCTTGACATCCATTTGCCAGATTTCAAAGTCGAGATGTGCAGCAATCGATAAGAGAATTCAGATGGACTTGAGTATTGCTACATGTGAAAAGTTTTCCTCATAGTCGATCCATTCTTTCTGAGTATAACCTTTCGCCATAAGCCTTGCCTTGAAGGTTTCCACCTTCCCGTCCGGTCCCCTTTTCCTCTTGTATACCCACTTGCAACCAATGGGTTTGACCCCATTAAGTGGTTCGACTAGCTCCCACACTCTGTTATGATCCATAGAACCCATCTCGGCTTCTATGGTTGTTTGCCAAGAAACCGGATCCTTGTCTTGGATTGCCTCGTTGTAAGTCCATGGGTCTGATTCATCTTGACCGGGGACTAAGTCTGAGGACTCTCCTACCCCCATGAATCTCTCGGGTTGTCTTACAACCCTCCCACTACGACGAGGTTTCGGTTTGTGTAAGTGTGTCGTTTGGTATGTCATCTTATGCTGATTGTAATCGAGGTTAGCCCCCTTAGCTCATTTAAGGTAATCTCACTTCTGGGTTTTCTTTCGTTCATATAGTCTTCTTCCAAAAATTAAAAGTGGGTGCTTATTACCACCTTTTGATCTTTGGGACCATAGAACATACACCCTTTTGTTCCCTCGGGGTATTCTATAAAATGATTTTAATTTCGATCGAGGATCTAATTTTTTCGGCTTCCTTGTCCAACACGTGGGCGGACACCCCCAAATTCTCATGTGTCTCAAACGGGCTTGCGCTTGGGTCCACAATTCTTTGGGAGTTTTGGGAACCGATTTGGATGGCACCAAGTTCAGAATATAAGCCGCTGTTTCAAGGCATGACCCCAGAACGACTTGGGTAGATCCGCATAACTCATCATTGATCTAACAATTTCTAAAAGAGTTTGGTTTCTTCACTCTGGAACCCCGTTTTGTTGAGGGGTTCCGGGTGCAGTTAGCTAGGATACAATCCTTTCATCTGACAAGTAGTTCAAAAACTCAGAGCTGAGGTACTCGCCTCCACGATCAGATCGTAGAGACTTGATACGTTTTTCCCTATGATTCTCTGCTTGAGCCTTAAATTCTTTGAATTTGTCAAAGGTCTCAGATTTATGCTTCATAAGGAAAATATAGTCGTACCTTGAGTAATCATCAATAAAGGTGACGAAATACTCATAACCTCCTCTTGCTTTGATTGACATTGGACCACATACGTCTGTGTGAATGATTTCTAACACTTCGTTGGCTCTATTCCCCTTGGCTCCGAATGCCCTCTTGGTCATTTTACCCTCCAAACATGATTCGCAAGTTGGGATTGGTTCAACCCGGAGAGAATCCAATGAACCATCTTCTACCAACCTTTGAATCCTTTTTAAATTAATATGTCCCAATCTTAGATGCCATAGAAGTGTCTCGTTCACGTCTGATGAACGTTTCTTTTATCAAAAACAGTTGATGTGTTATAGGATGCATTTCGTGAGTGGTGTGCACAGTTAATTGTATAGAGATTATTCGACAACGTTCCATGACAGATAAATTTATCATAAAGAGAAATGGTAACAACTTTGTCAAAAGTAACCGAATATCCATCACGATAAAGTTTAGAAATCGAAATCAAATTCTTTCTAAAACTAGGAACGTAAAGAACATCTCTTAAAATTAAAACTCTGTCTTCAAAAAATAGGTGCACTTCTCCCACTGCTTCAGCTGCCACTCTCGTAGCATCGCCCAGTGTGATGAGGATCTCACTCCCACTAAGTTGCCAGGTCCGCTTGAACCCCTGTAAAGTGAAACATACATGATCAGTGGATCCCGTATCCACCACCCGTAAATGGGAGGCATACGCCGCTAAACAAGTTTCAATAACTAGTGCGTGAGAATTACCTTTCTTTCCATTCCTTTTGGGTTTGGAACAGGCTGACCTCCAATGTCCTTTTACACCGCAGTTAAAATATGTTGGGAGATGAATTTAATAAAGAAGTTTTGATTAGATCCCAAAACCCCTGAGTATGACATGTTCAGGATAATCTTGATAGACTGAGTCAAGATTCAGTATAGAGTGTTCAGGAAGTTATCTGCACCATGTATAGCCAGCAGATATAGATCAAGAACTTGTCAAGAAAATCAAGACTCGATGAAATGGTAAATCAAGATCAAGATTCTTTGTCAAGAAATCAAGACTTCGATAAGAATCGAAGACTCGATAAATGGCGAAGACATGAAAGACATCAAGACTCGAGAAGTAACTAAAGACTCGATAAATGGCAAGAAATCAAGACTCAAGAAGTCACTAAAGACACTGAAGACTCGATGAAGTCATTGAAGACATCAAGACTCGGTATGTCATGAAGACATCAAGACTCGATATGTCATCAAGACATCAAGACTCATCAAGACTCAAGATGTCATCGACGACATCAAGACTCGAAGACATCAAGACTCAGAAGGCATTGAAGACTCGAGGAAGATATCGAAGACTCGGAAGATATCAAGATCCAAGAGTTATGAAGATTAAAGAAGATATGAATACTCAGTATAACCTGAATGTTCAGAGGCACTGAATAATATCTATCTGAAGACTACAAAACTGAGAAAAACGCAAACATTCAGAAAAATAGATATTGCCCAAAACATTCATATGCAGACAAAAGGAACTAAGTCTAAGTGTTGTTTAAGGTTATCTCATTCAGAGAGATTGACCAAAAAGAGCCGTTATGTTTGTCTACATTTATTGAAGACAAGAACCAATCAAGGGAAGACAACACTGTACTTTACTGACACTGAAAACGACAGGACACTGAATCATGTCAGTAGTACTATGTTCCAGACTGCAAAAATTGGTGATTGGCTACATGACTGCATATTTCCTAAAACATGCAAGGGAGTATTCAAACCCTAAATATAGTCGTTCATCAAACACCATAAGAGGAAACACCACGGTTTCGGGCTCTGAATTTTTTAAATTGTAATTTAATTCGCTGACATTAAATTTGAAATTGGATAGTAGAATTGCTAGATCTGTTTTGCAGGTATCCAATTGTCATGGAATTTAATGTGTTTATTTATGCATGCATATAAATTGTGGTTTTTAATTGATTCGATTTTGATTCATTTTGTTTTCGTGAGAAAATCCACGAGTAGATTAGGATTTGTTTGATTTGATCAATGTAATAGACTAGTCTAGATCTAGGTTTATTTATTTTTTGTAAATAAATTGTAACCGGATCGGAAACGAGGATGGAGACGAAGAATTAAAGGATAAAATCCGTAAGCAGGCGAAGCGGCGTGAGTTACCTAAATGTGTGCGGAGGCACGCCGCTATAGCGTGAACATCTTGCAGCACGACGCTGGGCGCAGGCCGGCCGAGCACCTTGGATCGAGAGCGCCCAGCGCAGGCGAGCATAAAGGCGCCTGCAACCACCGTCTTGTGAGCCGGTTTGTGACAAGGGCGGATCTTGTGGTGAAGCGAGCGTTGATCTGTTATTTGCGAGTTTGAGGAGAAGGAAAAGGCATTTGTGGCCATGTGAGATCTTGTGTAGTCTGTGTCGTTTCTGCCGAGGACTGCGGCCTGCTGGCGTCTTGGGGCCTGGCCAGGCAGCTTGGCAGGAGTGTCTGCGGGTTGTCGAGTGACTTGGCCGTGTGGCCGTGGGATCAGGCGTGCATCCTCTTGCGAGCTACTTGGCGTGGCATTTCGAGATGGAGTTCTTTTTCGAGACGATCGAGTGGGAGAAATTCAAGACGGCGTTTCTTCAAGATCAAGCAAAGAATAATCGAACCATGACAATTGGATAATTTGTGCCCAATATGTTTATTTTTCTGCTTTTGCTTGATTTATTATTGTGTTATCTCATGCTTTATTTAATTTGTTTAAATGTGTTTGCATTAGAGTTGCCCAATGAAAAATCTCACCATTCAAAAAATTACTAAGTATGTTTAAATAATTAATTGGCAATTTTATTCCGAATAAAAAAATTGAATTAATTTTGACCTCCATGATTGATTTATTTGTGAATTCTTTTGGAGAAATTCCCCCCATGGGACGGTCAAAAGTTAGCTTTCACATGAATGAATTCCAAATGGATGATTGTGGATTATTACTAGTGGCGACGATGACCCTCCCCACGAGGCTCGATCAAAGCGAAATAATAATCCTGTATTTAATCATGGTTATTACTTAGGTATAAAATTGATATGCATATACTTCCCCGAAGTCCCTGTCAATTTTATATTGGTCAAGTGGGAGCCAACTATTAATCTTGATATTAAAGGTTTGTAACTGTTCTTGTTTGTAACCTGCTTGAATGTGTTTAAATAATGACCCACCCCACGTGGCTTATTTAAACTGTTTTGAGATGTTGGCTGATGCATGTTCATATTTTTTGAGATTTTAATATGATGCATGTGATCGAACCTTGTGATATACTTGTGCTTATGCATATAATTATTTATTTCAGTTCAGCATGTCGTAACCTTTTAATCCACTATTAATATACTTAAAGTCAATACAATATGTATGGAAACTATATTGATTGGAAACGAAAAATTATGATTGTCCTAACTGCACAAAAGCACAAGTGGATTCATGACACACCAAAAACAGATGAGCCAACTGACGAGTCAAAAATGCGGGACTCGTCAGATCACCTTGCGAGAAATGTCGTCACTGATAATGGTGGAGGGCAAACCCGTAAGGGATTGCGTCCTCAAAATAGATGGCCCATCTGAACAAACTTGAGGTTCTGAGTGCAAATTATAATCTGGAGACTCAGATGAATTTGGTATTTCACTCTCTGCCCAAAAGTTTCTTAGCATTTTGGCCTCTCTAGCTAATTTGTTGCAAGCTTTGGTCTCGGCAGAGATATTGATGGGGCACCAAACTCAAGCTTTAACGGCAAGTGGGAAGTCTTCATTTTCTAGGCCAAGGGTAGGCAAGAAAAAGAAGAGGACCAAAAACCATAAGCAATAAAACTCAACTGTTGCCAAGGGCAATGGTAAGATGAGGAATGCTTGTGGTAAGCTGCGGTGAAAGAGGACAATGGAGGTTTGCCTGTTCCAACCCCAAAAGGGACGGAAAGAAAGGTAATTCTCACGCACTAGTTGTTGAAACTTGTTTAGCGGCGTATACTTCTCATTCGTGGGTGGTTGATACGAGATCCACTAATCATGTTTGCTTCACGGGTTCAAACTGATTCGGCAACTTAGTGGGAGTGAGATCCTCATCACACTGGGCGATGTTACGAAAGTAGCAATTATTGCAATGCTACGTAAGTGGCAGATATTGCAATGCTACGATAGTAACGGTTATTGCAATACTACACAAGTAGTAGATATTGCAATGCTACATGAGTAGTGGTTAAAGCAGTGGGAGAAGTGCACCTGTCTTTTAAAGATGAAGTTTTTTTTTTGAGATTATCTTTATGTTTCCAGTTTTGGAAAGAATTCACTTTCAGTTTCTAAAATTTGATTAAAGGACACTAAGTTTCTTCTAATAAAAATGACATCATTTCTTGAAATGATGAGTGTATCTATTATGGGACATTGGTCGAATAATCTCTATAGAATTAACTGTGCACACCACTCATGAAATGCATCCTATAACACATCAACTATTTCTGAGAAAAGAAAACATTCATCTGACGTGAACGAGACACTTCTATTGCATCTAAGATTAGGTCATATAAATCCAAAGAGGATCAAAGGTTGGTGAAAAGGCGGTTCTTTGGAGTTTCTCCAAGTTGAACCAATTCAACTGCGAATCATGTTTGGAGAGTAAAATGACCAAGAGGGCATTTGGAGCCAAGGGAATAGAGCAAAAGAAGTGTTAGAAATCGTTCACGGATGTATGTATGTGGTCCAATGTCAACCAAAGCAAGAGGAGGTTATGAGTATTTTGTCACTTTTATTGATGATTACTCAAGGTACGATTATATTTTCCTTATGAAGCATAAATCTGAGACCTTTGAGAAATTCAAAGAATTTAAGGCTCAAGCAGAGAATCATAGGGAAAAACGTATCAAGTCTCTACGATCCGATCGTGGAGGCGAATACCTCCGCGATGAGTTTTTGAACTACTTATCTGATGAAGGGATTGCATCGACTCATCGCACCGGAACCCCTCAACAAAAGCGGGGTTGCAGAGCGAAAAAAGAACTCTTTTGGAAATGGTTAGATCTATGATGAGTTATGAGGATCTTCCCAAGTCGTTACGGGGTCATGCCTTGGAAACAAAGACCTACATTACGAACTTGGTGCCATCCAAATCGGTTCCCAAAACTCCCAAAGAATTGTGGACCGGGCGCAAGCCTAGTATGAGACACATGAGGATTTGGGGGTGTCCGGCCTATGTGTTGGACAAGGAAGCCGGAAATTGGATCCTCGGTCAGAATTAAGGTTGTTTGTGGGATACCCCGAGGGAACAAAAGGGTGTATGTTCTATGGTCCCGAAGATCAAAAGGTGGTAATAAGCACCCACTTTAGATTTTTGGAAGAAGACTATATGAACGAAAGAAGACCTAGAAATGAGATTACCTTAAATGAGCTAAGGGGGCTAGCCTTAATGTCAACTGTACAAGATGATATACCAAATGACACACTTACACAACCGGAACCTCGTCGTAGTGGGAGGGTTGTGAAACAGCCCGAGAGATTCATGGGAATAGGAGAGTCCTCAGACTTGATTCCTGGACAAGACGAATCAGACCCATGGACATATGACGAGGCAATCCAAGACAAGGATCAGATTCTTGGCAAACAACAATGAAAGCCGAAATGGGTTCTATGTTTCATAACAGAGTGTGGGAGCTAGTCGAACCACTTAATGGGGTCAAACCCATTGGTTGCAAGTAGGTGTATAAGAGAAAAAGAGGACCGGACGGGAAGGTGGAAACCTTCAAAGCAAGACTCATGGCGAAAGGTTATACTTAGAAAGAATGGATCGATTATGAGGAAACTTTTTCGCCCGTAGCCATGCTTAAGTCCATCCAAATTCTCTTATCGATTTCTTTCAAGATCTCGACTTTGAAATCTAGCAAATAGATGTCAAGAGCGACTTTCTTAAGCGGAAGTCTTGATGAAGAGATCTATATGCAACAACCCCAAGACTTCATTGAAAAAGGCCAAGAACACCTAGTTTGTAAGCTCATGAAGTCCATTTAAGGACTCAAACAGCATCGAGCTTGGAACCAATGTTTTGATCATGTTATAAAGTCTTATGGGTTCGATCAAAAGCGAGTTCGAAAGTTGTGTGTACAAAAAGCGTGTCGGAGCGCATTGGTATTCTTAGTACTATCGTAGATGACATTCGATCATCGGGAACGATGTAAAGGTGTTATCGGGCGTAAGGGCATGGCTTTCAAAACCAGTTTGATATGAAGGACTTAGGGAAGCCGCACACATCCTTGGGATCAAGATCACTCGAGATCGCAAGAAAAGGATGATAGGCTTATCGCAAGCTTCATACATAGACACTGTCTTGAAACAATTCAACCATCAAAGATTCAAGAAAGGCTTCGTACCTTTCGGACATGGAATCCATCTATCAAGAAAATGTGCCCTAAGGCAAAAGGAGATAGATGACATGAGAGGCATTCCTTATGCTTGTTTGTCGAAGCCTTATGTATGCAATGTTGTGTATACGAGGCCCGGATATCTGTTTTGCCATTGGCATGGTGGCAAGATATCAAAGTAACCCGGGGATAAAGCATTGGACGACAGTTAAAAACATTCTGAAGTATCTGAAAAGAACTCGGGATAGAATGTTAGTTTATCAGTCAGATTGTCCAATCCCCATCGGCTACACGGACTCGGATTTCCAATCAGACATAAACTCGGAAAATCTACCTCGTTAGTGTGTTTTGCATGGGGGAGGAGCCGTGACATGGAGAAGCGTCAGCGTAAATCGTCATTGATTCTACCATGGAAGCCAAATATGTAGTTGATTGAGAGGCAGAGAAAGAAGCGGTTTGGCTCAAGAACTTCCTAGTGGACTTGAATGTGGTTCCGAATTTGCCCGTGAGAAGAATCATCATTTATTGTGACAATGTCGGAGCAGTTGCAAATTCATGGGAACCAAGAGCCCACAAAGCCAGCAAACACATTGAAAGGAAATACCATCTTATACGAGACATCGTTAAGAGAGGAGATATAGATGTGGCAAAGATAGCGTCAGAAGACAACCCAGCGAGATCCATTCACAAAGTGGTGCGCCTCTGAATACATTCGAGAGACATGTGGAAGGAATGGGTGTCAAGACCGATTTTGCTAACTGCTTTGAGTATAAGTGGGAGAAATTATTAGGTTCCTGTAGGTGACATTAGATGTCACGAATTAGGAACTACACGAGACATGTTTGTAGTATACTTAAAAGCATACTTTGAGTATAAGTGGGAGATTGTTGGGATTATACTGGAAAGTATGCTTTTTACTTTGTATAATCAAAAGCTGAATTTTGGACTTATTTCTTGAAATAAATTGTTTATCATCGATGCTTTTAAATATCATTGAATGTTACATATATTTACTTCATAAGCTGTTCAATAAATAAATGCGTGTTACATTGTAGTTAATTTAGTGATACCGGATCACATAAGATTAAATTAACGGTCCCTTGTAACTAAAAAGTCGCCATTCACGACCTAGATGGAAATGAACAACCCATCGTGAAAGGTTGAAGTGTAAGGCTCGATTTGCTTGTCTTGACCAAGAGATTACACTAGTGCATGGTGATGCCTTTGAATAGGACCTCTGAGGAGGACAAATTCTTGAGCCCGAACAAGGAAGAATTAGACCTCAGTGGTTCGTTATTTCTTAATCTTCGTTCCTTAAATAGGATCACGTGTGGTTGGTAACTATTGCTTTGACTTATCATGGGTAGAGAATCAACGAGATTCAATACTTTTTATCTTGGGCAATATTATTGGTCACATGTGATTGCTAAGATTTAATACGGAGAATCGTGTGCAAGTACGCTTGTTCGATTTGCCCCCTTGGGAGGTTCATAAACTTTATCATACCAAATCTTGCAAGTGAAATTAGTTTCCGGTATGGATAATAATTTTGAACCGTTCCTTGACCAAGGACAAAAGATATTAATTAATGGAAAGCTATTTCAGTGGCTTGAATTAATTAATGGGCTAGATAATCTTAAACACGGGAAATAATAACAAGGAGCCATATTGACTGTAATATGGGTTAAGATGGATAGTGCAATATTAATTATGTAGTGGGATTAATTAATATTTATGGGCTTGAATAATATTGTGGCTCAATATTGATAATTCAAGATCCATTGGAAGGTCCAATCTTAATTCTCCTAAAGGCCCTCTAAGTAGCCCAACATATAGTCCAATAACTGGAAAAGGTGTTTAAAATAAAATAAATATTGTTGCTTATTTTTCCATTTTTTTTCGAAATTTATGGATAAAAAGGGGAGAAAGATTTTATTTGAGTTTTGTTATGGAATGAAGATATGTATTCTTGGAATACAAGATTATCTCATTAAATTCAAGAAATCTCCCACTTGGTTATTCATGAAGATAATTTCAAAAATTTTGAAATATAAAGGGCAAGAAAGATTTTCTTGAAAATATATTATGGAAGATATGTATTTCTTGAAATACAAGAATATCTCATAAATTCAAGAAGATCCAAATCTTGGAATCTTGCCTATAATTTTCGAAAATATCCCATGACCAAGAGTAGGTGGGATTTTGTGGAATATTATAATTATGGGAAAAAGAATATAGGTGATATATTCAAGATCTCTTGGAGATCAAGAAAAGATTTTCCCACATTATATTTTGCCCAAAATTTCGACCACCTATGCTCTATAAATAGGGGATGACTCTTTCATTCCCAAGTACAATTCCATGTACTGGAAAAATTAGTAAATCCACAAAGGTGGTGCAACATAATTTATTTTCCTTTTGTTATTTGTTCGCAAGTGTCCTACCACCGGATAGTCGAGCAAGGATTAAGGGAATACTTGGGAAGTTCTTTTGGTGAGTCTAATAAGCCAGACCGTTGCCATCCCAAGAGGTACGTTCACGTAAACTAGTAGAATTCCGCATGCATAGGATTTACGTGAATTAATTATATGCATGATATGTTGTTGGATTATTATTTGAATTAATATAGGATTAATTCATGCTAGTAATAATTATAAGAATTAAATTTGTATTTAAATATTCACCCCAAATAGATCTGTGCAACTTATTCCCCAACAGTCACAATACAACTTTATTGAACTGCTGGCACTCGGAACTACCCCTAGTTCACTTAAGAACTGTTTTATCAAGACAGCTTCTTTGGCAGCTTCTTCCGCAGCAATGTACTCAACTTCGATTGTTGAGTCTGCGGTAGTCTCTTATTTGGAACTATTCCAACTAACCGCACCACCATTGAGAACGTAAACATAGCCCGACTGTGACTTGTAATCGTCACAGTCGGATTGGAAACTTGCATCAACATAGCCAGTTGCTACTAGCTCTGATTGTCCTCCGTAGACCAAGAAGCAATCTTTGGTACGTCTAAGGTACTTCAGAATGTTCTTGACATAAATCCAGTGAGGTTCACCTGGATTCTGCTGGTATCTACTAGTGGTGCTAACACCGAAGGCCACATCTGGCCTTGTGCAAGTCATGGTGTACATGATGGAGCCAATTGTAGATGCATATGGTATATCCTTCATACGCTGGATATCAGCTTCCGTAGAAGGAAAATCCTTCTTAGACAACTTTATCCCATGACATGCCCGTACAGAACCTCTTTTAGAGTTCTCCATCGCAAATCGCTTTAGCACCTTGTCTACGTAGGATGACTGTGACAGCCCCAACATCCTCTTGGATCTATCCCTATGGATCTTGATCCCTAAGATGTAGCAGGCCTCACCAAGATCCTTCATCATGAAGGTCCTTGATAGCCAATATTTTACAGACTGCATAAGAGGAATGTTGTTTCCCATAATTAGTATGTCATCGACATATACAATTATGAAAACAATATTTCTCCCACTGCGTTTACGATAAACGCATGGATCTTCCAAATTCCTGATGAAGTCAAACGATTTGACAGCTTCATCAAACCGGATATTCCAACTCCTAGAAGCTTGCTTCAGTCCATAAATGGACTGTTTTAGCTTGCACACAAGATTAGACTTTGGATTAGACATAAAACCTTCCAGATGAGTCATAAACACCTCCTTATCAATGTTGCCTTGAGAAAGGCTGTTTTGACATCCATCTGTCAAATCTCATAATCTAGATGTGCTGCTACCACAAGTAAAATTCGAATGGACTTGATCTTGGCAACAGGTGAGAAAGTCTCATCATAGCCAATGCCTTTGCGTTGACTATAACCTTTTGCTACCAACCTAGCTTTGTAGGTTTGTAGCCTAACCTATGGGTTTTACCCCTTTAGGCAACTCAACCAAGTTCCAGACTTGATTGGTGTACATCGAGTCCATCTCGAATTTCATGGCTTCATGCCACTTCTCTGAGTCAACATCTAATGTTGCCTCAATGTAAGTTCTAGGATCGTCTTTATCCGGGATCTCCACATCATCATGCTCCTCTACGAGGAAACCATAATATCAAGTGGGCGGATTACGAATCCTATTAGACTTACAGAGCCGTGATTGTGCAGGCTGTACATTCTGATCGTGAAAATTTTGTGGTGCATCGATTTCATCAAAGTCCGGAGAGTCCTCAAGAGCAACACTTTCAGATGCCTCTTGGGCGGGAGTTTGAACTATGTTGTTCTCATTCAGCCCACTTGGAGTTTGTTGCAAAGGCAATGCAACTCCAATTACGCTCCCACTGGCTGAAAGAAGAACACTAAGTGATCAAATTCCACCATAAGAGTTGCTCAATGCTCCCACTGATCCCTTGTCACGTTTCTTTGAAAATATATCAGTCTCTTGGTTATCCTATGGTTCTTGAATTTCTTCAAGTTCTATCATCTTACGGCCTTGTTCCTTAAAGACATAATCTTCTTCGAGTAACTTGGCTTGCCTAGAAACAATTACTGTTTGTTTCTCAGGTAGTTAGAAATAATATCCTCTCGTTTCCTTAGGATATCCCATAAGGTAACCCTTTTCACATTTGGATTCCAACCTATCAGTGAGCATCTTTTTCACAATTGCAGGGCAACCCCATGTTTTGATATGTGAAAAAGTTGGCTTCTTGCCACACCATAATTCATATGGTGTATGCTCTACCGATTTGGATGGAATCCTATTCAGAATGTAAATTGAGGTTTGTAATGCGTATCCCCATAAGAATGTCGGAAGAGAGAAAAAACTCATCATGGACCTTACCATGTCTAACAAGGTTCGGTTTCTCCTCTCGGACGCTCCGTTCATTTGCGTTGTTCCGGGAGGAGCCCATTGTGATTGGATTCAATGTAAATTTAAGTAATCCATTAACTCATGGCTAAGGTATTCGCCTCCTCGATCGGATCGAAGAGTCTTATACTCTTACCAAGTTGCTTTTCTACTTCAGCTTTGAACTCTTTGAATTTCTCAAAAGATTTGGATTTTTGCTTCATAAGATACACATATCCATATCTTGAGAAATCGTCAGTAAAAGTGATGAAGTAGGCAAAGTGACCCCTAGCTAGAGTGGGCAATGGTCCACATACATCACTGTGGATCAATTCTAGAACTTCTTTGGCACGAACCCCTTTCCCAGAGAAGGGTTTGTTGATCATCTTGCCCTTGAGACAGGATTCACAATTTCCATAAGACTCAAAGTCGAATGGGGTTATGTAGTCTAACTTCCTTAACCTTGATATCATGTTCTCATTTGCATGACCAAGCCTACAATGCCACAAGTAAGTTGGGTTTTCATGATTACTAAGTTTGAGTCGTTTGTTTTGTATATTAAGAATATTATGTCCACAATGCAACAAGTATAAACCATTCGATAAAGAAGCATTTCCATAAACATCACCATTAAGCGAAAAATAACAATTATTGTTTGCAAAATGGAAGGAAAACCCTTCAGTGTCTAACATAGGAATTGAAATAATGTTGCGAGTAATAGAAGAAACGAAATAACAATTATTCAGTTCAAGTCTAAAACCAGAGGGTAAGTCTAAAACATAAACGCCAACACTTTCAGTAGCAACTCTTGCTCCATTCCCAACGTGTAGGGTGACTTCACCCGGCCTAAGTGCCCTGCTATGCTTGAGACCCTGCACATTAGTACAAATGTGTGACCACAACCGGTATCTAATACCCTGCAGTTAGTATCATTTGTTGACATGCTTATCTCAATAACAAACATACCTGTTCCAGAGGCAGAGACACCTTGTGTCTTCTTTTCAGCTGCTAGAACCTTGCAGTCCTTCTTCCAATGCCCCTTCTGCTTGCAGTAGAGGCATACATCCTTATCCACCCATTCCTTCTTTTGAATTCCACCTTTGGGCTTAAGGAAGCTTGGCTTAGAACCTTTCTTTGCCTTGCCCCTTTGCTTCTTCTGCCCCGACTTCTGCTTTCCTTTCGGTGCAGAAGAAGTAGAGGCACTCACCATGAGCACGGGATTTTCCTTAGCAGTGGAAGACTCAAAAGTCTTCAGCATGTTATGCAGCTCGGGCATTGTCGATTCCGTCTTATTCATATTAAAGTTTACCACAAAGCTCGAATATGAATCGGGAAGCGACTGAAGAATGATATAAACAACAACGTTGGTCTTGAGCTCAATGCCCAAATGACTAAGTTTCTCGATTAGCCCAATCATCTTCAACACATGAGGAGAAACCTTCCCTCCCTCAGATAATTAACATCTAAACAGATCTCTCATCACTTCATAAATCTCGGAATGAGATTCAGAATCAAAGAGATCCTTTAGATGTTTAATCATCTCGAAGGGAAGCATCTTCTAATGCTGCCTTTGCGATTCGGGAGTCATCCCGAGTAGCATAACACACTGAGCCTGGAAAGCATCCTCTTGATGCTTCTTCTGAGCTTCGGCGTCAAACGCCTCATACTCTTCAGTACCATCCACCGGGGTAGTAGGGATTGGCGTGTCCAACACGTACTCAATCTTTTCTTGCCTAAGCACCAAACGCACGTTTCGGTGCCAGTCGAGAAAATTTGGCCCAGCCAATTTGTTCGTTTCCAAAACGCTTCTCAGTGATAAGTTATTCATTTCAACAATCCTAGAGAAATAAAATAAAAAACGGGAATAAAAATAGATAATTCCTATGATCAATATTCAGCAATCAAAATAAACATGGCCTTTCAAATTTATTTTATCTCCATTATTTTCGCATATTCAACGACCTCATCGGAAGAATACGAATTTATATCTAACATAAATCATAATCCACATTCTACTATCACAATATCTGCCTGGGCTGATTACTATGATAGTAGAACTGGTAGGTCTCCAAACCAATTGCAAAACTGCAATTCTTAGTTGATTGAACCTAGTTCAATCTGATGCCCCTTGACTTTCGTTTCCTTGCTTGGGCTGGTGAAACAAAATCAAGTTGATTTACAACCATCAAGCAGCGACACTATGTGTCCCAATGAAAGTCCCGTTAGATGTAGATCCGAGCAAAAGACTTGGGCCTTAAATACTCATTAGAACGAAATCTCCGGTTTACTTTCAATTTTGATGGAAGGCATCGTTCAACTTAATGAAAATTATATTTTAGTGAGGAACATTTTAAAGGCGGGGTATTAATTGCTTAATCGAGATTCAATCATGTTAATCTACATCACATTTGAGCAATTATTGGGCGCCGCCTTCCCAAACATGATTTCACACGAACTAACACGTATATGAGCGTCGTCTTCCCAAATAATTAATACGGTCCGATATTTATTGGGCGCCGCCTACCCAAACAGTTATAACGCGAACTATAAAAGTGCTAACTAATTAATGAAATAAATAATTAGCCAAGTGAGATTTAATAATTCCTTTTAAAACGAATTTCAAAATCCAATTTTAAATTCAATTTTAAAATCATTAAATTTCAATAATTAATCCAATTAATTATAAATAAAAGTTCAACTTTTATTACTAATTCTTAAAAATAATCTTATTAAATTTTAAAAATTAGATTTTTATGTATTTGTTTGCCAAGGGCTCATGTGCAATTTGTAAAATTTGCACCGGGAGTTCTGTTTGAAATCCAATTTGCAAAACAACCCCTCCCTCATCACTGCCCGAACACCGCCTTCCAATCGGGACAACAGACATCAACAATCCATCAATAGTTTAACCGATTCAATCCAATTTAATCATAAACAGTCAATAGATTACTCAAGTTTTGAATGAGTCCATCTGAAACAAACATCTCACGAGCATCATCCCAAATCAAATTGTACAGATGCATCTGACCAATAGCAATCGGCGCGTGCAAGCGAGTCCCCGCCGCCGCTAGGCGCGCGCGGGCGACTCGATGCTGCAGCTGAGTCACAACGCGTGCAAGGGAGACCCACGACGCCATCTGTGGTCAAACCAGAGACGACAAAAACAGATCAAGAACGGCACGGGGGCTCATCGCGAGTTTCGTCAAACAAGATAGCACGCAACCCCCGTGAATCGACATGAATAAAAAATGAGGAAGCGACGCGGTGGTGTTCCGCCGCGAATCATATGAATTAGGGGTGTAATCAACGAATCGACAATCGAAATGAAGATGCCGCCGCCTAGGACGACGACGTGACCAACGCCGAAGCAAATCGCACTGAACCAGGTCGCGCCGCCGCGGGTATGAACACGCTGTGTTTCGCCCATCGCGGCATCCCACGAGCATTGCGAGCTGCGGCGCGAAGTCACGATGCCCTGCTCTGGACGCGAACACGGCGGAGGATGAAGGTGGGTGGAAGCGGCGGGTTTGTCCAGAAACCCTAATCGAGCGGAGCAGTGAAGGAGACGAAAGGGCCCAAATGGGTTTCTTTATCAAATAAGCATATGAAGATACCCAAAACAAAACAACCCAAAGGGGTGCGGTCTGTTCTAAACAGCCGTGCCCCATAAAAAAAAAATTGTTTCAAAATTTCTTTTTAATTATGCAATTATATAAGAGCCTGAGCTCTGGTACCACTGTTGGAATATAGAGGCACGTAAACACGTAATACATGCGCAGGGAAAAATTACGTTCACCAACAACGAACAATTAGTTGCATAATTAAATACGAGTAAACGTAAACAGAATTCTTATAGCAATTCGTACATGGATTCTTCAACTATGTTATCCACGTAACAGTCGTTTACTAACTCGCACAGATCTGCCAGCGTTGAATCCCCGAGATGAATTTGCTAGGAAAATTCTAACTTAGAGAATTTATGGAGAAATTTGAATTCACGTAATATGAATTAAAATAGGCTATATATATATAGGAGAGGATTAGCTTAAGTCTCAAGCTAACCTAATTAAAAAATAAAATCCCTAATCTTTATTTAAATAAAGATCTTAGATTTATTTCCCACATATATATCTCTACGGATTTAAATTCCATATATGACAGATCTCTAAGATTTGTTTTCATATATATTAAATCCTACAATAATATTCAAATATTATTATTGGGAATTATTATTTAACTAAATCCAATTTAATTAAATATTAATAATAATTAGTTCAAAATTAATCTATTATTAATTACTTCTCCATAAATTAAATATTAAATCTGATTTAACATTTAATCAACCAACTATAATTAGTAAACAATCACTACTTGTTGTGTGACCCATAGGCCCTCATATATCGAGCGATTAGTTAAACTAACGGTCTTAATTGAACCCTAGACAATAAATCGGACATTCTCAATATATGAGGTACGTTGCGAGGAAATGTACAACTACCTGTAACTGAAACATGGACTATTACGATTTTCTCCTTTCATTCGCGAATACTCGATTAAGTCTTTAACATGATGAAGTGTCTATTCAAATAATTTAATCAATTTATCTCTAATCACTAATTGATCACTTATGTCACACTTGGCCACAAAGTCCAAGTTAATGTGCATTGGTCAATGACTTTGATCCAATTATGAAGAGAAGATGAGTATTCTCTCTAAATCCACTTTGAGGAATGAATCCTTTTCTTGGCTCAACTACCACGCACATGCACTTCGTGATGAACCCAATCCAAGCCATATCTACCCATGGAAGGGTGCAAAGCGTCGATCATGGTCAAAAGTTCATCACTCCACACATGTCAAAATGCGATATTAACCTCAAGTAAAAGGAGTATCGCATTGCTCCCACTAACGAGACACCGTAAACACATATAGTGGAACTACATCAAAGCAGGTTTCTACCGGATGGTTATACTAATACCCTCTAAGGTATTTGTGCATCCATCATGAGATATCTAGTATCTCGTAGTAAATGAGATCTTATTACACTCTCTAAGAGTATGATGCAGATCGCACACCAATCTCTATTGCATCATCAATATCCCATTCTTGATGATCCTCGATTGGGGCTATTTGAGAATCATGCTTATGTTATCTGAGTTCTCACTTACTCAATGACAACAGTGACTCAAGGGAACACAAATAAGAACAAATGCAAACAATCAAACATAATACTCTAATAAGTGCAACGCCATATATTTAATATTAAATAAATAATAATATTAAATAAATATTGAATATTATTTGAGCATTATGTCCTTACAATGGATTGTCTCTAGGACACTAACACTAACAAATGGTGCATTATTTAAGTTGCTTAAAGTGTGATTATTTGTATTCTAGTGTGATTTGTTTGCGTGATTTTCCACTTATATATACTTTGATGAGTTAAAAGTCCGTTTGATCTTTTGTTTAAATTTTTAAGTGATTTTAGGCCCTTTTTTAAAGGAATAGAAGTGCTCGAGAAAGGCCCAAACATCAGTCATCATGTTCTGGGCTGATTTTTGCCCACTGCAGCCCATACTGAGGTGTCTAATGTGAGCCAAAATCTGGAGCTTTATGGGCTAGCAGGAGTTAAACTCTTTCCAGCCTAAATTTTAGATATTAAAAGGTCACTCCGGGCTCGGTCTTCAGAGCATGCAGCCGTCGGAGACAGATTGTGTTCATGAAAATCAGATTCTCATGAAGAAAGAAGGAAGACAACAATGGGGAAGAAGATCGTCTTTATCTTTTATTAAGTATTTCTTTTCTAGACTTATGAACTTATTATTCTGTGTTTTTGTTATACCTATTGATATGGGATAAATAAGACCTACTCCATATCAATGAACTAGGAAGTGAGACTTGAATGTCTCACATCGGAGCTATGATAATAAAGTTAGAGCTGAATATCTCTAACTGTTATGGGCTAAATCAGATATATCCCATATCAATGAGTAAAGAAGTGAGACATGGTTGTTTCACTTAACGAAAGCATGACCAGAGTCAGGGTTGATAAACTCTGGCATGTGAAGAATATTACAAACGAGTGTTAAGATTATTTAATAGACATGGAGTGAGCGTACAATCGTTAGAAAGTTAGAAACAACATTTTTTTTTAGAAGTATAAACAATTCAAACAACATAACTATGTCAATAGCAAGGGCGCCTGTCAGATCGTGAGATAATTGAGTGATGATGAGCGAGTGTAAACACCTTCAACCAACTTTAAACCCAAGCCTTCCCCGTAAGCCTATGAGTGCAACCATGAGGAAACACCCAAAACCCGGTAGAGTTAGTAGATTTGGTAGAGCAGACCGAATTATGAGTAGGATTCGACCGAATGATGGTAGGTACAATATGGAAACAATAGCAAAATGTCAAGTAGGAACGGGCTCTGTAGCTTCTACATTGCTAATTTTCCAGAAGAATGGAAATCCAAAGATCTTGGGGACATATTCTCGAAATACGGAAAAGTTAAAGATGTAATGATCCCGAACAAAAGAAACAAAATGGGATGGAGATACGCCTTTGCACGATTTCATGGCGTGTCGTCAAAATGTGAACTCGAAAAAAGCCTCGACAACATCTGGATTGGCAGCTACAATTTTGAGAGCCAACCTGGCTAAATATGTGGAGCAGGTGGTCAAGATGGCAGTGGCAATACAAAAAAGTGGCCGGATTGTGAACCCAGCATTAAGGAAAGAGAATACGACCTTCGTCGATGCACTCAAGAAGGCTAAACCACAATCAAAACCATTAGCCGCGATGGAATTGAATAACCATCCATCTGAAGAGCGGGAGGGGCCAAAATCCAACGATATGACCTAAGTAAGCATCTTTGGCTCATCGAGAAAATATTCTCCCGGAAAAAAGGAATTCGACTGGATGAAGGGTGCAATTGTGGGATCCGCCAGATATCCTGATAGGTGGAAAATTGCAAAAAATGAACTAATCGATCTCGGCTACAAAAACGTCCAGATTAGCCCTATCCCAAGCCATGAATGGCTAATTTTTGGTGCTGATTTATCCGGAAAACCATTGTTCATGGCAGAGGTAGGTGCGTGGCTCAAGGATCACTTAATCGACTGGCACCACTGGAAGATTCAGGATGGAGTATCTAAGAGAACCACTTGAATACAAATCATAGGGATACCAATCAATCTATAGAATGAATCATTTCTGTAGTGGTTATTGGCTGAAGACGGTATCATCGTCAAGGTGGATAGGCGAACAAGGGATAGATAGTGTTTGAAAGCCGCTAGAGTCAAGATAGTGTTCTTAGGAGTCAATCAAAGATGGCGGATGATCTCATTCCGAAACAGCAGCAAGATGTAGGCGAGAATTGGTGCTATTCGCCAGATTTGGAGGAGGTGTCGCAACACTGCAATCTCTGAGTGTGGGTCGGGCCCGCAGCAAAAAGCAATGTTGGGGGAGGTCATGAACAAACAAGAGGCCAAGCAGATGGGAATCGGTTCTCCAATATAGATTTTCACAACAACTGATTCAATCAAGGCGGAAAAGTTTAGAAGAGCCAGACAGAAGAGTAAAGAGATTGCACAAGAAGAGATTAATGAAAAAGAAGTCAAAAGAATGGGCATCTTTCACTGACGGACTCCGTGAATCTGCAAAAAAAAAAAAGAAAAAAAGAGAAGGATTGGAAACAAAACTGGAATTCAACCAGAGGAAAAGAAAACAGTGGAGGAGGGGGCAGAACACATTGTCACCAATATGCAACCGGAGCAGATTTGGTTGCTTGGAAAAAAGCTTGGGGTAATTAATGATGAAAACGAAAGTGTGGTTCTTAGGAGAATTTGAGAAATAGAGAGTTTGGCAAATGAGGGGAAGAACGACGACAAGCCAATTGTTTCCTAATGAAGATTTTGTCCTACAATATTAGAAGGATTGGAGGGAGAATTAAGAAGCAAGAGGGCTCATCGGTAAGTTCTGTCCGAATTTCTTGTGCATACAAGAAACAAAATGTTGTGACCATTCATCCTTTAGTTCTCATTCTGTGTGGGATGACGGGGCAAGGTTGGGGTGGGTAGCTGTTAATTCGGTTGGTCAATCAGGAGGTATGTTGAGTTTATGGAAATGCTGATAAGTTTGAGGTAGGAGATGCATGGGCTATAAAAGGGGTAGTGGGGGTTGAGGGTAAATGGCTAGCATCAGGAAAATTGATTGGGGTTGTTAACATTTATGGACCTAGAGAGTCGAGAGAAAAAAGAAGATTATGGAAAACTTTGGTGGAAAAAATGCAGAATAGTCAAGTAGTGTGTTGGAGTTTGATTGGGGACTTCAATGAGGTGAGGAGTTGCAATGACAGAAAGGGGAGGAACATGTATTTTCTAGGGTCCAATTCAAGAAACTTCGAGGAATTCATTACGGAGGCATGCTTAATCGATGTGGGATTGGTTAGAAGAAAGTTCACATGGCCAAGACTTGATGAGAGATGTTATAGCCATATTGATCGAGCATTAGTGTCTAACGAATGGAGTGCAGAATGAGGATCATGCATATTACAAGGTCTACCTAAAGGTAGCTCAGATCATTGCCCAATTTTCCTTCATTATTGTGATCAGAATTGAGGACCGAAGCCATTTCGTTTCTTCAATATTTGGCTAAAGCACCCTGAGTTAGCCAAATTTGTGGAAGTAAAATGGGCGAGTTATACATGTCAAGGTTGGGGAGCTTTGTGTTTAAAGAAAAGCTAAAACCCCTGAAGAGTGACATCAAAATCTGGAGTGTGGAAAAGTTCGGGGCCATAGAGCAAAAGTTATGAAACACCTCAAATTTAAAAATAACACATAAATGAGCCGAGACATTCACAAATTGGCATAATAACTTAATTAAAGAAACTATGATTAATTAGACGAGATTATTACAAGACAATTTATTGGAAATTACAGCGCAAGACTCGTATCTTAAAAACATTACTACATTCGTCATAAATTACTTGCGCCCGCCTTCTCGCCATGCCTTGCCCAAGCTCCTTTACCTTGTAAATATCAAACTTTGGGGGGATGAGTGTCTGAAATACACCAAGTGAAGACAACATCAATGATCGCATTATTAAAAGACATATGTAATCAATATATAACATTCAAATGTAGCTTGTGAAAACATGCAACATCAGGGAGAGATACTAGCACTCACCTGTCACTCAGCGGCCCGTGTCGACCTCGACCCAATAACAAGGTGGCACATTGGGGAGGGCACATTGGGGAGAGACACTGACACTCACTGGTCACTCAGTGGCCCGTGTCGACCTCAACCAAATGTACGGGCCATTACCCGGCTTGCATACAGTACGGGCCATTACCCAGCTTGCATATTGTACGGGCCATTACCCGGTTTGCACATTGTACGGGCCATTACCCGGCTTGCATATTGTACGGGCCATTAACTGGCTAGCATATTGTACGGGCCATTACCCGACTTGCATATTATGCGGGTCATTGCCCGTCTTAATATATATTACTCACACATACCATTATCTTCGGAATGTTCCAACTCTGCCCCGGGACGACTGAGTGCGTTTCAGGTTGGTTTGAGGACCGTTGGTAAATTAGAGCTAGCCATTTTTAACGTAGGACAAGTTGTCCGAACCGCTATAAATCTTGTGTGCTTTATCTGTTTTATACATATACACACACACACCTGATATTCAAATTTGCATGCATATTATAAGTATGGATCGATTAAGCATCAAGCGGTGATCGTCGATTTAACGCCGCCATCGATCCGCTTTCGAAAAACTTAGAATTTGATTTGATAAACTGGTTTTTCACATGGGTTAATCTTATCTTCCGCGCAATCAGTTAAGCTGATAGACACCGAACTGAGCCGCTCTCAAGCGATCAGTAAGTTGGATATCAGTCCATACTAATTCACTCGCACTCTGATCAGGAAACTTGTTTTTCACACCTGATCTCACGAAAAGTTTCAGAAGTCTATTTACCCCTCCCCTCTAGACTTCTGCCTCACTAAAACCCGTTCGAGACCTACACTTCAAAAAATCTAATTTAGTTAGGCGAGGTGGATTTCTCGTCGTCGTTTTTATTATTCGTCAATTTTTTTATTTTTATACCCGAAAGTTTAATTTATTTAATATTATTTTCTCCAAATATTTTCATTTAGCATCTTATGGTAAAAGCTTATTTAAATACTATATTTCTTAAAATGTTAGCAGTTAGCTCATAATACTCATTCGATTCCCAGAAATAAAATACACGGTCTAAAATCACTAGAAAAAATCTTTAAATTAAATATTCATGTTATTAAGTTCTTTTATTTTATTATTCTTATTAAAATTGGGACGGAGTTTACAAAATCCAGCATTTCATGAAAATCGAAATTTTGAAAAATCATATAATAACATGCATGCTTCGACCAAAATATAAATCAAAAAACATATCTCAAAAGCATAATGAGAATCTTAAACGCATACGAGAATCAAACATAATGGCTTTGATACCATTGTTAGAACAAGATGGTTAGTAATTCATTAACATCTAATCCAGAATTTTCAGCGGAAGAATATCAAACCCGATTGAATTCTACGTACAACTGGATTCTCTTAGTCCGAAACACAACCACGAGAATTGATTCACGAATTGCTTCCATTATTCACAATGTTAAATGACATTTGATATGTATTTATACAGGATATAGATTTCCATATTTCTGTATTCTGTGTTTTTATTACGAGAGAAGATGAGAGCGTATTTGAGAAAAATATTATCCTCAATTTGTATCTCACGGGCTTGAGAAAACAATACGCATATTTTTCTTATATTGGGAGTTATCACTATAACTACCCTCAAATATTATCCACTATCATGTGTGGAAATATTAATAAATAATTAATATTATTTATTTACTTTCAGTTTTAAAACAGTAGTTTTCAACTTAACGGAGCATTTGATTTGATGGTGTCGCCGAAAACCAGTCGAGCACAGTTTTAAAGTTTCGACTTAGCATCTTTGTGCGTAAATTTTGGCAGCATAACATTATGACTTTTTTAAAACAAAAATACAAGCATGAAATTCATTCATCAAAGAACATATAAGTAGTTTGTTTCTACAGATTTTAACAAAATACACTCAGCAACTAAATTATCAAAGAAATAAGAACATCACTTTTACACAAAGGTTGGAATCACGACCTTTGTAGTTTCCATCTGGATTTTGGGCCGAATCTCAAACGATTGTTGATCTTTGATGGTTTGTTGAATGATCAAGGGGTAAAGTAACTGCCGTCTTGAAATAAAATTGTTTGACGGAGGAAACTATTGATTTTTTTGGAGTGAAACTCTCTTACCTTTTCTTGTAGTTAATTTGTGGAGAAAGAAAAGAGTATTGATATGAGTTGGTAATCAAATGGGCAGTGCTTCAGCGTTATTTAGTTGGAGCATATATATATGAATTGATGAAGTAAATGGGGGTATTTATAGGGGGAAGATGGTGATTAAGGTAAAAAAATAAGAGTGAATGGTGGCCATGTATTTTATGTGGCCACAAGTTCATTTTGTTGATATTCATTATATTTTGAATTACTAATACAACACTCTTTCACAAAAATGCGTTTAAAAGTCAACTGTGCTAAGTTTTTTAGGGTGGAGGGAGTACAACTTTTGTTAGCACTCGGTATTTACTAAACATTATATATTATAAAATCGTGATTTCGCTAATTAAAATTTATGGGTTCGTTAAAATTAATTGTTTAGAACTTTTAACGATTAAATCGTCGCGTTCCGAGAAAAAAATTATTTATTTAAAATTTGATTTTTCTTAAATTTCTCAATAATTCTAATTTAGTTAGATAAACTAGATTTTCCGTCGTCGTATTAGTATTCATCATATTTTTAATTTTTATATCAAAAATCTTAATTCGTTGAAAGATTGAACTTTCTCTCTTTGAATTGAAATTAATATTTTTCTTTAATATTTTATGATCAAACTTTAATAAAATATTTTATTATAGTGCTAGGAGTGCTCCCGGTTCAAAGTGCTCGTCGGTTCCCTGAAAAAAATAAAACATTTGAAAACATATACGCTCTAAAATCATTCGAAAAATTCTTAAATCAAATATTTATTTTATTAAGCTAGTGTCTTTTATTATTCTTATTAAAATTGGGATGGGATATTACACAAGGTTTATACATGAACTCTATCAATGTTATGTAAAAAAATTATCACTGTTATGTGCAAAAACTGTCACTGTTATACACAAAACCTTTTATTGTTTATTAATATAACGCATTTTTTAACAATAATAGTTTTTGTGCATAAAAGTCAAGGTTTTTATACATTACAGTAAGAATTTTTATACATAACAATAATACTAAAAAAAATCAAGTTCACGGTAAACTCATGTACTCGTCTTTACACAAGTTTTTGTCATACAACAACAAGTAGACATCGACATTGTACAAATTATGTAATACTTATGTCAAGAGCATTAGTTGACCAATAATTAGAATATCATTTGATATAATATTGTATTTTGTAGAAAATAGTTTGTAAAAATTATCCGATTTCGTTGGATTGGGATACTTGAAGATAAATTTTACAGTAAAGTGTGGATAACTCAAGTGGTTAGAGCTCCATTATTATCTAAGATCTCGAAGCCTTGGATTCGAGATACAGAGAGGCAAAATTTATTCCCTCTTATGGTGGTTCCCCTTGTGGTAGGGTGGTAGTCCCCCTCTTATGGTAATTGCAGTTCTGGTTGCGGTTTCGAAAGGTCCCCCTTTTATAATAGTTGCGGTTCTAGTCTACATTGAGATGAAATGTTGTTACTATGTGAAAAAATTACACTATTAAAGTTTTCAATCATAGGTGACCATACATAGTTAAAATGCATATTCCTCTCTATTGAAATAAGGGGGACTTTCCCATACAATACTAGTTAAAATGGAATGGAGTTGAAAATTTATAAATTTTGTGTGAGTCGAACCGGGTAAATTTTTTTATTTTTTTTAAAGTTTGCGCAAAGGAAAAACAGGAAAATACGTTCCCAATTTGTGTTATTATAAAAAAAAATTTGTATTCCCAATTCTATAAGGGCAAATATGTGTTATTATATGATGATGAAAACAAAAATATATTTTTACTAATTTAATGGTGTAATCGGATGGTTTAAGCTTTACTTAAGGTAATTGGTCACAGATCAGAAGGAGAAGCACATAAAAAAACACAAGGGGAAACGGATGAAATAAAGGATGTGTCGTTTTGTTCATACATTAATACATTTTTTCTCTTTATAGCAACACATTTGTGTGCATATAATAACACACTTCTCAATACATAATATGTATTACTAAAAATACAACGATGTGTTACTTATCATTACACTAACACATACTTGTACTTACAATAAAACATTAATGTTTTTCTAGTAACACAGACCTAGGTGTGAATTTTTTTATTTGCCTTAGAGCGAATTTTTTGTAGTTTTAATCGATATTAATTTTGTATGCAAAAGTTGAACTGTGCAACTGAATTGTACTTTTAATCGATATTAATTCTTTAAAAAAATAATATTAATTGGTTATTATGAGTTGTCTTAGTGAACAATTTTTTTTTTCATTGTACAATATTAGTTGTGCACCAATTACACGATGTTAACTAGTGTACAAGTGTAATACCCCGTCCCAATTTTACTAAGAGTAATAAAAAAAAGCGAACTTAATAAAATAAATATTTGATTTAAGGTTTTTTCTAATGATTTTAGAGCGTGTATATTGGATAAGATTTTATTTTTTCGAATCGGATTTAGTATTTTGAGCAAGAGCACTCCTAGCATTTTAAGAAATGAAATATTTAAATTAAGCTTTTACCATAAGCTATTAGATAAAAATATTCGAAGAAAAGAATATTTAATAAATTAAGAATTTCGATATAAAAATAAAAAATCTAACGAATAATAAAAACAATGACGAAAACTCCTCTTTGTCTAACTAAATTAGAATCTTTGAGAAATTTAAGAAAAATAAATTTTTAATTAAATAATTAAATAAATTATTTTAAATCTCGAACGTGACGATTTAATCGCTAAAATATTTAAACAATTAATTCTAACAAAATCGTGAATTTTCATTAACGAAATTTTTAACTTACAATATAGATATGAGATGAGATTAATACCGAGTAATAATAAAAATCACATTAGGTAAAATATTTTCTTAAAAATCTTCCTAACCACAAAATTTTACTTGGCTCTTAATTGGCCACCTACACCTTCACTATTCAAGTTAGTTTAACTCATGAAATTATCCACCTTCAAATTCATTTAGACATCACACCCTGCTTCTATAAATAAATCCACCCTCAACATCTTCTCCTCTGCTATTTTTCCCAAAGTGCCGAAACTCTGCTGAAATTGATGCAAACTCATCATCATCATTCTTCATCCATCACCATCATCAAGTTTATCATCATCATCGTCAAACTCATCATCATCATCGTTCTCATCATCTTCATTTCCCTATTCAAGTGTTCATTTTGAGGTAATCTTGAAACCCATGAGAAATAAGAAGAACACCTCTCTTATTTCCTCTTATTTCTTCATCTTACATACTTTCCATCTCTTTTTCTTTAAATCAAAGCCAGGATCGTCTTCTCCAAGTAAATACGATACTCCCCGACGTCCTACTTCTCTAAAAAATCCAAGTTCTAGGCTTAACCAAGAAGAAAGCAACAAGAGGTAATTTAACAAACCCGTTTTAAAGTTGTGCTCGTTCGTATAATCGGCGAAGAGATTGAGTGCATAAACGTGATAGAAATTGCTAGCTTAGCACTTCTACATGTTGTTTGAAGTACATACTTCATGCTCGTATTCTTGGTTTACAAAAATTATACCGTTATGCTGCCGAAATTTACGCTCAAAGTTGTCAAGTTGAAACATTAAAAACTGTGCTCGACTGATTTTCAGCTACGCCGTCGAATGCTCTATTGCATTGAAAAATTATTTTAAAACATCTACATACTCCCTTATGTGTGTAGCACATGATCGTAGTCTCGGTATTCAATTTTAGTATCATTACGCTGCTCGTTTTTACGCTCGAACATAGTCACTCAAAAAAAAAAAGGAATTTCTGGAATAAACTGCTACTCAAATTTCAACTACAAACTTTAAAAATAAATTCATATCTTGAGATTTAGAAATCATTTTGAGATAAAACTAGCGGAAATTTAAACTTCATCGAGTGTACTATATTCATATAAAATTTCGTAATTTTTCATCAGGTAGATTCGGAGTTATGATTTTTTTTCAAAAGGATGCGACGTACTGAAACAAAAAAAAAACTGGAATTTTGCTTTCAACAAGAAATTGGTCTCAAGTACCTAACTTTCGTGACGTTTATAACAAACTTTCGTTCATTTTTTTCAACATATTTTCTTGCCAATAAACTTTAGACTACCGGTTTTAAAAGTCCTAAAGTTTCGTGTCGATCAGATTAGCCGTTTGACGGAAATTTTTTTTTGAATATATTTGATTTTTTTCTTTTTTCGCCAAAAAATTGACAATTTATGTTTCGAGCCTTGTCTAGAGCCTATAAACACAGTTAAAATTATTAAAATAATTTATAATGTTCTGGCAACTAAGTTGGTGAGAATCGGATAGCCGAAAATATTTTATTTCGTTTTACCAAAATTAATAGTAAAATTTTGGGACATTAACTTTTCAGAAAATGTCAAAACTGAGAATTGTAACTTTTGAAAACTTATTGGATAGTACTATAATTATTTGGATAATTTTATTTTCTTTCACGAACCTTATGTGTTTCATTTCTCCTTTTGTGCTACAAAATATAAGTCCTTTAGGACTTCTCCTTGAGAAATAATTTCGGGACATCATTAATAAACTCTAATAGCCGTGTTAGTAAAATTTCGATAAATATTACGAGTAAATAAAACTCTAAGAAAAGAGCCTAACATCCTCATTAGACCTACGAATAATTTACTTCAATAAAAAAAATTAATGACGAAAACATGAAAATATTGTGCTAGGTGAAGTGTTGCTCGAATTAATACTCGGACGACTTCCGCGACGCTCGAACTCTCTAAACCGTTTTCAAGTCTTATAACTTTTATTAAAGTTAACGAGGTGGGTGTCATTATTGTATTGCCTTGAATGTTATATGGATTGTTGGTGTATTCTGAACTAAACTAAACAAATATATATAAATCTATAACTAAGAACATAAAAAATAATTAATAAAATAGACAAGCTTATGAACGATATGATATGAGTCTTATGAGATGCATAATATGCGATTTCACGAAGGAGGTGGGAAGATGCAAAAGGGGATTGCACGTGGTAGCTGTTACCAGTGTCCCACATGATAATTATCATGCGATATAGGTTGGAAGCGACAAGGGGATTGCATGTGGTCGGAGCAACCAGTGTCCCAAAATGAATCTAAATGATCCCAATGAAATGATCAAATGATCATGATAAATACATCTTATGAATATCATCAATATTTAAGAAATTAAGCTACTAATAAGATTACCATAAGAAACCAAGCTACTAACGAGTCTACACGAAGACTCGGTACAATCCTCCAAAAATCATCTATGCAAAAGTGTATGAATAATATTTTAATAAATTACCAAGATAATCATATTTCGGCGTACTGTCAATCTGTATAGCAGCGTACAGGATGCCCATAAGCGAGGAGTAACTCACGTCCCCCCCCCCCTCCCCGAATACCATTTCAGGATTTCGACTTCGAGGGGTCAAAGCAGCAGCAGGATTGACACGGAGTTTCCCAAACATTAATAATATTGATGCATATATATACACACTCATATAGAACTCCTGTAAAATAAATGTTTCACTTTTATTATTGGCGAATTTATTCTTATGCCCAGCAACAAACTCTTTTAAAAGTTGCTCGATGATTAAAGTGTATGCTATCTTGTAAACGACAATTTTTATTATAATGCCACAATCTAATTTTAAATAATCGGGCCCGCACTCTTTCGTGATTTATAAATCATTATTAACTACGAAAACTTATATCTTTTACTCAATGCTTTACTTTAAAAAGTTTTTTTTTTTAAATTAGAGTTTTTGGTTACTAAGTGACAACTCGAATCTAGATTGTTAAAGCGATAAGGGCTTCATTCTGGATTTAGGGAGTTATGACAAGAGACTTATCCTTAACTATAATTTCCTGAGGATGCATATCTGAGTTGAAGGAATTTAAGATGAAGTTGTCAATCCCAACAATTATTTTAAGGCAAAGTCTTGTACGCACCAGGTGCACCGTACAATTCAAGTGCATTTTTGAAACATGCAACTTGTTTCACTGAAACGTTTCAATAAAATAAATTGAATGTTTAAAAAATACACTAAATTTTCACGATGCACCTAGTTAAGACCTACTCTTATTTAAAGCTATATTGTAAATAATGTACACAACTATAAAAAAAAAAAAATCACTTGAATATGTTGGGCAAATCTTGAAATTGATTACTAATGTGAATTTGAATGATTTAGTCAACCAATGTGTAAATATGTTGGTTGCACGTTATATTTATTATAATGATGGGAAGATTTAAATATCAATCAACAAATTAAGGCTTTATTTATTTAGTTGAGAGTGGGAGGAAGGTAGGGGTTGTCTTTGACTATATAAAGGGCTGAAAATATACAATCTTGGTATACAAACAAAAAACTTGAATAATCCATATATGTATATATATATATCCACTTTGATCGAAATGGCATTAATGAATAAGGTTGTTATTTTAGTAGCATTGATACTCATGTTTGAAGCAGCAGCAGTGTTGGGTCAAATTGATTGTTGCAAAAAATGTGCTAGCGATCGCAGAGTGTGTATGCTGCAAAGGGCTTGTAACCAGCTGAGTTATAGAGCTTTAATGCCATGCAGAGCACGATGCAGGAGTGCGGAAGTCAATTGTCTTCTAAATATCTGCGTTGATTGTCCCTTCTTACCCTTAAACATAAGAGTTTATCTCCCATGAACCTCCATTATTTCACTCATTCACCCTTGAGAGCCTCCCTCTACTAATTCTCTTGAATCTCTTTTTTGTATTCAATTATATTTTCTCTTGCATCTCTTTTTTGTATTCAATTTCAGCTTCATTATGTAACCATTAATTGCATTTGCATGTAATTCCGTGTAATTTTTTTTCTTTGATTTCCTGGCTCAATCCTTTCTTTTTTATGTTAATGTAAACAATTTCCTTTTCATTACCCTCTTCAAAATATCATTGCTTTCGCTATTCTTCTTTACAAATTTAACTATAATTAAATCATGAATTTATTATTTTAAACCCCTGAGTTTAACTCACAAATTGTTTCGTAACTTTATTTCTAACTTTACTTCTAAATATATAGATTTTATCAAAATACACTCAGAAAAGGTTGGAATCACAACCTTTGTAGTTTCCTCTGGATTTTGGGCGGAATCTCGAACGATTGCTGATCTTTGAAGTTTTGTTGAATGATAAAGGGGTAAAGTATAGCTTCCGTCTGAGTAAAATTCACCCCACAGGACACGGCACCTCACGGTTTTGGTCCCAATAGTATTCAAAAGTGGTCCCGTGGTGAATTTTTTTACACTTTTGGTCCCAATTTTTTTTTATCCTTTTGGTCCCATAGGTTTTCTCCGTCAAGTTTCCTTAACTCTTTTGGTCCCATAGGTTTTCCAGTCAACAGGGGCGCGTGAGTAAGATTTTGCAGGAAAAAATAGAACAATTTTGGTCCCATACGAATTTTTTACCATTTTTCTCTCAAAATTCAATTAAAAAAATGCAATTTCCCAAAATGTTCCTCAAAATGCAGTAACTTCTCAGAAGTTTCCGTTGTAACATCACAGTGGCTCCAAAAGCTTTACTTACTAAAATTGAGGTAGTGCCAATCTCATATTTTCTCGTATATGGTTCTCCATCGCGGTCGCCTAAAATTGTACTAGTGCCAATCTCAAAAATTGTAACATCTCAAATTATAAAGATCACAAAGCTAATATCCGTTGACCAAGTCAAGCACTCCATTAGTCAAGTCTCCAAGTTGGTTTAGTTAGTTAGACGGTTATTTTTCTTCAAGTAATACCTTTCAGTATTACAACTAAAACTGTAAGATATTATATATAGCCTTAGTTGATTCCCTTTGTAATTTATCAATTCATTCGATCAGTCTCCTCTTTCACTTGTAAACAGAATATTCATACTTCAAATCAAGATTATTCTTTTTGATTTCATATTGTTCTTCAGATGGTATCAATTTGAATCGATCTCTGATTTTTATTGTTACGCATTAGGTTTTTCAATCGTTTCGATTGAATTTTTCGATCCGCTTTCTTTTTTATTCAGTTTTGAATCATTCTTTCGTTGTCTCTGATCGGTTTTAGATCATCTTTTATTGAGTTCTACGCTCACTCTGTTTGTGTATATCACGATTTTATGGTTTTTGTTTCTGATTTTGCCCTAGATTGAATTTTTCATCTGAAATGCCCACTTACAACGACGCTTAGTTGAATCTGGTTGAGAATCCCCTCTCACCTTTGGCGCTTTACCCGAATGAAAATCCTACAATTGCCATAGTTATGGAGCCCCTGGACGGTACTAATTTCATCCCTTGGAGTCATGCTGTCAAAAGGGCATTGAGCGTGAAAAACAAAGCCCCGCTCATTGATGGGTCTTTACCCATTCCTGTTGAAGATGATGATCGTATGGTCTATGCTGCGTGGATTCGGGAAAACGACCTTATCCTGATGTGGATGCTCAACTCGATTAAGCCAGAGATCAAGAAAACTCTGGACTAGTTCACTTCTGCCAGAGAGGTTTGGGAAGAGTTTCATGTCAGGTATACTCCCTCTGATGATACTCGCGTTTACTAATTAGAGAAATCTTTAAGCTCTATTTCTAAAGGTTCTCAATCGTTAGTGTCATATTACAATATGTGTAAGGCTTTGTGGGATGAGTGGTTGGGCTTTAGGCCAAACATTGCAAATGTGATGATTGTGAAATTTATGGTGGGTGTGTTTGTAAATTACCTAAGAAGCTTGCTAAGACTCAAGTACTGTTGCAGTCTTCCACATTGTCTTTTCTAAGGTGTACTCGTTGTTACTTCAAGATGACTCTCAGAGAGCTCTCAAATGTGATTCTGTGATTGGGCAGCAGTCTGATTCTGTGGCCATGTTGGCAAGAAATGCAAAGTTTTATAAAGACAAGAAAAAAGCTCTTAAGTGTAGCCATTGTGAAGGACCTGGCCACACCATAGATAGGTCATTGGCTATCCCCCTGGATGGAAAAGTTCTAGGGGTCCTAGAAAGATTGAATGTCAGGGGACTAATGTAAACAATGTGTTGACAAAGGCTGATTCTGCTGATGGCATAGTTTCCAACCCATTGTTCAATCAAGATATGTTTGAACAATTCATGGCATATGCTAAGATGCAGAAGGGTCCTGATGCTACTCACTCAACTGCTAGAGCATTTGTTCAAGGGCATGCTCAAAACCCTCCAGAAACAGGTAGTTCAAGTATACACTCTTGTTTTAATTTCATAACAACTGATAAGTATTCCTGGATTCTGGATACTGGAGCTACTGACCACATGGTTCATAGTTTATATTTGTTTACATCTAAAACCGAACCATCGACATTAAAATAAAATTGCCTAACAATGCAATGGCATTTTGCAATCTTTATTGGAAATATTGTTGAATGAGTTTTTAACCTTGTATAATGTGTTATATGTTGTTGATTTTTCCTTCAACCTTTTGTCCATTTCACATTTAACTAGATACTCTAATTGTACATTGAGTTTTCTTTCCTCACATTGTGTTTTGCAGGACAACAACACACTGAAAGTGATTGGTTCTGCTGAACAAACTGGAGGATTATATTGTTTGAAAGTTGCTCCACCTGTAAAGTTTGTTAACTCTGCTTCACATTGTGTTGATTTTTCTCTATGGCATACTAGACTAGGACATGTTTCTTCTAAGAAACTTTTTCAGATAAAACAGTTACATGTAAACTCTAGTTCTGTGATGAATAAAGTGTGTGATGTTTGTCCCTTAGCTAAACAAAACAAATGTAAATGTATTAAGTAAAACTTGATGAGTTAAGTTATAACTGAATTTCGAGGGCGGAATTTTTAAAAGGTGGGTAGTTTCCAAAGTAGTTATTTATATTCATTCTAGTGACATAGGTCTCACCTATAATACTAATCCTCATGATTAGTAAAGCATTTCCATTTGTTTTTCTTGGCTCGCCTAATGTATAGATTATACTATATTCGACATATTTTCTATTTTACACGTGTTGGTAAGAGGTTATTTAAGTATGGGAGATGAAGAGAAAAACCCTTTTTGAATAGGCCTTTAGGGGTGTGTTATTACCGTTTAGGGGTGTGTTATTACCGTTTCACCATTTTTGCCCTCTTTTGGTGAAAAAAATATTTTTGCCCTTTAGGGGTGTGGTATTACCGTTTGACCCTTACTACCATTTTACTAATTTTAAAGTCAATAATGACTAACCAATTCACTAACCATTGTCCGACCCAATATCCAACCCATTGTCCAACCCTATGTCCAAACCAAAACCCAAGCCTAATGTTGACTAAATTAAAAGTAAAAAAGTAAAAAAAAAAAATTGACATTCACATCACATTTTTGGTATGTTTTATTTCCCGAAGATCGATTTCTTATTTGTCATTTTGTTTGTTGTCGCTTGATCGCTTTCGCCCGTGTTAGCAGTCGGTGTCTTAGCCATTTTTGGCTTCTGTCTCCGTCGCCGTCTTAGCCATCTCCGTCGCCGCCTTAGCCGTCTCCATCGCCGTCATACTCTCATACTCTATAGGGTTAGAGTGTCGTGCGGTGTCTTAGTCATTGCTTTCATCTGTCATAAAGGTAAGTTACTGAAATATGACTCAATTTTTACTCAATTTTTGGAAATTTTGTTGGGTATTTCTATAGTTTGATAATTATTCTGTAAATATTGTTGGGTACTAAATCAATACGAACATAGAATACATTTCATTGTTCAATTTATGAAATTTGGTATTGAAGATGAAGTTGGAATTTGTTGTTTTAATTTATTTGATAATGACGTTGAATTTTGGTGTAATTTTTTTGTATTTGATGCTTATTATAAGTTTGCTTGGTTGATTGTATTGTTGCACGTTGGCACTAAGCTATATTGTTCAATTAAAGCTAGCTATATTGTTCAGATTATTAGATGACCTTTTTTGCAAAATTTGTCAATATTCTTTTAAGTTGTTCCATACTTTGTAATCTACAGGATAATGTGTAGATATGGCATGTATCTTTGAAGTCGAAGTGTTTGATGGCGAAATGTATGCACTGTCGGACCTTAACCTCTTAAAATTAGTTAGTAAACATCTAAAGGGTGAAAACATAAAAAAGTTTGAACTATCATGTTTTGGTCAGTTTTTGAAGTTGAGGCATATGATATTTCAAGATCAACTATACCTCCATCTCCTTTTTAATCAAGATTCATCTACTTCAAGAAAAGAGATTTTGTTTGATCTTTATAACCGAAAGGCAGAATTCGGTCCTAGAGAGTTCGCCCTTGTTACTTGTTTAAAATTTGGGGGGATACCGGGCTTACCCTCAAGTTCTGAATTGTACAATAAACTATTCAAACAAGGGAAAAAAGGGCTTGAATTGAACGATATAAAGAATGCCTTTGTCAATTCTAATGGCGAGTCGGAAGATAGTTTGAAATTGGCTTTATTGTTGATCGTGTACGGGTTGCTTGGTGTAAAACAGAAAAAGAATGATAAAATTGACATGCAGTACTTCCATATTGTTGATGATCTTCAACAATTCAACCAATTTCCGTGGGGGAGAGTTGCTTTTGAATTGTTGGTAGATGACTTGCGTGTCAATGTTATCAAATTTAAAACTCATTCCGATTCTTCAGATGTTGAAAGATGTAAAAACAAACGAAGAAAAAGAGGTAGACCTGTGAAGAAAGGAAGGCCACGACCCTATTATGTAAATGGCTTTGTACATGCTCTACAGTGTTGGGCGTTTGAAGCATTCCCCTTAGTTGGGAGTTGTTGTGGTTCCCGTATTGAAATAGTAGATGACCACCATTGTTATCCCAGAATGGTGTTTTGGGATTCTTTCGTCTTATCAGATAGTTTCAAGAACTTGAAGGAGAACATTTTGAACGACCCCATAAAAGCTCAGATTTTTGCTGACAATGTAAGTAAGCCTTTCTCCCTCATATTCAAGAACACAGTGAAATTTAATTGATTTGTTACAACATATTAATTTGTGTAATAATTTTGAACAGAATATTGTATTTGGAAGATTGATACCCTTGGAGTGGGAGAAGAATTCTTTGGCATTTTTAAGTGTTGTTGAGTGGGAAGAGAAGATATGCCTTCATCCAAAGCCAAGCGAAAGGGAGCAAAAGCTGGAGACTTTAGTTGATGAACATGGTTTGAAGAATTATGTAAGGAGGGTAATGAAGATAATATTCCTGGATGCAGCACCAATCCTCCAATGCCAAGCGAAAGGGAGCAAAAGCTGGAGACTTTAGTTGATGAACATGGTTTTGAAGAATTATCTAAAGAGACTAATGAAGCTAATATTCCTGGATGCAGCACAATCCAGAAGTAACAAACTCATTTGTTCCCGGTTGCAGCACCAAATTAGCAGAGGAAGACTCGTTTATGGAGTTTGTGAAGCAATAATTTTGCAATCTAAATTCGTCATTAAAAAAAATAGAGGATACACAAAAGAAACATGAAATGATATTAACATCCTTGATGAAGATGAAGCAGCGTGGATGTCAAATATCATCCGACAGAGTGGGTGTTGAAGAGGTTTGAATTGAATTTACTATAACCATGTGTTAACATCTCTTTTTTTATAAGAAATTTAAATGATTACTGTTTTGTTTATATTTCAGTGTACTCCGTCTGGTGGTCAAGGTTTGGGAAAAAATGATAATACAACTGTTGAATGCGTTGAAGATATGACAACAGCGGCAAGTCAAATTCTCATAATATATGAAATAGTGAATACAATACTTATTATTTTTTTAATTAATATTATTTTGTAATAGCAGGATAATAAATTATTTGAAGAACGTGGTTGCGGTGTTGAAGATATGAACTGTACGAAACAAAGAGAAGGTCCTCTTGAGGTATGTCATTTTTGTTGATACGACGGTGTAGTTACCTTGAAAATTATATAATCAGAGAAAAAAAAATTCTTGCAACATAAATGTTTTAGTTTTAGGTTGTAGTCGAGGAAGATGTTGTAAATAGTGTCAAAGATCAACGATTGGAGAATGAAGAAGTGGAAAAAATAACATTCTAGTTGGTGGTTCGGTCGAAGTCCCAAAACGACCGAAATGAAGGTTAAAGCCGAGTCGTGCTGTACAATCACCATACACTATTGTCAATCGACACAATGGAAAGAGGTTTAAAGTTTCTGTGAAAAAACCGTTTATAAATGAAATTGAGCGTTATGGTGACCCATTTAGTCCATACTCGAAAGACATACTAGACCAATTTTATAGGTGGTTCCGTCTAAATTATAATCCCAAAACCAAAACCGAAATGATTCCTCGTCTTCCTTTGGAACAAGCCGATTATGTTGATGTTGCATTCTTTATACCTCTAAAAAATCCAAGAGGATGGCTTACAAGAGAGGTAATAAATAATTTTTAATCAGAATATTGTGTGCTTATACTTTATATTGTTTTTATCAGAATATTGATGTTCTTATGAATATGAGACTCTAGAAGGCCAAGAAATACCCTGATCTATTTGAAGGTTGTTGGACCTGTGTTGGTGTACATTTCTGGGTAAGTTTTGAGTTATGAAGTTTTGTCAATTGCTCCCAGTCATATTTTTTGTTATATGTGTTATGTTTGTTTGCAGAATATGTTGACAGGGATATATCCCGAGTGTCAAAAGGCTACTGACAAACAGATGGATTGGGATTGGAATGTGAAAGGAAAAACAATTATGAAATATGTGTATGGTAGTTTACCGATTGATGGGCCATCATTGCCATGGTGGAAAGCTAAGAGTGTTTATGGTGTTGCCCATATAAATGGAGATCATTGGGTTTTTTACGAGATTAATCCATTAGAGAATCATGTGTCTGTTTATGATCCACTTCCTGGTTATGGTGGATGTCCAATTGAAAAGTTTGAGCAAGTGCTGAAAATGCTACCTTCGTTGTGCACTCAAGGAAGAAAATCTATTGGAACAGTGGGTGAGAGTGGTAATATTTGTGAGTGGACGATTGATAGAGTAAATGATGCCCCTCGTCAGTACAACACAATCTACTGTGGTGTTATGTGCATCAAGTACTTTGAGTACACGATAACCTGTCGCAATGTCACTGAAATTGATCCTTCAAAAGGGTCAAGTTTTCGATTGGATATGTGTTGTGACATATATAAACATTCAAATGTGATGGAGAAACCCGTGTGTATGAAGGCTACAGATGTATAGTCCCAAATTTGATATTTTGACCGATTAGGGGTTCACATGTTTTTAACATATCATTTGTTTATGCTACATTTTAATGGTTTGTAACGTCCGAATAGTAAATTCTGTGTATGAAAGCAGTTTAGGGTTTTAAGTCCTTGACAATATTCTTTGTTTGTGTTGTTAAACTAGTTGGCAAAAAGTTGGCAAAACATATCTAAGTCTAACATAATCATAAGAACTCTTTATTTATATCAAAAGACTTTTATTCGTACATATTAATAAGAAAATAATGGGTTGGTCCATTAAATATATTTTATCTTCAGGTTGGCACAGAGTTGGATGATAAATTGAAAACAGTTGGCATCCATTACCATAAAAGTAAATTTTAAAAAAAATGAATATTAGTTACAAGACCCTTAACAGTATTAATTACGATATTAGAGAGTTGGCTTGGATATACATTATAAATTAGTTGGGAAGCAAAATATAAGAACTATTTATTGAAATGAATAAAGGTTTTTAGTTGATACAAGTGTTTGCAGTGTTTAGTTGATCAAGTAAATAGAAGTTCGAGTTGGAAACGAACTTGTCATAGAGTTCACGCACAAATTAAATGCATCAATTAATAAAAAATTAAAGGCAGCCGAATTTAAACACACGAGATGAATTAATAAAGTTAACCATACAAAATTTAATATACAAACTAAAACAAAATACAAAATATTAAAACATAATTAAAAACTTAAAATTGTTCAGGATAACATAAATAAAAACAAAATATAAATAAGCAAAATAAAACTTCAACTGCCATCCCCTTTTCAGCATCACCTAGCATCACCTAGTCCTTGGATTTCTCAGATTCAACGTCAACCTAGTTCAAGTTTTCATTCGCTGCATCTGAAAAGAAATATTTACTCAGACCGTTTACAGATTATTGTAAGGTATTAAAAGAACAATATCTGACGGGTTCTAATCGAACTTATGAAAGCAGATACAATATAATTTGAGATTACAAACCTTGTTCACCTTCCCCAAACAGTTCATCATAATCT
Organism: Stenogyne calaminthoides; assembly: GCA_037126765.1. Classification (NCBI taxonomy): domain Eukaryota; kingdom Viridiplantae; phylum Streptophyta; class Magnoliopsida; order Lamiales; family Lamiaceae; genus Stenogyne; species Stenogyne calaminthoides. The sequence goes on from JBBCBC010000029.1 coordinate 15,570,298, forward strand.
GGACCAGGAGAATTTTGTCAGTTATCCATAGATTTATCTAGCCAGTCATCAAGGTACATTGCAAGTGCAAGGTGTTTTGGCTTGACTTTCGCTGTACTTTTGCTTCCAAAACTGCCTGTTGCCCTTGCGTGTTGGGCCAGATGATCGAATTCATAGACCTGTTTTTTCCTTCCTTTACAAAAGGGGCATGTGAACTTTCTAGTCTTGTTTTTAATGTTGTACTTCCCCATACCGAACTGCTCATATGTTTTCCTTTTGTAATCCCTGATTTTAGAATCACTAATTTCAGAATCTGAACCGCTTGATGCCATCTGAGCATAAAATAACAGACATAAATGTTAGGATTTTAACATATTTTTGTAAAATAGGGGGTTTTGTCCAAAATTGAATTGGCAAAAACATATATTTAAAAAATATAACTTGTGATTCCAAAGATTAGACGTACTAATCGTATTAATGTTTTCGGAGAAGAAATCCCTTGTTGAAATTGCCTTGGAAAGACTTTAGAAGTACTAACCGATTTTTTAAGCAAAGTAGAAGAAGTAGTGGTGGAGGAAGAAGAATACGATAGACATAATATAAAGTCGGAATCCAAGAGTCATGTCCATTCAGACTTGACCGTCAGAATAGCGGAATTCGAAGAGCTGTATTTTTTCAGTTTTTCCAGCCGTATTAATTATGAATTTTGAACGGGGGGCCTTAACCCTAAATGAATCGGTGCTCTATCCAAAATAGGAACATGGAAATACTGGATCGGCCCAAATTAATTAAAACCTGTTATTTTTAATTTTCTATTGAATATTAAATGACACTTAAATAAAGTAATTTTAATTGTTCATATGTTAATTTATATTTTTAGTCATACATGTTTAATTACATGTTTTTATTATCCATGAATTTTTGGGCAATGTGGTGTGTGTTTTGTTATATTGGGCCTATTGGACTGTGTGGTCAGTGTGTTATTCAATTGAGCCTTTTGGGCTTTGTTGTTTATTTATTTTATAAATAAAAATCATTTACGTCTCCATGAATGATACTTGTTTTATGAGTTGGAAATAAAATTTAAACGAGTTGGAATCGAGTTGGCATTATCGGTTTTTTAAAATATATATTTTATTACTATTTTTATGTAGATGTAGATAAATTACAATAAATAAACTAAAGATATATATAAGAAGACCTTAATATTATTTGTTGTGTTGTTATAAAAATTATTTGAAAAATGCATTACATATATTAAACTTAACATCTATCTTTAATTAACATAAATCACATATGTTGGGATATTTTAGTTTTGATGAATTATGCCAAAACATTATCAACTTGTGTTATTGAAGCTGATTTACAGATAACAAGTTGAGGGGGAACGAAAGAACAAATTGAGGGGAACTCACTTAAATCGGAAGAAGATGATCGAGATCGACGAGGTCAGAGATTTAGACCGATCGAGATCAGATGAGTTAGATGAGTTCGGAGTTAACTGATGAGTTGTGCAAAATCAGAAGAGAAGATAAGCTAAGCCAGCTGATCAAAAGAATCAGAAGGTCAAAAGATCAGATAATCAGAAGAACAGTCAAGCTGATATGGTGATCAGAAGAACATATAAGCCGATCGAAGAAACCGACGGTAAGATCGTAAGAGAAGGTTGCAGATCGGAAGAGGAGCAAATGAGACCGACGAGATCGACGTGATCGAGATCGAGATATGAAGATGAGCGGATGATCAAGATCGACGTGATTGAGATCGGATCGATAAACCCGATATGCTAACTCGATGTCTTGACCGATGCTATCCCGAGATGCCGAATCGAAGATATGATGATCCGATCACGATTTGATCGATCGCAAAGAAGAAATCGATCTTCGAGTCAAAGTAACCTAAAGGTCAGGATGTCTCAATTCAGAGAACTGAATTCAATCAGCCTGAGTGTCAGTATGCTTCGACGACAAGGTCCGGCCAAGAGAAGTAAATTTGAATCAAGTAACTCAAGGCTCGGACATAATCAAGACACTGAGACTCAGAGAATCCTGAATGATTCCAAGGCGAGGAATCTGAGGAATATAGCCGTTAGAATCAGCTAACGTGGACCAATGAGAGGAAGACAACCGACTGGAAAAGTCGCAAGAAGAAGTTAATAGAATAGTATGGATTTGAATGTGACTCCATCCAACGGTAACATTCAAATCCACACTATAAATACAAGATCTTCCTTCATTATTAAGTGTGGAGAATATGCAAAAGATGCCACAGAGCCAAGAGCCTTATATTCAAGCATTCCCACCATAGAACACAAGTCCTTAGATATACAAATATGTTCAAGAGTGTTCTAGAACCCAATCTAAGCAACCCACGATATATCCTAAGCTTAGAGAGATTTTCCCATCCTTAGCATTGAGGCTAAACAAATGTAAGGGAAAATCTCAACCTAGTTGGAAACCAAACAAACCTTACCCAAATCAGTCGGTTAAGTTTGTAGGTGAGTGTGAACTCGGTAAACATCTAGCAATCCCGAAAGGGAGGGTAGGCAATCCCGAGTGAGGGTGATAAGTCCAGTTTGAAGGAATTTCCCTAGGAACCGGGAGAGTGGATGTAGGAGCTTGAGTCTCCGAACCACTACACTTTGTTGTGTTGTTTACTACTTTATGTTATTATATTGTCATACACATTCGTTTATAAGCATAACACAACACATGAGCTTAAAAATGAAAAATTTGTAATCACTATGCCCTCACCCCTGTTTTATATGCACTGAACTGAAATGTTTGCTTCCGCACGCGCAAAATGGGTATTCCCATCGGGACCATCAACATACTACATTAGTAACAATATGTACACAGTTTTTATAAACAAATTTGACCTACTACATCATTCATTACAATGTCTACATAATGGTCTTTTGAGAATGACAAATTTGTACTTGTAACATGTAAGCTTTTTGTAAGAACTGTTCATGCATGTGTATGTAAATTGATTATACAATGCAAACTTTATGTGAGTTGTCTATAATATATTAGAAAAGTTGAAAATCTACTTTTTTTGCAACTGTCTATAAGTACAAAGAAGATGTTAGCATATAATATTTGTTTTCAATAGTTTCTACTTTCTATTGCCTGGAAAAATATGTCAACATATAATCAAACCCATTATTTTTACAAAACTCCAGATAATGAAATTATTTGGACCGAAGAAGAAATAATAAGTTTAATTTCTTCACTTGTTGGGCAGAAAAAAAGAGGGTTGTGGCACTATAATTCCCTCAATCATTTCGAAGGTATCGACGTTGCTCGTTTGTACCTAAAAGATGTTTACAATAAGATTTACGAGGTTGATGAAGTTGTCGATCGTGTTAGACATTTCGTTTTCGATACAATCTTTTTGAACATATGATAAATACTCCTGAAGTTTATTGTGATAAACAAGCCAACAAGCTTACTGCGGATGAATTTCAATGGAATATATGGTTTTCGGTGAGATATTGCTTATAGTGTTATGGATTATATTGTTTTATAATAACTTTCACACTGTTTAATAATTATATTGCATAACTAACACTGTTTTTTTTCCTTTAGAATAATTTTGCATCAAGAGCTTATTTTGAACAAGGAGAGCTGTTGTAGGATGTTCTTAAATTTTTGTTTGAAGGTACAGTGGATGAGGATGAAGATCATCGTAAGGTTTTTCCGGCAGAAGATTTTATTGATTTTAATGACTCCTATGTCTTTTCTGATGAGATAAGAACTGCACTTTCTTATTACCTTGAGAATTTAAAAAAAAAGGGCAATGGTCTTATGTTGATCAGTCCAAGGGTATCAAAGTAGCTCGTGATTACATAAATCATTCGCAAGGTAAAAGGTATTCCGTGAAAGAAATAGAATATTGCATATCAGACTTACGAAATTGTATAATGGTGTTTGAAATAATGATAAATTGGCCTGGAGTGGAATGTGTTAGAGAAAAGCACTATGTGTATGCACCAGATGAGGTTTGGAATCAATGGAATGAGGTAAATAGTTTTGTTGTGTTTGTATTGTGTTTTAATTTATTAATGGAATCACTAAATATTTTTATTTTTTTATTTATGTAGGAACTTCCAATGGCTCTCCACTACCGAAAATATGCAAACATTGAATATTATGTGCTGAAGTATTTGTTTGAAGGGACATACTAATTGTTCAACTTATGTTTTAATTATATTGTATTTCACTATTGTGTTGTTTAATACTATATTGTTTATTTTATGTCTTAAGTTGATGTGTGTTGTATATGTGTTTACAACTATGTGTTTTGTAATGATGTGTTTGATTTGACAATGGATATCAATGCATCATGAAGTACTTTATCTAATACCAAAAAGTTGGCCGATTTGGAGAAAGGATTTTGTCATTGACACATCTTTTCAAATGTGCTCAACTTGTATCTATAAATAAGCTACTTTTCAGTAGCTTTCCACAAGCATGAAAATTGAAAGATAACTTGTGTGCATATGAATCTATATATATGGGAGGTGACTTTAAAATTTTTCGAATGTGTTATGCAGATTTGCTTAAGTATGTATGACAGTTAATATGAAAGCAATAAGAATACACGTATTTTTATAGTGGTTCAGACTAACTTGTCCTACATCCACTCTTCCCTTCATTGGGCACCAACTTAACCAACAAACATTTATGGAGCTCTCACTCAACGGGACTTATCACCCTCACGGGATCGCCTATAGATGTTTAATGAGTTCTCACTCTCTCGGGACTTATCTCCCTCACGGGATTGCCTACGGAACTTATCTCCCTCACGGGATTGCCTACCCTCCCTTACGGAATTGCTTCTTAACTACCTCACTTAACCACTAATTTTCTCTCTCAAGAAAGGGTATGGGTTTAGTGTTATTTCCAACTAGGTGAGATTTTCCCTTACATTGTTTTAGCCTTTAAGCTAAGGTTAGGAAAATCTCTCTAAGCTTAGGATATTACATTTATGCTTAGAAATAATGAAGAACACTCTTGGGTAAATTTGGATATTTAATGCTCTGTGTTCTTGAATGGAGATGTTTGAATATTTGGCTTTAATCTTCATTTTGCAGCATCCTCCATTATCTTCTTTTGAAGATAGTGAAATGTATTTATAGTGTGGATTTGAATATTACCGTTGGAGAGTAAATTCAATTCATACGAATAGTCCTCCAGCTTTTCTTTGTCCTTTTGCACTTTTGCTTGCAGCTTTATGTCACATCAATAAATGTGTTGTCATCTTCTCATTGGACAGCTTTTTGTGTGACTAACGGATCTGATTTCAGCTCGCCTGATTTCTGGTATGCAGATTTCTGGTCTGCAGAAATCTGGTCGCCTGATCTGATCAGCACAGCATCAGGTCAGCACAGCATCAGGCTAGCTGCATCAGGTCAGCTTCATCAGGTCAGCTCATCAGGTCAGCAACATCAGGTCAGCTGCATCAGGTCAGCACCATCAGCTCAGCAGCACCAGGTCAGTAGCACCAGATCAGCAGCATCAGGTCAGCTGCATCAAGTCAGCAGCATCAGGCCAGCAGCACCAGACCAGCAGCATCAGGCCAGCAGCACCAGGTCAGCAGCATTAGGTCAGCAGCATCAGGTCAACTCATCAGGTCAGCAGCATCAGGTCAGCTGCATCAGGTTAGCAGCATCAGGTCAGCAGCACCAGGTCAGCAACATCAGCACTGCATCAGCTACTGCAGCAGCACAAACTAGCATTGTTTCTTCTTGTTCCCCCTCAACTTGTTATCTGTAGATTAACTTAAATAACACAAGGTGATAATGTTTTGGCATAATTCATCAAAAGTAAAATATCCCAACAATTTCCCCCTTTTTGATAATGACGTCAAAACTAATTAACAACAAAAAAAACATACGAGAAAAATAGTTTTAGTTAAACAAGTGAAATAATGAAGAACATTTGATGCATTAAAAGAAATTATGAGAAGATGATTGTCAACCTCCATGAATTTTATAAATAATATGCATTTTAAACTAAATGGGTTTTTAACAAAACAGATCAGTTCAGGTGTTCACATTAAAATCTAGTGAACTTTTGAACCCCTACTCTGATACCACTTGTTGGTCCCGAAAAACCCGATTTAAAACTCGTAAAATCTCAATGAAAGGTGACTTTAAAATTTTTCGAATGTGTTTTGCAGATTTGCTAAAGTATGTATTACAGTTAATATGAAAGTAAATAAGAACACACATATTTTTATAGGGGCACCAACTTAACCAATAGATATTTATGGAGCTCTCACTCAATAGGACTTATCACCCTCACGGGATCACCTATAGATGTTTAATGAGTTCTCACTCTCTCAGGACTTATCTCCCTCACGGGATTGCCTACGGGACTTATCTCCCTCACGGGATTGCCTACCCTCCCTTACGGGATTGCTTCTTAACTACCTTACTTAACCACTAATTTTCTCTCTCAAGAAAGGGTATGGGTTTGGTGTTATTTCCAACTAGGTGAAATTTTTCCTTACATTGTTTTAGCCTTTAAGCTAAGGTTGGAAAAATCTCTCTAAGCTTAGGATATTGCATTTATGCTTAGAATTAATGAAGAACTCTCTTGGGTAAATTTGGATATTTAATGTTCTGTGTTCTTGAATGGAGATGCTTGAATATTTGGCTTTAATCTTCACTTTGCAGCATCCTCTATTATCTTCTTTTGAAGATAGTGCAATGTATTTATAGTGTGGATTTGAATATTACCGTTGGAGAGTAAATTCAAATCCATACTAATAGTCTTCGAGCTTTTCTCTATCCTTTTGCACTTTTGCTTGCAGCTTTATGTCACATCAATAAATGTGTTGTCATCTTCTCATTCGATGACTTTTGTGTGACTAACGGGGTCCGATTTCAAATTACCGATTTACGGTATGTAGATTTCTGGTCCCCGATGTCGGTCGTCAAGACAAAGATCGTCGTGAAAGATCGGTCACTCATCGGTCAAGAAAGATCGTCAAGAACATCGGTCAAGAAGATTGGTCAATTTGATCAAGACCTTTGATTAGGCTAAGATCATCACAAATCAAGATCGCTTCTTCTTGTTCTCCCTCAACTTGTTATCTAGATTAACTTAAATAACACAAGTTGATAATGTTTTGGCATAATTCATCAAAACTAAAATATCCCAACATATATACAACAACGAAATATAATAGTAATATATATAATAATATGCAATTACTACTATGTACTGTAATAAATAATGTGCAAAATTTTTAAATCTCAATAAATATTAGTCAATCAATATATCTACATACACACCTAACCAAAAGCCATTAAATTAAATGTTTGATTAACATCTATAAAATCGAAATGTTTGACACAATTTTTTTCAAGTCCTAAAATTCATTTTTAGTTCAACAAAATATGGAATATCCTAATGTAGATCAAGATTCATATTTTTATGATCTAGTATGGTTAAAAGAAATCACTGAGGCTCTTGTAAGTGGTCTTGTTGTACTAAAAAAAGGGAATGTGGCAATGGAAGTCGGCTCTTCACAAGGAAGGCATCTTTCTATGTCACGATTATATAAGAGATGTGTACCGAAAAAATTACGAGTTACGTGAAATAGGTTCTCATATTAACTCTCTTCGAGAACGGTTTAAGGCGTTCGAGTACGTTACTAATTTTCCTGTATTAGAGTGCGACGACGAATTCATTTACGCAGATTTGGAACATTGGCATTTGTTTATTGATGTAACACCATTTTTTTATTTTCGCTAATATGATATAAGATATAATCAAAATACACTTTCTATAGTAATACAGACAACATTATGCTGTATTAAACACTTTTTTTTGTTTTTTTTTTTTACTTCGCGCATTCACAACAAGTCATGTATTTTATTATTGTACATTATGAAATTATAAGTTATAACACATTATCCATGATTTAGGTAGCTCTTATGGCAGCAACTTATTATTGGACTGGAAGTGATCCCTTGCATCATCAACTAAAGTTCTTGTTTAGTGACACTAGTGATGAGGGAGATGAAAAGTATGACATTGAGTTGGCACATCCAATGAAAAAAAAATTAACTGATTAAGCAGGTGATAATTTACAATGTTAAATATTATGATTCAATTTACAATATATGGGCCACTTAAGGTTTTTACATGTTACTTTATGTAATATGAGTTTTCCAATCACCATATAATATATTATGTTGTATTTTATATGTCTTTGGTAGTAGTATGTTGGAGTATTATGTTGTAACTTGTACTAGTAATGTTTATTTACTCTTCGGATGATATAAATATTAAGATGTTGACCTGTTGACCTTTACTCATTCAGGTTTCTAAATCAAATATTTATACTCATGTAATTTATTCATTACCACTAACTAAATTAATAGACAATTTATTCACATACTTATTCACATACTTATTTGCACTTGAAGTTTAACACAGATCCAAAATACATTAAAAAAACACACGAATACTCCATACACAAATTGGGGACACATAATAATAATTTTAAAATACACAATTTTTCATGTATATTAAAAACATAGAAGTGACCCTAATAGCATAAATCGATCTATTAACAACAAAACATTGCAAAATTAAAAAGAGAACATACATACTTTGATTCAAATCCAGAACTCCTCCTCCATTTTGATTGATTTGTCATGCCTTTCCACTTGAAGGTGCAAGCGCCTTTTGTCCATGAAATCCCACGAGAAGTGAAGGATGTCACCTTGTCCTTTCATCAAGTTATCAACCACCTCATTCCATCCGTGGTTGAATCTACCTAAGTCCTTGCCGCTCTTGATTTCGTGATACTCATAAATACAAGATCCACATGTTATACCCGAGTTACCATTTTCAATTGAGAATTATTTTTCCCTTTTCCAAACCAATCTAAAGCAACCGATGGCAGGTTCTATATTCATTCAAAAAATATGAAACAAAATGGAATTAACACATAACAAAAATACTATAGACTAATTTAAAAAAATGTACGAAATGAACTCTAAATATAAAATACCAAACGATGGTGGAACTCCGTTCTTCTGCAAATAACCTTAAAAGACCTTTGATCATCATCGTCGGAATCGGTTTGTTGGTGATTTTTCCTAACTGCAGATCTAGTAATGGAAAATGTGAAACTGAATCAATGAAGTTGATAAAAAGTAGATGAAAATGAGAGGTATTAGATGTTGTTGGAAACTGTGATAAAGTAGAAGTTATAATTTTGAAGTGTGAAAATGTAAAACTGAAGGAAATAAAAAAAGTGAAGGCAATAAAATGTAATTTAGGACACATGTCATCGGTAAAATGTAGTGATGACTGATGAGTATTAAACAATAATATTTTTTTAAAAGGAAATTGAAGGACACATGTCACCGGTAGTTTACAAATTAAGGACACATGTAAGTGGTAGTGTTACCAAATGTTGATATTTGTTATACATGTTTTGAATATTTATTTTCATATTTATAAAAATTAATCTGTTTTAATAATTGCAGATAGCCTTGGAAGTTGGACAATGTTACTATGTTGATTAAATATTAACGTGTTTTAATAATTGTCTTTATTTTCATATTTATTTTTATGATGTTAATAATAATGTGTTTTATTTTCATATTTATTTTTTCAATGTTGATTAAATATTGCAAATTGCATTCAAACTTTTATTAATTAATATTTTGAGCAATTGACATTTAAACAGATACATATATACACACTCACAATTGAAATTTTTCGAGAAAACACAATCTGTCGACGTTTCAAAATATTTGATATTTTATCGACGCTGATATTTTTCCGAAAAAATCAATTTCTGTGTTGTCTTGGGGATGAAAAATTCATCCCCTATTTATAATAAGGGGGGGATGAAAATTTTAGGTCAGTTGCGTCATTGGGAAATTTCCTTGCTTCTTCTCCAAGAAACAATCTTGAATATATCCAATATATTCTATTTCCCAAAATATCTCCCAACAAAATCTTCTCCTCCTTATGTTATGGGATTTTCGAAAATTTCCTAATAAATAGCCAAATGGGAGATTTCTTGAATTTAATGAGATAATCTTGTATTCCAAGAATACTTATCTTCATTCCATAACAAAATTCAAAGAAAATCTTTCTCCCTCTTTTATTTATTATTTTCGAAAAAAATGGAAAATTAGGCAACAATAATTTATTTTATTTTAAACACATTTTTCAGTTATTGGACTTTATGTTTGGGCTACTTGAGGGGCCTTTAGGAGAATTAAGATTGGACCTTCTAATGGGCTTTGAATATATAATATTGAGCCATAATATTATTCAAGTCCATAAATATTAATTAATCCCACTACATAATTAATATTGCACTATCCATCTTAACCCATATTACTGTTAATATGGCTCCCGATTATTATACCCGTGTTTAAGATTATCTAGCCATTAATTAATTCAAGCCACTGAAATAGCTTTCCATTAATTAATATCTTTTGTCCTTGGTCAAGGAATGGTTCAACATTATTATCCATACCGGAAACTAATTCCACTTGCAATATTTGGTATGATAAATCTTATGAACCTCCCAAGGGTGCAAATCGAACAAGCGTACTTGCACACGATTCTTCGTATTAAATCTTAGCAATCGTATGTGACCAATAATATTTCCCAAGATATAAAGTATTGATTCTCATTGATTCTCTACCCGTCATAAGTCAAAGCAATGATTACTAACCACACACGATCCTATTTAAGGGTCGAAGATTAAGAAATAACGAACCACTGAGGTCTAATTCTTCCTAGTTCAGTGCTGAAGAATTTATCCTCCTGTAGGTCCTATTCAGTGCATCAGTCATGCACTAGTGTAATCTCTTGGTCAAGACAAGTCAATCTGTGCCTTACACTTCAACCTTTCACGATGGATTGTTCATTTCCATCGAGGTCGTGAACAACGTACTTTTAGTTACAAGGAACTGTTAATTTAATCTTCTGTGATCTGGTATCACTAAATTAACTACAATGTAACGTACTATTTATTGAACAGTTATGCAGTAAATATATGTAACATTCAATGATATTTAAAGCATCTGTGATAAATAATTTATTTCAGTAAATAAGACAGAAATTCAGTTTGGTTATACAAAGTAAAAGCATACTTTCTAGTATAACCCCAACATTGGATTGGGTTCATCAAGAAATGCATGTGCGTGGTAGTTGAGCCAAAAAAAGGATTCATTCCTCAAAGTGGATTTAGAGAGAACATTCATCTTCTCATCATAATTGGATCAAAGTCATTGGCCAATGCACGTCAACTTGGACTTTGTGGCCAAGTGTAACACGAGTGATCAATTAGTGATTGGAGATAAATTGATTAAGTTATTTGAATAGACACTTTATCATGTTCAAGACTAATCGAGTATTCGTGAATGAAAGGAGGAAATCGTAATAGCCCATATGTTACGATTCTTAGGTAATTGCGTTTTCGCAACGCGTACCTCATATATTGAGAATGTCTGATTTATTGTCTAGGGTTCAATTAAGACCGTTAGTTTTGACTAATCGCTCGAAATATGAGGGCCTATGGGTGACACAACAAGTAACTCCCGTGTACGGATTATAGTTGGTTGATTAAGTATTAAATTGAATTTAATATTTAATTTATGGAGAATTAATAATATATTAATTTAGAATTAATTATTATTACTATTTAATTAAATTAGATTTAATTAAATAGGACTCCCAAATAATATTATGGAATATTATTGTAGGAAAATATCCGTAGGGAAAAACATATCTTTGAGATTTGTTTTGCAAGATTAGGAATTATCTTCCTAATAAAGATTGCTTAAGATTTAAGTTAATCTCTCCCTATATATATATATATATATATATATATATATATATATATAACATCCTGGGATTCATTATTTACTACAACAAGAAAACCTAGTTTCTCCATAAAATCTAGATTAGGAATTTTCCTAGCAAATTCCGTCTCAGATTCAACGCTGGCAAATCTGTGCAGATCTGTTCACGGGGATTACGTGGATACCGTAGTTGAGAAATCTGCTATCGAATTACTGTAAGATTTCTTGTTATGATTATTGCAATCATTTATGCAATTATATGTTCGTTGTTAGCGAACTGTTTATTTCCGCTGTGCATGTATTACGTGTTTACGTGCCTCTAAATTCCAACAAATAGCCCATGTTTCAGTTACAGATAGTTGCACATTTCCTCGCAACGTACCTCATATATTGAGAATTTCTGATTTATTGTCTAGGGTTCAATTAAGATCGTTAGTTTGACTAATCGCTCGATATATGAGGGCTTATGGGTCACACAACAAGTTATGGTTGTTTACTAATTATAGTTGGTTGATTAAATGTTAAATTAGATTTAATATTTAATTTATGGAGAAGTAATTAATAATAGATTAATTTGGAATTAATTATTATTAATTTTTAATAAAATTAGACTTAATTAAATAAGAATTCCCAATAATAATATTTGGACTATTATTGTAGGATTTAATATATATGGAAATAAATGGTAGAGATTTGTCATATATGGAATTTAAATTCGTAGAGATTTATATGTGGGAAATAAATCTAAGAGAATTATTTAAATAAAGATTAAAGATTTTATTTCCCAATCAGGTTAGCTTGAGATTTAAGCTAGACCTCTCCAATATATATGAGCTCTTGTGAATTCATAATACGTGAGTTCATATTTTCTCCATAAAATCTCTAGATTAGAATTTTCCTAGCAAATTCATATCGGGAATTCAATGCTGGCAGATCTGTGCAGATTAGTAAACGATTGTTACGTGGATACCATAGTTGAGGAATCCGTAGTATGCAATTCTTTGTAAGAATTTCATTTTATGTTTACTCGTATTTAATTATGTAATTAACTGTTCGTTGTTGGTGAACTTTAATTTTCACTGCGCATGTATTACGTGTTTACGTGCCTTTAATTTCCAACAGTACTAAAATAAGGGCCAGAATTTTATTTCGTAGTATTATCCGCTCTACCAGTAAAAACAAAACTAGTTTTCTCATGACTGATGAGAATATTGTACATAATTTGCATATTGGGATATTGAAACTTCTATTAAAATCTATATATGTAATATCATCTTACGAATATGATTAGATATTACTCAAAGGTATTCCTGGATAGAGATATAAAAATTTTAGTAATTGAAATTCGTTTACAAAGCCACAATTTGTAAAATTTGGTTTACAAAGTCACCAATTGTAAAATTCGTTTACAAAGCCAAAAAATATCAATTTCGTGTAAAAAGCCACTTATAACTGAAATACAAAACCAAAACAAGAATCTCTATTGCAAATCAAAACCAAAACCAAAACCAAAAACCACGTAAGAAATCAAAACCAAAGTCATATTGCAAATCTCAAGCATCTCATGAAATTATTGTGTTCAAACGGTTTCTCAAGTTGTTTAAACATTATACCGGTAAAAACATGAAATTTATACTGAGTCGAATCGTATGGGGAAGATACCCTATTTCATGGCGATTCATGATTCCGCAAACCATAGATATACAAAAAACAAAAAAAAACAAATTATTGCAAAAAAAATAATTCATAAGATAACAAAAACAAATCTGGAATTATAGATCGACTCACTGATAAGGGGAGCCCTAACACGAAGAACAACGAAATACACGAATCTGACCACCGAAGACGACGTCGACTGATGCGCAACCCTAACCTAAACACAAATCCAAAAAAAATCGTTATTTTTTGTTGGTACGAATTGGTAACAATAGTGTAGATCTGAAATCTTACACATCCACTCACTGATAATTGGGAGAACGAACGAAGACTATGAATTGGGCAATAATATTTACACTGGTCGAAGAAAACCATGATTCACGAATTGTTGAATCGGGTAATGAACAGTGGCGACCGATTTGGGAAGAAGAGACCAATCGGGGCCTAAGTTGAAAAGTCATTTGAGAGTTCCATCGATGTAATTAACTTGAACTTTTCCTTTTCCTTATTCTCATTTTCGTACTCCAAATAAAGTTCTGGATATTGTTTAATTTGCCGACAACTTCCGTTTCGTAGTACAACAATCGTGATTCGTGAAGTTGAAAGGCCATCGTATAGTTGGGACAAATGCCATGACATTGCACTAGGGATAGAACCCAAAATAGTCCTATAATTTTCACCTTTTTCAAAATGGTTTCAAAAAAGTTTGATGTACGAAATTGATCCCAATTGTTGGGAGAAATCCTAGCAGTGTCCTGCCTTTAAGGTCAGTTACGGCCCAAGACCCCTCGTTCGCTCGATTAAAGACATAGTTGCCTGCCACCCGTGGCGCCTGCAGCTAGATATTGGTCAAGGGAATTAAAGTAGCACCTTACTACAAGTCCGGACTTTTGGTTTAGTGGCAAGCATTTGATCCAACAATTGGTATCAAAGCACAGGTCACGGGTTCGCGTCCCCCATGACGCAAATAGTGGTATGTTTGGCGAAAGTCAGGCTACTGCTAGGGGGAGATTTTTGGGAAAATCCTAGCAGTCTCTTACCTTTAAGGTCAGTTGCGGCCCAAGACCCCTCGTTCACTCGATTAAAGGCATAGTTGTGTACCGCCCGTGGCGCCTGCAGCTAGATATTGGTCAAGGAATTAAAAAACCTCACTACAAGAAGTCAGCTTTTTTTTAGTCTAGTGGCTTTTTGATCCTACACCAATTTTATGTGAATTATACCGTGCATGAAATGCATGACCTAAAACGACATCGTTTCATCAATTCTAGCGAATTTGAGACAAATATTGTACAATTTGCGAAAAAATTGAACCAATTTTGTACAACAAACTGTTTTGGGGCTGTTTTGAAAAATATAAAAAATTATGAGGTAATTTTGAATTATATCCCCACCTCACTCCATCGAGGCTAAGTCTTGTCTTGACTTTATTCTGTATCAGTTTGCATAGCTATTTTCGTCTACCAACCAACCAACCAAATTCTTCCAACAATATACACGGCCAAATATGTAATATCTCAAAAATTGTTTTTTCAAAATTGAAAATATTGATATATCAAAAAAAAAAAAAAAAGAGGAGGAGGAACCAAAACTCAAAATAAATTAAAAACAATAGGAGAGGTCCTGTGACCACACATGCTAAAATCCGAATCCCGTCCATCCATTCACAGGTATCAAATGGGTGCAACACCACCACCCCTACTCTCTCTCCCCTCTTCTCCTCCTTCAATTTCATCCCTCATCTTTTCTTCTCACCCCATTCTGCCAGAAATCCCCCTTGTATCCCTGTCTAATTCAGTTTCTCGATTTTCTTCGGAATTACATATCCCCACAATTTGGAAAAAGCCGATTTTGGTGTTGAATTCAGCGTCTACTGTGGACACGCAGACCTTCTTGGTGACTGTCAGTGTTTTGGTCGCAATTGCGCTCTCTCTCGTTCTTGGCCTCAAGGTAATTAAATTAATTAACCCCATTTTCTTAAATATGTGCATTTGTTGTCGTGACACTAGTGCAGTACAGCTAATACTGTTGTGCAGTATAACTAATACCATTTCTCTAAAACTAATAAAATACTCTCTCGATCCCATTATATTTATCTCATTTCTTTTGGTTGAATTGTTTAAGGAATAATATGAAAATAATAATTAGTGGCCTTTAAAGTATTTTATGAATGAAAACTGGGGAATATTTATGGTACTTTGGATGAAAAGTGAGGGGAATATTATTAAAATAATAGTTAATAGAGTGTTATTTTTTATTTTTATAAATTGGAACAATTATAGTGGAACGTACATAAAAAAAATAGAATAAATACAATGGGATCGAACAGAGTACATTATTAGAACTCAATAATTATGTTGATTAAATGTTTGCAGGGAGATCCTGTGCCCTGTGAGAGATGTGCTGGAAATGGTACTCTGTCTTTTCTTTTGCTCTAACCAATTTGTTTAATGGAGTATATATTTTTTTGAGCAAAATTTATTTTTGATCCCACGAGACACGGGACCTTACGATTTTGGTCTCAATTCTCACCACTTTGGTCCCGTAAAAAGAACTTCATGCAATTTTGGTCAATTTTGGTCCTTCCGTTACTTAATCCATTAAGTTCAACTGCACTTTTGGTTCCAAACCTTGCTCTGTAGGATCAAAACCTATAGTTGATTTTAATGGAAAACGTAACAATGAAACCAAAACTGCATGAAAAAATAGTTTTTGGACCAAAATCGTGAGGTACGTGTCATGTGGGACCAAAAATCAATTTTACTTTTGAAACGAATCATAATTTGGATATTAATGTTTTATCATTTTGAAAGAGGTGGTGTTGATTTGTGTTATTGTACACTGTCTTATGCATAAGATCGTCTCGTAGAGTTTTTATCATATATTTTTGTTTTTTGGACTTGATTTTCTTTTTTTTTTTACTTGATTTAATTTTTAAAAACATTAGGCCATGTTTTCCGTTGTTGATGACCTTACTTGTCTCTGTATCGTCTGGTAACTTAAATTATGTTCAATTTCAGTCATGTATTTTTGTTACTTTTTAAATTTTTGGTTATTAAATTGTGAAATCCTCGGAAATAAAAGAAATTTGTGAGTGTAAAGTAAATAGTTTGAATTTAATTGACTAATTTTGAGTGTGGAAGATAGGTGGAACAAAATGTGTTTTCTGCAGCGATGGTAAAATGAAGGTGGAAAGAGGGGTAGTTGATTGTAATGTGTGCAAAGGTGCAGGTAATCTTCTCCTATGAAATATTAAGCATTTGTTGTATCAACGTGAGTCTCATGCGCTTTCAAGTGTACCGTGTACTGATCATAGCGCATTTTCGAATTATACAACTTATTATAATGAAATATATAATTTATTTACATTAAAACATGTAACTACTTTAATTGAATGGTTCAATGTAAACAAGTTATATATTTTAATATAATAAGTTGCATATTTTAAAATGCACTATAAATAAACTACATTGCGTTGAAGAGCCACATATTCTACCACCATATTTTACAACAATTAAACCAATGATTTTATTTAAATAATGTGTATGACAGATTGGTACTTTGCAAGAAGTGTGGTGGCTCTGGATATTCAAAACGCCCTCGACTCTGCTTAAATTGTTGTAACATCAATTTTACATTCTTATTTCATCTGTTTCAAACTCTAATAATTGTATTAATTTAAAAATTTTCTTTTTCTAAGCTTATAAGCACCTAAAAATTGCTTATAAGAAATTAAAAAAATATATTAACTTCTCAAAAGTTGTTTGGTAATTTTTTTTTTTTTAAGTTTGTAAGGTTCTTAAACGAACTATTTAGTTTTTGTAAGCTCAAAAGAAATAGAAAAACTAACCCTAACTTATTTTTCTAAACTATATTTAAGTATTAATTATTTTCCAAAAAATTAAAAACAAATCACCCTTTCGAACTTTCACCCTCCAAATAGTTTCGAGTTGTTAAAGGGCGCTTAACGTGGTTGTTCAACGTGGGTTGGTTGCAATAAGCGGTGATTTGTGAACATCATGAGGCTCCATATCTTGCGTGATCAAAACTGATTTTTTTTTAAAAAATAAAATAACAAATCAATAGATAATCATTTTCACTTCGCCATTATATAAAAGAGTCACTCTTGTGTGCATGAGGTAGCACTCCATCTACATATTTGGGTCATATTCCCCTAAAAAGTATACTCCCTCCATCCGCACTCGATTGATCATTTAGTCGCGGTATTTATATTTAAAGTGATAAAGTGATTTTTAGTTGAAAATACTGTAGAATTTTTAACTTTATTATTAAAGTAAATGAGAAGATAAAATACTTTTTAGCGTATATAAAGTAATGATATGAGACGTAATTTTTGACACGATGAGAGAATATAATCGTAAAAAGCAATGTTGTTTTATTTCATTTATGAAAGGGAAAATGAGACGGATCAAAATGAAAAATAGAAATCGAATATGAGACAGAAGGGGTAGCTTGGTTGGAACCTGCAAATTGATGATCATATAATATAAATAAAGAGTTAGTATGCTGTGAAACTTGTTCACCGTGAAACTTGTTTTTTTTTTTTAATAGACATACTCTTTAGTAATATAAATCACACATTTTAGTATTATCAGTCACACCCTTCAGTTGTCACTACGACACTTTTTACTATAATATAAGTCATACCCTTCACTTTTATGAGTAATATTCTTTATAGTAAAAAGTCACCTTTTACAGTAAAGTGTCACACTCTTTTGTAATATAAGTCACACTCCTTAACCAGTTTTACTGAGACGGGCCCCACATCCGCGTCATTAACCAGTAAGTGTACTTTTACAAGGGAAGGTTCAAAGGGTGACACCTACCTAACCTATGCAAGTTTTTAACTTTGATTTATATCACCAAAACCTTTTGGTGTCTGTATCAATTTCCTTTCATGCGGGGGATTGTTGGAAAATATTGCTCATTTTTGGATGAATGAGAAATTAATTTTCAAGTTGTTTGTAGCCAATTATTTGGAATGGAAAAAGCAAGGAGCTTTTTTGTCCCACATTGGAAAAATACAAATAAGAAAATAGTTTGTCTTGTTTTATTTCTCGTTTAATTGTTGGCACGTAACGGTTGCAGTAAATTAATACGCAATGACGTTACGTACGTTTTTATTGTGACGGTTACAAAACATAAATTGAAAGTTTAAACCTGAAATAATGGTTCATTATTCAGGGTGTCGGTTTTATTTTGAGGCCATTAATGGCTCATAATACCGAACGTTTCCAACGGTCAGATTTTGATGTTATATATAGCACTTTAGTCGAAGGTGAAAAAACGACCTGAGATGAAACGAGTAAATTGCAAGTTCTTACTGATACTATTCCAACATTTTCTAATACTTTTCTGCATTCTCTGGTGATATATTTCAGGCAACATCTTAGTTCGTCCCGATCAAGATATTGTGCTAATATCGTTGTTCTTAAATCGTTGTATCCTGGGAAACAAGTGTCCTACGATTCACTAGCACCAAGAGTGAAGTGCATAATTTGTTTTAAGGAAAGCGTGTTTGACATGTGCCTCGATTATTCGTTTATTGTATTTTCAGCCAACGGTGCATATTTTCCTACAAAGAGTGGGTCTCATTTGCATCCAGGTGCACCGTGTATTCATATTGCATTTTAGAAACATGTGACTTGTTATATTAAAAAGTACAACTTATTTACACTAAATCATACAATTACTTTTTCATTTTAATAATTGCACAGTTCAGTGTAAATAAATTGCATTTTGCAGTGTATCAAATTACATGTTTCTAAAATATATTATAAGTGCACGTTACTCAGAATGCATGCAAGACTTGAGTGTTAAATTAAATCAATTTGAACAAACTAATTATCTCCAATTAATTACAACCTAAGTAATGACATGTACCAAACCTTATTTGGATAGGGATGGACATATTGCATCAGGATCCATCTCTGTTGCTTCCATAATAATTTAACTATTTAAAGTCAAAGGTGTAACTTAGAAGAATATTTAAATTGCACACGTTACGTGGGCCCTATTTGTTAGAATTGTGTAAAATAAAGAAGTTTTGTTTTATCCCATATCGGATTGTATCAAAAGTTGGAGGACCTCCTAATCCTATAAAAAGTTCTATTCTGTCCCACATCGGATTGTGAAAAAAGGTGAAGGGCTTCGTAATGTTATTTAAGAAGCCCAGGTCTCTTTGATACAAGTGCATCAGTCGATTTCGATTTTGGGCTTATTAACTTAGGCCTAGTCGGTTTTGGTTTTGGGCTTATTAATTTAGGCCAAGTCAGTTAGAGATTATTATTTATATTCCCATTTGAGTTGTATATTATTATCGGTTCTGAAAAATATATGAGATCCTCTCTTCTGCCCGTGGACGTAGCTAACAAATTGTTAGTGAACCAGTAAAATTTCGGTGTCAGTTTATTCGGTTTATTTATCGTTTTTATATCTTTCTCGCATCAGTTATAACAAACTGGTATCTAGAGACTTGTTGGGGGTTTCCGCAATTTGGCGAGAAATATGACGGGTGGGATAAACGTGAAAATTGACAAGTTCACGGGGAAGAACAATTTCAGTTTATGGTAGATCAAGATCTGTGCCTTGTTGAAACAACAAGAACTGTGGGCACCGTTGATGAAAAAGACGGTGGATTTGGAAGAAGCTGAGATGGCCACTCTGGAAGATAAGGCACACTCATCAATCATGTTGTGTCTCGCGATGACATCATTATCGAAGTCACAGAGGAGGAAACTGCGGTTGGTCTATGGTTGAAGTTGGAGAGTCTGTATATAACGAAGTAGTTAACCAATAAGTTGTTGTTGAAACAACGTCTGTTCAGATTGTGTATGCATGAAGGTCAGCCACTTCGTGAACATCTAGATCAATTGAATACAATTCTATTAGAATTGTGTAATATTGATGTTAAAGTTGATGATGAGGATGTTGCTTTAATTCTATTGGTTTCTCTACCTTTGTCATATGAGAATTTTGTCCAGTCTTTCATTGTTGGGAAAGACACTGTGTTCTTGGAAGAGGTCAGATCAACTCTGCATACTAGAGAGTTGCGATATAAGGCGAGTGGTGGAAGTTCAGATAATCAGGTCGCTCGACTAGTAGCTTGTGGGAACAAGGGACCTGGAAAATCGAGAAAGAAGAAATTCAAGAAGCCTGGGTCTAAGGGTCCTAAACCAGACGATATTTGTAACTACTGCAAAGAGCCAGGTCATTAGAAAAATGACTGTCCGAAGAAGAAGAAGAAGCAGGAAGACAAAGCAGGTATTGATGTTGTTGCTGAAGGAGATGACACCAACTCCGAGGAGGATGTAGTCCTAGTTGCTAATGGACAAACACATCACACTGATGTGTTGGTTCTTGATTTCGGAGCATCTTATCATATATGTCCGCGCAGAGAGTGGTTTACAACTTATGAGCAAGTGGATGGAGGCAATATTTCTATGGCCAACAGTTCAGTTTGCAAGGCGGTCGGAATATGCTCAATTCAATTACGGACACATGATGGTAAATTTTGCACATTGAACGATGTTAGGCATGTTCCACAAATGACAAAGAATCTGATATCATTTAGTCTTCTAGACAGTAACGGTTTCAGTTTCAGAGGTGAAGGTGGAGTTTTGTATGTCTACAAAGGTTATAATGTGGTTCTGAAAGGTGTGAAGTGAGGAACTTTGTACTTTTTGCAAGGTTCAACGCTATCTGATTTTGTTGTTATTGCATCATCGGAAGTTCACAAAGACGACTTGACTAAGTTATGGCACATGAGACTAGGCCACATGGGTGAACGCGGGATGCAAATTCTGTCGAAAGAGGATTTTCTTGGTGGCCACAAGGTCAGGGGTCTTGGTTTATGTGAGCATTGTGTTTTTGGGAAGCTTCATCGAAACAAGTTTCCCAAGGTAATTCATAGAACAAAAGACACACTTGATTACATCCATTCTGATTGTTGGGTCCTTCTTGTGTTGCATATTTAGTAGGCAATAGATACTTCGTGTCTATGATTGATGACTACTCAAGAATGACTTGGGTAATTATGATGAAGCATAAAAGTGAAGCTTTCAAGAGTTTCACGCAATGGAAGGTGTTGGTGGAAAATCAAACAGGGAAGAAAATCAAAGGCTGCGAAGTGAGCCTGACCTTCTGCTCGTACGAGTACCGCGCTCAGAGCTGTTTCTGAGGCCGCTAAATATAGAAAAAGTTTCTCTCCGGGGATTGGCTTGGCCAGTATTTCGACATTGGCCAAGTAGGCCTTGATCTTGTCAAGTGCTTCTTGGCTCTCCGTCGTCCATTCGAACTTTGACTTCCTCCGGATCATGTCGAACATGGGTTTGCATTTATCCCCCATTCTAGAGATGAACCTGTTCAAAGCGGCTAAGCATCCGGTTAACTTTTGGACCTCCTTCACTGTTCTTGGCGCTCCAATGTTCAGAATAGCTTGTATTTTGGCTGGATTAGCCTCAATCCCTCGCTTGCTAACTAGATGGCCCAAGAATTTGCCCGACTCGACCCTGAAGTTGCATTTCTTTGGATTGAGCCTCATGATGAACCTTCTAAGGATCTCAAAGGTTTGTGCGAGGTGCATTAGATGATCCTCCTTTCGTAGACTTTTGACGATGATGTCGTCTAAGTATACCTCCACCGACTTACCTATCAGCTCGGCGAACATGTGGTTGACTAGTCTCTGATACGTGGCTCCGGCATTTTTCAAGCCAAAGGGCATTCTCTTCCAGCAATATATGTTCTTTTTGGTTAGGAAAGATGTGTGTTGTCGGTCTAGCTCGTGCATAGCTATTTGATGGTATCCGGTGAACGCATCCATGAAAGACATCATTTCATGTCCCGCCATGTTTTCAATTAAATGGTAGATATGCGGCATTGAAAAGAAGTCTTTTGGGCATGCCTCATTGAGGTCGGTGAAGTCGATGCAAAGCCGCCAACTCCCATTAGATTTCTTTATTTAGATCTGGCGTTGGCGACCCATCGCGATTGGTCGGCTTGCATGATCAATTCATTATCTAATAGCTTTTTCACCTCCCCTGCGAGGGCAGCATATTTCTCTGGGCCAAATTTCCTTCTTTTCTGAGCTATCGGCCTTTTCGTTGGATCGATATGTAGGCGATGACACGCGATCTGAGGATCGATTCCGACCATGTCTTTGTGCGACCAAGCAAAAACATCCAAGTTTTTCTTCAGGAAGTCAATCACTTCTATCTTTAGGTCATTGGGGATTTTGGACCCAATGATGACCTCCAACTCAGGCCGAGTTGGATCCACTCAGACTTTTTCGAGCTCTTCCTTGGGTACTGCCCTGGGTCCTCCAGTTCTTGGGTCATCTATCTCAGCTTTGAGCATAAAATCTTTGGGTTCAGGACCCATTCTGGGGTTAAGGTGCTCGTGCTTCCTCTTACTTGTCTTTTCATCAGTTGATTTGATGTTGCATTTTTTGTTGTTTAACATCATTACTTGATGGCCAGGTGCATGCAACGAATTGAAATAAGACACAGGGTAAAGCAAGCATCCTCTAGCATCCACTTGGTCACCTTTAACAATGCCAACAATCCCACTCTTGGTGGGAAATTTTACACAAAAGTAATATGTGGAAGACGCAGCCTCAAACTCATGCTCAAATGGCCTCCCGAGGAAACCATTATAGGTGCTCGGGAGGTCGATTAAAAGGAAATCTAGAAGCCTAGTGTTCCTAACCTTCTCATCTATGGTGGATACAAACTCCACAGATAAGCGGATCATTCCCAAAGGCTTGACAGTTGCGTTCCCAAAACCCTTTCACCGTGTGGTCGCACGGTGTGATGTATGCCTCGTAGTCACCAAGTTGGTCCAAGGTCTTTTTGAAAAGAATGTTGCAAAAATCCCCACCATCGACCAGCTGCCGGCAAACAGTTGTCCCCATGATGTTAGCCTTGATGACAAGCGGGTCAATGTTAGGATAAACAACCCCGGCTTTGTCGACCTCCCCGAACTCAATCTTGCGAGTTTCCTCAGTTAAGGCTAAGATGGGCAAGACCATTTTCTGGGTGTTCTCCATTACCCTGACCTCCACCTTCATTCTTCGTTTTGACGAGGAGGCCGGGGAGAGGCCTCCTATTGTGGCGAGCGACGAGATGGTATGAATGACACGACCTCTTGCACCCTCCGGCATGGGTGGTACAGGCGGCTCGCTATGTGCGGTCCCATGTATGGCCTCTCTTTGTGCCTGGTCACCCTGCCTGGGCTAATGATCCAACTGCCGACCTCGTCCATCATGATTATTTGCCCGAGGATTCTTGACGAACTCATCTAGACACCGTCTTCGTAGAGTTTCCATCGTTGTTTCAGAAGACCCCTACACTCACTGGTGTAGTGCCCCTTCTGAGCGTGATAGTGGCAAAACTTGTTGGGGTTTTGCTTGCTCTTATCTTTGATGGGGCGAGGTGCGTGCAGCATATCTCGTCCCTATATTTGGGCATAGACATGACCAGGTGTCATGCCTAAAGCCTCCATCAGCTTTACCGGGATGGACTCTTCGAAAGGCATGAAGCTGCCGGATGCCTTGTGTTAACCCGCGGTTTTCTTGGAACTCTTCTTCGATTCCGTGACCTCCTTCGTTTCCGAGAGTAGGGACTCTAACAATTCCATGGTGTGGATGAGATCGCTAGCGCACTTCTGAAAGTCGGCATAGCTGGTAGGGTAATCTGTAGTCATGGGTCGCCAAAGCTTGGTCCCCTTTCTGAGGCCGGAGATGGCCCCCTGCAGTTTAGCCTCATCCCCTATGGGGTCGCCCTAGATGATAAGTCGGTCGATCCTTTCAAAATAGGATCGATCTGACTTGGTTTCCCCTTGTCGGGTATTCATGAGCCGCTATCTGGTTGCGGGTCGGGGCACTAAGGCAGTGTAGTGACTCAAGAACAATCGAGCCAATTGTTCAAACGTGTCTACCGAGAAGACTGGTAAGGAAGTGTACCACATATGGGCTTGGTCGCTCAGTGTCAGGGAAAATAACCTACACTTCGTTGCGTCTGACGCCCCCATCGAGGCCATATATGAATTGTATTTAGCCACATGGACCTTGGGATCTGTGCTCCTGTTGTAGCGATCTAGAGCCGCTATGCTGATTTTCTCTGGGTTGGGGCCAGAGTAACCATCGTTCCCAATGGAGAGTCTGGGATGGTGAGACCATCATCTACTCCCGTTGAACCATTCTGGTCCCCCACCCTTTCCATCAGTTGTTGGACAGTTCTTGCCAGTGCGGTGACCTGCGCATCACACGAGTTGTTGGCCTCGTTGATCCCGTGCCCCTGGCTCTGGTTGATTGCTGAGTCACACGGAATACCTCCATGATGCATGTTTAGGGCCATGATTAGGTCATGTTCCACCTGTTCCACGCGGCATGGCTGAGAATGGGCTTCGTCTTTGCCCCTTGCCGGAGCTTTCCGGGCACCCTGTCTTCCGAGGCGGTTGAACACATTGTTCGACAACGCTGGTCTTTCCAGGGCCCGATTAATCCGAAAGATTGCATGCTTGGCCGCGTTGTAAGCCAATTGACCTGTGGACCGTCCCTTTTCGATCATGAGGCCCTTGCCTTTGGAGGTTCCAGCATCGTGAATGGTTTTTTTGGCCATGGGTAAATCTCCTTCGCCATCGAAGAAAAGACGCTTCTTTTTGAGGACCGCCATAACTGCCTTGGCTTCCTCAGGTGTTTGGACCAGATTCCACCAATAGGGTGAGCCTGTCGGGGCTGCCCGGTGAGTGTGGCGGGAGCTTTGAGACGCCTCAACACCATCAAGAGCGTCAGTCTCATTCAGGATCACAGCATTCCCTGTTGGGATTATACTAGAAAGTATGCTTTTTACTTTGTATAATCGAAACTAAATTTTCAGACTTATTTACTGAAATAAATTGTTTATCACCGATGCTTTAAATATTATGAATGTTACATATATTTACTGCATAACTGTTCAATAAGTAAATGCGTGTTACATTGTAGTTAATTTAGTGATGCGGATCACGAAGATTAAATTAAACGATCCCTTGTAACTAAAAAGTACGCCATTCACGACCAGATGGAAATGAACAACCCATCGTGAAAGGTTGAAGTGTAAAGGCTCGGATCGGCTTTGTCTTGACCAAGAGATTACACTAGTGCATGATCGATTTGAATAGGACCTATAGGAGGATAAATTCTTCAGACCTGAACAAGGAAAAATTATACCTCAGTGGTTCGTTATTTCTTAATCTTCGTCCCTTAAATAGGATCACGTGGGATTGGTAACTATTGCTTTGACTTATCATGGGTAGCGAATCAATGAGATTCAATACTTTTTATCTTGGACAATATTATTAGTCACGTGTGATTGCTAAGATTTTAATACGAAGAATCGTGTGCAAGCACGCTTTTGTTCGATTTTCCCCCTTGGGAGGTTCATAAGCTTTATCATACCAAATCTTGCAAGTGGAATTAGTTTCAGGTATGGATAATAATGTTGAACCGTTCCTTGACTAAGGATAAAAGATATTAATTAATGGAAAGTTATTTCAGTGGCTTGAATTAATTAATGGGCTAGATAATCTTAAACACGGGAAATAATGACCGCGAGCCATATTGACTGTAATATGGGTTAAGATGGATAGTGCAATATTAATTATGTAGTGGGATTAATTAATATTTATGGGCTTGAATAATATTGTGGCTCAATATTAGATATTCAATGTCCATTAGAAGGTCCAATCTTAATTCTCCTAAAGGCCCCCTGAGTAGCCCAACATATAGTCCAATAACTGAAAAGGTGATTAAAATAAAATAAATATTGTTGCTTAATTTTCCAACCAAAATTTCGAAATATATAGATATGTTGGGAGAAAGATTTTCTTTGAATTTTGTTATGGAATGAAGATATGTATTCTTGGAATACAAGATTATCTCATTAAATTCAAGAAATCTCCCACTTGGTTATTTATAAGAGATTTTCGAAAAACTTGAAAATAGAGGGCAAGAAAGATTTTCTTGATTTTCTTGAAAAGATATTATGGAAGATATGTATTTCTTGAAATACAAGAATATCTCATAAATTCAAGAAGATCCAAATCTTGGAATCTTGATACCCTATATTTTTGAAAATCCATAGCAAATAGAGAAGGTGGGATTTTGTGGAATATTATAATTATGGGAAAAAGAATATAGGAGATATATTCAAGATTTCTTGGAGATCAAGAAAAGATTTTTCCACATTATTTTAAACCTAAAATTTCGACCACCTGGTCTCTATAAATAGGGGATGATTATTTCATTCCCATGTACAATTCCATGTGCTGGAAAAATTAGTAAATCCACAAAGGTGGTGCAACATAATTTATTTTCCTTTTGTTAAATCGTTCACAAGAGTCCTTCCACCGGATAGTCGAACGAGGGCTAAGGGAATACTTGGGAAGTCCTTTCGGTTAGTCTAATCAACCACACCGTTGCCATCCCAAGAGGTACGTTCACGTAAACTCGTAGAATTCCGCATGCGTTGGTTTTACGTGAATTATTATATGCATGATATGTTGTTGGATTATTATTTGAATTAATTTAGGATTAATTCATGCTAGTAATAATTAAAGAATTAAATTTGTATTTAAATATTCACCACGAATAGATCTATGCAACTTATTCCCCAACATTCCCATGATTGATCGCCATTGTATGATGAGTTGTGGATTAGTGGGTTTTCACAAGAATCGGATTAATTCTTCGAGAATTTTGTTTCTCACAAACGGCGCCAATTGTTGTGACTGGCGATAATCGAGTCAGTATAACAATAATTATAGTAGAAACAAGAGGATTATCAATCAAAATGTAAAGATAGAAACACTCGATTTGATGACCCGGTTCGTCCTTTGAATCAGACTACGTCCTGGGGAAACCAAGCCAGGAGATCTGTATATTATTAGTGCCTAGAGTCTAAGATGTCCAACCTTTTCAAATGTGACCTTATTGGTCTATTTATATTGTTAATCCCGCCTCTTGGACGGAAGATTACATAAGGGAATATGCTCAATAGATGGCTTCAATCCCGCAAGTCGCCTGTTTGCTTTGACTAGCTCGAGATCACCTCTTTAATGTGTGCCAGTTGTGGGGCGAAATTCTCGGGCGGATCGGGAGGCTTGCCAGATGCTTTCCTTAGGTGGACTCGATTGACCGTTATTTGCTACAGGTCAGACTCCGACCTGAATGGTAGACACGCAGATCGCGTTGCGACTTATGATGCTTTGTTTAGGTCGCTATGCGACTTCCCTTTTTCCGAGACTAGGGTGCTCGCCATCTTGAAAACAACCTTTTTTGCCGATGTCATCTGTAGATGCTTGTCTCTAAATTTGTTATCCTTGGGGCATGGGGAGAGTAGAATAATCCGTCTTTACAACATTTTAGACAAGGGTAAAGGACCTATGGTTTCAGAGAACCTGAAGTTTCAGGAAAGAAAGCCCAAACCTCAGGAAAAGGCTAGAAAGCTTGAACACTCAGTAGGAAATCCGCAGGCCAGTACTTCGAAGCCTCAGACTAAGAATACCAACCAGAAGAAATCTGCCCTGAACCATCAGAGGAATCCTCAGAAGAGAAACACTTTCGGTAGAAATTCTCGGATGAGGAGACCAAGTCCTCAGTTCTTGAAAGACCAAAATTTCAAGACAGCAACCTAAACCCCACTTACTGGGGTGAAGGTTTCCTAAACCCAAGTCACAGAGACAGTCAATTTTGCACCAAAGCCAAAGCACTGGAACAAGAGGCCTGAACCAAACAAGAACTCGAAGGCTCATGTTCATGCTAAGGCTGACACTCATACACAGGGAACTGCCAAGGCATCTAAGGTGGTGAATATGTATGTAGATGTTTATGGAAGACAAATCAGTCACTCTAAAGTGATTAGAGTTGTCAGAAAGATTTGGGTTCCAAAAGGTACAACTAACCTGGCCTGATTTGTTTTTCAGGTGAAGGATAAGTGGAACCGAATTTGAATAGAAGACAACATATACGATGAGTGGAACCGAAATTGCACACCGCTTCATGGTACTTGGACAGTGGATGCTTAAGACACATGACAGGATACAAATATTTGCTCACTGACTATGTTGAACAGAAAGGCCCTCAGATAACATTTGGAGATAACTCCAAAGGACAGATAGAAGGATATAGATGATGGTCCCGGTTTGAAAACCGATTTTGCGCGTGCGGAAGCAAAATATTTTTAAAAGTGATGCATATAAAAAAAAGCGAGGGTGAGGCGAGTGATTCCAATTTTTTGCGTTTTAAGCTCATGTGTTGTGTTTTGCTTATAATCGAATCGTATGACAATATAAGAACATAAAGCAAGAAAGAACACAACAAAGTATAGTGGTTGGAGGCTCAAGCTCCTACATCCACTCTCCCCATTCTAGGGAAATTCCTTCAATTGGACTTATCACCCTTTCGGGTTCGCCTCTAGATATTTAACGAGCTCACACTCCAGCCGGGACTTATCACCCTCACTCGGGATTGCCTACTGAGATGTTTCTGGGAGTTCACACTCCAACGGGACTTATCACCCTCACTCGGGATTGCCTACCCTCCCTTTCGGGATTTCTAGATGTTTCTTGAGTTCACACTCACCTACAAACTTAACCGATCGATTTGGGTAAGGTTTGTTTGGTTTCAACTAGGTTGAGATTTTCCCTTACATTTGTTTAGCCTCAATGCTAAGGTTGGGAAAATCTCTCTAAGCTAGGATACATCGTGGGTTGCTTAGATTGGGTTCTAGAACACTCTTGAATATATGCGTGTATATCTCTGGACTTGTGTTCTAGGGTGGGAATGCTTTGGGTATAACTCTTTTTGGCTTTGTAGCATCTCGTCTTTATAATTTCCACGCATCCACTTCCAATAGAATAATGAAGGAAGAACTTGTATTTATAGTGTGGATTTGAATGTTACCATTGGAGAGAATCACATTCAAATCCATACTATTCTTTTGTATGCTCTTCTTGACTTTTTTCAGTGGTTGTCTTCTGTCATTGGTCGTCGTCGGTGATTTCTTGGCTATATTCCTCGATTCCTCGCCTTGGAATCATTCAGATTCTCTCGAGTCTCGGTGTCTTGATTCTATCGAGCCTTCAGTCTGTTCGAGCCTTTAGGTCTATCTGAGCCTCAGTGTCCGATGACATACTAAGTCTCAGTTTTCTTGATTCGGCAGAGACTTCTCTTGAGAGGACCTTATACGATCGGGCATCTTGACACTTAAAATTTGGCGAGAGTTCGATTCTTCCGACTTGGACATCGACCCTCAAGTCACTAGCTTTTCGGGCTAAGCTGATCATCGATGGCGTTTCGATTCTCCGTGAATATGACTTGGATGACTTCTCTTCCGATGACTTCTCTCTTGATCTGGTATCTTTGATTTACGGTTTCGATATCGATTTCTTCACGCTGATCGTCGGCTCACATGATCGGTCGATATAGCATCAGTCGACATATCGGTTTATCTGCATCCAGTTAGTACATCGAGGTTAGCATATTAGGTTAGCATATCGGTTTAGCACATCTCGATCTCAATCACGTCGATCTTGATCATACGCACATCTTCATATCGATCTCGATCCGCGTCGATCTCGTCGATCTCATCCTTTCCTCTTCGATCCGCAACCTTCTCTTCCGATCTT
This sequence comes from Stenogyne calaminthoides, assembly GCA_037126765.1. Lineage (NCBI taxonomy): Eukaryota > Viridiplantae > Streptophyta > Magnoliopsida > Lamiales > Lamiaceae > Stenogyne > Stenogyne calaminthoides. The sequence continues at coordinate 15,600,473 of JBBCBC010000029.1, forward strand.
ACAGTCGATTTTCTTTACGTCGGCTTATGCGCTCTTACGATCACGAGATCAACAAATGCATTCCCGATCATCGATCAGTCATTACTGATCATCATGCGATCGAATTAAATGCGGTCATCCGATCTTACGATCGGTGGCTTAACTTTCTTCTCGATTTTGCTTTCGGCTCATCGGTTAACTCGGAACTCATCTTACTCATCCGATCTCGTCGGTCTCGCTCTATGACCTCGTCGATCTCGATCATCTACGCCCGATTTCGTGAGTTCCCCCTCAATTTGTTCTCTCGTTCCCCCTCAACTTGTTATCTGTAGATCAGTTTCAACAACACAAGTTGATAATGTTTTGGCATAATTCATTAAAACTAAAATATCCCAACAATTTTCCCCTTTTTGATAATGACGCCAAAACATTAGGAATATATGCATTTATACAAAGATCGGGTTTTTGTTTTAAACATTAGATCAGTTCAGGCGATCACTTTGAAAATAGTGATCTGTTGAACAACCCGCTATGATACCAATTGATGGTCCCGGTTTGAAAACCAATTTTGCGTGTGCGGAAGCAAAACATTTTTAAAAGCAATGCATATAAAACAGGGGTGAGGGCAGAGTGATTCCAATTTTTGCGTTTTAAGCTCATGTGTTGTGTTTTGCTTATAATTGAATGCGTATGACAATATAAGAACATAAAGCAGTAAAGAACACAACAAAGTATAGTGGTTCGGAGGCTCAAGCTCCTACATCCACTCTCTCTGTTCCTAGGGAAATTCCTTCAACTGGACTTATCACCCTCTCGGGTTCGCCTCTAGATATTTAACGAGCTCACACTCCAACGGGACTTATCACCCTCACTCGGGATTGCTTCTGAGATGTTTACCGGAGTTCACACTCCAACGGGACTTATCACCCTCACGGGATTGCCTACCCTCCCTTTCGGGATTCTTTAGATGTTCTTGAGTTCACACTCACCTACAAACTTAACCGGCCGATTTGGGTAAGGTTTGTTTGGTTTCCAACTAGGTTGAGATTTTCCCTTACATTTGTTTAACCTCAATGCTAAGGTTGGGAAAATCTCTCTAAGCTTAGGATACATAGTGGGTTGCTTAGATTGGGTTCTAGAACACTCTTGAATATATGCGTGTATATCTACAGACTTGTGTTCTAGGGTGGGAATGCTTTGGGTATAACTCTCTTTGGCTCCGTAGCATCTCGTGCTATAATTTCCACGCATCCACTTCCCCTTAGAATAATGAAGGAAGAACTTGTATTTATAGTGTGGATTTGAATGTTACCATTGGAGAGAATCACATTCAAATCCATACTATTCTTTGTATGTTCTGCAGCTTTTCCAGGCTGGTTGTCTTCCTCTCATTGGTCCACGTCAGCTTATTCTAACGGTTATATTCCTCAGATTCCTCTTTGGAATCATTCGAGATTCTCTGAGTCTCGGTGTCTTGATTCTATCGAGCCTTGGTCTATCTGAGCCTTTAGGTCTATCTGAGCCTCAGTGTCCGATGACATACTGAGTCTCAGGTTTCTTGATTCAGCAGACTTCTCTTCAGAGGACCTTGTCTGATCATGCATACCGACACTCAGCCGGCGAGTTCGATTCTTGACTTCGGACATCGACCCTCGGTCACTAGCTTTTCGAGCTAGCGATCATCGATGGCGTTACGATTCTCGATGAATATGACTTGGATGACTTCTCTTGAAACTTCTCTCTTGATCGGTATCTGATTTACGGTTTCGATATCGATTTCTTCCGCTGATCGTCGGCTCATAATCGGATCATTATATATCAGTCGGCATATCGGTTTTTACGCATCAGATTAGTACATCGGGTTAGCATATTAGGTTAGCATATCGGTTTAGCACATCGATCTCAATCGCGTCGATCTTGATCATCGCACATCTTCATATCGATCTCGATCCGTCGATCTCGTCAGTCTCATCTCTTCCTCTTCGATCTGCAACCTTCTCTTGCGATCTTACGGTCGGTTTCTTTTCGATCGGCATGCGCTCTTCGATCACCGGATCAGCTAAATGCATTCTTCGATCATCGTCCGGTCTGCATTACAGTCATCGATCGGGTCATCGAGTCATCGATCTTGATCGGTGGCGTAGCTTTTCTTCTCTTCCGATTTTGCTCGGCTCATTAGTTAACCGAAACTCATCTTACTCATCTCGATCTCGTCGGTCTAAATCTTGACCTCGATCTCGATCATCTATCATCTCGTCGATTTCGTGAGTTCCCCCTCAATTTGTTCTCTCGTTCCCCTCAACTTGTTATCTCAGAATCGGTTTCAACAACACAAGTTGATAATGTTTCGCATAATTCATTAAAACTAAAATATCGACCAACAATTTTTTGATAATGGCGCCAAAACATTAGGAATATATGCATTTATCTGAGAGATCGGGTTTTTGTTTTAAACATTAGATCGGATTCGGTGATCACTTTGAAAATAGTGATCCGTTGAACAACCCGCCTCGATACTAATTGATGGTCGGTTTGAAAACCGATTTTTTTGGCGTCTTGGAAGCAAAACATTTTAAAGCGTGATGCATATAAAAGCGCGGGGGTGAGGCGAGTGATTCCAATTTTTTGCGTTTTAAGCTCATGTGTTGTGTTTTTGCTTATAATCGAATCGTATGACAATATAAGAACATAAAAAGTAAAAAGAACACAACAAAGTATAGTTGTTCGGAGGCTCAAGCTCCTACATCCACTCTCCCTTTTTCTAGGAAATTCCTTCAATTTGGACTTATCACCCTCTCGGGTTCGCCTCTAGATATTTAACGAGCTCACACTCCAATGGGACTTATCACCCTCACTCGGGATTGCCTCTGGATGTTTTACCGAGTTCACACTCAAGCGGGACTTATCACCCTCACTCGGGATTGCCTACCCTCCCTTTCGTGATTCTTTAGATGTTTACCGAAGTTCACACTCACCTACAAACTTAACCGATCGATTTGGGTAAGGTTTGTTTGGTTTCAAACTAGGTTGAGATTTTCCCCTTACATTTGTTTAGCCTCAATGCTAAGGTTGGGAAAATCTCTCTAAGCTTAGGATACATCGTGGGTTGCTTAGATTGGGTTCTAGAACACTCTTGAATATATGCGTGTATATCTACGGGACTTGTGTTCTAGGGTGGGAATGCTTTGGGTATAACTCTCTTTGGCTCTGTAGCATCTCGTCTTTATAATTTCCACGCATCCACTTCCAATTAGAATAATGAAGGAAGAACTTGTATTTATAGTGTGGATTTGAATGTTACCGTTGGAAGAATCACATTCAAATCCATACTATTCTTTGTATGTTCTGCGGCTTTTTTCGGCTGGTTGTCTTCCTCTCATTGGTCCGTCGCCACCGATTCTATTCTAATTTATATTCCTCGGATTCCTCGCCTTGGAATCATTCGAGATTCTCTGAGTCTCGGTGTCTTGATTCTATCGAGCCTTGAGCTGTCTCGAGCCTTTAGGTCTATCCCGAACCTCGGTGTTCGATGACATCCGAGTCTCATGTTTCTTGATTGACAGACTTCTCTTGAGGAGGACCTTATGCGATCAAAGGCATCTTGACACTTTCATTTGACCGAGTTGATTCTTCGACTTCGGACATCGACCCTCGGTCACGGCTTTCGAGCTGGCCCGATCATCCCGATGGCGTTCGATTCTCGATGAATATGACTTGGATGACTTCTCTTGATGACTTCTCTCTTGATACGGTATCTGATTTCGGTTTTCGATATCTCGATTTCTTCTACTTTGATCGATCAGCTCACATGTCGAATCGATTATAGCATCAGTCGGACATATCGGTTTATCTGCGCCAGTTAGTACATCGGGTTAGCATATTAGGTTAGCATATCGGTTTACTTTGTCGATCTCAATCGTCGTCGATCTTGATCGTACGCACATCTTAAATATCGATCTCGATCCGTCGATCTCGTCGATCTCATCTCTTCCTCTTACGATCTGCAACCTTCTCTTACGATCTTACGGTCGGTTTCTTACGTCGGCTTATGCGCTCGCCGATCACCGGATCGGCTAAATGCATTTTACGATCATCGATCGGTGCATTACTGTCATCGATCGGTCATCGGTCATCGATCTTCGATCGGAAATTTCAATTGTTCTTCTCTTACGATTTTGCTTTCGGCTCATCGGTTAACTCGGAACTCATCTTACTCATCGATCTCGTCGGTCTCGTCTCTCGACCTCGTCGATCTCGATCATCTACGCGTCGATTTTGTGAGTTCCCCTCAATTTGTTCTCTCGTTCCCCTCAACTTGTTATCTGTAAATCAGTTTCAACAACACAAGTTGATAATGTTTTGGCATAATTCATTAAAACTAAAATATCCCAACAATTTCCCCCTTTTTGATAATGACGCCAAAACATTAGGAATATATGCATTTATACAGAGATCGGGTTTTTGTTTTAAACATTAGATCAGTTCAGGTGATCACTTTGAAAATAGTGATCTGTTGAACAACCCGCTCTGATACCAATTGATGGTCGGTTTGAAAACCGATTTTTTGCAGCGTCTTGGAAGCAAAACATTTTTAAACGTGATGCATATAAAACAGGGGTGAGGGCAGAGTGATTCCAATTTTTGCGTTTTAAGCTCATGTGTTGTGTTTTGCTTATAATCGAATGCGTATGACAATATAAGAACATAAAGAAGTAAAGAACACAACAAAGTATAGTGGTTCGGAGGCTCAAGCTCCTACATCCACTCTCTCGCATTCTAGGGAAATTCCTTCAATGGACTTATCACCCTCTCGGGTTCGCCTCTAGATATTTAACGAGCTCACACTCCAACGGGACTTATCACCCTCACTCGGGATTGCCTCTGAGATGTTTAGGAGTTCACACTCCAACGGGACTTATCACCCCTCACTCGGGATTGCCTACCCTCCCTTTTCGGGATTCTTTAGATGTTTACCGAGTTCACACTCACCTACAAACTTAACCAATCGATTTGGGTAAGGTTTGTTTGGTTTCCAACTTGGTTGAGATTTTCCCTTACATTTGTTTAGCCTCAATGCTAAGGTTGGGAAAATCTCTCTAAGCTTAGGATACATCGTGGGTTGCTTAGATTGGGTTCTAGAACACTCTTGAATATATGCGTGTATATCTACAGACTTGTGTTCTAGGGTGGGAATGCTTTGGGTATAACTCTCTTTGGCTCTGTAGCATCTCGTGCTATAATTTCCACGCATCCACTTCCACCGAATAATGAAGGAAGAACTTGTATTTATAGTGTGGATTTGAATGTTACCGTTGGAGAGAATCACATTCAAATCCATACTATTCTTTGTATGTTCTGCAGCTTTTCCAGGCTGGTTGTCTTCCTCTCATTGGTCCACGTCAGCTGATTCTAACGGCTATATTCCTCAGATTCCTCGCCTTGGAATCATTCAGGATTCTCTGAGTCTCAGTGTCTTCAGTTCTATCTGAGCCTTCAGGCCTGTCTGAGCCTTTAGGTCTATCTGAACCTCAGTGTTCGATGACATACTGAGTCTCATGTTTATTGATTCAGCAGACTTCTCTTCAGAGGACCTTGTCTGATCAGGCATACTGACACTCAGTGGTGAGTTGATTCTTCGACCCGGACATCGACCCTCGGTCGTCACTAAAGATTTCGAGCTAGCGATCATCGATGGCGTTACGATTCTCGATGAATATGACTTGGATGACTTCTCTTACGATGACTTCTCTCTTGATCTGGTATCTGATTTACGGTTTTTCGATATCGATTTCTTCTCGCTTTGATCGATCGGCTCCATGATCGGATCGATTATAACTATCAGTCGGCATATCGGTTTATCTGCATCAGTTAGTACATCGAGTTAGCATATTAGGTTAGCATATCGGTTTACTTTGTCGATCTCAATCACGTCGATCTTGATAAATCGCACATCTTCATATCGATCTCGATCACGTCGATCTCGTCGATCTCATCCTCCTCTTACGATGCGCAACCTTCTCTTACGATCTTACGGTCGGTTTCTTCCCCGATCGAACATGCGCTCTTACGATCACCCGGATCGGCTAAATGCATTTTTCGATCATCTGATCAGTGCATTCAGTCATCGATCGGTCATCTGGTCATCGATCTTACTGATCGGTGGCAAAGCTTTCTTCTCTTACGATTTTGCTCAATTTCATCGATTAACTCCGGAACTCATCTTACTCATCCGATCTCGTCGGTCTCGTCTCTTGACCTCGTCGATCTCGATCATCTACGTCTGATTTCGTGAGTTCCCCCTCAATTTGTTCTCTCGTTCCCCCTCAACTTGTTATCTGTAAATCAGTTTCAACAACACAAGTTGATAATGTTTTGGCATAATTCATTAAAACTAAAATATCCCAACAATAGAACACTTGAAGTTGATATTGTTCATATCCATGGTGTATCATATGTGTCTGGTTTAAAGCATAACTTGCTTTCAATCAGCCAATTCTTGTGATAAAGGATTCAGTGTTGAATTCTCAAAGAACTTGTGCTATGTGAAAGATAATGCTTCACAACAAGTCTTACTAACTGGAACTAGAAAAGCAAATGTGTATCTTGCTGATTGGAGACTAACTCCTATGAATACATGTTTAATGGCCAAGAAGGTTATTGAAACCAGTTGATTATGGCACAAAAGACTGAATCACTTGAATTTCAAGACCTTAAATAAACTTGCAAGATTAGCACTTGTGAGGGGGTTACCAAATGAAGTATTCAGTAAGGATCATATATGTGATGCTTGTCAGAAAGGCAAACAAATTAGAGCATCATTCAAAAGTAAAGTAGAAGTGTCTACTAATAGAATACTTCAACTGTTACATATGGATCTCTTTGGTCCAATAACACCTGTAAGCACAAATGGCAGAAAATATACATTGGTAGTAGTTGATGACTACTCTAGATACACATGGGTCATATTCTTACTCAGTAAGAAGGAGACTCGGACAAAACTACCAGAATTACTGAAAAGGCTCAGTAATGAAAAGAATCAGAGTGTGGTCAAAATCAGATCAGATAAAGGCACTGAGTTTATCAACCATATTATAACTGATTATTGTGCAGCAAATGGAATAGCTCATGAAACATCAGCTGCAAGGACCCCTCAACAGAATGGTGTTCCTGAAAGAAGAAATAGGACCTTGAAAGAAGCTGCAAGAACAATGATTGATGAAGCTGACATTCCTAAGAGATTTTGGGCTGAGGCAGTCAACACTACATGCTACTCTCAGAACAGATCCATGCTGACAAAGAATCAAGGCAAAACACCATATGAGCTATGGAATGAAAGGAAGCCTCTTGTTTCTTTATTTCGTGTGTTTGGTTGTAAGTGTTTCATACACAATAATGGTAAAGATCAGTTAAAAACTTTTGATAGCAAAGCTGATGAAGGAGTATTCTTGCGATATTCTGAAATTAGTAAAGCATTCAGGGTTTACAATTGTAGGACCCTTATTGTGGAAGAAACACCTCATGTTATTTTTGATGAATCTACTTGTGTTCATAAGAAACAGGAAGATGATTCAGGAGACTGGACAAAGAGGATCACCAGACTTAGCCTGAAGAAGAATGTCAAAACATCATCTGAGCCTGAAAAGAAGAAGTCAATCACTTACTATGAATGGAGTGAAACTGACTCAGAGGAAGAAGGGACTCGGGATGAAAATACTCAGACTGGTGAAACTTAGGATGATAGTTCTCCACTAAAGGAAAGCCAACACACTGGAGCTGACCCATCTGAACAAACCACAGTTCAGACTCAGGTATGTAATGACGACGAAGATGTAGTCACAGCTGAGGCAAACTCTGAATCTATCAACCAAGGGGGAACAAATGACACTGACAATGTTCTGAATGGAATTTCCCCTGGGGAAGATGATTCCCTTTTTCCTTTCTTGTTGTTCCCTGAATTCAATGAATTACCTGAACCTAACATTTCTGATGTTGAGGATACTACTGAAGGGGTAACATCCAGAAGAACATGGTTAGATAGCCATCCTGCAATACAGATTGTAGGAGATCCATCTAAAGGAGTTAAGACCAGAAGGTTTCACGGAGAAAGTGCCTTGTTCTGTTGCTTCCTATCTGAGAAAGAACCTACTGAGATTGAAGAAGCTCTTCAAGATTCTTTTTGGATCATTGTTATGCAAGAGGAGCTGAATCAGTTTGCAAGGAATGATGTATGGGAGCTAGTAGATAGACCTAAGGGGCACAATGTGATTGGAACTAAATGGGTATTCAAGAACAAAAGAGATGAGAACAATGTCATTGTAAGAAACAAGGCAAGACTAGTTGCACAAGGTTATTCCCAAGAAGGAGGCTTGGATTATGATGAAACCTTTGCACAAGTTGCAAGACTAGAAGCCATTAGATTGTTTCTTGCATATGTTGCTCACATGAAGTTCATAGTATATCAGATGGATGTGAAAAGTGCATTTCTGAATGGTGTGCTTAAGGAAGAGGTTTATGTGGAACAACCTCCAGGCTTCTGTAAGAATGACCAAGTTTACAGGCTCAGAAAAGCCTTGTATGGTCTGAAACCTTGTTCAGGATAGAAGATTGGAAAGATATCTTACTAGTTCAGATTTATGTGGATGACATTATTTTTGGATTTCCTAATCATCAGTTGTGTGAAAAATTCTCTACACTGATGAAAGGAAAGTTTGAGATGTCAATGATGGGGGAGATGAATTTCTTTCTAGGACTTCAGGTGAAACAGTCAAAAGAAGGAATTTTCATCAATCAGGCAAAATACACCAGAGATCTGATTGCTAAGTATGGTGTACAAAATTGCAATGCAGTTAAAATTCCTATGAATACTAACTACAAGATGGATCCTGATCCTGAATGCAAGTCAGTTAACCACACTGATTATAGAGGGATCATTGGATCGCTGCTCTATCTCACAGCAAGCGGGGCTGTTGGGATATGTGCAAGATACCAAGCCAATCCGAAGGCTAGTCACATGGAAGCTGCCAAAAAGATTCTAAGATATCTTAAGGGCACTGTGAATAGAGGATTGTGGTATCCATGTGATGATAACCTTGAATTAACTGGTTATTCAGATGCTGACTATGGTGGTTGCAGAATTTACAGGAAGTCCACTTCAGGAACTTGTCAATTTCTTGGAAGCAAACTGATATCTTGGTTCTCTAAGAAACAAACTTCAGTTGCAACTAGTACTGCTGAAGCAGAATACATGGCTGCAAGAAGCTGCTATGCACAGATTCTTTGGCTAAGGCAACAATTGAGGGATTATAAGATTATAGCCAATGAAGTACCTATATTTTGTGACAATAATAGTGCTATTGCTATTTCACAAAATCCGGTATTGCACACTAGATGCAAACATGTGGATATCAGACATCATTTCATTAGAGACCATGTTGAAAAGAAAGATATCAGGTTGGAGAAAATTCATACTGATAAACAAAGAGTTGATATTCTTACTAAGCTTTTGGCTGAGTCAAGATTTTAAGAACTATCAGTAGAATTAGAGATGTTGGACCCTGGTGAGTAAAACGTACTGAAGAGAGAAGTTCTTCGGATGCATGAAGTTATTCAGTAAGGAATAACTCAGGGCAAAAATCTCTCAGGATGGAAACTGAGTCTCAAGATGATTTCTGTCAAGGTCAATGTTCAGTAAGGTTTAAGTATTTAATTAATCCTGAACCAATACTCGACTTATGCATTTACTCACAACATTTATTTCACTCAGTAATCATTGGAAATAAATGACTAAAGACCTGAACTTTAAGCGGGAATGTTTGAGAGAATTCTATTGGCTAGAATTTTGGCAGAGAATCGAAGGGTTGCCTCGATTAGAGTGAAACATCATTTTATCACCCTAATTGCTGCTATTTGTTACACTTATCTGATTATTTGCCATAAATAGCAAATAACTCTCAAATTACATTATACCCCAGATTAAATCTCGATCGTTCATTTCTTTATCCTTCAAGATTTAATCCTAGCCCTTGATCTTTTCTTCAGATCATATAAATACCCTATAAATCCTTTGTTCAAACATTTTACACTCTATCTCTTAAAAACTTCCGATTCTCCAAACCCCTTAATCTTCAAATCTTCATACCTTCAAACCTCAAATATTCTTACAATGGATTTTCCCAGTTACACAATGATCAAAGACCTCGCAGAAACTGAGAAACCATATTTTGAGCATGTAGTAGCATTGATCGAGAACAAAACTACCACGATTGAGGAAGAGGCCTTGAATATGCTCCGGTTGGCTCGATTAAGGAGATTAGTCAGCAATATGCCGGAATTAGAGTTACCACAAGAGGTTCTGCAACTTGTGGTCAACTTACGAGAAGCTGCAGAAGGCTCCCTAGTCTCGCAATTAAGTCTCGGTACATAGTCAAAATAAAAATCCGAAATAGTATGTACAAAGGAGGCATGTTTATCTCTAAAAAATATTAATGATGTATTTGAGTTGTGTGAAAGAGGGGAGAATCCTGTTGTATATATGTTAGGACGAGAACAAGAAATTTTGGATAGATTTTCTGAGTCAAAAGTTGAATTAAAAGGGGCCTTAAACAAGAAGTGTTTAAAACCTATATATCGAGTTCTTATTGATATTGTGGCCAAGTGCATGATGAGCACCTCTAAAAGTCTAGAGCAAGTAAGTCGGAATAAGTTGAGACTTATGACAACAATTGAAGATTCGCCGTCAAGAGAGTTTAACTGGTTGAAATTTCTGGTGGATTGCATATTACTTCAGAATCAGAAGTTGAAATATGCTAAGGGAGCATTTACAAAGAATGGAAAAGTCTTATTTGGAAAGAAGATAAGCTATCTGATTGAAACATTGCCGAGGAAGAACATGTTTCTATTGTCTGGTAATGCATTTTCCCAGAATAGGATCATGTTTTGGAAGCCTAAGTCACAGATGCGAAGACCTGCAACTTCTGATAGTCCAAGTTCTACTGCTCAGGATGAGCCTGAAGAACCAGTACAAATTGCAAGCTCAGAATCTGATCAGGATACACGAACTCTTGCTAATGTGACAAAGAGGAAAGGCAAGAAAGCTAACATCGGAAAGCCCGAAGGCAAATTACACCAGATGGTCAAAAGCCAACAGAAAAGTAAGAGTACATCTGGATACTAAAACAACTAGCAATTCACCAAGACTCAATTCCTAGACGACTCATTGGCGACAATCGACTTCGGGGGATGCTGATCAAAAGTACTGTTGGAGATGGGGTTCAACAAATTCTCAATCTCCATTTTCTTATCGGGATTCTTGATGTTATTACTTCGGGGGATGCTGGTCAAAAGTGTTGTTGGGGATGGGGTTCAACAACTTCTCAATTTCCTTTTTCTTATCAGGATTATTGATGTTATCATTCTTAAGAACATCCAGAATCTCATCAGCACCACCACTGACTATGTTCAAAGGCTGCCCACCTAATTGATGTTGAATAACACTGGCGGATATGTGGGCAGCTTATCTCCCGAATCTTGAGCTGGTAGACACCTCCCCTAGAGGCCGATTGTGGCCTGTTCATCGGAGGGGTCCGCACCCGAAGCCCCAGCAGTCTCCATCTGGCCCCCGACCTCGCCCATTCTGAGTTTCGAGGACCACCTCAGAATCTGTCGGTTGCGTCTCGTCAGGGTCGGGAGTGGGGTGCACGATCCGGCTCTGATTGGGAAAGAAGGACAGGTCAATACCAAATCCTTCCAGATCTTTAATTTCCAGCACGACATCAGGATCAAGTGTATAAGCCCCGACATAACTGGCCAGCTCAGAGACAAGGTTGGAGAGATCGGTATCAGGGCTCTTCCGGCGGACCGCCCGGATGGCCCCTGCAACTGCCAAGACGTAAGCATAATTAATATTCTGCTCTTCGACCTGTTTAAAATGCTCCCTCTCGGCGGCCAACTTAGCCTCGACCTCAGTGTCCTTGCTGACCAGGTCTCCCTTCAGCCGAGCCACGACATCCCTCTCCGCCACCAGCATGCCCTCGGCTCCCCTCAGTTGCTCCTCGAGCTCCAGGACCCTTCTTGCCAGATCGGCCTTTTCGAGCTCCAGCTTCTCCTGCACCTCATGGGCATTTACCACAGTTTTGGCTTGCTCGGAGATCGTCGTCTGGGCCTTCTCCATATTAGAAAGCTCAAACTCAGATTGGGCACAAGCCTTCTCCATGAAAAGGGCAGCCTTCAGGGAGTAGACGACCGCCGAGTATCGATTTCGGTCTAGAGGCCATTTCAGCAGCAGAGGGCTCACGACGGTAGGTCGGAATGTCTGGATCTGTGAGGAAATCATGAAAATCTTTAGCACAGATTTACCAAATGCTACAAAGGAAAAGCAATAGAGATTTTACAAGGAATCCACAAGTGGCGGGGATAGGTGTATGCGAAGACGGCCGCTAAAACGGTCAAGCTCGGAGTTTGACTCAACGTCTCGCCCGACTCGGGGTGTATTTCGTCTTTGCCTTGAACATACCGGTGAAATCGATAAATATCAGAAGTTTGTGGCGTATACACTGCAAGACAAGTGTTGGGATATTTTAGTTTTGATGAATTATGCCAAAACATTATCAACTTGTGTTATTTAAGCTATTTTACAGATAACAAGTTGAGGGGAGCGAGAGAACAAATTGAGGGGAACTCACTTAAATCGGATGTAGATGATCGAGATCGCACGAGGTTTTGTATTTAGACCGACGAGATCGATGAGTAAGATGAGTTCCTGAGTTAATCACGAGCCGAAAGCAAAAAAGAGAAGAAAAAGCTAAGCCACCGATCGATGATCGATGATCGGAATTGCACTGATCGTAAGAATGCATGTCGATCCGATGATCGAAGAGCGCATAAGCCGATCGTAAAATGAACCGACGTAAGATCGTAAGAGAAGGTTACAGATCGTAAGAGGGAAGAGATGAGACCGACGAGATCGACGGATCGAGATCGAGCATGAAGACGGATGATCAAGATCAGACGCGGATTGAGATCGATGTTCTAAAACCGATATGCTAACCTAATATGCTAAACCGATGTACTAACTGACGCAGATAAACCGATATACGGTTTGATGCTATATCGACCGTCGATGTGAGCCGATAAGATCAAAGAAGAGAAATCGATATCGAAAAACCGAAATCAAGATATCGATCGGAAAGAAGTCATCGGAAGAGAAGTCATCTGAAGTCATATTCACTGAGAATCGTAACGCCGTTGATGATCGTTAGCTCGAAAAAGCTAGTGACTCGAGGGTCGATTATCTCAAGTCGGAAGGTTTCGAACCGAGTGTCAAGATGCCCGACGATAAGGTCCGCCAAGAGAAGTCATTGAATCAAGAAACTGGGGAGACTCAAGAAGATGTCACCGCACACCGAGGCTCAGAGAGACCAAGGCTCGAGAGACCAAGGCTCGGGATAGACCAAGGCTCGGATAGAATCAAGATCCCCGAGACTCGTAAGAATCAAGAATATACCGCGGTAATTCAAATTCGACGTGGACCAATGAGAGGAAGACAACCAAAAAAAAAGTCAAGAAGAAGTTATAGAATAGTATGGATTTGAATGTGACTCCATCCAACGGTAACATTCAAATCCACACTATAAATACAAGATCTTCCTTCATTATCAAGTGTAGATGCGTGAAGATTATAGCACGAGATGCTACAGAGCCAAAGAGAGTTATACCCAAAGCATTCCCACCCTAGAACACAAGTCTGTAGATATACAAATATATTCAAGAGTGTTCTAGAACCCAATCTAAGCAACCCACGATGTATCCTAAGCTTAGAGAGATTTTCCCAACCTTAGCATTGAGGTTAAACAAATGTAAGGGAAAATCTCAACATAGTTGGAAACCAAACAAACCTTACCCAAATCAGTCGATTAAGTTTGTAGGTGAGTGTGAACTCAGTAAACATCTAGCAATCCCGAAAGGGAGGGTAGGCAATCCTGAGTGAGGGTGATAAGTCCCGTCGAAGTGTGAACTCGGTAAACATCTGTAGGCAATCCCGTGGAGGGTGATAAGTCCCGAGGCGAACCCGAGAGGGTGATAAGTCCAGTTGGAGTGTGAGCTCGTTAAATATCTAAAGGCGAACCCGAGAGGGTGATAAGTCCAGTTTGAAGGAATTTCCCTAAGAACAGGGAGAGTGGATGTAGGAGCTTGAGTCTTCGAACCACTATACTTTGTTGTGTTCTTTACTGTTTTACGTTCTTATCTTGTCATATGCATTCGATTATAAGCAAAAAACAACACATGAGCTTAAAAGAGAAAAATTTGTAATCACCATTCCTTCACCCCTATTTTTATATGAACTGAACTGAAATGTTTGCTTCCGCACGAGCAAAATGGGTTTTCAAAATCGGGACCATCAATTGGTATCAGAGGAGGTGTTCAAACGGTTCAGTGATTTCAAAGTAACCACCTGAACTGATCTTTTTAAAAGAAAACCCGTTTCTTTAAAAATGCATATATTTTAAATGTTTTGGCGTCATTATCAAAAAGGGGGAAATTGTTGGGATATTTTAGTTTTGATGAATTATTTCAAAACATTATCAACTTGTGTTATTTAAGCTATTTTACAGATAACAAGTTGAGGGGGAACGAGAGAACAAATTGAGGGGGAACTCACGAAATCAGATGTAGATGATCGAGATCAAACGAGGTTGTAGATTTAGACCGACGAGATCGATGAGTAAGATGAGTTCGGTTAATGGATGAGCCGAGCAAAATCAAGAGAAGAACGCTAAGTCACCGATCGTAAGATCGATGACTCGTAACAGACCGATCGATGATCGAAGAATGCATTTAGCCGATCCGGTGATCAAGAGCGCATAAGCCGACGAAATGAACCGACCGTAAGATCAAGAGAAGGTCAGATCGTAAGAGGAGCAGATGAGACCGACGAGATCGATATGAAGATGTAGATGATCAAGATCGACGCGGATTGAGATCGATGTTCTAAATCGATATGCTAACCTAATATGCTAAACCGATGTACTAACTGATGCAGATAAACCGATATACCGACTTGATGATATAATCGGGGTCCGATCATGTGAGCCGATAAGATCATGAAAGAGAAATCGAGATCGATCGAAACCGTAAATCGTGATAAGAGAAGTCATATTAAGAGAAGTCATCGAAGTCATATTCACCGAGAATGAATCGAACGCGACGATGATCGAGCTACTGAAATCTTAGTGACTGAGGGTCGATTGTCGAAGTCGAAAGGTTTAACCGAGTGTCAAGATGTCCGATCGTATAAGGTCCGGCCAAGAGAAGTATTTGAATCAAGAAACTCGAGACTCAAGATGTCACTGCATTGAACCGAGGCTCGAGAGACCAAGGCTCGGGAGCCAGACTCAAGGCTCGGATAGAATCAAGATCCCGAGACTCGTAAGAATCAAGAATATAGCCATTGTAATTCAAATTGGCGTGGACCAATGAGAGGAAGACAACTAGCACTCGAAAAGTCAAAAAAAGAAGTTATAGAATAGTATGGATTTGAATGTGACTCCATCCAACGGTAACATTCAAATCCACACTATAAATACAAGATCTTCATTCATTATCAAGTGTAGATGCGTGGAGATTATAGCACGAGATGCTACAGAGCCAAAGAGAGTTATACCCAAAGCATTCCCACCCTAGAACACAAGTCTGTAGATATATAAATATATTCAAGAGTGTTCTAGAACCCAATCTAAGCAACCCACGATGTATCCTAAGCTTAGAGAGATTTTCTCAACCTTAGCATTGAGGCTAAACAAATGTAAGGGAAAATCTCAACATAGTTGGAAACCAAACCTTACCCAAATCAGTCGGTTAAGTTTGTAGGTGAGTGTGAACTCGGTAAACATCTAGCAATCCCGAAAGGGAGGGTAGGCAATTCCGAGTGAGGGTGATAAGTCCCGTCGGAGTGTGAACTCGATAAACATCTGTAGGCAATCCCGTGGTGGGTGATAAGTCCCGAGGCGAACCCGAGAGGGTGATAAGTCCAGTTTGAAGGAATTTCCTCAGAATGGGGAGAGTGGATGTAGGAGCTTGAGTCTCCGAACCACTATACTTTGTTGTGTTCTTTCATGTTTTACGTTCTTATCTTGTCATATGCATTCGATTATAAGCAAAACACAACACATGAGCTTAAAAGAGAAAAATCTGTAATCACCATTCCTTCACCCCTGTTTTTATATGCACTGAACTGAAATGTTTGCTTCCGCACGAGCAAAATGGGTTTTCAAAATCGGGACCATCAACAAGAAAAGAATTAGATCAGTACAACTTAGTACGATCTATTGAGCATATTCCCTTATGTAATTTCTCGTCTAGGAGGCGGGATTAACAATATAAATAGACCAATAAGGTCACATTTGAAAAGGTTGGAATCTTAGACTCTACGCACTAATAATATACAGATCTCCTGGCTTGGTTGCCCCCGGACGTAGTCTAATTCTAAGGATGAACCGGGTCATCAAATCGAGTGTTTCTTTCTTTCCATTTTGATTGATAATCCTCTTGTTTCTACTATAATTATTGTTATACTGACTCAATTATCGTCAGTCACAACATAAAACACGGGGTTGTTCTTCAATATGAAGATCAGTACGAACCGCCGGTTTAACAAAGACAATCTTAGTGCCACTGGTAGAAGCAAAATTCAAAAGATCATGTGAGGTTCCCCCTAGATTATATCCCAATCCAGCCTTTATAATTGCAGGTCTTTGATAGCTCTGAATTTCATCTATTGCATGAGATGCAAAATTCAATGGAGCTAACTTTCTCTGCAAACTATCCTCACTTTTCTTTAGAGTTTCATGTTTCTCGAAGAGGTCATTGAACTCAGTTCTGATAAGCTGATTCTCTTCAGTGGATTTCTCTAACTTTCCTTTCAGGGCCTCTACCACCTTCTCTTTTTCTGAGAGTTGTACTTTCAGAACATCAAGTTCATCAGTTACTCCCATCAATTGAGAAGTGATCTCAGCAGCATTAGAGTTTTTCCACTTCATATTCTCAGCAGTCAGTACTTCATTCTGCTCGAGTTTCTATGAACAGTTCTTGTAACACAAAATAGTCCTTCATTAGATTCTCAAAAGAACCCATCAAGTCAAAATTACTAGTTACAGATGAACTTGATAACTCAAGTGCTTGTGTAGGAGCAGCAACAGAGATAGAAGAATTTACCTCATCAATAGCAATAAGGCAGACATCATCACTATCGCTATCTGAGAACATCTCCTCTGAGGAGCTAGATCCTTCCTCAGAATGTTCTTCTTCAGCAACCATTGCCTTCTTGCTGGAATACTTCTTGTCTCTCTTGGCTTGCCAACTTTTCTTTCCTTGTGACTCAACTCAGGGCAGTCATACTGAAAGTGACCTTTCTTCTTGCAATTGTAGCATCTGTTGGTATCATCATACTGATCATTGTCATCTTTGGATTTGTAGTCCTTCTTTCTTGATGAAGATCCTTCAACTTTGTGATCCTTCTTCTTCTCAGTAGACTTCTCTTCAGCTTCTGAGTTGTTCCTATTCATGCACCTGGTATCTTTATAATACCTTTTATACTTACCAAATATGCTGTTCATTTTCTCAAACCTTCTTGCCATCAGGGCAATTGTCTCATCCTTTTCATCCTGAATTTTGTTAGATGAGATCTCAGGTTCTATAGAGTTGCAGATTTTTCCTTGTGCTTTGAAAGCCACATTTTTGTTAGATGAAGTATCATCTTTGCTGTCAGGTTTCTTAGTTTTCTTATCAATGACAAACTCATATGCTTTCAACTCAGAGAAAACCTGTTGATATAGCATAGAAGCAATATATTTGGTGTTCTCAATCACCACAGCATGTATATCCCATTTCTTAGAAAGTCCTCTAAGAATTTTCAGAGCAATTTCTCTTTTGGGATATCTTTTCCCAAGAGCACTCAAATCATTCATAATGCTAGTGAATCTGACCTCAAGTCTTTCAATAGATTCACCATCTTCCATTTCAAAACCATCAAATTTGGCAATAGCCACAGATAGTTTGTTTACTTTGATATGATCAGTGCCTTAACACATTATAGCAAGTGTGTCCCAAATTTCTTTGGCAGTTTCACAGTGGGAAATCATTCCCATAACACCATCATCAATAGTGCTATGCAGTGTATCTTTAGCAATGTAATCTAAGTTAACCAACTTCCTCTCTTCAGGTGTAAGTGTTGGGGTTATACTGAAAAGTATGCTTTCACTTTGTATAACCAAACTGAAGTTTATTATTTATTTACTGGAATAAATTATTTAATCACTGTTGCATTAAATATGAATGAATGTTATATATGTTTATTGCAAACCCGTTCAATAAGACAGTGCGTATTACGTTGTAATTAATTTGGTGATACCCAATCACTGAAGATCAAATCAACAGCCCTCGTAATTAAGTACAAATTCACAACCCAGATGGAAATGAACGAACCATCATGAACTGTTGAGGTGTGAGACCCAGATTGGTCTGTCTTGACCAAGGGATCACACTAGCGCATTTAGGTGCGCTGAATGAGGACCTACCGGAGGACAAATTCTTCAGTAATGACCGGGAGCCATGTTATATGTGAAATCGTAATATGGGTTAAGATGAATAGTTCAATATTAATTTTATAGTGGAGTAAATTAATATTAATGGACTTGAATAATATTTGACCCAAAATATTATAGCTTCATAGTCCATTGGAGGTCCAATCTTAATTCTCCTAAAGGCCCCCCAAATAGCCCAAAATAAAGTCCAATTAATGAGAGAGAGAATAAAATATTCTTGCTATATTTCCAAGTGTAATTTTCGAAAATCTTGTCTAATAAAGGAAGAAAAGATTGTCTTGATTTTCTTGTAGATATTTTATGGAAAGAGATAATTATTGTAGGAATACATAATTATCCCATAAATTCAAGAAGTCAAATCTTGACTCCTTCTATAGTGTAGATTTCGAAAATATTGGGTAGAAGAGGGGAAAGAGATTTTTATGGAAAATTTAATAAAGGAGAAAAGAATATAGGAGATATATTCAAGATTTCTTGGAGATCAAGAAAAGATTTTCTTCCTTATTTTCCTAGCCCTAAATTTCGCCCCCTCCTCCCTATTTATACGGGATGAGCTCTTCATTCCCAAGTGCAATTCCATGTTTTGGAAATATTAGAAATTCGCAAAGGTGGTAGCAAAATATTTAATTTCTCTCCCATTGAAATCGTTCGTTGAAATCTTCCCACCAGATAGCGTTCGTGGACTTTGGAGATATATTTGGGAAGGCTCTTGGGTTGACTCATCCGTTTGATTCTTCAAGAGGTTAGTAATTCCGTAACTCCTAGTTCCGCATGATTAGGATTTACGTGAATTATGTGTATGCATGTTGTTTATTATTATGTTGAATTGATTTAAGATTAATTCATGTTAGTAATTAATTGTTTAATATAAATATGTATTTAAATAATCACCTCGAATAGATCCGGGCACCCCTATTTTCCCAACAACTCGTATAAGAGCTCTGGTTTCGAGCTCTAATTTTTTAAATTGTTATTTAAATTGTTGGACATTAAATTGAAATTGGATAGTAGAATTGCTAGATCTGTTTTGCAGGTATCCAATTGTCATGGTATTTAATGTGTTTATTTTCATGCGTATGAATGAATGTTTTTTAATTCGACTCGTTCGGATTTGTTTTTCTCGTGAGAAAATCCACGAGTAGATTAGGCTTTTTGATTTGTTCAATGTAATAAACTAGTCTAGATTTAAGGTATTTATTTTTCGTTAAATAAATTGTAACCTGATCAAAGACGAAGACGAGTTAAAGACAGATCCAGAACCGTACATGGGCGACGTCTTGCCCTTAAACGATGCCAAAGAGAGGCACGCTGGGCGCGACGACGCCAAGACGCGCATGGCCTTTAAGCGCCAGCGCTAGCACTAACTAGGGATCGCCCCGAGCAAAGCCTTGGCACCTTGACGGACGGATCTTGGCCTTAGCCTTGGCGAGTATAACACCTTGGATGGAGCGGGCAGAGGTGGGCAAAGAGGAGGCTGCGGGTATATCTGTGGCGCCCTACGGCTGCCGAGGGCGCTTAAGAGACCGTCGGCGGGCGTCTGTGGCTACCCTCCTAGCACACGCGGGCAATGTCCCACCAATGGCGATCGGATCTGGCGGGCATCCTATTTGTGAGTTTGTTTAGTGTGGCGTTTCAAGACGGAGTTCTTTTCGAGACGAACGAGTGGGAGAAATTCAAGATGGCGTTTCTTCAAAATCAAGTCAAGGAAAATCAAATCATGACAGTTGGATAATTTGTGCCCAATGTGTTTATTTTCTGCTTTGCTTGATTTATTACTGTTGTATTTTCTTGTGCTTTATTTAATTTGTTTAAATGTGTTTTCATGAAAATTGCTCAACGAAAAATCTCAAATTCAAAAATTACTAAGTATGTTTTAATAATTAATTTGTTTTGACACAAATTAATTTTTGACCTCCATGATTTATTTATTTGTGAAATCTTTTGGAGAAATTCCCCTACGGGACGGTCAAAAGATAGCTTTCACATGAATAAATTCCCAAAAGGATGATTGTGAATTATTATTAGTGGCGACGATGACCCTCCCACGAGGCTCGATCAAAGTGAAGTAATAATTATGTATTTAATCATGGTTATTACTTAGGTATAAAATTGATATTTATATACTTCTCCGAAGTCCCTGTCAATTTTATATTGGTCAAGTGGGAGCCGACTATTAATTTTTTAAAATTAAAGGTTTGTAACTGTTCTTGTTTGTAACCTGCTTGAATGTGATTTTAAATGATGACCCTCCCACGAAGTCTCATTTAAATCTGTTTTGAGATGTTGGCTGATGCGTGTTCATATTTTTTGAGATTTTAATATGAATCATGTGATCGAATTGTGTGATTTAATTTTGTGTTGATCTGGATATTGATACAAAATATATGATTATTTCAGTTCATCATGTCGCAACCTTTTAATCCACTGTTCAATATACTGAAAAGAAACCAACTCACTGGTGAAAACTATGTCACTTGGAAACGTAATATGACTTTTGTCCTCTCTGCACAAAAACATTATTGGGTTCTTGGCGGACATAAACCTGAAAGAATCACTGAAGGGTCATCTAGTTCGGAAAGATGTTTGTACGAAATCTGGGAGCAAGCCTATGAATCAATAAAACCGATAATCTTGACTTCATTGTCTGAAGATTTGAGGCTCATTCATGAGGAAATTGATTCAGCTGTGGAGATTGTTCAAAGTCTTGAGGAAATGTTTTCCTCTGAGAACTGCATGATCAAAGAGTTTCATCAAAATGGAGTCGAATGGCTGAAAATGATTGAGGGAACACCTGTAAGAGATCACATTCTCAAAATCAGATGCCATTTTGAAAAACTTGCTTACCTTGGTGCACGATACGATGATGAGGCTCAAATCTAATTCTTGTTCCTAACTCTTCCAAGGAGCTTTAATGAGTTCTATTGTAATTTTGTGATGAGCGATCACATGTTTACCATAGATACCCTACAAGAGATCTTGGAGACGGTAGAGAAACACTTGGGACAAGAAGGCGAAGCTTTGGTGACTAAGAAACTGCTCTCAAAATCTAGGCCAAAGGAAGGCAAGATTGAGAAGGAGATGAATAGTCTGATCCAAAGCAAGGCCACAAAAGAAAAGGGTAAGAAAGCAAGTTGGTTGAAAGTCCAGAAGACACCAAAAGGAAAATGTTTTAACTGTGGAGAAAAAGGACATTGAAAGTCGGCATGTTCCAAACCCAAAAGGAATGGAAAGAAATGTAATTCACACTCGCTAGTTGTTGAAACTTGTTTGGCGGAGTATGCTACCCATTCGTGGGTATTGGATACGGGATCCACTGATCATTTATGTTTCACATTGCAGGGTTTCAAGCAGACCCGACGACTAAGTGAGAGTGAGATCCTCATCACGCTAGGCGATGCTATGAGAGTGGTAGCTAAAGCAGTGGGAGAAGTGCACCTGTCCTTTGGAGACAAGACGTTAATTTTAAGAGATGTTCTTTATGTTCCTGTTTTCCAGAAAAACCTTATTTCTATTTCTAAACTTTTTATCGATGGATATTCTGTTCGTTTTGATAAAGATGTTACTGTTTTTCGTAACGATGTGATTATCTGTCGCGGAACTTTGAGGAACAATCTCTATATTATTAACTGTATCACTCACAAAATGCATCCTATAACACATTTACTATTTCTTGTAAATGAAAGCCCTCGGCTGACGTGAACGAGACACTTCTTTGGCACCTAAGATTAGGTCATATTAACCCGAAAAGGATTCAAAGGTTGGTGAAAGATGGTTCTTTGGGGTCTCTCCAAATTGAGCCATTTCCGACTTGCGAATCGTGCTTGGAAGGTAAAATGACCAAGAGGGCATTTGGAGCCAAGGGGCTCAGAGCTAAAGAAGTGTTAGAAATCGTTCACACCGATGTGTGTGGTCCAATGCAAATCAAAGCTAGAGGTGGCTACGAGTATTTCGTTACTTTTATCGATAATTACTCACGCTACGGATACATTTTCCTAATGAAGCATAAATCTAAGACCTTTGATAAATTCGAAGAATTTAAGGCTCAAGCAGAGAATCATAAGGGAAAAAGTATCAAGTTTCTACGATCTGATCATGGAGGCGAATACCTCAGCGATGAATTTCTGAACTACCTATCAGAAGTGGGGATTGCATCCCAGTTGACTGCACCCGGTACC
Organism: Stenogyne calaminthoides; assembly: GCA_037126765.1. NCBI lineage: Eukaryota > Viridiplantae > Streptophyta > Magnoliopsida > Lamiales > Lamiaceae > Stenogyne > Stenogyne calaminthoides. The sequence continues at coordinate 15,623,223 of JBBCBC010000029.1, forward strand.
CCTCAACAAAACGGGGTTACAGAACGAAGGAATAGAACGCTTTTAGAAATGGTAAGGTCGATGATGAGTTATGCAGATTTACCAAAATCGTTCTGGGGTTACGCATTAGAAACAGCGGCTTATATTCTGAACCTAGTGTCATCCAAATCGGTACCTAAAACCCTGAGAGAATTGTGGACAGGGCGCAAGCCAAGTTTCGAACACATCGGGATGCGGGGGTGTCCGGCAGACGTCTTTAGACAAGGAAGCGAAAAAATTGGATGACGTCGAATTAAGGATGTTCATAGGGTACCCCGAAGGAACTAAAGGATGCATGTTCTATGGTCCCGAAGATCAAAAGGTGGTAATCAGTACTCACTTTAGATTTTTTGAAGAAAAATATATGAACAGTCGAAAGCCTAGAAGTGAAATTACCTTAGAAGAACTTAGGGGGCCAACTCTGTTGCCAACTGTACAAAATGATATACGAAATGTCACGCCTACACAACCGGAACCTCGTCGTAGTGGGAGGGTTATCAAACAACCCGAGAGATTCTTGGGGATCGGAGAGTCTTCAGACTTGATCTCCGCAGAAGAATCAGATACATGGTCCTACAACGAGGCATTCCAAGACAAAGATGCTCAATCTTGGCAAACAGCAATGGAAGCCGAGATGGGTTCAATGGATCACAACAAGGTGTGGGAGCTAGTCGAACCACTTGATGGGGTAAAACTCATCGGATGCAAGTGGGTATACAAGAGAAAAGGGGACTGGACGGAAGGGTTGAAACCTTCAAAGCAAGACTTGTGGTGAAAGGGTACACTCAGAAAGAAGGGATCGATTATGAGGAAACCTTTTCGCCCGTAGCCATGCTCAAGTCCATCCGCATTCTCTTGTCGATTTCTTCTTAAGATCTAGATTTTGAGATCCGCAAATGGACATCAAGGCGGCTTTCCTAAATGGAAATCTTGACGAAGAAATCTATATGCAACAACCCAAGGCTTCATTGAAAAAAAGGCCAAGAGCATCGGGTTTGCAAGCTCGGGAAGTCCATTTATGGACTGAAGCAAGCATCCCGAGCTTGGAATCAGTGTTTTGATCAAGTTATAAAATCCTACGGATTCGATCAAAACGAATTTGAAAGTTGTGTCTACAAAAAGCGTGACGGGACTGCATTGGTATTTTTGGTACTATACGTGGACGACATTCTGCTCATCGGAAACGATGTAAAGGTGTTATCAGACTTAAGGGCATGGCTGTCAAAAGCAGTTTAATATGAAGGACTTAGGGGAAGCGGTCACATCCTAGGGATCAAGATCTTTCGAGATCGCAGAGGAAAAAGAATGATCAGGGCTTTCGCAAGCCTCATACATAGATACTATTTTGAAGCGCTTCAAAGATGCAGGATTCCAAGAAAGGCTTTGTGCCCTACGGACCGCGGAATCCATCTATCAAAGAGATGTGTCGGGGACACGAAAAGAGATAGATGACATGAAGGGCATCCCTTATGCTTCGGCTCTGGGAAGCCTCATGTATGCAATGTTGTGTACGAGACCGGATATCTGCTTTGTCGTAGGCATGGTGGCAAGATATCAAAGTAACCCTGGGAAAGAGCATTGGACTGCAGTAAAGAACATTCTAAAGTACCTGAAAAGGACACGGGACAGAATGTTGGTTTACAAGTCTGACAGCCTGATCCCCATCGGTTACACGGACTCGGATTTCCAATCAGACATTGACTCCAGAAAGTCTACCTCGGGTAGTGTGTTCTGCATGGGGGAGGAGCCATGACATGAAGAAGCATAAAGTAGAAATGCATCGCTGATTCTACCATGGAAGCCGAGTACGTCGCTGCTTGTGAAGCAGCGAAGGAAGCGGTTTGGCTCAAGAACTTCCTGGTGGACTTGGACGTGGTCCCGAATTGTTGGGAGTAAGTGTTGGGGTTATACTGAAAAGTATGCTTTCACTTTGTATAACCAAACTGAAGTTTCTTATTTATTTACTGGAATAAATTATTTAATCACTGTTGCATTAAATATGAATGAATGTTATATATGTTTATTGCAAACACGTTCAATAAGACAGTACGTATTACGTTGTAGTTAATTTGGTGATACCCGATCACTGAGGATCAAATCAATAGCCCTCGTAATTAAGTACAAATTCACAACCCAGATGGAAATGAACGAACCATCATGAACGATTGAAGTGTGAGACCCAGATTGGCTTGTCTTGACCAAGGGATCACACTAGCGCATTTAGGTGAAATTTGAATGAGGACCTCTGGGAGGACAAATTCTTGATCTTGAATATACAAGAATTAGACCTCAGTGGTGCGTTGTTTCTTAATCTCCGTCCCTTAAATAGAATCGTGTGAAATTAATAACTATTGCTTTGACTTATGATGGGAAGAGAGTCAATGCGATTTGATACCTTATATCTTGGGCAATATTATTAATTACATGACGATTGCTGACATTTAATACGGAGAATCGCGTACAAGTACGTCTTGCTTGATTTGTCCCCTTGGTGGGCTCATATCCTTTATCATGCTAAATCTTGCAAGTGGAAATTTATTTTCGGCATGGATAATAATTTTGTGATGTCTTTACTCCAAGGACAAAGATATTAATTAATATAAAGTTTGTTCAGTGGCTTAATTAATTAATGGACTAAGATAATATTAAACGTGGGAAATAATGACCGGGAGCCATGTTATATGTGAAATCGTAATTTGGGTTAAGATGGATAGTTCAATATTAATTTTATAGTGGAGTAAATTAATATTAATGGACTTGAATAATATTTGGCCCAAAATATTATAGCTTCATAGTCCATTGGAGGACCAATCTTAATTCTCCTAAAGGCCCCCCAAATAGCCCAAAATAAAGTCTAATTAATGAGAGAGAGAAGAAAATATTCTTTCTATATTTCCAAGTGTAATTTTCGAAAATCTTGTCTATTAAAGGAAGAAAAGATTATCTTGATTTTCTTGTAGATATTTTATGGAAAGAGATAATTATTGTAAGAATACATAATTATCCCATAAATTTAAGAAGTCAAATCTTGACTCCTTCTATAGTGTAGATTTCAAAAATATTGGGTAGAAGAGGGGAAAGAGATTTTTATGGAAAATTTAATTAAGGGGAAAAGAATATAGGAGATATATTCAAGATTTCTTGGAGATCAAGAAAAGATTTTCTTCCTCATTTTCCTAGCCCTAAATTTCGCCCCCCTCCTCCCTATTTATAGGAGATGAGCTCTTCATTCCCAAGTGCAATTCCATGTGTTGGAAATATTAGAAATCCACAAAGGTGGTAGCAAAATATTTAATTTCTCTCCCATTAAAATCGTTCGTTGAAATCTTCCCACCGGATAGCGTTTGTGGACTTTGGGGATATATTTGGGAAGGCTCTTGGGTTGATTCATCCGTTTGATTCTTCAAGATGTTAGTAATTCCGTAACTCCTAGTTCCGCATGTTTAGGATTTACGTGAATTATGTGTACGCATGTTGTTTATTATTATGTTGAATTGATTTAGGATTAATTCATGTTAGTAATTAACTGTTTAATTTAAATATGTATTTAAATAATCACCTCGAATAGATCCGGGCACCCCGATTTTCCCAACAGTAAGTTGATCATCAGATTTGGGAAATTCATCCCTTGGATCATCTCTTTCATTATCAGTCAATCTTGGATTAACAACCTTATATTAAAAAGGTCCTTGAGACACAACTCTCCACATTCTCTCATGTTTAGAGTATAGATGTGCCTGCATTCTCAGTCTCCACATATCATAGTTCTCAACAGAGAACATAGGTAGTTTCTTAGAAGGCATGATGAAAGAGCCTTGTAAGATATCAGCAGAAGATCTATTCAGTAGACCACCAAAGTCTCTAAGTAACAAGACTATGGCTATCAAAGCTAGTGGTCAGTTAGAACCACTGCTCCGATACCACTTGTTGGTCGCGGGGGTAAACGAGTTTCACACGTGTATGGGGGGGAATACACGTGTATAGTGATTTTTAAACTTTTCAGAAAATACTATAATCAGAGAGTCAGGTTGTCCTGAGATTTAGTCCTGAGAAGCACAAAGTGCCGTGAGTCAGAGTCTACTGAGACAATAACACTGAGCGGCTTTCAGAGACTTCAGATTAGCTCAACTGATTCTGAGTTTCTACAACAGAGTCTGAATAAGTTTGGAGTAGATAATAATCTTACTGACTACTCAGAAGAGTTGACCAGTTTGACAACTATCTATACTAGCTTATCAATGAAAACAGTGGTTAAGGTTGTGATCAAGTTAATGCAACTTCAGTGGATTGATTCCAACTGATTATCATAAAACTGAGTATGCTTTCAGTGAAAATATGCAGCAAGATAGAATGCAAAACAGAAAGCAAACAACACAACAATTATAGTGGTTCAGAGGCTCAAGCTTCTACGTCCACTCTCTCTGATCCTCAGAGAAATTCCTTAACTCACTACTTCTACTACCTTAAGCTCTCAGACTGAACTCAGCAGCTTACTAACTTCCTACCACGAGTTTTCAGGCTGAACTACTGTAGCTTACTAACTCAACACACACAAGCTTTCAGGCTGAACACAAGCAGCTTACTAACTTCTTCTCTAGAGCTTTTCAGACTGAACACAACAGCTTACTTCAGTCTTTACAACTCTCACTTCTCCAACAACTACACACTCAAACTACCTAATCAAAGGGTTTGGTTTTGGTTGGTTTCCAACTAAGATGAGATATTCTTTTACAATCAAACACAAGTAAAAGGCTATGATATCTCTAACTAAGCTTTGGATATATCTTAAATCTAGGCTTAGTAAATGAGCTCTCTTCTAAGATGAAACACTTGGAAAATTCTAAGGGTTTCGAGTGCTTCACAATGTATGCTTTGAATACGAATGAGCTCTGGAGTTGCTTTGATTTCTCGTAACCTTGGTTGTGAACAAGGCCTTGGTATTCATAGACAACTCACTAAGAGTCTACTCTTGAAAAACTATCCGTTGGAGAGACAGCTTCAAGGGTTTCCTCTTTTGGTTATTGATGAACGACTATTTCTAGGGTTTGAACACACTCTTGCATGTATTAGGAAATGTCCAGCCACATAGTCAATCACCAATTTCTGTGAACTGGAAGATATCAGTGCTGACATTATTCAGGGATATGTCGCTTTCAGTGTCAGTAAAGTACGTTGTTGTCGCCTCCTCATTGGTCAAAATCTTCCTTTGAATAGAGACAAACAAAATGTCTCTTCTAGTCAACCACACTGAACTGATAATTTCCTTAGTGTCCACGAACGTATAACATTCCCTTTGTTTGTACTAAGAATGAACAGAACACTATTGAACTGGAAGTGACTTGTCAGGGTCTTTTGATTCAGTACGAAACAACCTCAGGATCTTTTGGTCTTCAGGATCTTTACTCTTCAGGCTCTACTGGTCTTCAGGATTCTTCTGAGTTCTTCAGACAAAATCTAATAAACCTAACCTGAACTATATCTGCTGACTATACATAGTGCAGATAATCCTGAATCTTAATATCTATTGAAACCTAATCCTAAACTACCAAGATGTCCTGATACATGTCATACTCAGGGGTTTTGGGATCTAATCAAAATCTTTATTAAATTCATCTCCCAACAAAAACATTATTCACATCAAACTGACGAATAGGCCAGTTATGTGAGACAGAAAGGCTGAGTATTAGATGAACAGTGGCAGGTTTTACAACTGGACTAAATGTCTCAAAGTAGTCCACTCCTGGTCGTTGATGAAACCCTTTAACTACAAGACGAGCTTTAAACTTGTCAATAGAACAATCTGATTTTTGCTTAATTCGAAAAACCCATTTGCAACCAACTACATTCTGAGACGGATCAGAAGGGACCAAATCCCAAGTACCATTCTTAAGCAGAGCAGAAAATTCAGCAGACATAGCATCTCTCCAACGACTATCATTCATAGCATGTTTAACAGTAGTAGGCACAGTAGATGTAAGACAATACCTCGGATTGGGTTTTAAGATGTTGTTACGCGCACGAGTGGTCATCGTGTGAGTAGGAGCAGGCGGGGGCGGTGGTGGAGTGACAGCAGGGGGAGATGCAAGATCCAGTGGTGGTGCTGGTGAAGCATGCTCTACAGGAGGTGGAATGGGCATTGAGGTATGTGTGAAATGGTCCGACAGTGCTTGGGGAGTGTGAATGCGAGGTGGAGTGGGAATGGAGGTATGTGTGATAGATTCCAATAGTGGTTCGGGAGTGGGAATGGATGATGAAAGAGATGATACAGAAAATGGGAATTTGTCCTCAACAAACTCAACATGGCGAGAGGTATAAAGTTTGTAAGAGGACAAATCGAGACATATATATGCACTTTGAGTAGGAGAATGTTAGTGTTAGTGTCCTAAAGACAATCATTTGTATGGACATAATACTAAGATAATATTCAGTGTTGGTTTATTATTGTTTATTTAATACTAAATGTATGACGTTACACATATTAGAATATTATGTTTGATTGTTTGCATTTGTTCTTATATGTGTTCCCCTGAATCGTTGTTGTCATTGAGATTGTGAGAACTCAGATGACTTAAGCATGATTCTCAAATAGCCCCGATCAAGGATCATCAAGAATGGGATATTGATGATGCAATGGAGATTGGTGTGCTATATGTATCATACACTTAGAGAGTGTAGTAAGACCTACTTACTACGAGATACTAGGTATCTCATGATGGATGCACAAATACCTTAGAGGGTATTAGTATACTCATCTGAGCAACCGTTTGTTGTAGTTCCACTATATGTATCTACGGGTGTCTCGATTAGTGGGAGCGATGTGATACTTCTTTGACTTGAGGTCAATACGCACGCCATGTGTGGAGTGATGAACTTTGACCATGATCGACGCTTGCACCCTTCCATGGGTAGATATGGCTTGGATTGGGTTCATCACGAAGTGCATGTGCATGCTAGTTGAACCAAGAAAATGATTCATCCCTCAAAGTTGATTTAGAGATAATACTCATCTTCTCATCATAATTGGATCAAAATCATTAGTCAATGCACGTCAACTTGGACTCTGTGACCAAGTGTGACATAAGTGATCAATTGATGATTGGAGATAAATTGATTATGTTATTTGAATAGACACTTCATCATATTCAAAACTAATCGAGTATTCGTGAATGAAAGGAGGAAGTCGTAATAGCCCATGTTTCAGTTACAGGTAGTTGCACGTTTCTCTCAACGTACCTCATATATTGAGAATGTATGATTTATTGTTTAGGGTTCAATTAAGACCGTTAGTTTGACTAATCGCTCGATATATGAGGGTTATGGGTCACATAACAACTAACTCCCGTGTACGGATTATAGTTGGTTGATTAAGTATTAAATTGGATTTAATATTCAATTTATGGTGAATTAATAATATATTATTTTAGAATTAATTACTATTACTGTTTAATTAAGTAAGATTTAATTAAATAGGAATCCAAAATAATATTATCGAATATTATTGTAGGAAAATATCCGTAGGGAAAAACATATCTTTGAAATTTGTTTTGCAAGATTAGGAATTATCTTCCTAATAAAGATGGCTTAAGATTTATGTCAGTCTCTCCCTATATATATGACATCCCGGGATTCATTATTTACTACAACAAAAAACCTAGTTTCTCCATAAAATCTAGAATAGGAATTTTCCTAGCAAATTCCGTCTCAGATTCAACGCTGGCAAATCTGTTAATGGGGATTACGTGGATACCGTAGTAGACGAAAATGCATACGAATTTTTGTAAGATTCCTTGTTACGTTTATCTGTATTTTTTTATGCAATTATATGTTCGTTGTTCGTGAACTGTCTTATTCCACTGCGCATGTTTACGTGTTCTACGTGCTTGTATATTCCAACAGGGAATACCCGATAAAGAAACATGAGGAGGACCTATTTTGAAGCTTGTGAGACGTGTATGGCCGAAGCCATGGGTAGCAAAGGCAGCCAAAGACACGAAGTTTGGATATGTTGGATGAATGATTGTGAAGTTTCTCAAACGAGGACAACATGGATAGATAAATTTTTGGGATATGATTGATAATATATGTGGCAGTGGTCATGGAAAAGGCCCAATAGGTTAAAGGCATGGAGGCTTGATGGAGAAGTGCTAGACCAGTGTCAACAACATGGCGATGTCGACGTTCAGACTGGCCATTATGTTCAGGTGTATGTGGAGGTGTGGTGAGATGAGTTATCCCATGAGAAAAGAGAAATGGACGAAGAGCAATGAACTCTCCCCCATTATCAGTGTAGAGGGTTACAATTTTTTTTTATGAAAGTTTTCAACTATGGCTTTAAAAGCAACAAATGTAGATAGCACATCAGATTTGTGTTTAAGAGGATAGAGTCATACATACTTAGAAAAATGATCCACAAAGATAACGCAATATTTGAATCCATCAACAGATAAAATTGGAGAGGTCCAAACATCAGAGTAAAGCAGTTCAAGAGGAGCAGATGACTTAAGACTAGACTCATGAAATGGTAGTTTGTGACTTTTGATGCATTTGCAGGAATCACAAGAAAAACTTGACTGTTTATTCGGCAATAAATTATTACCAGAAATGACGTTATCTAAAATTTTTGAAAGAAGGGTGACCGAGTCGAGCATGCCAGATGGAAAGAGGATGTTTAGTGGAGGCTAGAGCAGAGGCAAGAACACCAACAGACCACACATAAAGCCCATTACCGCGAGGACCGCGTAGGCGAGTATCCCCCGTATGTCGATCCACCACCTGAAAACCAACATCAGAAAAACTACATCCACGTTATTATCATGACATAAGAGTGAGATGAAAATTAAATTACGTGACATTTGAGGCACATGCAACGCATCACAAAAATGAAGAGAAATGTGTGGAAAGTTCAAAGACCCAATGTGAGAAATATGTAATTTGTTACCGTCACCAATAACTACACCATCATTGTCATCATATGGTGCATAATGAAGAAGGTTGGCTAAGTCTTTAGAGATGTGGTGAGACGCTCCAGAATCCAAAATCCAATTAGAGGTTGGCGGTGTTGAATGTGTCGTGTAGACTGAGGGAGACAAATAGACTGAGCGGGATTCCATTTATGCCTCTGAATTACAGCTAAAAAAGGCCTAGAATTGTGGAAGAATGGACAATAATAGAGGATTGACCAATTCTTGGAATTAATAGCAAAATCAAAGAGATAGCGTGATTGGAGGGATACCAAATCAATAATATGATGATATGGTATTAGAAGAAAAGTTGACCAAGTAAATTGGGCAACAAATCTTGGCTAATATGGTATGAGAAGAAGTGTTGACCAAGTGAATTGGCAACAAATCTTGGAATATGAAAACTGATCGTGAGGATCGTTTTAGCAGGAAAAAAAAGCGTTAGCCAATTAGGCTCTGGTTACCATAAAGAGAGTATTGGAAGTGATATATTATTCACATGTAAGAGGAATATAAATACATGTACAAGTGACTAGTGTAGTCACATAGTTTCCGATGTGGGATACAAGTACAACACTATACTAAGTGAATACCAGGGACGGATCTAGGATTTAGTGGGCTGAATTTTTTTAAAGTTTCGTCACATTAAAATTTTATATTTGTATATAGTATTTTTTTAATATATTAATTTAAGAGGTGTCATATGAGACTTCAAAACATAAAACTCATCAATAATTAAGTCTGAATTTATCTATATTTTTAACAAAATATATTCCAAAAAATTGATGTTCATTTATAAAATATATTGTTTTTCTATTAATAAATAATATTTAGTTAAAACAAAATCATACAATGTATGCTCAGTATTTTTTTTAATCATTTCAAGAAATGTTTATCAGTTTTAAAAAATATCTCATTTAACTCATGTTAGTACATTATTACATTTATAATTTCTCTTTTTTTAATATTAAAGTGCCAAAATTTTATCATTATCACAATATATAATAAATAAAAAATAAATTATTAAAACATATTCCTCAAAAGAAAATTATAAAAATTGAGATAAAAATGTAGATATTTAATATTGAACAAATTAATAAATAAAAATATTAAATGAAAAAAGTAGATACATATTCAGATGATTAAACTCTAAATGTTTGGGTGTGAGAGCCTCAAGAAAGCACATCCAAAATTATAATAAAATAAAATTATTATTGTGCTTCAATACTTTAATTAAATTATAATAAGAAAAAAAAAGAGACAGATAGAACAAGAAAATAAATTTATATCGAATTGTATCTTAATTTAATAACTTAATAGAGAGTGTGAGGATGAACTTTGATTTTAGATTGGTATTTTTAAATTAAATATAAAATAAAAAATAATATTGAACTGGGCTTAAATTCGTATATTGGATTTTATTCACATATTATATACAAATATATAACAGGTTAGTGGGGGCTTGCACTGGGCTGAAGCCCTGTGCAGCCCCCTCTATGATCCGTCCATGGTGAATACAATGAATATAACATAATACTCCTAATAGTGTATAAGAAAAAACTTATGTGAACTCCTCGATTTTGTGAACTCATTTTGTTTTATAAATGCATTATCATTTATCACATGTTTAAAAATTAAATATTGTTTAAAGTGCACCACTTCATATACATATACATAATAGTTATATTCGGAAAAGAGAACTCATGTGAATCCAGAAGACCTACTCTATTGTATAACATCTTAAACATTTATTGAAAATTTACGTATCTTTGTCAAATTGTGAGTTTAATACATGATAAGAAGAACATAATTTTACACTTTTTTTTAATAGACTGCACATTAATTATGAGTTGACACACAACACAAATTATGTTAAATTATTTTAAGGATGTTATATATACTCTTGCAAGTTGCAACATGATAATGGGCTTGGAATAGCATGGTAGCGTAACAAAATGGGCTAGAGTTGATTTAACAAGGTTGAAAGTAATTGGTGGACCCTTTTCTAGCGATGGTATTTGAATGAATATGGATAAAAATTATATTTTACAAAAAGCTTGTAAAAAAAATGTTACACTGCTCAACCGAACGCTAATCATCATTTGATGATGACAAGTACTAATATTTGGTTTAAATAACTTGTTTCTTACATAAAGTTCAATTTTTAATTTTAAATATATAAATACAAAAGATACTCCATGTTGGAGTAAGACATTTTTTTAATAAGAATTGCTAATTGTCTTGTATATAGAAAACCTAAATAAATAAAAATGATTAACTAAATAAATAATCAGATTGATATGTTTCATTTTTACAAGATATGATCAAGTTTGGTGTATAAATTTGTGCCAAAAGTAATTTTTTGTTCTGAACTTTTTTGGGATAAATCTTGCACTAATTTTGTAAGTTGTAAGAATATTCGACTGTAAATTGACTGTAAATTAGGCCCACGTATTCCTCTCTTGTTGGGCCGATGGATGCAAACATTTGTATGCGCAATGTGCATGTTGGAGACTCAGCATGTTTTGTAAAACAAAAATGAGTAGGTCTTGTGTGCAAATTTGTATACATAAAAATCTTTAATTTTGACCTTATTTTGACCAAGTTCCTTATTTGATTTAGTAAAAAAAAAGGAAATTCGGGAAAAAAATTCGCGCAGCCACCAGGTTTCGAACCTGGATCTCCAGCCAAAAAAAACTTGGATCTTCGAACCTGGATCTCCAGCCAAAAAAAACTTGGATCTCCAGCAAAAAAAAATCGCGTTGACCAGGACTAGAACCTGGGTCTCAAGTGCACCAACAGGAAGCTTTACCACTGAACTACAAAGGTCTAAATTAATAATTTTGGCATCGATTCGATATATAATCTTTTATGTTAAGTGAATATTAGTAATACTTTTGATAATTTAGTAAAACAAATTGTAACTTTTGACAATATTTTAATTAGTTGTAGCTATATTCACAATTGATTGGTAAATGAAAAGTAAAATTAATTAGTTATTTAGTTGATTCAAATATATAAGGAAACATTTTTTATTATTACTTATGTTTGCAAATTTGTATGTACAATTCATTTAAAATTATTTTTTTTATTATAATATTGCTATGTTTTGCATTTAATACTGTTCTATTTTGATTAGATAACCTTCATAACTTATCATATTTTTTTCTTATGTTTAGACTATAATATCGTTATGTTTTTTTTTTTTTGTAATACTGTTATTATTAGTTTGTAATACTATTATATTTTTGCTTGTAATACTGCTTCAATTTCTTACTTGAAATCAAAAGAAGACATTAATGATTGTTGATTATGAATTTAAAATATAAAGTATTACATCTAAAATAAGAAAAAATTAAAAATTTGAAATATATTAAATGCATAGTTGAAGCAGTATTAAAATTCATAATCAGCAGTCTTCTATTTTAATTTCAAATAGAAAATTGAAGTAGTATTACAAGTAAAAACATAACAGTATTACAAACAAAGGATAACAGTATTACATGCAAAAATATATTAGTATTAAAAAAAACGTAACAAACATTCTAAACATAAAAAAATTAAGGTATTTTATGAAGAGTATCTAATCAAAACAAAACAGTATTAGATGCAAAATATAACAATATTACAATAAAATATATAATTTTAAATGTATTATACGATACAATTTGTAAGCAGAAGCAATAAAAAAAAATTCCTTATATACTTGAATCAACTAGAGTTAACTCAATTTTTTATTCATCAATCAATTGTAAATATAATCTACAAATAATTAAAATATATATACTTAATTAAAATTGTTAAACACAATTTATTATTTAAAATATCTCAATTTTAAATTATTTAATAATTTGTAATGTAGTGGTACTTTACCTTTTTTTTCAATATTAAATATACATTTTAATTAATTTAAAATTTTCTTTGTTAAATATAAATTTTAATTAAAATAGACAAATACAGATACATATACCGAAAAATTTAATATTGTAACATAAAGTTGTGTAGCCTAGTGGTCAGGCTTTCTCTGTCTCACTCTCGGGATACCAAGTTCGAACCTTGCTTGCGACATGATAGCTACATTTTTTCGCGAATTGTATACAATTTGGTCAAAATTAAAGATTTGTATTGTTGGTCCCGGTGCTAACGAGTCTCACACGTGTATGGGGGGAATACACGTGTTCAGTGATTTTTAAAAATTTTTTTCTTTCTTCGAGGTCGGATGGGTCGGAGTTATCCCGATAATTTGCATACTGGGAAGCACGGATTGCCCCGAGTCAAAGTCTCATCGAGACAATGATCCCGTTTGCTTTGAAGCTTCAGATTAGCCCAACCGATCCTGAATTTATCGAGAGATCCCGAGGAGCTTGGATCGATAATTATCTTCTTGAACACTCAAGAGAGTTAGTTCGATTTGGTAACTATCTGTTTCTAGCTACTCAAGTGTCTTGAAATGGTTGGCCCTAAGTTTATACTGCGTTTTTAGCTTTGTTGAAAATCTTCCCTTCAATAAAACAGTGATTAAGGTTGTGATCAATTTGATGCAAGTTCAGTGGATTGGTTCCAACTGAATATCAGTGAAATATGCTTTCAGTGAAAAACATGCAATGAGATAATAATGCAAAGATGTAAAGCAAACAACACAAAGAATTATAGTGGTTCGAGAGACTCAAGCTCCTACGCCCACTCTCTCTCGATCTTTAGAGAAATTCTTAACCACTTCCTAAAGCTGGGCTAACTTCATCAGAAGCTTACTCACTTTTCTACCTTGAGTTTTCCAGGTCGACTCACTGCTTACTTACTAACTCAAACACACACAAGTGTTCAGACTACTACAAGTAGCTTACTAACTTCTTCTCTAGAGTTATCTGGCTAACTCACTGTAGCTTACTAACTCTTTACAACTCTAACTCACCAACAAATCACACACAAACTACCTTAACAAAGGGTTTGGGTTTTGGGTTGGTTTCCAACTAGGGTGAGATATCCTTTACAATAAGAACAGATGCAAAGGCTAGGATATCTCTTCTAAGCTTTGGATATGTCTATCAATCTAGGCTTAGAATAGTGAGCTCTCTCCAATGTGAAACACTTGGGAAATTCTAGGGTTTTCGAGTGCTTCAATTTGCAATAATACGAATGAGCTCTTGAGTTGCTTGAAATTTTCGTAACCTCTCAATGTCGAAGGTCCTTTGGTATTTATAGGCAACCTTCACCAAGGGTCTCTTGAAAAACTATCCGTTGTAGGAGATAGTATCAAGGGTTTCCTCTTCTGGTGTTTGATGAACGACTATATTTAGGGTTTGAACACTCCCTTGCATGTTTTAGGAAATATGCAGTCATGTAGCCAATCACCAATTTTTGCAGTTTGGAACTTAGTACTACTGACATGATTCAGGGTCATGTCGCTTTTCGATGTCGATAAAAGCACAGTGTTGTCTTCCTCCTCGATTGGTTCTTGTCTTCAGTGAATGTAGACAAACAAAATGGCTCTTTTTGGTCAATCTCTCTGAATGAGACAACCTTAAACAACACTTAGACTTAGTTTTTTTTTGTCTGCATATGAATGTTTTGGGCAATATCTACTTTTCTGAACATTTGCGTTTTTCTCAGTTTTTGTAATCTTCAGATAGATATTATTTAGTGCCTCTGAACATTCAGGTTATCTTCGAGTATTCAATATCTTCTCGAGTCTTGAGAACTCTCTTGGGTCTTGATGTCTTTCGAGTCTTGATGTCTTAAGTGTCTTGATGACATCTCGAGTCTTGATGTCTTGATGACATCTTGAGTCTTGATGTCTTGATGACATCTCGAGTCTTCTTGATCTATATCGAGTCTTCATTCCTTCAAAGATCTTGATATCTTTCCGAACATTGGTTCATCGATTCTTGATTCTTCCGATTCTTGATTCTCAGTACCTTCTGAGTTCTTCAGTAACTTTAAGATCTAACCTGATCTATATCTGTTGACTATACATGGTGCAGATAACTTCCTGAACAATCTATACTGAAACCTGACTCAGTCTATCAAGATTATCCTGAACATGTCATACTCAGGGGTTTTGGGATCTAATCAAAACTTCTTTATTAAATTCATCTCCCAACAATTTCCCTCTTTTTGATGATGTCAAAACCATCTTGTTACATTTTAAGAAAATCTAACTTATACTTAGGTTTCAGTTTATCTATTACAAACCAAAATGGCAATTTTTCCCAACAATTTCCTTAACAATCTAGCATATCAAGACATGTAAAAATATAATGAGATATTATCTTTTGAGCATAAAGATAAAATTTTCATTGATGTAGGATAAGAGTTATAGATTACAATGAAAATCAAAAAAATAAATCAGAAGTACAAAGTCTTCAGTCTTCTTCCACTTCATCCTCTGGCACTTCCAGGTTGAACATCCCGTAGTATCTCTTCTTCAGTTCTTCCCTTGCCTTGATGATATCAGGGTTGTTTCCTGTTAGGCCTAGCTGGATGGCATACTGGGCTATTTCCTAAGAAATGGTTGCTTCATTCACATAGCCATTCTCAAACCTAGGAGTTGGGTACATGTATGGACCAGGAGCTACTATCTGAGTGTTTTCTTCATCTGCCATGTTAATCCTGTTGGGGAATAAGTTGCACAGATCTATTCGGGATGAATATTTAAATACAAATTTAATTCTTATAATTATTACTAGCATGAATTAATCCTATATTAATTCAAATAATAATCCAACAACAAATCATGCATATAATCAATTCACGTAAATCCTACGCATGCAGAAATTCTACGAGTTTACGTGAACATACCTCTTAGGACGATAATGGTCTTGTTGATTAGACACACCAAAAGAATTTTCCAAGTATTCCCTTAATCCTTGCTCGACTATCCGGTGGTAGGACGCTTGCGAACAATTAACAAAAGGAAAATAAATTTTGTTGCACCACCTTTGTGGATTTACTAATTTTTCCAGCACATGGAATTGTACTTGGGAATGAAAGAATCATCCCCTATTTATAGAGTAGTGGTGGTCGAAATTTTGGGGCAAAAACAATGTGGAAAAATCTTTTCTTGATCTCCAAGAAATCTTGAATATATCTCCTATATTCTTTTTCCCATAATTATAATATTCCACAAAATCCCACCTACTCTTTGTTGTGGAGTATTTTCGAAAATTATAGGGCAAGAATCCAAGATTTGGATCTTCTTGAATTTATGAGATATTCTTGTATTTCAATAAATACATATCTTCCATAATATCTTTTCAAGAAAATCAAGAAAATCTTTCTTTCCCTTAATTATCAAAAATTTCGAAAATTTCTCTATGGATAACCAAGTGGGAGATTTCTTGAATTTAATGAGATAATCTTGTATTCCAAGAATACATATCCTCATTCCATAATAAAATTTAAAGAAAAACTTTCTCCCCTTTTATCCATAAATTTCGAAAATTAGGAAAAAATATGCAACAAGATTTATTTTATTTTAAACATTTTTTTCAGTTATTGGACTATATGTTGGGCTACTTAGGGGGCCTTTAGGAGAATTAAGATTGGACCTTCCAATGGATCTTGAATTATCAATATTGAGCCACAATATTATTCAAGCCCATAAATATTAATTAATCTCACTACATAATTAATATTGCACTATCTATCTTAACACATATTACAGTCAATATGGCTCCCGGTTATTATTTCCCGTGTTTAAGATTATCTAGCCCATTAATTAATTCAAGCCACTGAAATAGCTTTCCGTTAATTAATATCTTTTGTCCTTGGTTAAGGAACGGTTCAACATTATTATCCATACCGGAAACTAGTTCCACTTGCAAGATTTGGTATGATAAAGCTTATGAACCTCCCAAGGGGGCAAATCGAACAAGCGTACTTTCACACGATTCTCCGTATTAAATTTTAGCAATCACATGTGACCAATAATATTGCCCAAGATAAAAAGTATTGAATCTCGTTGATTCTCTACCCATGATAAGTCAAAGCAATAGTTACCAACCACACGTGATCCTATTTAAGGAACGAAGATTAAGAAATAACGAACCATTGAGGTCTAATTCTTCCTTGTTCAGTTCTGAAGAATTTATCCTCCTGTAGGTCCTATTCAGTGCATCAGTCATGCACTAGTGTAATCTCTTGGTCAAGACAAGTCAATCCGAGCCTTACACTTCAACCTTTCACGATGGATTGTTCATTTCCATCTAGGTAGTGAATGATGTACTTTTAGTTACAAGGGACTGTTAATTTAATCTTCTGTGATCTGGTATCACTAAATTAACTACAATGTAACACGTCCTATTTAATGAACAGTTATGCAGTAAATATATGTAACATTCGATGACATTTAAAGCATCAGTGATAAATAATTTATTTCAGTAAATAAGTCCGAAATTCAGTTTTGATTATACAAAGTAAAAAGCATACTTTCCAGTATAATCCCAACAATCTCCCACTTATACTCAAAGTCTGCTTTTAAGTATACTACAACATGTCTCGTGTAGTTCCTAATACGTGACATCTAATGTCACCTACACGATAAGTGACATCTAATGTTGTTGGGAGATGAATTTAATAAAGATATATGATTTTTATTAGATCCCAAAACCCCTGAGTATGACATGTTCAGAATGATCTTGATAGTTGAGTCAGGATTCAGTTTTAGAGTATTCAGGATGTTATCTGCAAAATGTATAGTCAGCAGATATAGTTCAGGATAGGTTCTGAAGACTCTGAAGAAATCAGTATGTTTCTGAAGTGTCCGAAGTTTCAGGATGAAACTGAGATACTGAAGACTCAGTATGATACTGAGTAACTGAAGACTCAGTGTGAAGATTCAGTACAACAGTCAATATGTCTCAGAAGACTCTGAAGACACAAGACTGAAGACTGAGAACTGAAGATCAAGAATACTGAAGGCACATTAATTACTGAAAACTCAGTAATGTACTGAATGCTCAGTATAAACCTGAATGTTCCGAAGCACTGAATATATCTATCTGAAGGACGCAATACTGAGAAAATCGTTATTCCTTAGAAGATAGATATTTGCCAAGACATTCAAATGCAGACAAAAGGAACTAAGTCAGAAGTGTTGTTAAGGTTATATCAAACTCAGAGGTTGTAACCAAAAGAGCCGTTGAAGGTGTCTACCTTTAACTGGAGACAAAAGTCAAAAAGAGGAAGACGACACTGTACCATACTGACACTGACAGTGATAGGTCGCTGAAAAATATGTCAGATGTACAAAAGTTCTAGACTGTAAAAAGTGAAGACCGGCTACATGAAAGGCTATTGCCTAAAACGTGTTAGGGAGTTTCAAACCCTAAATATAGCCGTTTCACACACCACAAGAGGGAACTCACAAAGCTATCTCTCCAACAGATAGTTTTCAAAAGTGACCTTGGTGTATGCCTATAAATACTGGTGACCCTCTACATTGTAAGGTTACGGGAAATTTATACGCAACTCAAGAGCTCAAGCTTATTCTTGCAAAAGTTAAAGCACTCGAAAAACTTAGAATTTCCCAAGTGCTTCTATATTGAAGAGAGCTCACTATACTAAGCCTAGCTTGATAAGAAATATCCAAAGCTTAGTCGAGATATCCTAACCCTTTGCATTGTGCTTCACTGTAAAGGATATCTCATCCTAGTTGGAAACCAACCAAGAAACCCCAAACCCTTGTGAAGGTAGTTGGAGTGTGTTTGTTGGTGAGAAGAGTTGTAAAGAGTTAGTAAACTACGCGGAGTAGTCAGAAAACTCTAGAGGAGAAGTTAGTAAGCTACAGGGGTAGTCTGAAAGCTTGTGTGTGATTGAGTAAGTAAACTACGGAGGTAGTCAGAAAGCTCAAGGTCGGGTTGAGTAAGTAAACTACGTGGAGTAGTCAGAAAACTCAGGGCCGAGTTGAGTAAGTAAACTACGAGGTAGTCAGAAAGCTCAGGAGTTGTTAGTGAATTTCTCTGAAGGATCAGAGAGAGTGGATGTAGGAGCTTGAGTCTCTGAACCACTATAATTGATGTGTTCTTTATTGCTTTCCTTATCTGTGCTTAACTGTTGCATTGACTTGATTTTTGAAAGCATACTTTTCACTGATATTCAGTTGGAATCAATCCACTGAAGTTGCATAAGTGAATCACAGCCTAATCACTATTTCATAAAGGGAAGGTTTTCAGCAAAGCTTAAAACGAGTATAAACTAAGGGCCAACCATTCCGCACGACTGAGTAGCTAGAACAGATAGTTACCAAACTGAACTCTCTTCTGAGGATTCAGTAAGTTAGTTATCTGATCCAAGCAACTCAAGATCTCTGTCACTTAGGACTCAGTTGGGATTATCTGAGGTATCTGAAAGCAGCTCAGGATCACTGTCTCAGTAGACTTTGACTCAGAGCAATCTGTGCTTCTCAGAACCTAACCTTCAGGATTATCTGACCCAAGCTGACCTCAGTAAGAAAAAGTTTTAAAAACACTGAACACGTGTATTCCCCCCCATACACGTGTAAGACTCGTTTGCACAGGGACCAACAAGTGGTATTAGAGCAGTGGTTCAACTTGACCACCTGCTGTGTTGACCAAAGTTTTATTTTTCAAAAAAAAATACTTGTGGTCTATCTGAACTGATCTTATTTGCTGAATTTTTTTTTCTTTTCAAAAGATCAGAAAAATGTCTTCTAAAAAACTTCCCATGTTCTCAGTGGAGAACTATGATCTATGGAGACTGAGAATGCAGGCTCATCTGTATTCCAAACATGAGCGTATGTGGAGAGTGGTCTCTCAAGGACCATTCCAATTTACTGTAGTGAATCCCAGAGGAACAGAAGATGAGAGAATTGATCCTAGAGCAGAATTTCCTAAGTCTGATGACCAACTGACTCCGGAGGAGAGAAAGTTAGTCAATCTAGACTACATTGCAAAAGACACACTATACAGTACAGTTGATGATGGTGTGATGGGAATGATCTCTCACTGTAATACTGCTAAAGAGATTTGAGATACACTAGCTGTTATTTGCCAAGGCACAGATCATATAAAAGAAAACGAACTTTCAGTGGCAATTGGAAAGTTTGATAGTTTTGAAATGGATGATGGTGAATCAATAGACAAACTGGAAGTCAGATTCACTAGCATCATGAATGATCTAAATGCACTTGGAAAGAAATACCCACAGAGAGAAGTTGCATTGAAAATTCTTAGAGGTCTGTCTAAGAAATGGGATATTCATGCAGTGGTGATTGAAAACACCAAGAATATTAATTCAATGCCTTACCAACAAGTCTTCTCTGAGCTGAAAGCCTATGATTTTGTAATTGATAAGAAATCCAAAAAGGCTGACAGCAAAGATGATTCTTCATCGAGTAAGAATGTGGCTTTTAAAAGCCAAAGATAAAAACTCATAAAACTAGAGAGTCCGAGAACCCCATGCCAAAAAAATCGGGATGAGCTTGAGGAGAAGCTAAAGATCGATGGGAGAAGGTTTGATAGACTCAATAGTAGATTTGGAAAATACAAAAACTATTACGGGAACCACAGTACCGGAAGAAACCCGAGGACGAGATCAACCGAGAAGAAGAAAGACACGAAAAGTCGAAAAGATCTTCATCCAAGAGAAAGGACTTCAAGTCCAAAGAAGAAAATGATCGGGATGATGATGCCAACAGATGTTATAATTGCGGAAGAAAGGTCACTTCCAAAGATGATTGTCAGATTTGAGTGCTAAGGAGAGAAGAGAAAGGCAAGCTAAAAGAGACCGTAAGTTCTCAAGCAAAAAGGCCATGGTAGTAGAAGAAGAAAACTCGAGGAGGATCTAGCTCTTGGATGAGATATTCTCGACAAACGAAAGTGATGACATCTCGTCGATGGCCATTGAGGAGGTAAACTCTTCTTTCTCTGTTGTTGCTCCTACACTAGCACAAGAGTTTTCAAGTTCCAATCGAAAAACAAATCATTTTGACTCGATGGATTCTTTTGAGAATCGATGAAGGACTATCTTTGTTTTTGCAAGGATCGCTAAATCGAACTCAAGAGCGAGAAAGGAACCGAAAAGTGAAAATCTAAAATGGAAAGACTCTAGCAATATTGAAATCACTTCTCAATTAATGGGAGCTCTTGATGAACTGGATGTTTCGAAAGTACAACTCTCGAGAGAAAGAGAAGTTGATAATGTCCCTAATCGAAAAGCTAGAGAAATCCATCAAGAGATTCAATTTAATCGTAATCGAAGTTCAATGACCTCTCGAGAAGCATAAAACTCTCTGAGAATGTGAGGATAGTGCATGCGAAAGAAGTTAACTCTATTGAATAATGCATCTAATGTAATAGATGAAATTCGAGAGTTACCAGAGATCTGTGACTATAAAACTGGATTGGGATACATTCGAGGGGAACCTCACAAGGTCATCTAAATCTTTGCGTCAAGTAGCAAGAAGACTATCTTTGTAAAACCGGTGGCACCTACACTTCAAAATCAAGTAATGCCCAAGGTTGTAGACAAGGGAAAAGGACCTATGGTCTCAAAAAACCGAATGATCGGGTTAGAAAGCCCAAACCTCGGGTAAAGGCTAGAAAACCCGAGCGACCGATTTGGAAAGTTTCAGCAAATACTTCAAAGCCCTCGGGCTAAGAATGCAAACCCGAAAGGCTCCACCTTCGAACCATCGAGGAATCCTCGGATGAGAAACACTCCAGAAACATTTTCAATGAAGAGACCAAGTCCTCAAGATATCGAAGAAAGACCATTTCAAAGATGCATAACCCGAACCCCACTTGCCTAAGGGTAAAGGTTATCGAACCCGAGTCAACAAAGATTTAGACCTAAAAGACAAAAAAGCCTAAGCATCCGAGCGAAGGCCCTGAACCAAAGAAGAATTCAAAGGCACATGTTCATGCTAAAAGCTAGCACACATATCGTAAAACCGCTAAGGCACCCGAGTAGTGGATGTATATGTTGATATTTATGGAAGACATATTAGCCACTCTAAAGTGATTAGAGTTGTCGGTGATTTGGATTCCGAAAGGTACAAATTTAACCTCGTGAGGACCCTACACAAATTGGGTACCTAAGAATTGATCTATTTTTCAGGAGGAAAACAAGGGCACTAAGTTGATGAAAGATCACATGGCACTGATGAGCAGAGATGAAAAAGCTCCTGAAGTATGGTATCTTGACAGTGGATGCTCAAGACATATGACAGGATTCAAGAAGATGCTCAGTGACTATGTTGAACAAAGAGGCCCATGCAGATCACTTTTGGAGATAACTCAAGGATAGATCAAGGATATGGAACTTTGGAGATCGACTCAGTTCATATCCATGGTGTTTCATATGTATCTGGATTGAAGCATAACTTGCTGTCAATTAGCCAATTTTGTGATAAGGGTTTCAATGTTGAGTTCTCCAAGAACTTATGTTTTGTGAAAGATGATACATCACGTAAAAATATTCGACCGGGTACAAGAAAAGGGAATGTGTATCTTGCTGATTGGAGTTCAACTCCTAAAGATACATGTTTAGTTGTTAAAAGTTCCACAGATACCAGTTGGTTATGGCACAAAAGAATGAATCACCTAAATTTCAAAACCCTGAACAAGCTTTCAAGATTAGCTCTTGTGAGAGGGTTGACTAATGAAGTGTTCAGTAAGGAACACATTTGTGATGCGTGCCAAAAAGGAAAACAAGTTAAAGCATCATTTAAAAGCAAAGTAGAAGTTTCTACTAAGAGAATACTTCAGCTTTTGCATATGGATCTCTTTGGTCCTATAACACCTGTGCGCACTAATGGTAGGAAATACACATTGGTAGTAGTTGATGACTACTCAAGATATACTTGGGTCATATTCTTTTTCGAAGAAAGAGACTCGAGATAAAGTCTGCGGAGAATTCTTGAAAAGGCTCAAGATTGAGAAAAAATCGAGTGTGGTCAAAATCGATCGACAAAGGAACCGTGTTTATAAATCATATTATTTTCGATTA
Organism: Stenogyne calaminthoides; assembly: GCA_037126765.1. Classification (NCBI taxonomy): domain Eukaryota; kingdom Viridiplantae; phylum Streptophyta; class Magnoliopsida; order Lamiales; family Lamiaceae; genus Stenogyne; species Stenogyne calaminthoides. The sequence continues at coordinate 15,646,169 of JBBCBC010000029.1, forward strand.
TTATGCAAAGAAATGGAATTCTACATGAAACATCAGCTGCAAGGACCCCTCAACAAAATGGTGTTGCTGAAAGAAGGAACAGGACTCTGAAAGAAGCTGCAAGGACAATGATAGCTGAAGCTGATATTCCTAAAAGATTTGAAATTTGAAGTCATCAACACCGCATGCTACTCTCGGAATAGATCCATCTCGACAAAAAAGTCAAGGCAAAACGCCTTATGAGCTTTGGAATGAAAGGAAGCCTCTTGTTTCTTTCTTTTTCGTGTGTTTGGTTGCAAGTGTTTCATACACAATAATGGTAAAGATCGATTTGAAAACATTTGATAGTAAAGTCGATGAAGGAATATTCTTAGGATATTCTCAAGTCGATAAAAGCTTTCGAGTTTACAACTGTAGGACTTTATTGTGGAGGAAACACCTCATGTTGTTTTTTGATGAATCTGTTTTGCGTTCGGAAGAAACAGGAACATGATCTTGATTAACCCGACCAAGAGGATCACCCGATTAAGCCTAAAACAGAAAGATAAATCATCCACTGAACCTGAAAAGAAGAAGTCAGTCACTATCTATGATTGGAGTGACTCAGACTCGGATAAAGAAGTTCAGGATGGAAATCAGGATGGTGAGACCCAGGAAAACCAACACTCCAAAATTGACCAATCTGAACAGACACCAGTTCAGACTCAGGTATGCGATGCCAATGAAGATGTGGTCACAGCTGAGGCAAACTCTGAATCTATCAAACTAAGGGGAATAAATGTCTCTGACAATGTTCTGAATAGAATTTCCCCTGAGGAAGATGATTCACTTTCTCCTGTTTTGTTGTTCCCTGAGTTTACTGATTTAACTGAACCTAACACTTCAAATGTTGAGGACACTATTGAAGAGGGAACATCAAGAAGGAAATGGTTAGATAGTCATCCTACAAGTCAGATTGTGGGTGATCTAACTTAAGGTGTTAAAACAAGAAGGTTCCATGGAGAGAGTGCACTATTCTGCTGCTTCCTATCAGAGAAAGAATCTACTGAGATTGGTGAAGCTCTACAAGATTCTCATTGGATTACTGCTATGCAAGATGAGCTGAATCAATTCTCAAGGAATGAAGTATGGGAGCTGGTAGATAGACCAGAAAGGCACAATGTCATTGGAACCAAGTGGGTTTTCAAGAATAAAAGAGATGAAAACAACAACATTGTGAGAAACAAGGCAAGGCTAGTTGCACAAGGTTATTCCCAAGAAGAAGGCTTGGATTATGATGAAACCTTTGCACCTGTTGCAAGACTAGAAGCCATCAGATTGTTTCTTGCATATGCTGCCCACATGAAGTTCACAGTCTATCAATGGATGTGAAAAGTACATTTTTGAACGGTGTGCTTAAAGAAGAGGTTTATGTGGAACAACCTCCTGGTTTCAAAAGCAGAATGACCAAGTTTCTGTGCTCGTAAAAGCTTTGTATGGTCTTAAGCAAGCACCCAGAGCATGGTATGATACTCTTTCTCAGTTTCTTACTGACCATGGTTTTATCAAAGGAACTGTTGATAGAACTCTGTTCAGGATAGAGGATGGGGAAGATATCTTACTAGTTCAGATATATGTTGATGACATCATTTTTGGATCTCCAAACCATCAGCTGTGTGAAAAGTTTTCAACACTGATGAAAGGCAAGTTTGAGATGTCAATGATGGGAGAGATGAATTTCTTTCTAGGTCTTCAAGTGAAACAATCAAAGGAAGGAATATTCATCAACTGTGCAAAGTACACCGTAGATCCGATTGCCAAATATGGTGTCTGAGATTGCAATGCGATTAGGATTCCCATGAATACTAACTACAAGATGGATCCCGATTTCAAGGCAAATCGAAGAAGTCATACCGATTATAGAGGAATCATTGGATCATTGCTCTATCTCACGTGACAAGTAGACCGGATATAACATTTGTTGTTGGGATATGCTTGAAGATACCAAGCTAATCCTAAATTTAGTCACATGGAGGTCGCCAAAAAGATACTAAGGTATCTTAAGGGCACAGTGAATAGAGGATTATGGTATCCAGCTGATGATAACCTTGAATTAACTGGTTATTCAGATGCTGATTATGGAGGTTGCAGAATTGACAGGAAGTCCACTTCAGGAACTTGTCAATTTCTAGGAAGTAAGTTGATATCTTGGTTTTCGAAGAAAGCGGACCTCGATGAGCAAACCAAGACTATCGTTTGAATACATGGTCGCGAGGAAGGCTGGCGTGTTTTATTCTTTGGCTCAGACAACAATTAAGGGATTATAAAGTTGTAGCCAATGAAGTACCAATATTTTGTGACAATAATAGTGCCATTGCTATTTCACAAAATCCGGTATTGCACACCAGATGCAAGCATGTGGATATCAGACATCACTTCATCAGAGATCATGTCGAGAAGAAGGACATAAGGATGGAGAAAATTCATACTGATAAGCAAAGAGCTGATATCTTGACCAAACCTTTGGCGGAATCAAGATTTCAGGAACTTTCAGTTGAGTTAGGGATGTTAGAACCAGGTGTATAGAGTAAAATCTGAAAAATTAAAGGTTTTCAGAAGCATGAAGTTTTTCTCAGAATTCTACTGAGAAGCTTAGGATAAAATGGAAATACCGAATCGAGTCTCGAAACTCAGTTCTTCAAGGTCAAGATTTCAAGAAAGATATCTTGAACCATTTCAAGATTTTCGATTATTATCTTGACATTTTATCAAGGTCGAAGACTCGAGAAGACTGATAGAGGGAAATTGGTCTGAAGAAGTAATGACTCATGCGACTCATTTATTGCTTAAGTAAAGTTCAGTAATCATTCGCAATAAATACAAAACACCTGAGGAATGTTTTTGGTCGGGATTGTTTTAAATTCTGAAGAAAGTCAACAGTCATTTAATGCTCTGCTACATTAATGACCAATGAGGATGTTTTGGCGGCTTACTTTTCGGAGATCGTCGGTTCGTATACCCGATTAATCGGAGATTAATCTCAACCGTTGCTTTTCACCTAACCAACGCGATTCCCCACGATCTCAAAGCTATATAAACCCCAATCAGCCATTCAAGCCAAAATTTTATCAAACCCTTCATTCTCAAATCCTCTGCAAATAAATCCCCTTTGCCCATAAATTCTCCAAACCCTAAAGCTTCATCTCTTCAATCAATCTCTAAAATGGCTCCAACCCTGTTCGAGAGATTAGCCGAAACCAACAAGACGTGGTACGAGTTAGTTGTTTCACTCGAAAGCACAACCAACTCAAAGTCAGAAGACGAGGCTCTTCCCGAATCATATGCAGAGCCTCGTCTTCTGGCTTTGAGTTGGTTGTGCTTTCGAGTGAAACAACTAACTTGTACCACGGCTTGTTGGTTTTGGCTAATCTCTCGAACAGGGTTGGAGCCATTTTAGAGATTGATTGAAGAGATGAAGCTTTAGGGTTTGGAGAATTTCTGGGCAAAGGGGATTTATTTGCAGAGGATTTGAGCTCTGTGATAGAGGAGAGGATCCTACGATGTATATGTCAGGTAGAGAGCAGGAGTACTTAGATATGATTGCTGAGAATCCTGTTAAGTTTGAGGCAAGATTGCATAAGAGGCACTTAAAGCCACAATATCGTGTGTTGATGGATATTGTGAGCAAGTGCATCATGAGTCTTGCGGGGAGTTTTGAGCGCATCAAGACTCAAGCTCGATTGATGGCGGCGATAGAAGCCTCACCCACCACCGACTTCAACTGGCTGAAATTCCTGATTCAGACGGTGAGTGAGCAGACCAAAGTTTTGAAGAAGGTTGACGGGGCGATCTCAATCAAAGGCAAGATCCACCATGCCACCAAAATTGCTTATATTTGGAGATGTGCAGAGAGGAGGAGGATATCTTCGCCAATTTGACCACATTCCCTAAGTCCAAAATTCTCTTTAAGCCCTTTGCTGCAAAGAAGCAGGCCATCAGGGGAAAGAGAGAAAAGAAGGTAGAATCACCAGTTGCGGCTGATAAAGAGACTCAACAAACCAGGGGGAAGGTTCTGTTGGAAGCAAAGATGGAGCAAGGTGCAAAAATAATGAAGCAGAAGAACCTTGCCCCAAAGCGCAGAAGATTAGTGATTCTCACCGATGAAGATGGAAGTGATTCTGAAGAGATTCAACCGGAGGGCCAAACCGCTCAGAGTTCACCATTGCAAGTGTTGGCTCAAGTTATCTCTAGGACACAGGATCAGACTGAGGAGCAGGTCTTCTCTGAGGTGCTCGAGACATCGCTCAGTTCAGATAAAATTTCTCAAGAAATTTTTAAAGGAGCTCAGACCTCAGAGATACCTACCTCAGATATGCAAAGCTCGCATGAAAGAGCCATTTCGAGTCGATATGAAGATGTGCAAGCTTCCGACGAGCCAACTCGAGACTCAAATCGAGGATATGCCATTTCGGGCCTCGAGAACCCACTCGATGCAAACCGAGGACCGACCGCATTTAACTTCAGATGTTGGCTCGAGGCTCAGAGCGAATATTCTTGATGAGCTTCGAAAGTGATCTATCGCTTGATCCCAAAACCGACGCCTAACCGAGCTTTAAAGCCCGAGATGGAAGAAGGGTGAGGTCAAGGCGCGAGTGGAGGAGCAAGGGGAACGGGTTCATTCTTGACCGCTACCCCGAGCTCGCTCATACCCCGATCCGCAAGATGTTTTCTTCAGATAAGGACAATCGTGTTCATTCTCAATCGGACTCTTCCCGAGAGATGCTTGATATTGCTTTGCTTTCAGAGGGAAGACCGTGGAATGAGGAGACGACCTTTCCGGACCGACTTCTCAGATTCGTAAGGACAAAGCTCGGGATGAAAAACTCCGATTTTGATGAGTTGGTTCAAAAGAAGTTGGTGAGAGGAGAGAGAGCAATCGAAGTTGGTGCCCGAGCAAATGGAGACAAATCTAAAGATGGAGATGGGGACCAACAGGGGAGATGTTGAGAAGCGATCTCGGATGGAAAAGGAGACTTTCGTTGGCGATCAACCCGAATTGGTCAACCTCAGACCGATGCTAGAACTCTTCAAAGTTGAATTTGAAGCTCAAAAAGTGAGCCAACCCTCAGATTGTACCTGAACCTCATAATGATCAGACAGCACAGGAGATGCAGAAGATTCCTGAGATTGATCTCACTCCCTTGATGGAGAAACTTGAGAAGGTTGAGCCAATGATGATCAAAATTGCTCGGATGGAAGAGGCGTTGGCCAATCAAGCTCAAAAGATGGAAAGTCTTAGTCACTCTTCAAAAGTGGTGCAAATTCAAAACACTCGACCACCCGGATGACCTCCATGGAAGAAAAATTTGAATGAGAAGTTTGGAGGGAGTCAAGGCCGAAGTTAAGTGATGAACTGAAGCAGAAACACTAGGAGAGTTCTGATTTCCTAGAGGTGAAACTGGCAGAAAAAAATGAGTGCTAATCAAGTCTGCTGTTGAGGAAATGAGCTCATTACTCATGACCAAGATGACAGAGATGTTCAAGGAAGCACTCTTCGCCGGGCTTTGCCCACTTATCTCAAGAATTTTTCGTGGCCAAGAACCATCTAAGGAGGCCGGAAGAGACTAACAAGATCGAGATAGCAGGAGAGATTCATTTGTGTGAGCAAAGAGCAATATCACATGGACACTGGGGCTCTCCAGCTTTCTTCCAAATTACGGTGCTGGGAAGGGGAAAAAAGGAAGGTGAAGACCTCGTAAAGTTCATGGCACGACTTTGGGAGAAGAAGGCTTTAAAGATGTGAAATGTATAATCTAAAAAAGCCTTAAAAGAAGTCGGCTATTGAGAAATTGAAGTTCGCCGGGTAGAGAAGCCTATCTACACTCGAGTTTCTAAGCAAACCATGCTTGATGTTACAAAAGAAAAACTGAGTGCTAGAGCAAAGGTTGGAACAAGCCAGGCTGCTGCTGAACTGCCTATGAAGAGGAAAGCCTTGGACGTTGTTCAACCTGTAAGCAAGCGTGCGAAGGCTTCTAAGTCAATCCAGAGAAAACTGATTATGGATGATGAAGAAACGGAACAACTAGTGGTATCTGAGTCTCAACCTCAGAAAAGAGTCTTCAACACGAGAAATGCTCTGAAGACACTCCAAGAAGAACAAGCTAAGAAAAAGTCAGCTTTGCTCGGTCTCGAGCGTCTGTGGATCGAGAAAGAAGATAGACGAAGAGCAGAAGCAAAGGAGTGAATTCAGAAAGTTTGCGAGCAAGAGGAAAGGAACATCAAATGCACTAAAGTGGCCCCACGTTGATAAATGGATGCCTATCAAACTCAACGATATGTGGGAAGAAGTCAAGAGAACCTTCTGGTTCAATTATGATGTTCTCAGGGAATGGAGAGGGGAAAGCTCATATCAGAATGAAGCTTTCATTGAATATCTTCTTATCTTCTATCCAAAGTATCTACAGAGCTGGATTAACTTTGCGGATGAAGGAGAGGTACAGATAGTGGCCCCTGGTCCATATTCCTATCCACCTCCAAGACTTGATAATGGCTTGGTGAATGAAAAGGCCATTACTCAAGAGATTGCTCAGTATGCTGGTCAGCTGGGTCTAACAGGAAACAGTCCGGACATCATCAAGGAAATAAATGAGCTGAAGAAGAGATTTTACGGAATGTTTGATCTGGAGGTGCCCGCTGATGAAGTTGAGAATGAAGCAAACTGAAGAGCAGAAGACTGAAGAGCCAAATCAGAAGACTGAAGACTGAAGACTCAGAAGATTCTGTAATCTTTAAATTTTTGTCTTTTTGATTTTGTTGATAAATTCATTGTAATCTGTAACGGGATACCAATCATCAATGAAGATTTATCATTATGCTCAAAAGATAATATCTCATTATCTTATTTACATGTCTTTTATTTTGATATGCCTGAATGAATGTCTCTGAACTGATTGTATGTTCATATAAGGAGGAAATTGTCTGAATATGGGGGAAATTGTTTAAGTATTTGGTAATGAACTATTTAAAGAGATTCATTACTGAAGAAATTGATAAATGATTAAACTGTTGAGAAACTCTGAATTTGTTGGGAGATTCTCTGATGCAAGAAATTGTTGGGAGACAACCAATCTTGTAATAAGATAAACTGAAACCTGAGTATAGGTTATATGTTTGTAACAAGAAAGGTTTTGGCATCATCAAAAAGGGGGAAATTGTTGGGAGATGAATTTAATAAAGATATATGATTTTGATTAGATACCAAAACCCCCTGAGTATGACATGTTCAGAATGATCTTGATAGTTGAGTCAGGATTCAGTTTTAGAGTATTCAGGATGTTATCTGCAAAATGTATAGTCAGCAGATATAGTTCAGGATAGGTTCTGAAGACTCTGAAGAACTCAGTATGTTTCGGAAGTATCCGAAATTTCAGGATGAAATCGAGATATCAAGACTCAAGATGATCTTCGAAAATCAAGACTCGTGAAGATTCAAAGATATACAGATCAATATGTCTCGTAAGACTCAAGACACAAGATCAAGATCGAGAATCGAAGATCAAGAATACTGAAGGCACATTAATTACTGAAAACTCAGTAATGTACTGAATGCTCAGTATAAACCTGAATGTTCCGAAGCACTGAATATATCTATCTAAAGGACGCAATACTGAGAAAATCGCGATTCCTTAGAAGATAGATATTTGTCGAGACATTCAAATGCAGATAAAAGGAACTAAGTCAGAAGTGTTGTTAAGGTTATATCAAACTCAGAGGTTGTAACCAAAAGAGCCGTTGAAGGTGTCTACCTTTAACTGGAGACAAAAGTCAAAAAGAGGAAGAAGACACTGTACCATACTGACACTGATAGTGACAGGTCGCTGAAAAAGATGTCAGATGTACAAAAGTTCCAGACTGCAAAAAGTGAAGACCGGCTACATGAAAGGCTATTGCCTAAAACGTGTTAGGGAGTTTCAAACCCTAAATAAAGCCGCTTCACACACCACAAGAGGGAACTCACGAAGCTATCTCTCCAACGGATAGTTTTCAAAAGTGACCTTGGTGTATGCCTATAAATATTGGTGACCTTCTACATTGTAAGGTTACGGGGAAATTTATACGCAACTCAAGAGCTCAAGCTTATTCTTGCAAAAGTTAAAGCACTCGAAAAACTTAGAATTCCCCAAGTGCTTCTATATTGAAGAGAGCTCACTATACTAAGCCTAGCTTGATAAGAAATATCCAAAGCTTAGTCGAGATATCATAACCCTTTGCATTGTGCTTCATTGTAAAGGATATCTCATCCTAGTTGGAAACCAACCAAGAAACCCCAAACCCCTGTGAAGGTAGTTGGAGTGTGTTTGTCGGTGAGAAGAGTTGTAAAGAGTTAGTAAACTACGCGGAGTAGTCAGAAAACTCTAGAGGAGAAGTTAGTAAGCTACAGGGGTAGTCTGAAAGCTTGTGTGTGATTGAGTAAGTAAACTACGGAGGTAGTCAGAAAGCTCAAGGTCGGGTTGAGTAAGTAAACTACATGGAGTAGTCAGAAAACTCAGGGCCGAGTTGAGTAAGTAAACTACGAGGTAGTCAGAAAGCTCAGAAGTTGTTAGTGAATTTCTCTTAAGGATCAGAGAGAGTGGATGTAGGAGTTTGAGTCTCTGAACCACTATAATTGCTGTGTTCTTTATTGCTTTCCTTATATGTGCTTAACTGTTGCATTGACTTGATTTTTGAAAGCATACTTTTCACTGATATTCAGTTGGAATCAATCCACTGAAGTTGCATAAGTGAATCACAGCCTAATCACTATTTCATAAAGGGAATGTTTTCAAAGAAAGCTAAAAAGCAGTATAAACTAAGGGCCAACCATTCAAGACGATCGAGTAGCTAGAACAGATAGTTACCAAACCGAACTCTCTTCCGAGGATTGAAGAAGTTAGTTATCGATCCAAGCACTTTCGGGATCTCTGTCACTCGAGGACTCGGTTGGGATTATCGAGGTATCTGAAAGCGGCTTCGGGATCCTTTGTCTCGATGAGACTTTGACTCGAGCAACTGTGCTTCTCGAACCTAATCTTGAGGATTATCGACCCAAAGTCGACCTCGAAGAAAAAAAAGTTTTAAAAACCGAACACGCGTGTATTCCTCCCTCATACACGCGTGTAAAAACTTCGTTTGCAGGGACCAACAAATGTCACCTACACGAACCTAATAATTTCTCCCACTTATACTCAAAAGCAGTTAGCGGCGGTCTTGACACCCATTCCTTCCACATGTCTCTCGAATGTATTCGGAGGCGGACCCTTTTGTGAATGGATGCGCTGGGTTGTCTTCGACGTTATCTTTGCCACATCTATATCTCCTCTCTTAACGATATCTCGTATAAGATGGTATTTCTTTTCAATGTGTTTGCTGGCTTTGTGGGCTCTTGGTTCCCTTGAATTTGCAATCTGCTCGGCATTGTCACAATAAATGATGATTCTCTTTGGGCAAATTCGAACTACATTCAAGTCCACTAGGAAGTTCTTGAGCCAAACCGCTTCTTTCACTGCCTCGCAAGCAGCTACATATTCAGCTTCCATGGTAGAATCTGCGACGCATTTCTGCTTGACGCTTCTCCATATGCTCCTACCCCCATGCAAAACACACTACCGGAGGTAGATTTTCTGGAGTCTATGTCTGATTGGAAATCCGAGTCCGTGTAGCCGATGGGGATTGGACTATCTGACTGATAAATTAACATTCTATCCCGAGTTCTTTTCAGATACTTTAGAATATTTTTAACTGCCGTCCAATGTTCTTTCCCCGGGTTACTTTGATATCTTGCCACCATGCCAACGGCAAAGCAGATATCCGGTCTCGTACACAGCATTACATACATAAAGCTTCAACAGCCAAAGCATATGGAATGCCTCTCATGTCATATATCTCCTTTTGCGTCTTAGGGCACATTTTCTTGGATAGATGGATTCCATGTCTGAAAGGTACGAAGCCTTTCTTGGAATCCTGCATTCTGAATCGTTTCAAGACAGTGTCTATATATGAAGCTTGCAACAAGCCTATCATCCTTTTCTTGCGATCTCGAGTGATCTTGATCCCAAGGATGTGTGTGGCTTCCCCTAAGTCCTTCATATCAAATAGTTTTGAAAGCCATGCCCTTACGTATGATAACACCTTTACATCGTTCCCGATGATCAGAATGTCATCTACGTATAGTACTAAGAATACCAATGCAGTTCCGACACGCTTTTTGTACACATAACTTTCGAACTCGTTTTGATCAAACCCATAAGACTTTATAACATGATCAAAACATTGGTTCCAAGCTCTGGATGCCTGTTTGAGTCTGTAAATGGACTTCATGAGCTTACAAACTAGGTGTTCTTGGCCTTTTTCAATGAAGCCTTGGGGTTGTTGCATATAGATCTCTTCATCAAGACTTCCGTTAAGGAAAGCTGTCTTGACATCCATTTGCCAGATTTCAAAGTCGAGATGCGTAGTAATCGATAAGAGAATTCGGATGGAATTGAGCATGGCTACGGGCGAAAAAGTTTCCTCATAATCGATCCCTTCTTTCTGAGTATAACCTTTCGCCACGAGTCTTGCCTTGAAGGTTTCCACCTTCCCGTCCGGTCCTCTTTTTCTCTTATACACCCACTTGCAACCAATGGGTTTGACCCCATTAAGTGGTTCGACTAGCTCCCACACTCTGTTATGATACATAGAACCCATTTCGGCTTTCATTGTTGTTTGCCAAGAATCTGCATCCTTGTCTTGGATTGCCTCGTCATATGTCCATGGGTCTGATTCGTCTTGTCCGGAAATCAAGTCCGAGGACTCTCCTATTCCCATGATTCTCTCGGGCTATTTCACAACCCTCCCACTACGACGAGGTTCCGATTGTGTAAGTGTGCTGTTTGGTATGTCATCTTGTACAGTTGGCATTGAGGTTAGCCCCCTTAGCTCATTTAAGGTAATCTCACTTCTGGGTCTTCTTTCGTTCATATAGTCTTCTTCCAAAAATCTAAAGTGGGTGCTTATTACCACCTTTTGATCTTCGGGACCATAGAACATACACCCTTTTGTTCCCTCGGGGTATCCCACAAACAACCTTAATTCTGATCGAGGATCCAATTTACCGGCTTCCTTGTCCAACACGTAGGCCGGACACCCCCAAATCCTCATGTGTCTCAAACTAGGCTTGCGCCCGGTCCACAATTCTTTGGGAGTTTTGGGAACCGATTTGGATGGCACCAAGTTCAGAATGTAGGTTGTTGTTTCCAAGGCATGACCCCAGAACGACTTGGGAAGATCTGCATAACTCATCATAGATCTAACCATTTTTAAAAGAGTTCTGTTTCTTCGCTCTGCAACCCCGTTTTGTTGAGGGGTTCCGGGTGCAGTTAGCTGGGATGCAATCCCTTCATCAGACAAGTAGTTCAAAAAATCATCGCTGAGGTATTCGCCTCCACGATCGGATCGTAGAGACTTGATACGTTTTTCCCTATGATTCTCTGCTTGAGCCTTAAATTCTTTGAATTTCTCAAAGGTCTCAGATTTATGCTTCATAAGGAAAATATAATCGTACATTGAGTAGTCATCAATAAAAGTGACGAAATACTCATAACCTCCTCTTTCTTTGGTTGACATTGGACCACATACGTCTGTGTGAACGATTTCTAACACTTCTTTAGCTCTATGCCCCTTGGCTCCGAATGCCCTCTTGGTCATTTTACTCTCCAAACATGATTCGCAGGTTGGAATTGGTTCAACTTGGAGAGACTCCAGTGAACCTGCTTCTACCAACCTTTGGATCCTTTTTGGATTAATATGTCCCAATCTTAGATGCCATAGAAGTGTCTCGTTCACGTTTTCTTTTATCGGAAACAGTTGATGTGTTATAGGATGCATTTCGTGAGTGGTGTGCACAGTTAATTGTATAGAGATTTTCCGTCAATGTACCGTAACAGATACACTCATCATTTCAAGAAATGATTTCATTCTTATTAGAAGAAACTAAGTGTCTATTAACAGAATTTTAGAAACTGAAAGTGAATTCTTTCTAAAACTGGGAACATAAAGAACATCTCTTAAAATTAGAACTCTGTCTTCAAAAGACATGTGCACTTCTCCCACTGCTTCAGCTGCCACTCTCGTAGCATCGCCCAGTGTGATGAGGATCTCACTGCCACTAAGTTGTCGGACCATTTTGAACCCGTGAAGCAAACATGATTAGTGGATCCCGTATCAACTACCCACGAATGAGAAGTATACGCCGCTAAACAAGTTCCAACAATTAGTGCGTGAGAATTTCCTTTCTATCTGGCCCTTTTGGGGTTGGAACAGGCAAACCTCCATTGTCCTCTTTCACCGCAGCTTAAGCACTTCCTCTTTGGATTTTCCTTGACACCACCAGCATTCGTCATCTTATCGTTGCCCTTGGCAACAGTTGAGTCTGATTGCTTATGGCCTTTGGTCACCTTCTTCTTCTTGCCATCCCTTGGCCTAGAAGATGAAGACGGACCACTTGCCGTCAAAGCATGAGTTTGGTGCCCCATCAACATCTCTGCCGAGACCAAAGCTTGCAACAAATCAGCTAGCAAGGCTAAGATGCTCAAAAACTTTTGGGCAGAGAGTGAAGTACCAAATTCATCTGAGTCTCCAGATTATAATCAGCACTCAGAACCTCAAGTTTGTTCAGATGAGCCATTAATTTTGAGGACGTAATCCCTTACGGGTTTGCCCTCCACTATTTTCAGCGACGACATCTCTCGCAAGGTGATCTGACGAGTCCCGCATTTTTGACTCGTCAGTTGGCTCATCTGATTTTGGTGTGTCAAGAATCCACTTGTGCTTTTGTGCAGTTAGGACAATAATAATTTTTTGTTTCCAATCAATATAGTTTCCATACATATTCAATAGACTTTAAGTATAATAGCAGTGGATTAAAAGGTTACGACATGCTGAACTGAAATAAATAATAATATGCATAAGCATAAATATATCACAAGGTTCGATCACATGCATCATATTAAAATCTCAAAAAAAATATGAACATGCATCAGTCAACATCTCAAAACAGTTTAAATAAGCCACGTGGGGTGGGTCATTATTTAAACACATTCAAGCAGGTTACAAACAAGAACAGTTACAAACCTTTAATATCCAGATTAATAGTTGGCTCCCACTTGACCAATATAAAATTGACAGGGACTTCGGGGAAGTATATGCATATCAATTTTATACCTAAGTAATAACCATGATTAAATCTGAGGATTATTATTTCGCTTTGAACGAGCCTCGTGGGGGAGGTCATCATCGCCGCCACTAGTAATAATCCACAATCATCCATTTGGAATTCATTCATGTGAAAGCTAACTTTTGACCGTCCCGTGGGGGAAATTTCTCCAAAAGAATTCACAAATAAATAAATCATGGAGGTCAAAATTAATTCAATTTTATTATCCGGAATAAAATTGTCAATTAATTATTTAATATACTTAGTAATTTTTTATGGTGAGATTTTTCATTGGGCAACTCTCATGCAAACACATTTAAACAAATTAAATAAAGCACAAGAAATCACAATAATAAATCAAGAAAAGCGGAAAAATAAACATATTGGGCACAAATTATCCAATTGTCATGGTTTTATTTTTCTTGACTTGATTTTGAAGAAATGCCGTCTTGAATTTCTCCCACTCGATCGTCTCGAAAAGAACTCCATCTCGAAACGCCACTCCAAGTAGCTCGCAGTCGGGATGCACGCCCGCATCCGGCCGGCCCCTTCGCGGCGCCCAGCGTCCGTCTTGGCGCCAGCACAAATAGCGCCAAGATCGCCAGCGCCGCCTCTCGGCGACCTCAAAGAGTTTCGCCCGTCGGCCTCGGCGGACCTCGGCGGGCTTGGCGGTGTGACGCGTACCCGTGCATCCATGCGCGCAGGCTCGCCTCGCCCCGCCCTGGCTTCAGCGGCACGCAGCGTCCCAGCGCCCGCCTTTGTCCGCCCGTTGCTCACAAGACGGCCGTCGCGCCTAGGGCGCCCGCCCGTCTTGTGATTCGATCTCGATCGCGCTTCGGCCTCGGCCTCGCCCCATGCCCGTGTGTGTTTACAGCAAGATCCGCGTCGGCGTCGTGCCTCCTTGGCACGCGTTTAGCGCGATGCACGCCGCCCTACGCCCGATTCTGGATTTTATCCTTTAATTATTCATCTCCGCCTCCGTTTCCGATTCGGTTACAATTTATTTACAAAAAATAAATAAACCTAGATCTAGATTAGTCTATTACATTGATCAAATCAAACAAATCCTAATCTACTCGTGGATTCTCTCACGAGGCAAAACGAATCAAAAGCTAATCGAATTAAAAACCACAATTTATATGCATGCATAAATAAACACATTAAATTCCATGACAATTGGATACCTGCAAAAAAGATCTAGCAATTCTACTATCCAATTTCAAATTTCATGACAACGAATTAAATTACAATTTAAAATTCAGAGTCTTAAACCGTGGCTCGATGCGCTTGTTTGGGGAATAAGTTGCATGATCTATTCGGGATGAATATTTAAATACAAATTTAATTCTTATAATTATTACTAGCATGAATTAATCCTATATTAATTCAAATAATAATCCAACAACAAATCATGCATATAATCAATTCACGTAAATCCTATGCATGAGGAAATTCTACTAGTTTACGTGAACATACCTCTTGGGACGGTAATGGTCTTGTTGATTAGACACACCAAAAGAACTTCCCAAGTATTCCCTTAATCCTTGCTCGACTATCCGGTGGTAGGACGCTTGCGAACAATTAACAAAAGGAAAATAAACTTTGTTGCACAACCTTTGTGGATTTACTAATTTTTCCAGCACATGGAATTGTACTTGGGAATGAAAGAATCATCCCCTATTTATAGAGTAGTGGTGGTCGAAATTTTGGGGCAAAAACAATGTGGGAAAATCTTTTCTTGATCTCCAAGAAATCTTGAATATATCTCCTATATTCTTTTTCCCAAAAATATAATATTCCACAAAATCCTACCTACTCTTTGTTATGGAGTATTTTCGAAAATTATAGGGCAAGAATCCAAGATTTGGATCTTCTTGAATTTATGAGATATTCTTGTATTTCAAGAAATACATATCTTCCATAATATCTTTTCAAGAAAATCTTTCTTTCCCTTAATTATCAAAATTTTCGAAAATTTCTCTATGGATAACCAAGTGGGAGATTTCTTGAATTTAATGAGATAATCTTGTATTCCAAGAATACATATCCTCATTCCATAACAAAATTCAAAGAAAAACTTTCTCCCCTTTTATCCATAAATTTCGAAAATTAGGAAAAAATATGCAACAAGATTTATTTTATTTTAAACACCTTTTTCAGTTATTAGACTATATGTTGGGCTACTTAGGGGGCCTTTAGGAGAATTAAGATTGGACCTTCCAATGGATCTTGAATTATCAATATTGAGCCACAATATTATTCAAGCCCATAAATATTAATTAATCCCACTACATAATTAATATTGCACTATCCATCTTAACACATATTACAATCAATATGGCTCCCGGTTATTATCTCCCGTGTTTAAGACTATCTAGCTCATTAATTAATTCAAGCCACTGAAATAGCTTTCCGTTAATTAATATCTTTTGTCCTTGGTTAAGGAACGGTTCAACATTATTATCCATACGGGAAACTAGTTCCACTTGCAAGATTTGGTATGATAAAGCTTATGAACCTCCCAATGGGGCAAATCGAACAAGCGTACTTGCACACGATTCTCCGTATTAAATCTTAGCAATCACATGTGACCAATAATATTGCCCAAGATAAAAAGTATTGAATCTCGTTGATTCTCTACCCATGATAAGTCAAAGCAATAGTTACCAACCACACGTGATCCTATTTAAGGACGAAGATTAAGAAATAACGAACCACTGAGGTCTAATTCTTCCTTGTTCAGTTCTGAAGAATTTGTCCTCATGTAGGTCCTATTCAGTGCATCAGTCATGCACTAGTGTAATCTCTTGGTCAAGACAAGTCAATCCGAGCCTTACACTTCAACCTTTCACGATGGATTGTTCATTTCCATCTGGATCGTGAATGGTGTACTTTTAGTTACAAGGGACTGTTAATTTAATCTTTTGTGATCTGGTATCACTAAATTAACTACAATGTAACACGTACTATTTAATGAACAGTTATGCAGTAAATATATGTAACATTCGATGATATTTAAAGCATCAGTGATAAACAATTTATTTCAGTAAATAAGTCCGAAATTCAGTTTTGATTATACAAAGTAAAAAGCTAACTTTCCAGTATAATCCCAACAAATCCAACTTTGCAGGTACTTAGGATAGAAAGTCAGTAAGTACTCAAGGAAGGCTTCATTCTTATCTGAGCTGCTCCCCCTCCATTCTCTCAGAATCTCATAATAGAACCAGAAGGTTCTCTTGATCTCTTCCCATGCATCATTGAACTGTATAGGCATCCACTTGTCAATGTGTGGCCACTTATGAGTCTTTTCTGTACCTCTCCTTTTGCTTAGAATTTTTTTGAATCCACCTCTTCTCTTCTGTTCTTCTTCTTTCTTCTTTCTGATCAGAGGAGCACCAGATACTGAAGCAGCAGTTCTTTTTTCCTTTTCAATTTGCAGGGCCTTCAGAGTCTTTTTGGTATCAAAAATCTATGGTTGAGTTTCAGTTTCCTTTTCTGGTTCTCTATCTGATTCTTCAAAATCCATAATCAGCTTCCTCTGAGTAGGTTTAGCTACCTTTGCTCTTTTCTTCTTTTCAGTTTCAACAAAGGCAACTGCTTTTCTCTTTTCAGGTCTGGCTTGTTCTTCTTCTGCCTTGCTTGTTTCAACCATCCTTCTATCACTCAATTTTTCAGTAATTACTTCCTAAATGGTTTGCTCAGATGTTTGAGTGAAGATAGGTTTCTCAGCTTCTTTGAACTTCAGTTTCTCAGTGGTTTCAATCTCTCTTAAGGCATCCACAATTTTCTTTCCTTCAGCTTCTTTTTTAGCCTTTCTCTCCAAGGTTTGTGCCAATAACTCACTTAATTTGCCACCAGGCCTTTCCCCCTTTTTGGCACCATACCTTGGGAGTAGTTGAGTTAGTGCAGTATCCATATAGTATTGCTCCTTGCCCATACTACGTGTTGGGAAATTTAGAGTTTTGATGAAAGTTCTAAAACACATGTAATAGGACCAGTCAGACCTGTTAGCTGACTGATGTTTATATTACCGTTTATAGAATACCAGTTGATAATTACTGTATAGAACAACTAATGTAATAGATAGGTCACATATTGAGGGGGAACCTCAATATGTATAGGTCAGATCTGAAGATCCAAAGAATAGCTGATATCCGACAGGCCAGAATGCAAGAGAAGAACAGAAGATCAGATCGATCTGATCAAGTCAGATATCTCAGCTGAAGTCATGAAGCTCAAACTCGAGAATACTTGAAGATCGATGACTTCGTAAGATCGGACGGAAGACCTACATCGGTCGAGTCCGCTAGTTGAAGCTAAGTCAAACCAAGCACGAGAAGACTCCATCGAGTAGATCGATCACTTTTTGATCGACAAAGTCTCACCTGTGTGAAAATCGATGTTTCACCAAATCATACGTCGATGATCTGAACAAGAAGAATGTCAAACTTAGTTGGAAGAACAACACTGAAAAGTGCGTCTGTTAACCAATAAGAACAAGACACGTATGATCGGAGCTGGAAATTACGGGATTTGGTGTTGCTTTCTCCAACGGCTATAAAAGACATTATTCACGCTTTAGGCCATGCCATTCCTGAAGCACGTCACATCAATCCTGCAAGCCTGCCAAATATAGCCTGAAATTCAAATTGCTCTCCAACGGCTCTTTAATTTCGAGGTCTATAAATATGGGATCACACTTCAGAGTGAAGATACGGAAACCCTGAATGATCAAGAAGCTCAAGCTATAATCAGATTTCTGCACGAAGAACACGAACAAGAAGATTATTTTATTAAGTGTTCATCCCATAAGTTCTTAGCATAGAAATCTTTTCATCTAGCTGATAGGCTATCTTAAACACTAGAAAAGATTTCATAGTTGGAACCAAAACAATCTTATCCAAACCCAAAGTTAGGTTAAGTTGTTTAGCAAGATTTCGCATAGGGTTTCTAGTTTTGATTTCTGGGATCGGTTGAGTGAGAACTCTTTAAATATCTATCGGTGTACTGTGTTGGACTAACACAAAAATCTAAGTCCAGTTGGTTTAGTTGGTGCCCCTTGTGATAGGGAAGAGTGGACGTAGGACTGGTTTGTCCGAACCACTATAAATCTTGTGTGCCTTTACCGCTTTGATTAACTGTTTACACAATCGCACACAACTATTAAAGCAGCATACATATTCTAAGTTAAGATCAGCTAGCACCAAGCTTCTGATCTGATCAAGTTTGACACTTTAGTCAACTGGTTAAAAGACTGACTTTGGAATCTGATTTATCAAAACTGGTTTTTCACACGGGTAAAACTTAGCTTCCGCACATCAGTTAAACTGATAGTTACCGAACTGATCTGCCTTCACTCGCACTCTGATCAGGCTAACTGCTTTCACTCGCACTTAGTAAGTTGGTTATCAGTCCAAACTGATTCACTCAAGACTCGATCAAAGCTAATCGCTTTCACACGACTGCGCAGAAAAGTTTTTTAGAAGTCTATTCACCCCTCCCCTCTAGACTTCTGCCCTCACAAAACCCGTTCGGGACCTACAAGTGGTATCAGAGCAGTGGTTCTACAGACCACTGGCTTTGTGTATCATCGATTCTTGAGGAAGAATCTTTGTGGTCATTTGAACAGATCTTGAAAAACCGTTTTTAAAACTCATTCGTTTTTCCAAAATCACTCAGCATGGATAATACCTCCGGTATGTATCATGATCTGCCGAAGTTTTCAATTGATGAGTATGCAGATTGGGCCATTTATATGTGCAACCATCTAGGTTCGATTAGTGGCAGAATGATGGAAGTCATTGAAAGAGGACCCATCATCATATATTACGACAACCTTGCAGTTGGAGGAGATCCAGACTTTGCCCCGGGAAGTCTTGTGCGAAAAAGCCCAGCCTTGATGGATGCAGAGGAAAGGAAATCAGATACTCTAGATACAGATACAATCGCCAGGCATATTATCATGAAAACGATGGACAAGGTCACCAAGGAAAAGATTAAATATCTCAAAACTGTGAAAGCAATGTGGGATACTCTAGCTGAGATATGCGAAGGAAATGATCAGATCAAAGACAGCCGTCTACAAGCCGAACTGGTGAAGTTCGAAAAACTGAAGATGCTGCCCAACGAGACCATCAACGAACTCGATGGAAGGATTACTATGTCGATTGAATAAGCTACGAGAACTTGGTAGAGATGTCGACAAGGATATCAACTACAAGATCTTAAGATCTCTTACCAAAATGGGATATGAAAGTCACGGTAATCAAGGATTGCCAAGACATTTCAAAGATGAAGTTTTAGTAGCTTGTTCTTAAGCCTTAAAGCTCACGAGTTCGTTTTAATTGAAAGAGGACAAGCAGATGAAGATGAGGTGCCCGCTGAAGCCTCAACTTCCAAATCAGTTGCGTTTAAGGCAACCAGCAACAGATCAAAGGCCAATGAACCTGTTGGAAACATCGTAAGTCAGGCAGAACAGATCGCTCTGCTTACCAGGAAACTAGAAAAATCAAATATTCAACTTGGTAAGTATCGAAGATTCTATAAAGATTATCAACATAGCCGAGGAAGAGATAGGAGATCAGCCAATAGATCTCCAGAAAGAACTAGATCTGATGATCGAAGAGATCACAGAGAAGAAAAGAAAAGAGATAATCTAAATGATGAGAGAAGAGATAATCGATCTGAAAGAAGGAGCTCAGACTACTATCAGAAAGGGAAGTCACCTGATAGATCATACAGACGGAGTGATTCATTCCGGTGTTAAAAAGGTTCCGTGGATCAAGGAGCGTGCTTCAACCGTGAGAAGCCAGTCACTACTGTAGCAGATCGTATCGGACGGACGCCAAAAGAAAGGGAAGAAAAGAGGAACAGAAGAGAGCAACGTTACAGGACGAAGAAAAAGCCATGGTTCTTTGACACATCCGGAATTGACGATTCATATCTGCCCTCTGAGGATTCTGGATACTCCTCTCAGTAGAAGATTTAAATCGATAAGCAAAGATCTTTGTTGACTCCTATGAGAATGAAGATCTGATATTCTCTTCAGATGATGATGAGATCTGCCTGATAGCCAAGGAGGAGCAATCTGAGGTAACCTCCAAACCTTCGCTGGTTCCTTTTACACCGCTATCATTAGCACACTTTGGGGAGATTGACCTGCAGCTCTACTCGAAAGCAATTGCTTGATGATCTCCAATGCAAGAGACACTTATGCTATAGTGGAAGCCGAGAATGACAAGTGGGGATCGAAATAATCGACTTGCTAAAGAGAACGATCTCAATAAAAGCTTCGAACTTAAAATCTTTAAACCGCTTTCGAAGGCAACCGAGGAACTTAACATTCGAAAGTTAAATCTTACGATCGGAGAAGCAGATCAAAGATCGACTAGTAATTAACAAACAAAAGAAGTCGATGACTTCAAAATCCTTCAAGCTTAAATTTGATGAGTTATTAGAATGCATAAGAGTCTAAAATCGTCGAGGATAGTTTTTGCGCAAGAAAATAGAAGTTTTTACAAAATCTTCTAAAACCGTTCAAGATATGAACGCCTATTTTCGAACAACGACTAACAAGAAGGGACTTGGGTATGAGAACCCTTCCACATCCTCAAAAGCCCCGGTTGATTCACCTCAAAAATGTGTAATCAGAAGAGTTTTCGACAAAGATACACCAAAAGCCAAACTTGTATCTAATAAGGAAAAAAGACCGGTTGAGCGGGTAAAGGCGGTGTGCCTAACCGTAAGGGGAACGTAAATGGACCCTAACGTAAAGCATCAGCCGAGGAATCAACAGAAGAATCAAGTTCTTCTGAAGAGACCTCAACCTGATCAACAGATCAGGTATCAGAAAAGACAACCTGTAAAAGGGAAGTCTAATCTGAGACCCAATCAAGGCCAGCTGCCGAATAAGCACGCTTTACGTAAACTGCAAAAACCACCTATGCCAAAAAGATATGAATCTTTTGATGGTAGCAGTCGTACCTACCCCTATAATCAGAAACCTAGGGCTGCTGCACCTGAGCCACACTGGAAGAAAAGAAGACAAACAGAAAAGATAAATCCCAAGTCTTCTAAGTCACCCAAGGCTCACACTAATAATCATACCAATCAGAAAGCATATAAAGAGACGTATGATTATGTTGATAGGTATGGGAGATAAATCAGGCCTTCTGATCTAACTGATCACAATAGAAGTGCTCTGTTTGTATGGATCCCCAAAACCAAACCTAACCCCTCAGGACCCAATCCAAAAGGGGTACCTAAAGCCTGATTTGATTGCAGGTTCGCGTGGGTCTAGCCAACAAAGGAGGTGTGCAGGTAACTATCTGGTACATCGATAGTGGATGCTCAAGGCACATGACTGGAAACAAACACCTCCTCAGCTCTTACATAGAACAGAAAGGCCCGCGTGTACTCTTCGGTGATGATAACTTTGGTTATACCAAAGGATTCGGAACCTTAGAGAATGATGATGTACAGGTCACTGGAGTCTCGTATGTCGAAGGTCTAAAGCATAACCTATTATCGGTTTCACAATTCTGCGACAACGGATTCAGCGTTGAGTTCTCGACTGATCAATGCACTATCAAAAATCGAGCCACTCAACAAATTTTGCTAACTGGTTCAAGGAAAGGGACGATCTACACAGCAGATTGGAACAGTTGCCCAAGAAATACATGCCTGATTGTTAAGAGTTCCAAAAGTAGCAGTTGGCTCTGGCACAAAAGAATGAGTCATCTGAACTTTAAAACTCTTAATAAGATAGCAAGGATGTCTCTAGTGGAAGGTCTTCCGAATGAAGTATTTTCAAAGGATCAGACATGTGTTGCATGTCAGAAGGGAAAACAGGTCAAAGCTTCATTCAAGGGAAT
Organism: Stenogyne calaminthoides; assembly: GCA_037126765.1. Lineage (NCBI taxonomy): Eukaryota > Viridiplantae > Streptophyta > Magnoliopsida > Lamiales > Lamiaceae > Stenogyne > Stenogyne calaminthoides. The sequence goes on from JBBCBC010000029.1 coordinate 15,668,231, forward strand.
TCCTGGACCGGCATCCAGCAGAGTATTGCAGCTGCTTCATATGGATCTATTTGGACCAGTTACACCAGTCAGTCTCAGCGGACGCAAATATACTCTGGTAATCGTGGATGACTATTCCAAGTTTACCTGGGTTATATTCTTACATAAGAAGAATGAGACGACAACGAAGATACCCGAGCTGCTTAAAAGATTACAAAATGAGAAGGGTGTCAGTGTAGTAAAAATCAGATCAGATAAAGGTCTGCGAATTTCGAACTCTTTTATAACCGATTTTTGCTCTAAGTTTGGTAAACAAAGATGAGACATCACCGCAAGAACGCCTACAATGAGAATGGAGTAGCGAAGCGGAGAAACAGAACACTCAAAGAAATTTCGCCGACGATGTTAATGAACATGCAATACCAAGCCGTTTACGGGCGCGAAGCAATCAACACTTTGCATGTCATACTCGTATGAGATGTCTCTGGCATCTAAGGCTCACTACAAAACACCCTATGAACGTGGAAGGGCGAAAACCTCGTGTTTCTTACTTCCATGTTTTTGGGTGTAAGTGTTTCATACACAACAATGGGAAGAGTCGGGTTGAAGACTTTTGAGGCCAAAGTCGGATGAGGGTATATTCTTAGGATATTCCTCATCTAGCAAGGCTTTCGGGGGGTTTACAAATGATTTAACCCTAGTTGTGGAAGAAACACCCCATGTAGTCTTTGATGAAGCATCTTCTGAACAAGAGAAATCTGCCTCAGAACAAGATGTACCTAATCAACCAGTACCTGATGCTCAGAAAATGGATCAACTAATGATCAAGGAAAAAGGATCACAAATCGTAACAGTATACATTCCAGATCTAGTTGATTCACCAGATCAATCAGATCCTAAGGTACGGAAAACTGTAGATGAAGAAGCTAGTACAGCTGAGACAGTATCAACTGAACCATCCGGTTCAGGGGGAACACCTGAAGTTCCCAAGAACAGACATCAGCACATGATGAGTCCAACATCAGCTGAGACGTGTTCTTATCAAGTGGATCATAACTCTGCACCACTCCCAATCGCTAGTAATGAATCTTTATCAGAAATGGATGATGTTCTCCAAACCGACGCAAATCAGAACAGAAGGACCTGGATAACCAGTCATCCAACTGATCTGATCATAGGAGACCCATCTGATAGAGTTAAGACTAGACATCAAATTGGTGAAAGTGCCATGTATTGCTGTTATCTGTCTATGAAGGAACCAACAAATGAGAGGAAGCTCTACAAGGCGACTTGTTGGATTCTAGCCATGCGAGGAAGAGTGGAACGATTCGAGAGAAATCAAGTTTGGGAACCGGTGGGACGGGACCAAATCATCAAGACGTAATTGGCACGAAGTGGGTTTTCAAGAACAAGAGAGATGAGAAAAATGTCATAACCAGGAATAAGGCAAGACTTGTTGCTAAGGGGTATTCACAATCAGAAGGAATTGATTATGATGAGACCATTGCACGATCGCCGCCTTTAGAAGCCATTAATTTGTTTTCGCATATGCTTCCCACAGAGGGTTCACTGTGTATCAGATGGACGTAAAGAGTGCATTTTTAAACAGGGTACTAGCAGAGGAAGTTTATGTCGAACAACCTCCAGGCTTCGAAAAGAGCAACCAAGTGTACCGTTTAAGAAAAGCTCTTTATGGCCGGAAACAAGCTCCTCGAGCTTGGTATGATACACTCTCTCGGTTCTTGATAGGCGGTGGGTTCACTAAAGGGCAAATGGACGTAACCTTATTCGAGAATAGAAGATGGAGAAGATATTACGATGGTTTCGGATCTCGTGGGCGACATCATCTTGGATCTCCCAACAAGAGTCTATGTGAAGATTCAGCAAACTGATGCAAGGGAAGTTCGAGATGTCCATGATGGGGCAGATGAGTTACTTTCTGGGTCTACAAGTAAAACAAAGTACAGAAGGGATATTCATTTGCCAAGCAAAGTACACTAGGAATTTATTGGCTAAGTTTGGAGTTCAAAACTGTAAGGAAGCCAAAATTCCTATGATGACTGGATTCAAGATGGATCAGATGAGGATGGTCGAAAACAAATCGTAAAGAATATAGGGCTCTCATTGGACCCTTACTATACCTGTTGCCGGTGGACCGGGATATCACTTTTGCGATGGGTGTATGTGCGATTTGAGGCAAATCCAATGCAAAGCCACCTAGAAAGCGACTAAGCGGATTACGAAGTATCTGAAGGGACAAGTAAACCTTGGTTTATTTTACCCATCGATGATAATCTAGAGCTTAGTGGGTATTCTCGATTACGATTATGGAGGTTGCAAAATTGATGAAGAAAGTCAACCTCGGGGAACATGTCGGTTCTTAGGAAGTAAAAACCGATCTCGTGGTTTTCAAAAAGCGGACATCGATTTCGACATCTACTAATCAAGCGAATATATATGGTGCAGGAAGTTGTTGCTCCCTAACCGCTCTCCGCTTAGTCGGCGGTGAGGATTATAACATTGTAGCTAAGAATGTACCTATATTACGTGGCGATAATAGTCTTATTGCAATCACTCGTAAATCTGTTCTACATACAAGATGCAAGCATGTGGATGTCGGACACCATTTTATAAGAGATCATGTTGAAAAGAAGAATATCGAGAATGGAAAAGATTCACACCGATTTAAAAAGAAAGTCGATATTCTAACCAAGCCACTAGCCGAGATCGATTCGAGAGAATTATGCAATGAGCTAGGGCTTACGGATCTTGGAGAAAAAGCACCTAAAATGCTTGATGGATTGTTTCTCGTAACCGGTGGTTAAGAGACTAACAGTTAAGAGGAATCAGTTGAGTTTGGTATCTCAATCGATCGTAAGATCGATCAAGGAACCGATATGAGAAGTCGATCGAGTTACAAATTTGTCGATTAAAAGCGGTCGATCGATTAAAGGTTTATCGATTAAAGGAAACGCTTCAGATTAAAGGATTATCGATTAAATCGGTTGGGTTATTTTCTCTTTATAAGTCGATTAAGTTGACATTCAACAAGCAAGATTCACAAGATTAAAGCTTACATCGCATAAGAAAACAGGGTAATTTACACAACAATGGAATAATAGAAATTTTCATTGATAAAGACCCGAAGGTCAGGTTTACATTACAAGTTACAAGTACAAGAGGACCCGGAGGTCAGTACATAAGTCATAACCGAAAACCCTAAACCTATAACCCTAAACCCTCATCCTAACCCTAGAAGAGGGGGAGAGAGAGAGATTTTAAGATCTCATGCTCCCATTTTCCCCACTTAACAAGGGTGAGAAGGCTTTGAAATAATCCTAAAGCCCTCAACAAGCTAAAACCAATGGAGCGAGAGAGGCCTTGATAGGATTTCTAAGCCAGAGCCCTTAGACCTGAAGTCAATGGGCTCTCCAGCTGTTAAATGGAGCACATGTTCCAAGAAAGTGGTTCAAAGACCTTATGGGCACATGTGTCGCATGAAAAAATTGAGTTGATATACGAAGATCAGCTGTTGTATGATCAAGACCGTATATCAAACTCATGTTTTATATCAGACTGAGTCTGTTGATGTTAGTTCCGTCATCTCGATAGACACACAAGGTGCATACGGTTAGGGAGAGTGTCTTCTCGATTCTGACAGCCAGATCCGCCGTCTTGGTGGTAGAGAAGCAGCAACAATTGTATGTGAAATCTTTGATGATTGATTTAAAAACAAGTGATAAAGGGACACACGGGGTTGATTTGAGAATTTGAAATCATTGAAAAAGGGGTAAAGGTGTTTCTTGGGAAGTTTCACGAAATAAAGGTTCACGAATACATGATTCTCTGAAGAAGATAAGTATGGTGAATGGGTTATGTTGTGTAAAACATTGGTCCAATTTATAGAGGCCAAGCAAGGGTGCAAATGCAAATTTGATTTCAAAAAGCCTTTTAGAGAAATTTGCATCACAAGGGGGCGATGTAGGAATCACGCGATCGATAATTGGATAAATTTCTACGGATTGACATATCGAAATATTCGGACTATAATTTAAGATGTCAAATCGGCGCCAACTTAGGAATAGAGACTACTATTCTAGACTAAGTTTTGGCGGTAACACGTATCCCAAGAATTGGCTTGATCCGAGAAGAATCGATTAGGTCAATGAAATCGATTACATACTGGCCGATCGGATGAGGAAGATCAGTTGAGCTTAATACCTCAACAAATCAGATATATATATCAGTCTATGAGAAAAACAGAAATATCAGTTGAAGGGGGAACTTCAACTGATCAAGGAGGATCAGAAAAGGGAAATCAGACGCAAAGTGAAGCGGATCAGTTGAAAAGAACAGTTGGGAAATTATAAGGATTAAAAGAAAACTAAGATCAACAAGTGGAATCAACAACTACAAGTGGTATTGACTGATTACAATATCAGTCAACCAGATACGCTTTTCTGTTTCCTTGTTTATTGCTTACTTATTTGATCTTATCTGATATTATTTGCCTTACTGTACTCATTACCTTTTGTGACGTATTCCCTGCAAAACATTTCATCAAAACCCTACCAGAGTTTTCTTATTCTCAAAAAATTTGCGATTTATTCTCTGAAAACTCAAATTACCCTTCTGTGATTCAAGTGTTTTCCTGCGATTCAAACTCATTTTCTGAAAAATTGAATCTGGTAATTTCTGGTTATTTGATGTTTTTCTTTTTCAAAATCCTTTGATCATATAGATTATGTCTATGTGTTATCCTGCGATATGCCTTATCTTTTCTTGATATCCGTATGTGTTTATCGATTACTAGGCCTGTGAATAGGTCTGATAATCTATACATGATATCTTTATGTATATGCACAATTTTAATCGAGTCTATCTTGTTGTAGATGGCCACTCACGGAATGGGAAAGATAATGTGCAACTATGCTGATCTAGCGACAAAGATTGTCGATGACAAATTCGTACAATTTGGTGCTACGCGGGATCCAGAATCCATGGAAGTGGAACAAATTCTGAAGAAAGGAGGCCTTGAGAAATTTCTTAGGCGCTCAACGCAATCGGTGATGCAATATGAAGCACTTTCGAATTCTAAGGAATTTGAAGGTGGATCTGAACACCCCGGAGATGAACCGATCTCTTGGTTAATGGAGAGGAGATCGGTCGTCGAATGCGCATATAACATAACCGTGCATTCAGCTTGCCCAAAGGAAGAATCTACCACCGCACACTAAGGGAGAATGAAGATGAGTGATCGAAACGAACTCTTCAGAAGCCGACAAACATCGACCCTTGAGGTTTTGTCAGACCGATGCTAAAAAGGAAATACCGACTGTTGTTTGACATATTGTCAAAAACAATCATGGGTATTTCATTCAGCCCAGATGCTCTAACATCCATCAAACTGTACAGCATGGCTGCGATAATTGATGAAGCCAAGAACATCAATTGGCATGGCTTCCTGAAGGCTATTCTACTCCAAGAACATGAAAAAATTGGAGTTAATGAATGGAGGCAGGTCTATCTGAAGAAGAGGATCAGCAATCTCAACAAGGTTGCAGTTATCTTGAAAGACAAACCGCCAAATCTTTGAATGGGACGATGAATGGATCAAGTCCTACAAGGCCTTCCTCACAACAACTTTAAACTATATATGGGCCACCTGATGATGATATGCGGCCCACTCCTCCAAAGGTGAAGAAAGGAAAAACCAAGGAGGCAGCCTCGTCTACACCAGATGCTCCCCAAAAGAAGAAAAGAAAACTGGTGAAGGCTCAAGAGAAGAGGCCGAAGAAGGCAAAACAGGCCTCCATGACTCTGTTTCTGGAAGATGAGTCAGATGACGAAGGAGCGCCAGATCGGCTGATCTGCGCACATGAGATCAGGAGAAAAATCGACAGGCAGGCTTCTCAAGTTGAGAGCTCGCCAGAACATTCTGAGGAAGGAGCAAGAGACGAACGATCTCCTTCTCCTCAAACTCAAGCTGATTCACCGCTCAGACTTCTGGCTACTGAGCATGTTTCTCCTTCTCTTCCACCTGTCTGCGAACCTGAAACTACATCAGTTCGCGAACGTAAAAGCTTACATTGCAGAGCCGGACGAATCGCTTGCCCGACCATGAACCTCTGCAGTCGAGCCAATCAGCCAACTTCCGCCTACTCAAGCACCACCAGAACCCTCTACATCTCATCAATCGGAATCTGGTCGATCTGAACGAATAATTCCTGAGTCCAGATCATCCAAGACCATCACCGGGAAAATGGTTAGGATGCAAATTGAACGAGATATTGATGCGATGTATCCAGAGCTGGTAGCCCATCCTGTTATCAGAGAGGAAGTTATGGAGATCCTCACATGGAAAGATCTCCGGTTAAAGAGCTTCTCAGACTTTATGATGATTATAGAACAGATGGGAGGTGCTGATGAATTTGCAGATTTTGATTTCGATATGAAGAAATTGGCTCAAGTAGGATCACCACCGAGCCGATAATCGATGAATCAATTAAAGCTCGATCCACGCGAAGTTCGGGTTGATCGAACAAGGCGAATCGAGATCTGGCCAAGAAGCTCCTGAAGCAGAATATGCCTATGAAGGATGCGGAGCTGCCGATGATAGTGGAACTGGTGCGCAAGTTCATGACCAACCACTGGAGGCACAAACAACTGAAACAGATCAAGTGACGCATACCATTCCTACATCTCACATCACCGCTGATCAACTTCAGGAGATCAGATCATGTCTCAAAGATCTCCTGAAAGAAGAAGTTGAGGGAGTGATAGCTGATCAGAGGCAGATTGGCCTCAAAGAAATAACAGATCAAAGGGAATTGGCTATTTCCCGATTGCGGCAATCAAAGATCGGTTCTCCCAAATCGTGACCACCGTGGTCGCCGAACTTATAAAATCGAGTTGATGACAAACTAATTGGTGGATCAACAACAAGTTTCTTTTCTGATGCTCAATGAAAAGCTAGAACTGACTGAAGAGAAACTTGACAAAATAATTCTTACACTCTCTACTGCCATGGAATCTGTCAAAACTGAGCTGATCTCGAAGGTTCAAGATCTAACTTGCTCAAGCTCAAGGTTTATCTGTTTGCGAGATCTCAGCGAGGCGATATCGATCGACTTTGGTTCTCGACCTCCCACCTCACCGCTCTTTTTGATCAAACCAAAAAGGGGAAGGACATGATGAAACCAACCGACACGATCGTAACAACGTAAGACCTCGATTCAGACGGTTGAATCTTATGGACAAAGACTAGACCATCTGGATCTTTTTTTGCTAATGAAATTTACGAAAAGATGGAAAAGTCAAAAGGCAAGAAAGGATCGATGGTCTTTCTTCTTTGCTTGGGTCTTTGGGACATCACAACTTGTACCGATCACTCGGACTAAGAAAAATCACAAGAAGCACAAATTAGCCAAATTCGGGCCGATAAGAAACCGGGCCGAGAAATTGTCCAAAGAGCAGATTCTTTGAAGAAGCCCGAAAAAGAAAAGAAGAAAGAAGGCGAAAAAAAAAAAGAGGCGTAAGATCTCAAGAAGAAATTCGGATCAAAGGGCGAAGAAAGGAAAGGTGGAATATCTGCATGCGTAACCTCATTTGCCAAAGAAGAGTTGATGAGATCATTCCAAAAACTGCTGCACACGCTGATAGGTTTGAGGAATGGAATAAGATCAGAAGCGAGGCTTCTGGATGCCTTTGTTCTGGATCTTGTTCCACAAGAAGAATCTCCGGATCTTTGAATTCCTCAACCTGGTTGGAAAACAAACATCCGATTTTTCAAGTATCCGGAAAATGAGGCCAAGATAATCAATGTAAAAATATCTCGCCAAGAGTATGATCTGTTGGATTACTCGAAGAAGGCAGATGGCTCATTTGACAGACTGGCATTTCAGAGATTCTATTTTGACATCCTGAGCAAAACGTGCATAACTGATCCTCAACAGGTCAATGATGTCAACGTCCCTCAAGATCAAAGAGAGATGCCAGAAGGATACAAGCCTAAAGAGTGAAGAATCAGAAGACCTCTCAGGATCAGCTGCTTTTTAAATTCAAACTTTTCTGATGTAACATGTAATCGACATATCTAATGAGAAAAGTTTATTTTCTGATCCTAAGACAAAATCTCATTGTCTTCCGATTATGTGCTCTTTACTGTTCTATATTTATCAACTGTGATTGGTTTCTCAAAGTGTTTTGGTTTCATCAAAAAGGGGGAAATTGTTGGGAAATTTAGAGTTTTGATGAAAGTTCTAAAACACATGTAATAGGACCCGGTCGGATTTTGTTAGGATCGATGTTTATATTACCGTTTATAGAATACCAGTTGATAATTACTGTATAGAACAACTAATGTAATAGATAGGTCACATATTGAGGGGGAACCTCAATATGTATAGGTCGAATCCAAGATCCAAAGAATAGCCGATATCGGCGAGCCGTAATGCAAGAGAAGAACAGAAGATCGGATCGATCCGATCAAGTCGATATCTCAAACCAAGTCATGAAGCTCAAACTCGAGAATACTTGAAGATCGGATGACTTCGGAAGATCGGACCGGAAGACCTACATCGGTAAGTCCGCTAGTTGAAGCTAAGTCAACCCGCACCGAAGACTCCATCGTAGACCGATCAACTTTGATCGATCAAAGTCACCACCGGTGTGAAAATCGATGTTTCACCAAATCATACGTCGATGATCCGAACAAGAAGAATGTCAAACTTAGTTGGAAGAACAACACCGAAAAGTCGTCTGTTAACCAATAAGAACAAGACACGATGATCGGAGCCGCAATTCTGGATTTGGTGCCGCTTTCTCCAACGGCTATAAAAGACACTATTCACGCTTTACCATGCCATGCCATTCCTAAAAGACGCCACATCAATCTCTGCAAGCCTACCAAATATAGCACGAAATTCAAATTGCTCTCCAACGGCTCTTTGATTTCGAGGTCTATAAATATGGGATCACACTTGAGTGAAGATACGGAAACCCTGAAACGGTCAAGAAGCTCAAGCTATAATCAGATTTCCGCACGAAGAACACGAACAAGAAGATTATTTTATTAAGTGTTCATCCCATAAGTTCTTAGCATAGAAATCTTTTCATCTAGCTGATAGGCTATCTTAAACACTAGAAAAGATTTCATAGTTGGAACCAAAACAATCTTATCCAAACCCAAAGTTAGGTTAAGTTGTTTAGCAAGATTTCAGACTAGGGTTTCTAGTTCTGATTTATGGGATCGGTTGAGTGAGAACTCTTTAAATATCTGTCGATTGTCTTGTGTTGGTTGACTAACACAAAAATCTAAGTCCGTTTGGTTTAGTTGGTGCCCCTTGTGATAGGGAAGAGTGGGCGTGGGATTTGGTTTGTCCGAACCACTATAAATCTTGTGTGCCTTTACCGCTTTGATTAACTATTTACACAATCGCACACAACTATTAAAGCAGCATACATATTCTAAGTTAAGATCAGCTAGCACCAAGCTTCTGATCTGATCTGATCAAGTTTGACACTTTAGTCAACTGGTTAAAAGACTGACTTTGGAATCTGATTTATCAAAACTGGTTTTTCACACGGGTAAAACTTAGCTTCCGCGACATCGGTTAAACCGATAGTTACCGAATCGACCGCGCCTTCAGCGATTAGTAAGTTGGTTATCGATCAAACCGATTCACTTTAAGACTGATCAAAGCTAACTTTTTCACACTGACAAGACAAAAGTTTTTTTAAGTCTATTCACCCCTCCCCTCTAGACTTCTGCCCTCACAAAACCCGTTCGGGACCTACACTACGCACTTCCCCTGCCAACTGATCATGCTCATCTTCTAGCCTCATCATGTAGTTCTTGGCCATTGAGAATTCATCTGAAAGATGAGCAAACTGCTTTGAGAAGACATCATGCATCATCTCTGTCATCTTGGTCATGAGTAGAGAGCCCATTTCCTCAACAGTTGTTTTGATCATCAGATCATTCTTCTCAATCAGCTTGGCTTCAAGATAGGTAGTTCTATCTTGATACATCTGCTTCATGCTCCATCAATCTTTTCATCTAATGAAGCTAATTTACCTGATAGAGTTGTTTGAAGCGTATCATATGATGAACTCAGGTTCTCCATTTTCTGATTTTGAGCAGCCAGGACTAACTCCATCTGAGTCATCTTGTCTGTGAGAATTGTTTGCAGCATGCCTGATGAAGAGCTTGGATTCTCAAGCTTTTGAGATTGACTTGCCAGTAACTCTTCCATCCTTGGCTTTATCTTCTTTAACTCATCCAGGATTGGTGTGAGATCAACCACTGGAGTTTGTATAACATTTTCCAACTGAGTTGGGTGCTCCAACTGAGCCTCAGTCTGCATATCATAAACATCAGATTTAAAGCTAGGTACTTCAAGAATAACCGGCATAATGTATAACAATTGTCAAAAGGTACCTGAAGAATGCTAACTTCGTTCGGAGGTTGTCGATATCAGTTGGTTCAGCATCAGTATCTGTCCCCATCGACTCTCGGTTTCCTTCTCTTTCTCGATGTCATCTCGGGTTCCTTCTCCTTCCGATTTCTTTTTAAGATCATCTCCCTTATCCTTATCTTTGTTTTTGATCATGAGAGCTGGAAGCATCTACTCCTTCAATAGCTTTCTTTTGACTAGCTTCTTTTTTCACCAATTCATCAAAATCAACATTTTTTCATTCTCACTTGGTTTTCCGAAACACGAGAATTCGATTAAATGACTATCTCAAAGATTCCACCACTCTTCTCCTCTGTATGAAGCAATGATCGGCATCTCAGGGAGTGTTTGATTGAGAATATACCTTTGTCGTTTCGAGCACGAAGAACATATCCGAAGGTCGGGATAGGCATTTATTTCGGGGTATCATCCAAGATGAACCGTTCCCCTTGCCGCCATTCGGTCTCTTGGCTTCTCCCTTCTTCAATCTTGGGCTTTCGGGAGCGATGGAGGTTGAGAGTGTATGAGTTCGGTGATGGATCAAGAAATGGTTCATTGAAGCGCATCCAGTAAACAATTCACGAGGTTGACCGATCGATGTCCGAGCAGGTCTTTCTTGATGAGGGATCGAGGTCCTTGAAGATTTCTGAGAGATTTTATCCGAGCTCAGAGAGGTTTCGAGTACCTCAGAAAAAACATGCTCCTCAGTTTCTTGCTCCTGCACATTTGTCACTACCTGAGCAAGAACCTGAAGTGAAGATTTCAACCCTTGCTGGCCTTTAGGTTGAGATTCTTCAGTTTCACTGGCCTCCTTCTCAGCAATAGTTTGAAGCCTTCTTCGCCGAGGGCGGTGATTTCTTCTTCAGTTTCTCACTTTTTTCTCTTTTAATTTGCATCAGGGCTTTCCCCCTAGCTTGTTTGGCTTCTTCATCAGTTTCCTCTTCAGCAGTCTCCTCCTGAGACTCAGAGTTTTTCTCTTTCTTTCCTCTCAAAGTCTTCTTTGTTGGTTTGAACATGATTTTTGACTTTGGAAAGGAAGTGGAATTGGCAAAAATGTCCTCTTCTCTGCACGTTTCCAAGATAAATGCAATCTTGGTTGCATGTAGAATCTTTCCTTTGATAACTACAGAGCCATTCACCTTCTGAATTTATTTGGCTTGATCATTCACCACCTTGATCAAATAGTGCAACCAATTGAATGTCGTAGTAGGTGAATCTTCAATCGCCGCCATTAGCCTTAACTTAGACGTGCTTATCTGTTCGAAACTACCAGATCTACTCATGATGCATTTGCTTACAATATCCAACAGTACACTATATTTAGGCTTCAAATGCTTCTTATTCAGAGTAGCTTCAAACTTTACTGGATGCTCAGTAATTTTATCCAAATACTCTAGTTCCCTACCCATTTTGTATACCGTAGGGTCTTCACCTCTATCACTTAACTCATATATGGCATTTAGATTCTTAGGAATGATATATAATTCCCTAACAAAATCCACATATTTTGAACCATGCTCCAAATGCGAGACTGTAATCTGAGACTCTATGCAATTCTCATCATCTAACTGCATATTAGAAACAAACTCAGTTACCTCTTTCACATATTCGGCCTCTGGTTGATTCGCGACCAGGCATGTAAGCTTTGCCAAATGAATCATATGCAACACCTCCTCCTCGTGAGTTGTATTGGACGTGCTTTCTAGAGAGACAACATATTCGTACCATGGTTTGTTTGAAATGGCGAGTTTGTCGTATACAGAGAGTGTCATTTTTGGAGATTTTTGAGTGAAGGTTTTAAGATAGGTAAAAATTTCTGGGCAATCGAAGGTTTCGAAGCAGAGTGTTTGTGAAGATGAAGGCATTTTTGAAAAAGGGCTTGAATGAAATCTTTTCAATGGATATAGGATTTTGATTTATTGAAAATCGCGTAGATGAAGAAATCGATGGTTGAGATTAAACACCGGCTAAAACGGGTATTTGAAAGGACGATTTCGCAAATTCTAAGCCGCCAATTTATCCCTGTTGGTGATTAATGAACAGTGCATTTAATTACTTTTCCTGCAGACCATTGACTTTTCTCGTGGATTTCAAAGGTCCCGCCCAATTATTTCTTCAGATGTTTTGTCATTTATTGTCAATGATTACTGAGATTCAGATAGACAATAAATGTGGTGCATGAGTAAATACTTCTTCAGACTAATTTTCTCCATCAGTCTTACTGAGTTTTGACCTTGATAAAATGTCGATAATAATCGAAGTATCTTGATCTTGAGGATAACCGAGTTTCCAAGACTCGTTGTTCAAGATTTCAATTTTATCCCTGGGTTTTTCAGTAAAAACCTGAGAAAAATTCATGCATCTGAAAACCTTCAATTTTTCAGATTTACTTTATTCACCTGGATCCAACATACCTAATTCAACTTATAGTTCCTGAAATCTTGATTCAGCCAAATGTTTAGTCAAGATATCAGCTCTCTGTTTATCAGTATGAATTTTCTCCATTCTGATGTCTTTCTTCTCAACATGATCTCTGATGAAGTGATGTCCGATATCAACATGCTTACATCGGTGTGTGCAATACAGATTTTGTGTAATAGCAATTGCACTATTATTATCACAAAATATAGGTACTTCATTGGCTATAATCTTATAATCCCTTAATTGTTGTGCGAGCAAAGAAATGCATGCACAATAGCTTCCTATGACCATGTATTCACTTTCGGTAAGATTTGGTTGCTCTTTGAGGTTTGTTTCTTTGAAAACCATGATATCGGTTTACTTCCAAGAAATTGACAAGTTCACGTGGTAGACTTCTGTCAATTCTACATCCTCCATAATCGAGATCCGAATAACCGGTTAATTCAAGGTTATCATCAGCTGGATACCATAATCCTCTATTCACAGTGCCTTTAAGATATTTCAGAATCTTTTTGGCAGTCTCCATGTGACTAGCCTTAGGATTAGCTTGGTATCTTGCACATATCCCAACAACAAATGTTATATCAGGCCTACTTGTTGTGAGATATAGCAGTGATCCAATTATCCCTCTATAATCAGTGTGATTTACTGATTTGCCTTCAGGATCAGGATCCATCTTGTAGTTAGTATTCATGGGAATTCTAACTGCATTGCAATTCTGTACACCATACTTTGCAATCAGATCTCTGGTGTATTTTGCTTGATTGATGAATATTCCTTCCTTAGTTTGTTTCACCTGGAGTCCAAGAAAGAAATTCATCTCCCCCATCATTGACATCTCAAACTTTCCTTTCATCAGAGTAGAAAACTTTTCACACAACTGATGATTTGGAGATCCAAATATGATGTCATCCACATAAATTTGAACTAGTAAAATATCATTTCCATCTTCTATCCTGAACAAAGTCCTATCAACAGTTCCTTTGATAAAACCATGGTCAGTAAGAAACTGAGAAAGGGTATCATACCATGCTCGGGGTGCTTGCTTAAGACCATACAAGACTTTCCTGAGCCTGTAAACTTGGTCATTCTGACAAAATCCTAGAGGTTGTTCCACATATACTTCCTCCTTAAGCACACCATTCAGAAATGCACTTTTCACATCCATCTGATAGACTGTGAATTTCATGTGGGCAGCATATGCAAGAAACAATCTGATGGCTTCTAGTCTTGAAACAAGTGCAAAGGTTTCATCATAATCCAAGCCTTCTTCTTGGGAATAACCTTGTGCAACTAGCCTTGCCTTGTTTCTCACAATGTTGTTGTTTTCATCTCTCTTATTCTTGAACACCCACTTAGTTCCAATCACATTGTGCCTTTTAGGTCTGTCCACTAGCTCCCAAACTTCATTCCTTGAGAACTGATTCAATTCTTCTTGCATAGAAACAATCCAGAATGAGTCTTGTAGAGCTTCTTCAATCTCAGTAGGTTCTTTTTCAGATAGGAAGCAGCAGAACAAAGCACTTTCACCATGGATTTGTCTTGTCTTTACTCCTTCTGATAGATCACCCACAATCTGACTTGTAGGATGGCTATCCAACCATTTTCTCCTGGATGTTCCCCCTTCAGTAGTGTCCTCAACATCAGAAATGTTAGGTTCAGGCAGTTCATTAAATTCAGGGAACAACAGAAAAGGAGAAAGGGAATCATCTTCCTCAGGGGAAATTCCATTCAGAACATTGTTAGAGACATTTGTTCCCCCTCGGTTGATAGATTCAGAGTTTGCCTCAGCTATGACCACATCTTCATCGGCATTACATACCTGAGTCTGAACTGGTGTATGTTCAGATTGGTCAGCTTCAGTGTGTTGGCTTTCCTTAAGTGGAGAATTTCCATCCTGAGTCTCACCATCCTGAGTTTTTCCATCCTGAACTTCTTTGTCTGAGTCTGATTCACTCCATTCATAGAAAGTGACTGACTTCTTCTTTTCAGGTTCAGAGGATTTCTTTTTCAGGCTAAGTCTGGTGATTCTCTTGATCAGTTCTCCTGAGTCATGTTCCTGTTTCTTCTGAACACAAGTAGATTCATCAAAAACAACATGAGGTGTTTCTTCCACAATAAGAGTCCTATAGTTGTAAACTCTGAAGGATTTACTGACTTCAGAATATCCTAAGAATATCCCTTCATCAGCTTTGCTATCAAAAGTTTTCAACCGATCTTTACCATTATTGTGTATAAAACACTTGCAACCAAAAAACACGAAAAAAAAAAGAAACAAGAGGCTTCCTTTCATTCCACAACTCATAAGGAGTTTTTCCTTGATTCTTGGTCGGCATGGATGCATTACGAGAGTAGCATGCGTGGTGTTGATAACCCAAACCCAAAATCTCTTAGGAATATCGACCAAAGACAATCATTGTTCTTGCAACTTCTTTCGAGTCCTATTTCTTCTTTTTCAAAGAACACCATTCATTTGTGGGGTCCTTGCGGTGATGTTTCATGAGCTATTCCATTTGGTGCACAATAATAATCGGATATAATTTGGTTGATAAATTCAGGTTCCTTTATCCGATCGATCGATCTTGACCACACTCGATTTTTTTTTTCAAGATCTTGAGCCTTTTCGATGAGTTCAGCAGGTTTTGTGCGAGTCTCTTTCTTCTTGAGTAAGAATATGACCCATGTATATCTAGAGTAGTCATCAACTACCACAAGTGTGTATTTCCTGTCATTAGTGCTCACGGTGTTCTTGGACCAAAGAGATCCATATGTAACGGTTGTAGTATTCTATCGATAGAAACATCTACTTTGCTTTTGAAAGATGCTCGATTTGTTTTCCTTTTTCGACAAGCATCACATACATGATCTTTCTTGAACACTTCATTGGGTAACCCCCTCACAAGTGCTAATCTTGCAAGTTTGTTCGGGGTTTTGAAGTTTAAGTGATTGGTCTTTTGTGCCACAACCAACTGGTATCAGTGGAACTTTTGCAACCAAACATGTATCTTTAGGAGTTGAAATCCAATCAAGCAAGATACACATTTCCTTTTCTAGTACCAGTCAGTAAAATTTTACGTGAAGCATTGTCTTTTTTACATAACATAAGTTCTTTGAGAACTCAACATGAATCCTTTGTCTGTAATTGGGCGATAGAAAGCAAATTATGTTTTAGACCAGACACATATGAAACACCATGGATATGAACAGAGTCAACTTCAAGAGTTCCATATCCTTCAGTTTGTCCTTTGGAATTGTCTCCAAATGTGATCTGAGGCCTTTTTGCTCAACATAGTCAGTGATTAGTTGCTTATATCCTGTCATATGTCTTGAACATCCTTGTCCGAGATACCATACAGCAGAGCCAATTCATTTCCACTCATCCAGGGCTATGTTGTCTTCATTCGACTTAGTGCCCTTTTTCTTCAATTTGAAAAAGCAGATCGGTTCTTAGGTACCCATTTGGTGTAGGGTCCTACTGAGTTAGTTTTGTACCTTTTGGAACCCAAATCACTGATAACTCTAATTACTTTAGAGTGGCTGATTTGTCTCCCATAAACATCTACATACACATTCACTACCCTAGGTGCCTTGGCAGTACCTTGTGTATGAGTGTCAGCCTTAGCATGAACATGAGCCTTAGAGTTCTTCTTGGGTTCAAGCTTTTCGTTCAAGTGCCTTAGCTTTGGTGCAGCTAGTCTCTGTCTCTGTGACTTGGGTTAGAAACCTTTACCCTTAGACAAGTGGGGTTTAGGTTGCTGTCTTGAAAATGGGGTCTTCGATGTCGAGGACTTGGTCTTTTAGGTTGAGAATATCTCTCTTTGAGTGTTTCTCTTCCGAAAATTCCTCGATGGTTCAAGGCGAGATCTCTTGAGGTTGGTATTCTTAGCCCGAGGCTTTGAAATCTTGGCACGAAAATTTCCCTCTTGAGTGTTCGGGGTTTTCTAGCCTTTTCCCGAGGTTTGGGCTTTCTTCCTGAACCTTGGTTTTTTGGAAACCATAGGTCCTTTACCCTTGTCTAAAACTCGGGCTATTCTTGAAGAAGAAGATTAGATGCCACCGGTTTAACAAAAGGCGATCTTGGTGCTACTAGAAGCGAAGATCGAGAAGACCTTGTGAGGTTCCCCCCTGGAATGTATCCCAATCCGGCTTTTTATAGTTAGTTGAGGTCTTTGATAACTCGAATTTCATCTATTACTTTAGATGCAAAATTCAATAGAGCCAACTTTCTCACAAGACTATCCTCACATTTCTTTAGAGTTTCATGCTTCTCAAAGAGGTCATTGAACTCAGTTTTGATAAGCTGAATCTCTTTAGTGGATTTCTCTAATTTTCCATTCAGGATCTCTATCACCTTCTCTTTTTTTTAGAGTTATACTTTCAGAACATCCGGTTCATCAAGTGGTTCCCATCAATTGAGAAGTGATCTCGGCATTTTTTTAGAGTCTTTCCACTTGATTCTCGTGATCGGTTCCTTGTTCTGCTCTTGAGTTTTAGTGAGTAGTTCTTGTAACACGAGAATAGTCCTTCATAAGATTCTCAAACGAATCCATCAGTCAAAGTTATCACATTTCTGAGTTGAACTTGAGAACTCATGTGCTTGTGTAGGAGCAACAACAGAGATAGAAGAATTTACCTCCTCTCTGACCATAAGACGACATCATCATCATCCTTCTGTCGAGAAAATCTCATCGAGGAACTGGAACCTTCTTGAGAATGTTCTTTCTTCTTCGCAATCATAGATTTCTTCTTTGGAGATCTTCCCGACTCTCTTGGCTTGTCTTTCCTTTCTTTCTTTAGCTTTTCATTTCGGGGCGGTCATATTGAAAGTGACCTTTCTTCTGACAGTTGTAGCATTTGTTGGTATCATCATCCTGATCACTTTCCTCCTTGGTTTTGGAGTCCTTCTTCTTGGATGAGGATCCTTCAGATTTGTGGTCCTTCCTTCTCTCGAACAGATATCGTATTAGAACACGAAGTTTCTCTTTGTACTGTGATTCTGTAGTATTTCTTATATTTTCCATATCTGCTATTGAGTCTTTCAAACCTCCTTGCCATCAGTACTAGCTTATCCTCTTGCTCATCCTGATTTCTGGCAAGTGAGTTTTCAGAATATCTAGCTTTACATGGTTTCTCTTTGGCTTTAAAAGCCACATTCTTGCTAGATGAAGAATCATCTTTGCTGTCAGATTTCTTAGTTTTCTTGTCAATCACAAACTCATAAGCTTTCAGTTCAGAGAAAACTTGTTGGTATGGCATGGAATCAATATTTTTGGTGTTTTCAATCACCACAGCATGTATATCCCATTTCTTAGACAATCCTCTAAGAATTTTCAGTGCCACTTCTCTCTGTGGGTATCTTTTCCCAAGAGCACTCAGATCATTCATGATGCTAGTGAATCTGTCCTCAAGTTTGTCAATGAATTCACCATTTTCCATTTCAAAGCTATCAAACTTTCCAATAGAAACAAAAAGTTTGTTTTCCTTAATATGATATGTGCCTTGACACATAACAGCAAGTGTGTCCCATATTTCTTTTGCAGTTTCACAGTGAGAAATCATCCCCATAACACCATCATCAATAGTGCTATACTAAGTTTCTTTAGCAATGTAGTCCAGATTGACTAACTTTCTCTCATCAGGAGTAAGTTGATCATCAGATTTAGGAAATTCATCCCTGGGATCATTTCTCTCAGTATCAGTGATTCTGGGATTTACAACAGTAAATTTGAATGGTCCTTCAGAAACAACTCTCCACATTCTTTCATGTTTTGAATACAGATGAGCCTGCATTCTCAGTCTCCATAGGTCATAGCTCTCAACAGAGAACATAGGAAGTTTCTTAGAAGGCATGATGACTGAGCCTTGTAAGATATCAGCAAACAGATCTATTCAGTAGACCACCAAAGTCTTTCAGCAAATAGACTATGGCTACCAAAGCAAGTGGTCAAAATGAACCACTGCTCTGATACCACTTGTTGGTCCCGGTGCTAACGAGTCTCACAAGTGTATGGGGGGGGGGAATACACATGTTCAGTGATTTTTAAAACTTTTCTTTCACTGAGGTCAGATGGGTCAGGTTATCCTGATAATTTTGCCCTGAGAAGCACGGATTGCCCTGAGTCAAAGTCTACTGAGACAATGATCCTGAGTTGCTTTCAGAAGCTTCAGATTAACCCAACTGATCCTGAATTTATCAGAGATCCTGAGGAGCTTGGATCAGATAATTATCTTACTGAACACTCAGTAGAGTTAGTTCAGTTTGGTAACTATCTGTTCTAGCTACTCAAGTGTGCGGAATGGTTGGCCCTAAGTTTATACTCGTTTTAGCTTTGCTGAAAATCTTCCCTTTAATAAAACAGTGATTAAGGCTGTGATCAATTTGATGCAAGTTCAGTGGATTGGTTCCAACTGAATATCAGTGAAATATGCTTTCAGTGAAAAACATGCACAGATAATAATGCAGTACAGAAAGCAAACAACACAGCAATTATAGTGGTTCAGAGACTCAAGCTCCTACGTCCACTCTCTCTGATCTTCAGAGAAAGTCCTTAACCACTTCCTAAAGCTTTCAGGCTAACTCACTGTAGCTTACTCACTTTTCTACCTTGAGTTTTTTGGCTGACTCACTACAGCTTACTAACTTAAACACACACAAGTGTTCAGACTACTACAAGTAGCTTACTAACTTCTTCTCTAGAGTTTGCTGGCTAACTCACTGTAGCTTACTAACTCTTTACAACTCTAACTCACCAACAAATCACACACAAACTACCTTAACAAAGGGTTTGGGTTTTGGGTTGGTTTCCAACTAGGGTGAGATATCCTTTACAATAAGAACAGATGCAAAGGCTAGGATATCTCTTCTAAGCTTTGGATATTTCTATCAATCTAGGCTTAGAATAGTGAGTTCTCTCCAATGTGAAACACTTGGAAAATTCTAGGGTTTTCGAGTGCTTCAATTTGCAATAATACGAATGAGCTCTTGAGTTGCTTGAAATTTCCCGTAACCTCTCAATGTCGAAGGTCATTGGTATTTATAGGCAACCTTCACCAAGGTCACTCTTGAAAAACTATCCGTTGTAGGAGATAGTATCAAGGGTTTCCTCTTCTGGTGTTTGATGAACGGCTATATTTAGGGTTTGAACACTCCCTTGCATGTTTTAGGAAATATGCAGTCATGTAGCCAATCACCAATTTTTGCAGTCTGGAACTTAGTACTACTGACATGATTCAGGATCCTGTCGCTTTCAGTGTCAGTAAAGTACAGTGTTGTCTTCCTCTGATTGGTTCTTGTCTTCAGTGAATGTAGACAAACAAAACGGCTCTTTTTGGTCAATCTCTCTGAATGAGACAACCTTAAACAACACTTAGACTTAGTTACTTTTGTCTGCATATGAATGTTTTGGGCAATAACTGCTTTTCTGAACATTTGCGTTTTTCTCAGTTTTTGTAATCTTCAGATAGATATTATTGGTGCCTCGAACATTCGAGTTATCTTGAGTATTCATATCTTCTTGAGTCTTGATAACTCTTGGGTCTTGATGTCTTACGAGTCTTGATGTCTTGATGACATATTGAGTCTTGATGTCTTGGTGACATCTTTGAGTCTTGATGTCTTGATGACATCTCCGAGTCTTGATGTCTTCGGTGACATCTTTGAGTCTTGATCTTATCGAGTTTTCATTCCTTCAGCATCTTGATATCTTCTTCGAACATTGGTTCTCTTGATTCTTGATTCTTCCGATTCTTGATTCCGATTCTTGATTCTCAGTACCTTCTGAGTTCTTCAGTAACTTTAAGATCTAACCTGATCTATATCTGCTGACTATACATGGTGCAGATAACTTCCTGAACAATCTATACTGAAACCTGACTCAGTCTATCAAGATTATCCTGAACATGTCATACTCAGGGGTTTTGGGATCTAATCAAAACTTCTTTATTAAATTCATCTCCCAACATGTATACATACAAATTTGTACCCAAGACTTTGTCAACAAAAATTCTGAAGTTTTGCTATTTTAGCCAATTCATTATATCTTTTCTGAATTAAAAACATAATACAAACGAATTAATTTCACAACTTTTTATAAGTTCGATCTTTTTTACGAGAAGAAAGATGTTTTTAGTATATATCAAGAAGGCGACGGAAGAACAATCCCATCTCGTTTTTCCTTAAAAGTGAATGTTCTGTAACACTGAAATCTAACCTTCTTTCTTGCAGAAAAAGGAGGAATTAAAACTGATATTAGAGACTTTTCTCTACAATATTCATGGATTATAAAGTCAACAAGTGCTATTCTTTTTTTCTTGTAAACCTCATTTTTAGATTAGAAATGATGTCCAAATTGCTTCTCGTATGCAACTTCTGCTTTTCTATTACACGTGATATTATTTGGTGCATGAATCATGATCCATCATCCTATGTCCAACTAACAATATACATGATATTTGTTGATAGCTAGTTTAAATGGATTAATTGTGTGGAATACGGCTTTTGTGGTAATTAACTAATCAAACAATAAAAATTTAAATGATTGAACTTTGAAAGATTTAAAGACTGAAAGCGTAAATAAAATGCACAAAGACTAAGGCAAATTTTGCCTCTTGTATTGATATTTTTTGGCCCCTTTTTTGGGTCTTAAGTGCCCATATTTATACTACATAGGAGAGTCATTTCACTCTCTGTTTTTCTTGCCGGGACATCAAATGGTCAAACTTCATGTTGGGAAATTTATTAAGTTTTGATAAAAGTTCCAAAACAAATGTAATAGGACCAGTCAGAAACTGTTAGTTGACTGACGTTTTATA
Organism: Stenogyne calaminthoides; assembly: GCA_037126765.1. Classification (NCBI taxonomy): domain Eukaryota; kingdom Viridiplantae; phylum Streptophyta; class Magnoliopsida; order Lamiales; family Lamiaceae; genus Stenogyne; species Stenogyne calaminthoides. The sequence goes on from JBBCBC010000029.1 coordinate 15,689,899, forward strand.
TTGAGAACTAGGCTGACTAGTTGATAATTGATGTATAGAACAACTGATGTATAAGTTAGATTAAATCACACATTGAGGGGGAACTCAATGTGTATAGTTCTTAGTCTTGAAGATAAGTTATGAAGATCACTTATGAAGATCAGAACTGAAGAACTGAAGATATCAAGACTGAAGACAGATAGAGTACATCAGATGAAGTCAGTAAGTTGAGCTAAGACAACTTACAACCGAAGACTTCAAATAGGTCAGATCAGTTCACCTGATCTGTTCAGTTCCAAGAAGTGTTATGAAAGTTCACTATACTTTCAGAAAAGTCGATCAGACAACAAGCATAAAACCTATCAAGACCAGATTGAATGGTACTTGCTAGCCTATGAGAGATGGACAAGACTATTTGGAGCTGATAGGACTCAGGGTTGGAGGGTCAATGTTCAACGGCTAGAAAGGACAAAGTTGCATGCTTTCGACCATACCGCCTCTGAGAAGAATCATATCAACCCTGCAAACCTACCTAAAAATAGACCGAAGTTCGAATTGCTCTCCAACGGCTAATTCGAAACCGGGCCTATAAAGATGGGATCAAACCTTCAGAGTAAAACAACGGAAATTATTCACAAGCAGAAGCTCTTAAGATTTCCCGCAAGAAGAACACAAGCTCAAGATTATCTCTTAAGTGTTCATCTCTTAGTTCTTAGCAGAATACTTATCCTCTAGCTTTAGGCTAATCAGAAGATAGGATAGTATTCCAGTTGGAACAAAACAAATCTTATACCAAAACTGTGTTAGGTTAAGTTTGTTATAGCAGGATTTCTATCTAGGGTTTCTAGATTAGATTTCTGGGATTGGTTGAGTGTGAACTCGTTAAATATATGTTGGTTGTACTGTGTTGGACTAACACATTAAACTTAGTCCAGTTGGTAAAGTTGGTGCCCCTGCTGATAGGGGAGAGTGGACGTAAGACAAGTTGTCTGAACCACTATAAATTTGTGTGCCTTTAATCTTGCTTTACACACCGCACAACAACACATTATCTGCATGCATAATACATGCGGATCGACAGCATCAAGCTTTTGATCTGATCAGCTTGACACTTTAGTCTTCTGATCTGAACTGTTGGCCAGAACTGTTGTTTTATTAAAACTAGTTTTTCACACGGGTTACCATCTTCCGCACCATCAGTTAAACTGATAGGCCTTGCCCGATCGCTGACAAATCAAGAAGTCGAATATCGATCCAAAAGCGATTCACGCCGACTCGATCGGGCATACTTGCAAAACACACCTGATTAACGAAAAGTTTTTGAAGTCTATTCACCCCTCCCCTCTAGACTTCAACCCTCACAAAACCCGTTCGGGACCTACAAGTGGTATCAGAGCAGTGGTTCTTCCGACCACTGGCTTTGAATATCATTGGTTCTTGAGGAAGAACCTTTGTGGTCACTTGAACTGATCTTTGAAAACCATTTTTAAAACTTCAATTTAATGCCCAATACTTCATTTACATTAATTTTCGACATTTCTTGGGAGCTCTTGAGAGCTCGCCTTAGCTAGCAGCGCGACACCTGGTAAGTCCTTGAGTCCTTTTGCCATAGTTCTCTAATCTATCCCCAAATTGCGTGACCAATGTTGTCGTCTTGTAGCTCAAGCCATTGACTTAGCTATATTTGGAAGGTTTTCCTGACTTAGTACCGCACTGCGGCATTAACTCCCTTATGTACAAGCGCACTCCTAACGGACATTGTACCTGTTGTACCTTCCGGAAAAACTTGGATAAAAGACCTCTTAGTGAGCGAGCTCAAAGAGAACTTATTGAGCGAGCTCACAGTGAATTAGTTTGTAAGCTCTATGAGAGCTCCATGAGGAGCTCATATAATGAGTCATTCTGAGCTTATTGAGCGAGCTCGCAATTAACTAGTTTGTGAGCTCTATGAAAGCTCCATGAGGAGCTCATAACGAGCTATTCTGAGCGAGCTCTTGACCCTTGTTGTTTTCTCAAGACTCTGTAAAAGCTTTATGAGTGAGTTATTTGGGGGCGGTGACCTCGGCCATTTCTTAGCGAGCTAGAGTCCACCTCAAGCGAGTGATCTTAACAGATGTTATTGGACTTGGCGGGCTCAGCCCAGTTATTTGATTAGATTCCATCATCAATGGACGAAATATTAATGAACTTGGCCCGAATTAATAGTGATACAACAATCTCCAACTAGAAATTCTTTTTTTTTTTAAATGGAAAGGACGAGATACTTCTTCCATCCATGACGTTGGCCCTTCAGATGAGCTGATTGTAAATCAAAGGATGTGCCAAAGTGATGAACATTTGTGGGAGAGAGTCAACATAATTCAATCTACTGGACAAATCTCCATAACTGAAGGTCCCGGTATTTAGTGATTGGAAAACCCATTTTGCGCGTGCGGAAGCAAATATGTCGTGTGATGCATATAAAACAGGGGTGAGGGAATGGTGAAACCAAATTTTTTGCTTTTAAGAACGATGTGTGTTGTTTTGCTTGTGATCAAATGCATATGGCAAGTATGAACATAAAGCAGTAAATAACACACGATATTTTATAGTGATTCGGACGAAACCCGTCCTACATCCACTCTTCCCTTAACACAGGGGCACCTTAACCGAACTTAACCTGTGGGACTTATACCCCTTACGGGATGGCCGAGATGTTTACCGAGTTCGCACTCAAGCGGGACTTATCTCCCTCACGGGATTGCCGAAAGATGTTTACCGAGTTCGCACTCAAGCGGGACTTATCTCCCTCACGGGATTGCCGAAAGATGTTTACCGAGTTCTCACTCTACAAACTTAACCTATCTTGCGTTTGGGTAAAGATTTGTTTGGTTTCCAACTAGGTTGAGATTTTCCCTTACATTCGTTTAGCCTCAATGCTAAGGATGGGAAAATCTCTCTAAGCTTAGGATATAACATTTGTGCTTAGATCTAGGGTAGAACACTCTTGAATATATGCGTGTATTTCTAGCTCTGTGTTCTATGGTGGGGATGCTTGAGTATATAGGATTGGGAGCACAACAATTCTGTTGAATGCCTTAGTCGTCTTCTACGATCGGGCCATATTTCAGACTCGCGATCATCTAGCACACGACCTTGTTCGAAGCCGCTTTGGAACCCATATCTTCTTAGCTCTGTAGCATCGTTTGCTACATTCTCCATACTCTTCCACATTCATCCACGCTTGATAATGAAGGAAGAACTTGTATTTATAGTGTGGATTTGAATGTTGCCGTTGGAGAGAATCACATTCAAATCCATACTACTATGTAGCTTTTTGCAGCTTTTTCAGGCTTGTCGTCTTCCTCTCATTGGTCCACGTCAGTTGAATCTAACGGCTATATTCTTGGTTTCTTACGAGTCTCTAACGGCTATATTCTTGAGGATCTTCGAGTCTCGGGATCTTCACTCTTTCGAGCCTTCGGTTATCGAGCCTTGAGTTCTTGAAGAACTTCTTGAGTCTCGGGTTCTTGATTCAATGAGACTTCTCTTGGCCGGACCTTATGCGATCGGGCATAACCGACACTTTCGAGCTTCTGCGAGTTCAGCTCTTACGGTCGGACATCCTAACCCTCAGTCACATTGATTTCGAGCTATCGATTTCTTCTTGCACGATCTGGTCAAATTTCGATTGATCAGATCAACATATCTTCAGTATCATCTCAGGATAGCATTAGGTCATCTGCATCAGGTTAGCATATCAGGTTTATCATATCTGATCTCGATCACGTCTGATCTCGATCAGTCTCATCTGCTCCTCTTCATATCTGATCTCGATCACGTCTGATCTTGATCAGTCTCATCTACTCATCTTCTGATCTGTAACCTTCTCTTACGATTTCTTTGGCTTTTAGCTTTTTTCTTCTCTTACGATTTTTGCCAAACTCATCGTTTAACTCAGGAACTCATCTAACTCATCGATCTCGATCATTCTCTAAATCATGACCGCCTCGATCTCGATCATCTTTTTCTGATTTCGTTCCCCCGTTCCCCCTTAACTTGTTATCTGTAAAATAGCTTGAATAGCCCAAGTTGATAATGTTTTGGCATAATTCATCAAAACTAAAATATCCCAACAATAACTCATTCTTAATTATATATTTTGTATCACTATATATTTAAGATTATATACATAAATTTGTAGTTTTACATCAAATTGATATTTAAAATTATAGTAGTAATTAAAAAAATATCATTCTTATGACTCACCTAGAGTCTCAGACTATGTTGAGCCGTTCACGTAGAGTTGTTAAACAAAATGAGCAGCTCGAGAACTCAACTTGAGAGCTCATACAAATGCTCAATTTACTAATGAGTCTACTTAAACTCGACTCGTTGATTTTTTTTCCACATTATTTCGTTAACTTGTGACTTCTTTTTTAACTTTTTCATTTCACTATGGCATCCTATATTCCCTATATACATATACAACAATAATAAAAATAAAACTATCAACTTCGATAAAATAATCAAACATGCTGGAAGTGATATTTTACAAATTTCTCATAATTTCTTTTCCCATTAGAAAAAAAAGAAAAGAAAAAAAGAAAACCACGTCAGTTCAGTTGTTTCAATTCTCGTTCACTGTTCACTCTTACACACCTCACCAGGGGCAGTTCCGTAATTCACTACCAGCCCTATACCGCATACGGTATAAAATGCCATTTTCCTAATTAACCCAAAAAAACCCCCCCAATCCGCAAAAAACAAAAACCTAAAACCCAACCCCCACCCCTCCCCCCCCCCCCCAAAACTCAAACTCAAACTCAAATCCCCAAATTAAAATCCCAAAAACACAAATATAAATCTTCCCTCTCTCCCTTCTTTTTCCATTATCTTCAATCGGCGCCGTCGCCCGCTGCCATCCACCACCTGACCACCTCCATTCCTTCTCTCATCTCTCTCTCCAGTCCCCATTAAAGATCTCAGGTAACTCTCTTTTTTTGACGCCCCAGAATCGAAATTTGTTAATTTCAACTGGTTTTTGCCAAAAAATTATAGGGTGATTATCTATATATTTTTTGACCGGATAAGTGGCTTTCCATATTTTTTATCTCGAAAATAAAAGTGACGGCAGCAGATGCCGGTTGCTGGGCGAGTTTAATGGGATAACATTAATGCTATGCTAGGCGATTTTAGATTTTCTGGATATATTGGCCTCTTTTGTCTGGAGAAATCAGTTATCTTCATGTGCATAATGTACAATGTGGATTAATGCCTATCATGTTTCTCAGAACCGTAGTTACAAACTGGTATATTTAGGGAAAGAAGTGATATGTCTATGATGTTGGCATGTTGCAGTTTGGATAAGAACTCATGTTTTGAAAAAGTGAACTTTGTATCTGAAAATGATTTCAATTTATATATGTCATTCAGCTTATGAAAATTGAAGTTTTAACCTTTATGCAATGGTGTCTTGCTGTTTTGCTGTTTAGATCCAACTAATGTTAGCTTAACTCAATTTCTAATCTAATTGTGTATTAAGAACCACAATGAGTTAAGATATCACTTCTCAATACCATATCTGAGTTCATTGTCTTGTGTATTTAAATTGCAATATGTTACTGATTAATTTTTTTTCATCATTTTGGATTTTAAGCTTGGTTCTGATGGATGCTAAAACACCCAATGGGGAACGCCGCCACATCACCATTAAACTCTGGCCTCCAAGCCAGAACACACGGCACATGCTAGTCGAGCGAATGACGAATAATCTATCAACACCCACGATTTTCACCCGCAAATACGGCAGTCTCAGTGCCGCCGAGGCTACAAAACACGCCCAACAAATCGAGGAATCTGCATTTTCTTCAGCAAATCATCATTACGAAAATGAACCCGATGGTGATGGCAGTTCTGCAGTCCAATTGTATGCCAGGGAATGCAGTAAGCTAATACTCGAAGTTCTCAAGGGAGGCTCCAAAACAGAGGAAAAAGAGATACCGAAATCTGAGGTTGATGCGGTTTTAAAAGAGACCTTTTTTGATATTTCCAAAGCTCAGAGAGCATTTATCGAAGAGAGCGAGGCTCAAACACTTTTGAGTCCCTTACAAGATCCTGGGAATTCTTACACCAAGATATGCTTCAGCAATCGAAGCTTTGGTCTAGGTGCAGTGAAAGTTGCGGGACCCATCTTGGCATCCATCAAGAACCAACTGAAGGAAGTCGACCTGTCTGATTTTGTTGCTGGAAGACCAGAAGCAGAAGCTCTCGATGTCATGAAGATCTTTTCCGAAGCTCTAGAAGGTTCTCATTTGAAATTCCTGAATATCTCTGATAATGCCTTGGGTGAAAAGGGAGTTAGAGCTTTTGGGAAGCTATTGAAATCTCAGACTAACTTGGAGGAACTTTATCTGATGAACGATGGGATATCGAAGGAAGCTGCACAAGCTGTTTGTGAGCTCGTTCCTTCCACTGAAAAACTCAGAATCCTTCATTTTCATAATAATATGACGGGAGATGAAGGGGCTATTGCTATTTCTGAGATTCTTGAACGTTGTCCTTCATTGGAGGACTTCCGCTGCTCGTCTACTAGAGTTGGTTCTGATGGAGGGATTGCTTTAACAGAAGCACTTGCACAATGTAGGAATTTGAAGAAGCTCGATCTTCGGGATAACATGTTTGGCGTAGAGGCCGGTCTGAAGCTGAGTGAAGCCCTCCACAAACATGTGAATTTAACCGAGATTTACTTAAGTTATTTGAATCTCGAAGATGATGGAGCAATTGCAATAGCTAATGCTCTTAAGGATTCGGCACCATCACTTAATGTGCTGGAGATGGCTGGAAACGATGTAACTGCTGAAGCTGCTCCAACCTTAGCTGCTCTCATCTCCGAGAAGAAGTCTTTAATCAAGTTAAATCTTTCAGAGAATGATCTCAAGGATGAAGGTGCAATCCAGATAATCAAAGCATTTGGAGAAGGGCATGACCAATTGAAGGAAGTTGATATGAGTCAGAACTCTTTAACTACCTCAACTAAGAAGTTGGCTCAGGCTTTGGTGCATTTGCCTGGGTTTAAGCTGTTGAACGTGAATGGGAATTTCATCTCTGAAGAAGATATCGATGAGTTGAGGAGTATCTTTAAAGAATTTCCTGATAAACTTGGACCGTTGGATGAGAATGACCCTGAGGGAAATGATTTTGATGATAAGGAGGGAGGGGATGAAGATGAGGGTAGTCAAGATGAACTTGAAGAGAAACTCAAGAAGCTTGATGTCAATGAAAACAACTGAGTTGGAATAGTGGCTATTAGGTTTTAGTTTTTATCTGGATATGGTGCTGATTCTTTCTGAGGCTAATTGTTTGCCATTGGTAAGTTTGTATTCGATGGGATGTTTTTGCCCTTAATCTTGCTTAGCTTATTTAGCACTTTGTATCAGCTGAAGGCATTTTTGGTAATTTTATGTTTGGACTTTGCTGTAATTTGTTGGTACCCTATGTTGGGACCATGGTAGGATTTATTTGTGGTTTTTTTTGAATTGATGATGTTCTAATTTTTATCTGCACTTATGCTAGATGGAGTATGTTTAAAGTTTTGTTGGGAATATACACACACACACACAGTGTCATCCTTGAAATGAGTTAAGCAGAAATGGCTGTTTGTGATTGTAATGCACTTGTATTATTTTTGAATTTTTGGTGATCTTTGATTTGGTTTATTAGTAACAGGTTTTCATTGTTTACTTTGAGCAGGTAAGGATATTTTGTAATGCTCAACCTTCATTTACTTGCATGGTTTAGATTTAGATAAGCTGTGAAATTACAAGTTTAGCCCTTGTTCTTCATCATGTTCTCACACCTATCAAATTCCAATGGGTTTGACATCAAAAATTTCAGGTTTGCAGGATCAATTTACCAGAGATTAAATTCATCGATTCCAGTTCGTATTCTTTAAATTTGATGATTCCGAAATTTAGATGCTTTTAATTGGTTGGAATGCATAAAATTGCATGCTTAAAAATTTTAAAGTGGGCAAATTTGGGTGACTCGGAATTTTTTTAAAAGCATGCTTCTCAATCAATCTTGGTGATTCAAAAATTTTAAGTAATTTGGGTGTTGCAATTTGGTTGATTCAGAAATTTAAAGCATCAATCGGAAAATTAACAGCAGTTTCTCCATATCTATTCTCCATACAATCAATACCAAAATTTATAATTTAAGTAAACCTGGGGCAATGTTTTATTTTAGGAAAAATGTCAATTTAGAGCATGAAAGATAAAAACTATCAATTTGAGGCTCACATTTTAAGGTCATGTTTGAGACTTATATTTCATATCCTTATTTCATGTTCTTTTTTTTTTTAGGGTTTACGGTTCAGGGGGTTTAGGGTTCATGGTTCAAGGTTTAGGGTTCATCGTTTAGGGTTTAGGGTTTAGTGTTCAGGGTTTAGGGTTTTAGTGCCAAGCATGACCTTAAAATTTATAAGCCTCGAATTGATAGTTTCTATCTTGCAGGCCCTGAATTAATAGTTTTCTATCTTTTAGGCCTTGAATCGATAGAAAAAATCTTTCAGGCTTAAATTGATAGTTTTACCATCTTTCAGACCCTGAATTGATAAAACTCCATTTTAATAATCCTAAACCAACCCAACCCATCCTTAACAAGTAAAGTAAATGAGGCTGGGAATGACAAAGATTTCGTTTTTGTAATACTTATTCCCATAACAACACTCGTGAATCAAACTTATTCACTGTCCCTTATCGTTATCATTAGAGAAAACACAATTTGTAACTTCTAAATTGAATCAATAAAAAATCTTTTCTTTAATGGATAGTTTTACTATTTTCCAGATCAAAAATTTCCTTTAAACGGCCCCTAACCCATTTTGACAAATCTAGCTACATGGGACTAACCTAGTTTCAATATTATAAAATCCCAACTTTTTTCTTTTTGGAAAGTGATAAAATCCCAAAATTATTCCAAGTTGCACGGAACATTGAGAAAAAAAAAAAACACATAAACAAGCTAGTTATATTTGATGAAAAATAAATATTACAAAGAGGTACAAAAGACAGCACATAACAAGTTCAAATTCAAAACATTTATGCAACAAAATGTCAATAGATTGCCAAAAGAAGACTGCATCTACCAAACTAACCAACCTACTTATTCCAACGTTACATAATCACACTAAGCTTGACCTCTTCCTTTTATGTGGTTTCCATGTTAAACCAGTAAAACCAGTTTCCAAATTCCCAAACACATTCCCTTGAGAACTCTCACCTTCATTTTTCATCTTCTGAGACGACGACCCGGGCGTATCTTCCTCGCTCGCCATGGACCCCGTCTCACTCTTCATCTCCAAAACCTTCTTCTCCCCACCAACATTATTGACAATATTATTACCATTGGGCAATTCATTATTCAAAACTGGTGGATTCTCTCTCCTCCGTTTGCTCGAATGTTTAGACCCATCGTCTCCATTCTCCACAGCTTTCATCCACTGTGAATCACTGATAGTATCCTCACGAATTACCTCCTTTCTGATTCTCTTTCCCGTGACGGGAGTGTCGTCGTGGAGAGATCCTTTTGATTTTGCTGCGATTAAATCAGATGGATTGATGTAAACCCAATCGGGCACCTCGTGTTCTTCCATGAGACGAGATCTGTAATTCTCCTTCAGTCTTCTCTCCTCGTCCATTTTCTCGAATAACCAGAATTCCTTGTCTGTTCGGGCTGCCAAACGGTTGATTTCTCGTTCGCTTGGTACGTCTGTTCCAAGTGCGCTTGTACCTTTACGCATAATTTCCTCCAGCATCTCTCGGCGATCTTGAGCTGTGTACAAAATTAATAATAGCATCAGTATGTCTGGTCTTCAGCCAACAGTAAATACAAGGGTTATTGCAAAATAAATCACGACCTTTTCAATTACAACATATGTTTTTAAAATTTGCAATTTTATCACATGACTATTTTCCTACAGGTCCTAATGACGTGGTAGTGCATGAAATTGCCAAAAAAAAAGAAAAATGGTTCTGATTAAATTGAAACCATAACAAAAGGTTGTGAATTTATTTGCAATTTTTTTAAAGAATGTGGCTGCCATGCCAGCTTAAGTTGATGGAAAATAGTTGTGTGATATAATTGCAAAATTCTAAAAGTCTATGTATCGAATTGCAATATTAAAAACATATGTTGTAATTGAAAAAACGTGAAAAGGTCATGATTTTTTATGCAATTAACCCTAAATACAAAGTGTTGGGACTGTTGGCTAAGTTATGAGCTCAAAAAAAAAAAAATTAATGCAAGCTTATGAAACTAAGTAGATATGTCTATCAAAATTTCAAAACTGTTGCATTGTGTGGATCCAAAAGATACAACCAAAAAGTTAGCATTCCTTCCCTACGTGGAGTCGGTTATATGGACCATAATTCACCATCATGTTCAGTCAAGACTCGAGATACACATATATTCAAGTATAATGTACTTTCCTTTCAGAGTTTCTGGTCCTCCCAATTTGATTTACTGAATCCTATGTTTTCTAAAAGGCATCTAAAGGTGTCCTGTGCACATGTCTGTACCATTTTAAGTGTGTTTCTCTAATTTTCTCGTCTATTTTGGCTACCCCAACTTTCTTTCCAGTACATTCATTACCTATTCTATCTAATTATGTGTGTACAAGGGCAAAATACAGAGAAAAGAAGATAATCCGGTATTAAAAATTTTGCATTCCTTGAAAGGGGACAAGGAATTAATTTATAGCAAACAACAAACCTGTGGAAGTTGTGTTGAACAATCCCGCCTGGATGACCTTCGCATCTATACCCATCTTCTGCTTAGCTCTTTCCAAGATAACCTCTTCAATCGAACCCACACTGACAAGAACAAAAACTCTGACTTCCTTCTTCTGCCCAATACGATGGGCCCGATCCTCTGCCTGCTGGTCCATCTGAGGGTTCCAATCACTATCAAATATTATAACAGTGTCTGCAGTTTGTAAATTCAGACCAAGACCTCCAGCTCGAGTGCTTAACAGAAATATAAAGTAAGGTGAATCGGGGGCATTAAATTGTTTGAGCAATTCGCCTCTATCACCCGTATTAGTAGTCCCATCAAGTCTGAGAAACTGATACCCTTTTAATGATAAATAATCTCCAAGGATGGTCATAAGACGAGTCATTTGGGAGAAAAGAAGAACTCGATGCCCAGCTCTATGAAGCTTGGGGAGTAGTCGATCAAGAAGCTCAAACTTTCCTGATGACCTAACTATGTCCTCACTCCGTTGCATAAAGTAATCAGTGAGAAATAGGTATGGGTGGTTACAGCATTTCCGGAGCTGCATTGTCAGGTTCTGTAGACCTTTGGAACGACCACTACCTGCATATTCGTATAATAAGAGATTTAGCCATCTTCAAGACTGATTAATTGAGGGGAAAATAATATTTTTAGTCCTGTTGACTTTCACGATTTGAAATAATTCTGCAACTTTCAATAATCGACATTTTGGCCAGATGACCAGCTACAAGAGATAAAACATCCGGTTGACAAATCAGGCTTTGCCAAGTGACAAATTAGACTGTCATGTCAATGTTAACAAGATGTTTCACCTTCTAGAGCCGGTTACCAAACCAAAATGTCAAAAATTGGAAATTATAGGACTATTTTCAATTCTGAAAGCCATCAACTCTGGAACCGAAATAGAGATAACCGATAGGACTAAAAAAACAATTTTTCCTTAATCGAGAGATCTTGGTGGTAAGGGGAGTTTGTAGGAGAAACTTGAAACGAAATGATAATGAAGCAAAGCAGTGATGGATGAGAATAGCCACATCAATAGATAAAAGGAGATAATATCATTTTCATTCGGTAACTTAGGACTATTCCAGAAGAAACCCCTTATCTTTTAAATTTATCAATTTTAGTCCAAATGTGTCCAATTTTAATCCTTTTTTACCAGTTCCACTCCTTTTTCTTTTTACTTCAGGATGGAAAATGATGTTAACTCAAATCAGGAAGAATGGGAAGAAAGAATAATAAAAGAGAATGCTCACCATGAGCAAGACCAACCCTTCCCATTTCGGTCACTTGCTGGTAATATACTTTTTGCCATGCAGACAAGTCACATTTTAGTATGACCTGAATTTTACTGGGTAGGTACTTCTCAACCTCGTCCTTTTTCCTCCTCAATATAAATGGCCTAATGACCTGCAAAAATGCTAGCAGAAAATGAGAAGATTAATTAATTAAGTAAATGTTGAATTAGTAGCATTGTAAAGAAGCAAGTCATACGTGATGCAGACGACGAATGACTAAGAGCTGTTCTTCCTCTGTTAAGGAGACGTCACATTTGTCGGCAAAGGGGGCATTAAACCACTCCTCAAAGTTTTCAACTGAATTAAATATGCTAGGGAGGAGAAAATTAAGTAGAGACCACAGTTCCTGCAAGCTGTTCTGGATAGGAATACCGGTCAAGAGAAGTCTCCTCCGTATTCGATAGCTGTCAAATTCAATCAGAGAATCATTTAAAAACTGAACCATTTCATTATTAAGTAATCTTGATACCATTACCAACACAAAAATAATAGTTAGCTGGCGAACCATGCTAGAGTCACGATAAAATATGATTTTAAAATCCCCAGATAAACATAATAAGCTGCATTCTTTTATCATAAACCCAAAAGAGGAGATGTTTGTTTTGGGTATAAAACACTTGGTTTTGGATTTACAAACTAAATCCGGTACTACTCAGAGTTTTGAAATCCAGTTTTATAAAACTTCCACTATAACACCTATAAACCTACTAGCACACTTTCCAATACAATAAATTCTCTCTCCTTACACTTAGTATATATCCACCATCATCCAATCATTACAATCAAAACCAAGAACAATATAATTATACAACATCATTCACTCTTACACACTGATTAACATAAAGTTAAATCTCACCCTTCTTAAAATCCCAAGATAAACACACTCCTTACTTATCAGGATTTCACAATCTCCTAGATTTCAAAAAGTCCGGTTTTTAAAACCACTTTAAACCCAAAAAAAGTATCACCTAAAAGTTCTTAAAGAGCATACCCTGAAACCAGAGTCCGAGCAAGAACACAATCAAAATTCTTAAGTCGATGTCCTTCGTCCACAACTAGGTAGTGCCAGTGAGTTTTCCTCAGAAATGCTTTGTCTCTAATAATAAGATCATAATGTGTAATCAAAACATTAAACTTCCCCTCTCCTGTTAATTCTTCTCTCATGGCCTTTCTTTCATCTTGACGTCCATCATAAAGAACGGCAGAAATGCTGAAACATAGAGAGAGCTCATCAGTAAAGAAGTGTTTATCCACAAACTACTTAACTTAATAAATATTTCAACCCGTACGTAGGAGCCCAAGTAGTAAATTCATTAACCCAATTAGGCAGGACAGCTTTTGGGGCCACAATCAAATGTGGCCCAGCCACACCCTTGTTTTCTATGAGATAAGCAATCAAAGCAATGGTCTGAATTGTTTTCCCCAACCCCATTTCGTCAGCTAAAATTCCATTTAGATTGTTATTGAACAGGGACAGCATCCACTGGAGCCCCTCTAATTGATAAGACCTTAGCTCTCCACCCTGAAGCATTGCTGGTTGCTCGGTCACCTACAAAGTTCTTGTCGGGTTAGATTAAATCTGTAAATAAAAGAATCTATGAATAATATAATTAATGTCAATTTCCAGAATCTGGTAAGCACATATATATGACGAAAATTCTTGACCAGCAATTTTGTTTGGTGTGTGAGAAAAGAAGAGAGTTCTAAACTGACCTATTCCCAGTAAAAGATGCTAGATAAGATGTGTTCGTCATGGACAATGAGTAAAAGGAAGTTATAATCATATCTCTAATGTGGTGTGACTGAATGAAACAGCACATAAACAATCACAGAGATATGTGTTGATCATGAACAATGAATAAGGAAAGGTGAACTTCGATAATCATTTCTGATTTGGTGTGATTACATGGAAATCAGCTCTGTGTGTGTGTGTGCGAGACAGAGTGGGAGAGAGAGAACTTCTCCAAATTTCTCACAAAATTCCACTGCCAAGCGCTAAAAGATGCAGCCCAAGTGCAGTGCGAGATATATAAGAAGAAGCCTACAACCTTATAATAACTTTTTTTTAAATAATTTTGAATTGTTCGATCTCAGCAGAACTTTGAAAATAATACATGCACCCAAGTAAACACACCACACACCTTCCAAATGGATCCGATATGGAAATATATACAGAAGGTACAAGTTACTCAAGTGCATTTAAAAATGTTATTAGTTGGTCAGTATTAGTTGTTTTCACTGAACAGGTATTAGGTTTTTTCATTGAACAATATTAGTTTTGCACCATGCAACTGGTGCACCCTGACCCAAGCATTAATATTCACATATTACCTTCTCCTGTATAGAATGCACAGCAGAATTATACTTCCGCTGGCCTTCTAGTAAATCACCCGCCTTTCCTTTATTATCAGATTCATCATCAATCTCTTCGTCTTCTTCGGCAGGTGTATCAGTCCTCGAAGCAGATAACTCGGGCAAATCCGCATCTGAGCCTTCGACGGGTTCGATGCTATCATGTCCAGCATCTTTTTGTCGTTGAACAGCAGCTCCAAGACGAACGCATTGTCAATCTCTCGTTTTTGCTCTCCTCAACCATTTTCATGTAAGCCTCTTGATCATCAGCTTTTAGAGCTTGGAACCTCATTTTTTCAGCTCGTGTAACCTTTTGCCTCAGTCTTGCATGCCAAGCCTGACCGAACGCAAAGATTGTAGATCACATTTAAATCAATAAGAAATCCAAATGGGGAAGTGTGCAAAATAATAAACGTTTGAATAAGACTAAACATATCATAGATAGCTTCCCAACCAATTGCATAAGATATGTTGCGATTTCCATATGTTAAGCAACAAAACAAAATTGAATAAAAGAGATTAATTTGAAGTTAAGTTCCAGTCAAGACTCATAATATATAACTTTGCCTTGCCTAGTTACCTTGCCCTTTTTAATACTTGAAACCAATACTCCGTAATCAAAGCTAAGCAGAGAAAATAAAAATATGATTCAGAATATTAGCATAAAAATTTTCTGCCTCATTAAGGTATCTGCATTCATAATATTTGCTTGTTTGCATGCCATACTGATTGCTTAAAGAAAGTATGAACAATAATTTGTGAAAACGAGGTCTTGCCTGAACACCATCATTTCTCTGTTTCCGTCGTTTCTGGGCAGCCTGTACTTTGGAGTTCACGCGCAGCATTAAGTAAGTCAACAAAGAATTTCCTTTTCCTAGTCTCTATACGGTTCCTCTCTTCCTCCTCAAACCTTGATAACCTCTGCAGTAAAGACAATCAATAAAAAATAGAGTAACCAACTCAAAATCTGTTTCAAAAGGCAACAAGATATATAAGCCTTTTAGTGAAGAGGCTGTAACTAAAAAGCTTTGGGTGACTTATATAGGAATTAAATAGGGAATTAACCTCTTATCGCAAGATTTATTAAAAGTGAAAAAAGACAACCCTCACCTCCGCCTCTCGTTTCTTCTTCAGAGGATCATCACTTTCTACAGCAAAGGTGTCTCCAATACCATATAAAGGACGACGCAATCGCATCATGCCCCAATCAAAAAGCTGCTTCTCGGGATTTGCACAATGCAGACGAAGCCAATATTCAGAACTCACTTCAGAGCGGACTTTGCTCTGGAGCTCAGCTAACTGGGGAGCAAGAAATTCGTTATCGATTAAAAGTAAGAAACATCATGTTTTGAAGTTTACACACATAAAACAAAGAGCATGATTGATGAGAGGAGAAGAAATTTCAAACAATACAGTACTGAAATTTTGCCAGATTGACAGAAATATAGCATCCCTCTGCAGAAACTGCACCCACCCCCCCCCCCCCCCCACCCCCAAATTAACCAACCACTTTCACCCTCTTTTAAATGTCATAGTTTTTTGTCAACATAATTTCACAAGATATCTTTTATCTTTTAAAAAGAATCAACTCTACCTTCAGTCCATAAAGTTCAAGCACGCATCTGGACTGCAGGTCCTCGCCTCTGCTTGTGGGCAATTCTGTTTTTCAAAGGAAAAGCATAAAACACATTTAGCAAGCACATATTTGCATGTTATGATTATAGATAAAGATGTATCAAGACAAAACAGGTATTTTAGCACAACATCAGCGCAAACAGGCTAGCACACATACCTGCATGTGCTAGGCACTGTATATGGCTGGCAGGACCTCATGGGAGTTTGTTCAGTAAATCTTATGTTTATAATATATTCAGAATCAATAAAGTATACACTAGGAGATGAGATGAAAGTTCATGAAGAAAAGAAAATAAACTAAAGACGTCAACTAAGCACGACCAATATAAAGCCAAAAAAACGACAAATACCACCCTGGAAAGCGATTCACAATACAATTAAATATTAGTTCAAAGTTAAGAAATTTCATTTAATTTTAGTATTGTTGGAACATCTCATTTAATTACTAAAAAGGAACAAAAGGCATTCCCTCCTGATTCAGCAAACTCTCAGTCGTAATCGCTCATAGCAAATAAAATACGTCGAGATTGTCAATTTATTAATATCGATGCTGAAAATTAATATGATTCTTTTAGATTATTCTCTAATAAAATGTAACTCCAACATCCATCCAAATTACAAATTTAGTTTTAAGTATTTTATGAATTGTCTTAATGATAAAAGCTTTGCTATTTTAATATTAACGTTTAGGTACTTTATAATTTATACAATATAGTAAGTACATTTTTATTTATAAATTTATCAATTTACAATGGTTCTATATGGAATAGGGAAGTGCTTTAATATTAAGAATAATTGTAAAAAAAAAATGATAAAAGCTTTGAAAATTTTATGAAGTTTTTTTAGGTACTTTATTACTTTATACATACATTTTTATTTATAAATTTATGAAGTTTATAATGATTATAAATGGAATACGGAAGTGCTTCAATATAAAAAATTACTACAAATTATGGTTAAAAAGAATTTAAGACATTTGATAAAATTTTAAAATATTCCAATTTCATTCCTAATATTTAAATTATATCTACAAGTTAAAAATAATTATTAAATGTAAAGAAAGATGAAAATCACTATCCTTTTTTATATTTCATTATATTATAAATTTTAATACATTAACAAAAAAATTTAAAAAAAAATCCAGGGGGCTTGGTGTGCCTCTCCCACCACTTCCCTCCTTCATGGTGGAAAGATCAAGACAAACCACATACAAGGTCAACCATAGATATCAGGAAATCTTCTACAATTTCAGTGGAAAATAGCGAAATAGAGAGGATCAGGAGTACAATCATATAGATTTATGAGGAAACAACATAAAATGGGCTGTAAATAATGCAGCAAAGCGATTGATTTGAGAACTGAAAATTTTTAGACTTAATGATAAATACCCTCAAGTTCTTCTAACCGATGTTGTACTCGACTCTGAAACCTGTCTTCCTTTAAGTCTGACAATTTAGAAGCAGGCAAACAACTTGATCTCTGTTTCGACACTGCATCTTCGAAGTCCAACATTAACTCATCATAAGTTGAACCAGCAAAATTATTCTGCACCATCGTAACAAGATCAACATTAATATACCTTATCAAATTGAAAAGTGAACTTCCAAGGAGAACATAAAAAGAACTGGCTGCACTAATGCAGAAAGTAATCAGAACTAAATCATATCTCATCAGCATCAAATCCCATCAATTAGTAGTTGTAGCAATTGATACCAAAAGAAGAGATTAATCTTAAAAAAATTCCCCACACGCCAACAACTCAAAACTTGTGGATGCTAAGTTTTGACCTGTGATAGAAAGTTTAAAATGAAAATTGTGTGCTTTTACAAGTTCCAACATCAATAAACCCAGTCATCAACTTCTTCAGTAATTATAAGGAACAAGAAGAATCACTAAACCATAAACTATATAAATTACACATAAAGTAATTACAATTAACAATTAGAATTAGAATTTAAACAAGTAGCCTCAGTTTATTAAGTATCTTCTATTATCACCAACCAAGCAATGAAAATAAAAATGGGAAACCTCTAATATAAAAAAGATTCGAAATTTCCCTAAATCAATTACCACAAAACAAACCCGAAGTTATTTATCATGAACCAAAAGCCCAAAAAAATGAACAATAGAATGTACCTACTAAAAACATCAGTACCCAATTTTCATACCTAATCATTGAATTCTGGAGAAGTTTATAAATAAACAAGAAAGCAAAATTTATACCACTACTCCAACTTCAACCGCAAGTAGACAGATTCCCAAAAAGTTAACAAGAAAACAAAAATTCTAAAATTTCCGCTACAACAATTGCACTAATACAACAAATCAAGAAAAAAAGTAATTGCAAAACCTCAATTCCCATCCAAAATCCCACACAAACAAACACAAATCCACAAACCGTGCCGTTGCCAGAACTACCAGCACCATCAGAATCAAACTCATGAGCAGCGGCTTCGCCACCGCTCTCAGCTGCAGAATCCTGATAAATAGAGGAAACGGCGTCGTACACGTGCTGGGGCAAGGACAGGTTGCGCGATAGGAAATTGAGTGCGCAAATCAGCGTCTTGGCGCTGCCGAGGGCGCAATCGGGCTCCGGGCAGGCCTCGGGCAGCAGTTGTTGCTCCGAGACCATGGCGGGAACCAAGGGGGGGAATACGGCGTCCTCGCCACTTTTTTGAAAAATTATATACAGCTTCACCGGTTTATTTTTACGGATCTAAAATCCGAAATTTTGAGATAAAAAAAAGAAAATATTTAGCCACATATTCTACCACCATATTTTTCCAACAATTAAACCAATGGTTTTATTTAAATAATGTGTATGACAGGATTGGTACTTTGCAAGAAGTGTGGTGGCTCTGGATATTCAAAACGCCTCTGACTCCTGCTTAAATTGTTGTAACATCAATTTTACATTCTTATTTCATCTGTTTCAAACTCTAATAATTGTGTTAATTTAAAAGTTTTCTTTTTCTAAGCTTATAATCACCTAAAAATAGCTTATAAGAAATTAAAAAAATATATTAACTTCTCAAAAGTTGTTTGGTAATTTTTTATGTTTTTTTTGACAGTTTGTAAGATTCTTAAACGAACTATTTAGTTTTTGTAAGCTCAAAAGAAATAGAAAAACTAACCCTAACTTATTTTTCTAAACTATATTTAAGTATTAATTAATTTCCAAAATTTTAAATACAAATCACCCTTTCGAACTTTCACCCTCCAAATAGTTTCGAGTTGTTCGACAGTGGCGGCGGACATGGTTGTTCACTGTGGTTCGGCTGCAACCGACGATGATTTGTGAACATCATGAGGCTCCATATCTAATTGCGTGATCAAAATTAATTTTTTTTCAAAATAAAATAACAAATCAATGGATAATCATTTTCACTTCGCCATTGTATAAAAGAGTCACTCTTGTGTGCATGAGTAGGGGTGGAAAATTTACCGAAAATAACGGTATACCGGCTTACCGTACCGGAATTTTCAGTACGGTATGGTATCGTACCGAAATTTTCGGTATGGTAACGGTATAAATTTTTAAAAGTCTTGGTATACCGGTATACCGAATATATATACCGATACATTGGATATATACCGTACCATATTTAGAAAAATAAATACTAATATATTTTATTTTTTTAATTTAATGAATACATTGGATATATACCGTACATTTGAATTTTATCCTTTTATTTTGAATTGTCTCTGTGGGTTTCCTGATTCAAGTTGGAAATTGGAATTCATTGAATTTTTTTGAGCATTTCCATAGTTAAAAAATCAGTATATAAGGGAGATATATGTTGTTAAGAGATTATTATTCATAAAATATAGGTTTTTTAAAATAAATAATCAAGGTATGGACGGTATACCGTTAATTCGGTATGTACCGAAAATTTCGGTACGGTACGGTATACCAAAATTTCGGTACGATATATGGTATGTGATTTTAGCATGCCGAAAAATTTTGGTACGGTACGGTATGAATTTTCACATACCGTAAATTACGGTACGACATACGGTATGACCGATATGGTACGGTACGATACGGTATGCCAACCCTATGCATGAGGCAGCACTCCACCCACATATTTTGGTCATATTCCCCTTAAAAACATACTCCCTCCATCTCGCACTCGATTGATCATTTAGTCGCGGTATTTAATGTAAAAATTATTTATGTATTTAAAGTGATAAAGTGATTTTTAGTTGAAAGTATTATAGAACTTTTAACTTTATTATTAAAGTAGATGAGACGATAAAATACTTTTTAGTGTATATAAAGTAGTGACATGAGACATAATTTTTGACACGTTGAAAGAATATAATTGTAAAAAGTAATGTTGTTTTATTTCATTTATGAAATGGAAAATGAGACGGATCAAAATGAATAATAGAAATCGAATATGAGACAGAAGGGGTAGCTTGGTTGGAACCTGCGAATTGATGATCATATAATATAACTAAATAGTTGGTATGCTGTGAAACTTTTTTTTTTTACAGACATGCTCTTTAGTAATATAAGTCACACCCTTCAGTTATCACTACGACACTCTTTACCATAATATAAGTCATACCCTTTACTTTTATGAGTAATACTCTTTATAGTAAAAAGTTACACCTTTTACAGTAAAATATCACACTCTTTAGTAATATAAGTCACACTCGTTAACCAGTTTCACCGTGAAACTTGTTCACACTATACTTTGTCATAGGATCCTAAATTGTAAAAACAAATACTCTCATTTACAATTTTAAATTGTTTCCTCTTATAATTAATGTTGGGCCGAGTTGGGCCGCTTTGAAATAACCTGGGCCTTCGTGGTGTTCATTTTGGGCTTATAGATGACCCTAAAACCCTAAACCAATATTCTCTCTTCACTCCTCATTCCAAAATACTCCCTGCAATTAGCTTCAGAAGCAATCTTCAATGGCGGTCGCCTTCTCAAACAGACGCATAACCTCATCCCTTAATTTTCTCTCACCTCTTTTCAGAAACAGTCTCAGCCTTTACACCACATCCTCCGCCGCAACCGAGCTCGAAAACGACGTCGTTCTACGCGGAGAAGAAGCCGACGATATTCCCCCAGTCCCAATCCCCGCCGCCGTACTTTCTCCGGCAGATAATCTGATTGCCGATAAATTCTACTCCTTAATTAAAGACCACCACCGCAAAAACCCTAACCTCGCCTTAACCCCGGTAAACCCTAACGTTTCCTTCCCCTCTCTCGCCTTCGACTTCTCGAGCATCTCCGCCGTCGATTCCCTCCCCGCCGTCGTCGTCCAGCAGGTAATCGCAAAATGCGCCGCCCCACGTCACGGCACTCCCTTCCCCCAAACCCTCGCCTTCTTCAACTGGTTCAATTCAGCCTCGGCGCCTTCTCAATCTCTGGAATTGTACAACGAAATGATCGATCTATCCGGAAAGGTACGCCAATTCGACGTCGCGTGGAAATTAATCGATTCGTTGAAATCTCAAAACATAAAAATTCCGTTAGAAACATTTTCGATTTTGATCCGCCGGTATATCCGGGCGGGAATGGCAACGGAGGCTGTTCATACGTTCAACCGTATGCAGGATTACGAATGCGAGCCTGATCGGAAAGCTTTTTCGATTGTGATTGGGATGTTGTGTAGAAAACGGCGTGCTGTTGAAGCACAAGCGTTTTTCGATAGCTTGAAGGATAAATTCGAGCTCGATGTTGTTGTGTATTCGAGCTTGATTCATGGCTGGTGCAGAGCTGGTAATATTGATGAAGCTGAGAGGGTATTTTTGGAAATGAAGGAAGCAGGAATTTCACCGAGTGTGTATACATACAGCATTGTGATTGATGCTTTGTGTAGATGTGGCCAAATCACTCGTGCACACGATGTGTTTGCCGAAATGCTCGATTTAGGTTGTAACCCTAATTCCGTCACTTTCAATAATTTGATGAGAGTTCATGTGAAAGCAGGAAGAACAGAGAAGGTTCTTCAAGTTTACAATCAAATGCGTAGGCTGTCGATCGAGGCGGACGTGATCACGTACAACTACTTGATCGAAACGCATTGCAAGGACAAGAATCGAGACGAGGCAATCAAGGTTCTCAACGTTATGATCAGCAAAGGGTGTGAGCCGAATGCCGGGAGTTATAATCCTATCTTTAGGTGTGTAGCTAAAGACAAGGATGTGAACGGTGCGCATCGGTTGTTTACGAAGATGAAGGAGGTGAAGTGTGTGCCTAATACGGTGACGTACAATATCCTGATGCAGATGTTCTTGGAGTCGAAGTCGAATGACATGGTTATCAAGCTGTGGAAGGAGATGGGTGAGAATGAAGTGGAGCCTAATGCGAACACTTTCAAGATTGTTATCGCGATGTACTGTTCGATGGGGCATTGGAACAACGCGTATAAGTATTTGAGAGAGATGATTGAGGATAAGTGTTTGAGGCCGAGTCAACAGGTGTATGAGATGGTTATGAAGGTGTTGAGGAAAGCAGGGCAGTTGCAGAAGCATGAGGAGTTGATGGAGAAAATGGTGGATAGGGGATTTATCGATCGTCCTTTGTTGTAACAAACTGCAGTCGATCGTTTTCAAGATTTATAGATCATGCTGTTTTAGGGCTATATTTTTGTTTGGATGGGGAGATTCTGTTGATCTCTGTTCCTGATTCAGTTTAAGAGAAGCAGTGTGTTTCTTATTAGAAAAGGTTGCTTACTTGGAGATGGTGAATAAGGACTTTATATGATAAAGACGGTATCATACATGAGATGGATACTTTTGTATATTTATGTGGTGCTTTTGAAATTTGAGTACCACGAAAACAGACAAGAGTATCACATCTCATAGCAAATGCTTGATGGAGTGATCCCTTGATCGATTCTACTGTAGCTTGCTTACTGTTGCGAAACGGTATAATTTCTTGCACTTGTAGATGTAGCTCTGGAAGGCCATTTTTGAGGTGTTATGTAATAGATTTCTAACTAATTTTGGTGTTCCAATCTTTAAATATAATATGGTTTTTTTTTTATCTTGCTGCATCCATGTTGAAGATATGGACATATGGGAAACTCGCTGCATTCCCTAGGTGCCGCACGCGTTTTACTTGGTTTAACGTACAAACATTTGGCTCGTATTGTTCAAATTGGCTCGTTTTGATGGACGGCAAAATTTTCTACACACCGACTGCACCTCACACCTCAATGTCCAATTTGTCTCAATTTTAACCTATGTTACATAGGTGCGGGTGCGATAACATACGGGTACGGGGATACGAATTTTCAAAAAAATTAGGGTGCGATACGGAAAGGATACGTCTATTTATTTATATTTTATTATATACAACACTTATAAGATATATGAAAATTTTAAAATTAGCATATCAAATGTATGTAATTCACATAAAACTTAAGCATTTTCAATAATTTAATGTAATTAAATAACAAAAATTAATTCAAATAACATCAGTTCAATACATAAGTTATATTAAGGAATTCAATAAAAAAAATAAGTGATATATTTTCAATTTAAATTATATTGCATAATAATGTTCAATTCAAATAACCCATTTAGTACTTAATAAAATGACCATATAGATTTTTAGTCTTAGAAAATTGCATAAATAAACAAAAAAAAATATTTTTTCTAAAAATATAACCACTCACGCACCCTTCCCGCACCGGATACGCGTATCCAGCGTATCGGATATGCGTATCCTAATTTTTTTTGAAAAAATTACTCACGGATTCGCCACGTGGCGTATCCGGTGCGAATCACACCCACACCCGTGGAGTATCCGATACTGCACCATGATTTTTTAGAAGAATCTGTGCATCATAGATTTTAACCAATATATGTCCTACAAAAGTTTGTCCACTTTTTTAATTGGGATGTCAAATAATATTCACATATTTATACAAAATGTCAGTACTTTTGGGACGCATATATACAATCAATCCAACAAATTAATTTACTTTATATATAAGAGTTTACAAAATTATCCCTCGACGGTCTACTCATTACACTTTTTTTTTTTAAAATGTGTGTCCAAAAGTTGGAGCAAATTTTTAAGGGCTGGGTAAGTAGTAATTGTCATACAATTATTATTTTTCATCATACCAGTTGACACTTTTCATCAAATGAACTAATACTAATTGATAGTTTTTGCTATGATTTGCAATATATATATATATATATATATATATATATATATATATATTATATGATTTTGATATGGAGCCTAATATTGAGCTCTTTATGGAGCCTAATAGATTTTTTACCCGGTCCGAACCCAACTCAACCCGACTCAAAACCGGCTCAAGTGATTCGTGGTTCACCCGGCCCGAACGGTTGATGGTTTAGGGTTTACGGTTTATAGATTAGGGCTTAATTTGGGAATGTCACATAAGCTATTAGGCTCCATAAAGAGCCTAATATTAGGCTCCATATCAGAACTGTATATATATATATATATATATATAAAAGCAACTTCAATGAAAATATTTTGATCAAAATTGAATTAAAATTGGGATAGATCTTGTATACATTCGGGTGCACCATGCACTCATAATGCATTTTATAAGTGTGCAACTTGTTATATTGAAAAATGCAATTTATTTACATAGAAAAGTATAACTGCTAATATGGAAATATAATTGCATGTTTCTGTTTGAAATAGTTGCACGTTTCTATTTTGTATAGTTGCACGCTTCTAAAATGCACATGATATCCACTCTTAAAATTGCACAGTGAAACTAGTGCGCCAAAATATTACTATGCGAGTCTTGATGGAAACTCTATTCTAGACTTCTAGTTTTTAAGTTGATATGCAGTTTGGTGAGTGGCAGTCCTTGTTATCATTGGAACGATTACAAAAAAAAAAATCCACGATGCTGCTAGCACAAACAGATTTGACATACTCTCTTGTTAAGACTATCATAGGTAATCAATTAGTACACAAGAAAAATACAAACATGGTGAACAAAAGACCACAAATAAAAAATCTTGGTTTATTTTAGTCCAGTCTTACACAAGTATGTCCAAGGTGTTATTGCCAAATATTTAACGGATAATCGTTCAGGAAATGGACCATCTCCATTTCTTTTATGCAAATTTCTTATAAATTTATGAGAGAGAAACACACGATAGAATAATGAGTGAAAATATGAAGTGTGACACCCCTGTATTGTGTCTTTCTCTCTACGAAATTTACACAAGAAAATATAGAGGATCCATATCCCTAAATCTCACTTTAAAGAATGATACAAACCGTCAGAACCAAGAGATTCATCATGAATTAGACTTCGAGTTTATTGTAAATTAGAACAACAAACTTCAACAAGATAAATTACCCAAAATTTAATGTACTCACAATACGTTTGATGCAATTACATAAAAAGTGGAGCACATGAATTAACGACCTTGCATATCCAGTGTCTCGTCCAGCCGCTTTAATCGCTCCTTTCCATCACTAATCAGAAACTTAATCCTCTGCTTGTCGTTGCAATCCCTGTTATTCTCCATCTCTTGTCTAATCATTTCCCTTAATTCATCTGAAACACACAATATTCCAAATCATTGCATTAAAGAAATAGATAAGTAACGCACACAAGCACAACACGAATAAAAACACAACCAAACAGATCTGAAAATGAGAACAACATTGTCTAATTATGATGGCAGAGAAGCACAACATCTCCAATAAAGCTTGAAATGGGATCTTTATAAGATTCATGCAGACTTCATGCATAAACCTTTCAAAATAACACCTGCGCTTGTTAGTGAAGCTTGATGTAAGGGGTCAAACCAATGAAGGCTAAATTATAAAATCTCAAGTGATACAAATCTGAAAGACACAACCAGGGCAAGGACATGTATTCACCTATTGCACCGTTCAACTCAAAAGCATCTTTAAATGGTATTAGTTGTTCAACTAAAATGTATTAGTTGGTCAATATTAGTTGTTTCCACTAAATAAATTAGTTATGCACCAATTGCACGGTGCAATTGGTGCACCCAAGTGTTACTCCCAGACTAATGACAATGAATTTGACAAATGTTCCTATTTTAAGTAACCTTAACTCATTTGATATGGGGCTCCTCTTTTAACTACAGCTGCCATGCTCTCTAACAGGAACCTCATGTAGGACTTGTGTGACAACCACCCAATGAACGAACATGTTACGCGACTCAGCTAATCAAATAAATATTTCCAAATACAATTTCCTAACATCCTAAATGGTTTGAAAATCTCAACAATACACCATGGAACAAAATACGGAATATACTTATATCAGTTTTTCCTACATGGGATCAGACTCGACTAAGGCAAAAGAATGCATTGCATCTCGAAAAGCTATTCTTCAAGTATTGTAGCAGTAAATTGCAGCTGAGGATCATTCAAAACAAACCATTTTAAATTTGTTGACTATTAAGCAATCAGCAAAGACAACAGACCATCTTGAAATAGTTTCAGCTCCCTTTATTACCCAGAAAGCTCCATTTCTTGCATTAGCTTCTATCTTGAAGATCTTCACATTTTGCCATATCAACCATGAATATTTTTGTTCTCAACACTTTACTCTTGCGACTTCCCGACAAAGTATAGATGTCATAGAACGCTTGCCCTGAAGACAAACTCTAAGGTGATGTTTGTTTTGGATTTTGAAAACCAGGTTTCGGATTTACAAATCTAAATCCGGTTATATTTTGGGATTTGAAATCCGGTTTCATAAAACCACCACTACAACACCTATAAACCTCTTATTCACACTTTCCAATACAATCAATTCTATCTCGTTACACTTTAATATATTTAAATCATAACCCACATCATCCAAGCATTACAATCACACTCGACAACAATATATAATAATATGTCATTCACTCTTAACATAGATTTGACATAACGTTAAATCTCAACCTACTCAAAATCTAAAAACAAACACAGATCTTAAGGCCCGTTTGTTTGGGGGTAATGGAACGGGGTAATAAGAATTATTCCTACTGATACTGCTTGGTGGTTTTGATGTGTCCGTAATGGGAATAGAAGTAAGTAATTGATTACCCTACTTTCATCACTCACTCAATCCTCCTAACATGATACTCATTGTTGATTTTCTCAAGCAATAACAATGCAATCAATAATGGCATAGATTGACCCCTCAATGATATCTATTACCATTACCATTCTCAAGTCATACCAAGCGGGTCCTTACTATTTATCAAGATTTCAAAATCTCCTAGATTTCAAAAACAGATTTAAAAAACCACTTAAAACCCAAATCAAACATCATTGCAAGTATTCTACAACTAAAACATGGAACCCTAAGAAAAACACATACACAAAACCCGAGTTCTGCATAAAAATTAACAGAAAAGCAAAAATGAATTATATCTATAAAGATCTCTTAAATAGCTGTTTCAAATTCCAACTTACGACAAGAAAACAAGACCGATGAAAATACATAATTAAATTTGAAACAATTACCACAAAATTGCATCATCTGCCACGTGATTCATTTCTTTCCTTCTCAATTTGCTGCTTCTGCTTCTCCACAAGCTTATCAAGCGCCGTCTGAACCGCCTCCCGCCCTCCGATGAGCAGTCGGGTTATGACTTCCGGATCTTTTTCGAATCGAGACTCCTCAAATTCCTTTCGTGCATTCTCTCTCAAAACATCACGCCATAGAACACCCCGA
Organism: Stenogyne calaminthoides; assembly: GCA_037126765.1. Classification (NCBI taxonomy): domain Eukaryota; kingdom Viridiplantae; phylum Streptophyta; class Magnoliopsida; order Lamiales; family Lamiaceae; genus Stenogyne; species Stenogyne calaminthoides. The sequence continues at coordinate 15,717,615 of JBBCBC010000029.1, forward strand.
GAGTCGGGCCACATGAAGAACCGAGTGGCCCGGTATATGTCTCGGTACAGACTCAACGCCTCGCGCCGAGTGCTGGTGAGTCGTTGCCGAGTCAGATATTCGTTTTCATCATCATTGAGGTGTTTTTTCTCATTCTTTACTAAATGTCTATCGAGGAGCTCATCGATTGTATCAGGGCCCTCATGTAATAACCGGCAGTGGAAACGGGAAAGGCGTTTTGTGGGGATAAGGCAGCCAATCAACCGCAAATTCTGGAGTTTGATGGTCATTGTATTCTTAATCTTCCGTTTTAATCTTTTCCCCTTCACTTTTCCTCTTATGATTTTTTTTCCTCAGCCAAGCAGAGCTGGTAGTTTAACTAACTAAAACCACACCCTAGATACAACACCATGATTGATTTCAACTTCAAACCGAATTCAAAAATTGATTTCAACTTCAAACCGAATTCAAAATTGAAATACATTTAAAATGATTCAGTCCTAGTGTTGCTATCTGTTCTTCACAACAATTCGCCATTTCTGAAACAACAATTTCGTTATACCGAATTAACTATCGGTGATTTCACGAGACTCCAAACTATTACTTGAAAAAATGCAAATTATCCACGTCGCGATTACCGTTAGGAAAACTGAGAAAATATAGCACGTATAGCCTCCAATAACAATTGCTACATAATTTCATGAAAAAATTAATCATACGACTATAATTTTGAGGAGAAGGAAAAAAGGTCAAACCTACCTCTGGAATCGCCGGGGGCTCTGCGTGAAATTCTGAGAGCTTGCCTGTAGAGATTCAAAACCCTAGCTCGGAGAAGGAAACCCTGCAAATCCAAGCTCACAACCATCTAGCGTGCTCTTTCTCTCGTTTCCCCCAATTGTCAATTTTATTCCAGTTCTTTTATTTTTCGAGTTTTTAGATAGTTTTTTTCATAACACAGTAAGTTTTATGATGGGTTACTTCCGAGTCCAGTTGGGTATGGGTCCTGCTCCGAGCCCATTTAAGAATATCTACTTTGTGGTGATTTCTTCCGAGGCATTTGTGGTGTCGGCAGATTCTACAATTAATTTGCAATATTATTTAGAACCACAAATAAGATAATGAACTTTAATAACATATATTTTACCCTCATGGTGCTAGAGACCAAGTTGTTCGGTCATTCGATGAAGTGTCCGACCGTTGTTCCGACTGTGACGGCTTTATCGATTGGTTTTGGCACCGCTGAATCCTCTTGTCTTATTACGGGTACATCGAGTGTGACCCTCACGAAATCAGGAGTGATGGGATGACCATGAATCATACCATGGGAGTTGTGCAACGTTCCTGTGGCCACCAACCGATCGGGATCCTCCAAATAAAGGTAGCAAAAGGTCGTTGGCTGTTTGAATAAGATATTTAGTTAGAAAATTTTAATACACTAGTCTTTAATTAAAACAAATGTGAGACATGCATATCTGATACCTGAGAGACGTTTTGAAGTGCCTCAATAAAGTCGTCCCTAGGGTTAGCTGAAAACATAGCATTAGCGACACTATGTTCACAGCTTGCTCCACTCGACGACATTCTGTGGCACGTTCTTCTCTCGGACCTCAAACGTTCCACATCTTTAGACAACTTGGCAACCTGTTCCGTTAGTATACCCACCATATTCATAGTTTGAAGACCAGGTGCCATCGCTAACGATGTCTTCGTCACGCCATATCCGACACTCTGTAAGCAAACGGGATGCTCCTGACGACCTATAGCCCGTCCAAACAGATCATCAGGGCCGATAATGCGGATGTCGCCGGGCGTCATGATCTGAGATAGACGCTCCTGAATCACAAAAACAAAATATTATTATTTAATTATTTGTTTATAAATAATAGTTTGTAATTGAAAGATAAATTAATGGATAGATTACCACTTTTTCGATGATGCGTTGTGCACTGGGATCGTGAATATTCCCGTCTCGACCCTTTCTGGTAGTCTAAAATAAGTCAAAACGGGTAACAATAGGCTCACTCTCTCCAGTTTTTCTTCTTTCTATGATAGTGATGAACGTGTCCCTTTATTAGATATATTAAAAGTGAATATATAAAAAAAATTAAAAGTTAGGATTTTGATCTCGCCATATTTTCTCTTATTCGTGCGTAACCTTTGTTCGAGCCACGATATCGCGCTTCCATCGACTTGGCTTGATCGCGATTTTTATTACTTCGATTCTACAGTATAATAGAAATATGATAAACACTGAAAAACTATATGCATTAGAAATTGAGGAAATGACATTGATCAATTTTACCTGGAAATCATCCTCCATAGCTCTACTCACAAACTCCTCCCAGTAGTCGAGTAAAGACCAGTTTTCGGATCTCGTGTGTTACTTCTCAACCAAGTCCGAAAATTCTTGGTCATTACTCCAGCTTGCGACAATATTTTACTTCTTCTTTGTGTGGTCAAGACCTCTGAATGTAGTCTATACGCATATAACATAACAATTTAGTAAATTTAAGGGTCATACTACAACTTTTAATAAATATATAATTAACATACCGTAAGTTCGTCACATATTCTTTCCTTCAAAGGAGTCAGTTTGGGGCTACGCCAATCCTTGGCTGGCAGCACGATAGGGATCACGCTTCTGACTGCAACTCCAATGTAGAAGGACAACGACTCACTCTCTTTTCCTATTGTCTGTCCAAACTCATTGAACGATAACTGCAATAACATAGTATTTAATTATGTTCAACAATCAATCAATATATTTATCGATTTCAAACTGTTCAATTGTAATAAAATTACCTGAAGTGTTTTTCCCTTGCTACGAGATCTCTTAATAGATGACATGGTGACTATACCCCGAGTGCGCTTCTCCTCGGAGCTACTAGTGGTGGTGGGAGCATCAGTGTCACACTCTCTCAAGTCATTAGGATGCTGTCGATCATATGCACCATGATCATATGCGCCATGATCTCCATCAGAATATCCATCATCATCTCCATCATCTCCAGGATATGGCAAACGAGACATGATCCTGTAAAGCAGAAGAAACAAGATTTAATAAACAAAAAACAAACAATATTCAAAACTATGCTTAAATCCTCACACAAGCATATTATCAAACACCTTGAGTGCATCAATTGTTCATATCTAAATTAGCATAAAAAATCAAGCCAAGCCACACAATATATATTAATCTCTAACAAGTTGTTCATCTCTAATACTAACAACATTAATCCTAATAAATTAACACTAATTTATGTTTAAATCCTCACACAAGCATATTATCAAACACCTTGAGTGCATCAAACACCAATATATATACAACAATATACATACACCAATACATACAACATGATATATATACACCAATATACATATATACACCAATATACATGATATACATATATACACCAATATACATACACCATACATACAATTAAACAAAGCCACTAACAACAATTAAACAAAGCCACACAATATATATATAAACAATTCACAATATATAAACCAAGCATCAATTGTTCATCTAAACACAATTAATCCTAACAAATTAGCTAATTAATCAAACCAAACACAATTATATAAACATTTAATCCTAATATATATATACATACTAACATATATATACATATACACAATATTAATTCAATATATATATATATATACTAACATATATATACATACATATATATATATATAAAAGAAAAATTACCTATGGAATGAGAAAGCTAGGCGGCGGCGGCGGTAGGGGAGCTTGGCAACAAGGCGACGGTGGCGGCGGTAGGGGAGGACGCGCGGCGGATGGTTCGATTTGGGGGAGAGGGAGGAGGAGGCTAGGGCTTCTGGTTCGCGATTTGGAGCTAATGGGAAGGCGACGGCGGCGGTGGAAGGGGAGAACGCACGACGGAGTTCGATTTAGGATAGAGGAAGGAGGCCGGACTTCGATATATATATCAGCTGCAGGTTTAATTCACGATTTGGGGAAAATTTCCTTTGGTTCGCGATTTGGGTGTATATATATTAATTATCCGACCTCTTGGACAGAGGTTCCGAACCGCTGTCCAAACTATGCCCTTGGACAGCGGTTCAAAACCGCTGTCTAAAACATTTGCACACCGGTTCTAAACCGCTTTCTAAGTGTTGTACTTGGACAGCGGTTTTGAACCGCTGTCTATTTTTTTATTATTATTTTTAATTAAAACCGCTCTCCAAGCTGTAGCTTGGAGAGCTGTTTGAAAAAAGGTTGTCCAAGTGCAGTCGTGCAAGCTTAAATGTGTAGTAGTGGGGCTAAAAGCCTGTAATAGATATAGAACAGAAAAATAAAAGCTAATAATATTAAAATCACTATTCCTGCCTAAAAAACACGCAAAATATCTCGACATAAAATTATTATGATTAATAAAGTTTAGGTGGTATTTTAAAATTAAAATAAAAAAAATAAAATAATTATATAGATGGTTGTTACCTGATTGGTTACCTGCTATAGCAGGTGAAAGGACCAATTTCAAAAAATTTAAAAACTTACAGGACCAAAATCAAAAAGTCAAAATATACGGGACTAATTTCAAAACGATGCAAAGTTACAGGACTATAAAAAACTTATTAGACTACAAAAAAATTATTAGACTACAAAAAATTTAATACTACTTTATATTTTATGTTGCGAAAAAATAAAAAAATTCGATAAATATTTACCAAAATTGTGAACCCACCCAGTGTTTGGACGAGTATAAAGTGCAAAATGTGACCCTCCATATATTTTAGAATTATTTTTCAAAAATAAAGTGTTACGGATTCAAATAAGCAACCAAACAAACAGAGCCTTAGTTTAAAATGTAAATAAACTCATCTCATCCCTACAAGTATTAAAAGGCAAACCATCAATCAACAGCCGGGATGATCTCTCCTCACCACACGAAACTGTCAAAATGGCTAGCGCGCACACACAACATACAGTTCAGCAATGGAGATCACTCCAGTACAAATCGTAACCGGCGACTCCCCCAATCCCGCTAAAGAACTGAAAGCCTGACGGTGGACATTAAAAAAAAAAATTAAGGTAATTTTTTTCCCCAAAAATTAGGGCGGGCTACAGCCCGGCCCAGCCCTCATTGAGATCCGCCCTTGTGTAGAATGAATGAGCTCAAGCCCGGTTCATATTCCCGGCCCGAGAAATTATTCCCGAATGAGCTCAATTCGTATTCCCGGCCAGATAAAATTAGCAAGGCCAGATTGATCGGACCGGGTTCGGAATTAAAAAAGAAGCCGACCGAGATTAAGAAGCTTTTTACCGCGAGCCGAAACTCGGACGCTTCAGCCGACCGATGTAAGCCGCCGCTGCCTGATAGGGCGCCGAGCCTGAGCCAGATGAGGCGGTTCGCGAGCCCGTCTTAATTTGCTTGAAATTGCATGTGAACATGATATGTACCTGTAAATGCAGTGTCCAGCACAACTGAAAAACAAATAGGAAAAGCCTACTTTATTTAAAATGTTCAAGTATGGTAATTAGTAGCATAATATGAGATAATGACTTTAGGGTAAAAAAAATAAAATGTTATGATTCTAAGGTACAAAAATTTTGAGTAGTAACTCAAGGTACAAAACATACCTTTTTTATCCCTAATTTGTTTCAAATTTACCCTATAGGACCGGGTCCCAATAAACAACTCCCTCCCATCTAAATCTGACATATTATTTCTCTCCCCCCATTTGACCGAGCCCCAAGTCCCCACTCTCAACTTTTACACTCTCTCTCCAACCCTCTCAATTTTCTCTCTCACCAACTAAAACCCAAAATTCATTTCTTCATTTCTCTCTGCAAAATTCCGCCGTCTGTGTTGAGAGGTATTTTTGTGGGGGTGTTGCCCCGAGACGGAGGAGGGGCACGACGGAAGAGGGAGAAAAAGGTTTTCAGCGGCGTGGCCCGAGACGGATCTGTTTTTAGCGAGGGGGGGTGAGGGTTTGGCGACGCGGTGTTTTTGTGGTTCGCGGTGGTTTAGCGAGGGGGCGGTTTTGCGTAGGCGGAGGTTTGACGGTTTGGGGTGAAGGGGCGATGGATCTGGACGCATTAACTCCTCCGTTTTCGATCTGAGAACGGCAATGACGGTGTCGGATCTGAGAACGGCAAAGACGATGAGGTTTGCGTGAAGACGATGACGGGGCGGTTTTTTTTTTTTTTTTGTAATTTTATGTTTTTTTTTTCTGTAGTATGCTGGTTTTTTTTGTTTCTGCAGTATTTTAGGATCTACAATTTTTGTAGATTGGTGTTGCATATATTTAGTTTTTTAGGATGCAGATTTGCATATTTTTAATTTGCAGATTTGTTGTTCTGCAGTAATTTTACAGATTTTGCATTATTTTAGGATGCTAGTTTAATTATAGGGAAAAATACAATTTTTTTACGGGGAAAATACAAATTTAAAAGAAAATGTATCTTAAAATACAATTTTATCCAATTTTTTAATAGAAAAAATACAATTTTTTTTATAGGAAAAATACAATTTTTTTATAGGGAAAATACAATTTTAAAAGAAAATGTATTTTAAAATATAATTTTACTTAATTTTTTTATAGGAAAAATATAATTTATTTATAGGAAAAATATAATTTTTTTTATAGGGAAAATACAATTTTAAAAGAAAATGTATCTTAAAATACAATTTTACCCAATTTTTTTATAGGAAAAATGCAATTTTTTTAAAGGAAAAATATAATTTTAAAAGAAAATATGTCTTAAAATACAATTTTATTCAATTTTTTTATATGAAAAAGTACAATTTTTTTATAGGGAAAAGTAAAAAAATTTTATAGGAAAAATATAATTTTTTATAAAGAAAATACAGTTTTAAAAGAAAATGTATCTTAAAATACAATTTTATCCAATTTTTTTATAGGAAAAAGTACAATTTCTTTATAGAAAAAATACAATTTTTATAAAATATAATTAAAAAATATACACTCTAAAATTAGCTCAAAAGTACATAAATTTTGAAAATTAGCTTAGAAGTTAAGTAATATTTGCTCAAAAAAAAAAAAATAAGTACTTTTGGGCTTAATTCAAATTATAATTTTGAAAAATAAAAAATTCACTTCAAATTCAAATCCAAAATACAGTACAAAAATTCGAATCCAAAATACAGTTTTTGGCATGTGAATGGGGATCTGATTTTTTTAATTTGTGGGGACCACAAATTGGGTGTAATATCCGAAAATGGGGAGGGGTGGTGGGAACCCAATTAAAGTGGGGCCTAAAACTAGGAGGAATTAAATTGGGGCTGCAGAAATGCAGCAGGTGGGTCCGAAAATGGGAAAAAAGTGGTTGGAGGTGAATAAAGTCTTTAAAGCCCACTTTTTGTACATATGAGTAACTTTAAAATTAATTTGTACTTAATAGTCACTTTATATCTGACTTTGTACCCTAAAGATTTCCCTCCGCGTAATATTAGGTTCTAAAATTATTACATATTAACAATTGCAATAACAATAACTTATCCATATTTTGTCTCTGAAGAGGGTTTTATATATATGATATCTTAAAAACGATAACAAATAATTTATGGACAAAATCTTATATATATAGACTTGGTTCATGCTATGAACATTATTTTTTATTCATACATTTGGCCCTACCAAGGTATAATACGAGTCAAGTTTAGTGATTTAGAAAAATATATTGAAAATGAGTGAAATAATTCAAGTTCATATCATATACTTGATTCATGAGAGACCAACTCTAATTTCTGGTATTCCGCCGTTATTTTCAAGCAGGAGGCCGTTCCGAATTGGTTTTTAATATTTTGTAGATTTTAAAAAAAAAAAAATTTGAATATTTGTTTATTACAGGTTTTTTTATTTATTATTTATTTTATATTAACAATATTCTAAGAATTTGTATTATAAAAAATGTTTTTTTTTTCAGAATGCTTTTATGTTTTTGAGTTATTTCAGAAAATGACAAATTCATGATATTTTTTTTTAGATTTTATTATTATTAAATAATTTTCGAAATATTTGTTGATTTTATATTTAATTTCACTTTCCAGATCCAAATTTCATAACTTTTAAACTTGTTTTAATTTAAAATGATGTGGAATCTTTTAGAGTTTATTAATGGTTAAAATAGAAGAAAAATCAATTATAATGTACCGGCACAGGATTAATGTGTGATCAAAACAACGTTATTTATGTTCTAAAATTGTATTAAAATTGGCAATTGATTAAATTACGTGACCAAATTTGTTTTTGTCTTCACTTTATTATGATAGTTTGAACGGGTCGGGGTTAGGGGCTTGATGCCACAGGTATTTAAGACAGATTATTGTGTCGGGCTCATAAACTGTAAAACCTCCATTTATTACTAAAGATTATACTTGGGTTTTAGCCGTTACGATTTATAAATGTTCCAAAAAACGTTTATATAAGCAGCATAAATTAGCTCGAAACGAATTAAAAATCGACAAGTTATAGTAATAATAATAAGTCAAAATCACTTACATAAATAAATGTCCGTTTATATGCCAAATATTTAAAGTTATAAGGAGAGAAATAAAAGAGATAAAAGCTAGCTAATTATTACAATCCAAATATTATAAGTATTATTATGTTAAAATAGTAGGTCACGCTTGTACTGCCGACAAATATTTGAAGGCGATGATAAGCAGCATATAATATTAGTACCATCAGATAATTAGGGGCGCCAACACTTGATCATATATTCCCATTAGTATATGGTCAAATAAAATATCTAAGTGTCTGTCTGATATATACTCAGTGCAGAAACTCCAATGATTGCACATGTTAAAATGTATATGCAAGTAACATGTAATATGGACCTGCATCTCATTAAATATATAGCCAATTTTCCAGTGAAATATTCGATAGCTAGGTTAGATGAGATATTTTTAGTACCAAGCTGAATTCTGATAAAATGACTTGATTTGTTGCAGGCACAATTAGATTGCAAACATAAATTGCAGATAGAAGTTGTTGTACATTTAAGGTTTCATTTAAAGTTGCAGATGAAATTGCAAATGAAGTTGCAGATAAAATTACAGATAAAGTTGCATATAAGAGTTACAGATAAAAAGTTACATATAAAATTGCAGATTAAAATTACAGATAAAGTTGTAAATAAAGTTGCAGATAAAAGTTTCATAGAAAATTGTAGAAGTGGTAGATAAATGTACCAAATAGATATTATAGCCAGATAAAGTTGTAGATAAATGTACCAAATAGATATTATAGCCACATCTTGCAAATAAATTTGCAGGTCAAATTGTAGATATAAGTTGTATGTATTGGTAAACTATGCTTAAGCCAAGTATCGAATTACATTCATATATATAATACAATGTAAACATGGGATGTATTCACTATATATAATCACGTAAGAATAGTTTAAAATAGAAATCATAACTATAAATATTCGGTAAATAATATAAAAGTTACCAAACCTTAAAAGGTGTGTAGAAAGTTAATATAGTGATGTGTACTCGAATCTTATGTCTTATTTTATCCGTAGATTCTATAAAGCGTTAAGTGGTTATCACTTTATAGTGCTATAATTATAAATATACATATATTAGTAACTACTACTACAACATATATAGTAATAGTAAACAGGTTATGAGCTAATTGAGATAAATTCCCAAATGAAATTAGGGTCCATTTGGATGGATGGACTTAAAAATTCATAGATTTTACACACAAATTATATTCTCTAATTGATTTACAAATATTTAGATGTGAGAGTTTAGGGAATATTAGAGTGAAGGGGGAGAGGGGGAAGGGGTAGAGATGAGAGAATTCCACAAATGACTATATTTTGATGAGAATTTAAAATCCCTCTATTTTAAACTATACTTTAAAATCTAAGTATTTATAAATCCATTGAAGAGTGATGATTTATATGTGAAATCTATGTATTTCAAATTCATCCATCCAAATGGAGTCTAAGGATTTTTGATCTAAAAATGAAGTTATACCATTCTAAGGGTACAATAGTAGTTTGTAAAGATATTGGTCGTTAAAAAATGGTACCAAGGTATAAGGTTTTTTATTTGGAATTTTCTGGTTTAATTTGAGTCAGAACTGACTAAAAACAAAATTTTGAGGGCATTTGAATATTAGTGACAAAACAATAGATGAATGAAGTCGATTGTTGACCGGCGAAGCACTAAACTTTGACCAGAAATTTCAGAAATTGCAAATAGGTCCATGCTCTTTTTATAAAACTGTCTAGCCTCCTTAAAATTTCAAAACCCTCGACTAATTAAACACCATAGTTAGGGGCGGCATACCGTACCGTACCATAATTTACGGTATGTGAAAATTCATACCGTACCGTACTAAAAATTACGGTATACCGAAGTTTGGTATACCATAATTTTGGTATGCTAAAATCACATACCGTATACCATACCGAAATTTTTCGGTACATACCGAATTAACGGTATCTCGTTCATACCTTGATTATTTATTTTAAAAACCTATGTTTTATGAATAATAATCTCTTAACAATATATATCTCCCTTAAAGACTGGTTTTTTTAACTATGAGAACACTTAAAAAAATACTACGAATTCCAATTTCCAGCTTAAATCAGGAAACCCACAGAGACAATTCAAAATAAAATGATAAATTTCCACACAAAAACGGTATCTCACTTCACCATTCAAGAACAGTCAAGATCTAGGAACAATTTACATGCAATGCCCCTCAAATTAAGGAGAACACACACACAAGTGTGAATCTTTCATAACTCCATATGTACAAAAACACTAATAGTAAATACCCTTTCATAACCCCTAAGTTCGTTTAACTGTCTCAAATATAAATTAAATTAAAAAAAATAAAATATATTATAGATTTTTCTAAATATGGTACGGTATATATCTAATGTATCGGTATACCGGTATACCGAAAAATATTTCGGTATACCAGGGTTTTTGAAAATTTATACCGATACCGTACCGAAAATTCCGATACGGTATCATACTGTACCGAAAATTTTGGTATACCGAAAAATTCTGGTAAATTCGGTATATTTTCGGTACGGTAAGCCAGTATACCGATATTTTCGATAAATTTTCTACCCCTAACCATAATTATTAAAGGTGACTGCCAAATTACTGGTGACGCACCGCTGAAGTGGTACAATCAAAACTCAAAACGAAGAATACACACGCACAAAAATAAGCACAAAAGAACATGTAGAGAAACGATTCAATGCATCTTTGAATCAAAAGAAGAGTAATCTTATTGAGAGAGAAATGTATACAACCGAGAGAGAGAGAGAGAATGTATCTGAGTGAAATGAAATGAAAACCCTAATTCATCTATTTATATACAAGGGGAAAAATAACACATAAGTGACAAAGTATTAGTTGGTCCAACTAAAAGTATTAGTTGGTCAGACTTGGTCAATATTTCTTATTACCCCCCTCAAAATGAGAGTGGATGTTGATTAATCCCATTTTGCATTTGAATTGTTGAAACAAGGCTGGTCCTTGTGGTTTGGTGAGGACATCAACAAGATTTTCTTCAGTTGGGATTTGGATGACTTTGATTGTGCCTTCTTTGGTCTTCTCCCGGGTGTAATGACAATCAATGTCTATATGCTTGGTCTTTTCATGGAGAACAGGGTTGTATGCCATGCAATGAGCAACCCTGTTGTCTGTATATATGATTACAGGTTGAGGATGAGATATATGTAGGTCTTTGAGGATGTATAGAATCCACTGAACCTCAGTTGTAGTAGCCCCCATTGCCCTATATTCACTTTCTGCTGATGACTTGCTGACTGTGGATTGTTTCTTTGCCTTCCAAGATATGAGTGAATTACCCAGATATACTGCATAACCTGTTATGCTTTTTCTAGTGTCTGTGCATCTGGCCCAATCAGCATCAGTGAAAGCCTGCACTTTGAAAGAGTTATTAGTAGGATAAAAGATGCCCTGTCCAGGAGTGGATTTGATATACCTGAGGAGTCTGTGAGCTGCAGCTAAGTGTGATATGGTAGGTTTACTCATGTATTGAGTAAGTGTTTGAATGACATATGAAATATCAGGCCTGGTAATGGTAAGATATAACATTTTACCAACCAGTTTTCTATACATAGTGGAATCCTCCAATAAAGGAGAATTATCAGAGGTGAAAGACTGCTTAGAATCCATAGGAGTAGTGCAAGACCTACTTCCCAAGTAACCATAATCATTGAGTAAATCCAAAGCATATTTTCTTTGACATAACTGTAAACCATTTTTGTTTCTAGCAACTTCTATGCCAAGTATGTATTTTAAATTTCCAAGATCTTTTATAGTAAACTTGTCATGTAAATTTTTTTTGACATTTGTGATTTCAGACAAAGTGTCCCCACAAATGATAATATCATCAACATAGCAAAGTAAAACAGTGAAAGAAGTGTTAGTGGTTTTTGTGAAAAGAGAATTATCAGCATGTGATTGTTTGTAACCAAAGGTTATCAAAGTTTCACAAAGTTTGGTAAACCACTGTTTAGAAGCCTGCTTAAGGTCATATAAACTTTTGATCAGTTTACAAACTCTTGAATCAATATGATCACAGTAACCAGGAGGAGGTGTCATATAAACCTCTTCAGATAAATCACCATGCAAGAAAGCATTATTAACATCACACTGATGTATAAACCAATTTTTACTAACAGCAACAGAGAGAAGAATTCTTACAGTTGTTATTTTGGCCACAGGAGAGAAGGTGTCAAAGTAATCAACCCCCTCTTCCTGTGTGTAGCCTTTTGCTACTAATCTTGCTTTGTACCTGTCAACAGTGCCATCAGGTTTATATTTTACCCTATAAACCCACTTGCACCCAATACAATGTTTGTCAGGTGGTAGAGACACTAAAATCCAAGTGATAGTCCTTTCCAAGGCATTAATTTCAGATTTCATTGCCTCTTGCCAATGAGGGTCAGTGCAAGCTTGTTTGTAGGTTTTAGGTTCGGGAATTTGAGTGATATTACCAATGAAATGAGCATAAGAATCAGAAAGTTGTTGGCTAGACAAATAATCAGTAATGGGATACTTGACAGAGATGTTAGCAGATGTATGATGCAAAGAATCAGGAAGATTGGTTTTATAAACACTCAAGTAAAAGGTGTAAGACCTTAGTCCGGAAGATAAATCTTAGTTCTTGTTCATCATTATGAAATACCTGTTCATTATGTTGAACAAGCTCATTTAATTGAACATCATTAGTCATGTCAGTAGAAGACTCATCAACAGGATGATCATGTTGTGTATGTGTTGAGTGATCAGGTAAAGGTATAGAATTATCAGTAGGATTATTTTGAACAGAAACATGAGCATCATCAAACAAATAAACATCATCAGGGGAGTGAAAAGTATGCATTTGAGTTGTTAAATCATTAATGAATTTTATTGTAGACTTCTTGTCTGAAAAAGGAAAGATATTTTCATAAAATTTGACATTTCTGGAGTTAAAAACTTTGTCTGTTGAAAGACTAAGTAATCTGTACCCTTTTGTGCCTAGTGGGTAACCAAGAAGAACACATTTCATGGACCTAGGGTCAATTTTTTGCCTATGAGACACCAAAGTATTTGCAAAACACAAGCAACCAAAATTTCTTAAATGATTGTAATCAGGGAGTTTGTTTTGTAATATTTCAAAAGGTGTTTTGTTTTTTGAATGACAATGAAGGAATTACATTTTATAAGGTGTCTTCTTTGAAGAATGCAATAACTCCGAATTTTAAAGGAAGACAAGATTGAAAAAAAAGAGAGACAAAGAACTTGTAATAAATGATGGTGCTTCCTTTCAACTAGGCCATTTTGCTGAGGAGTTTCAACACATGATGTTTGGTGTAAAATACCAAGCTTGTGATAAAACTCAGTTAACAAAAATTCAGTACCATTATCACTTCTTAAAATTTTTATTTTGGTATTGAATTGAGTGTTAACCATGTTTGAAAAATTTTCTAAAGACATTTTGACTGCATCTTTTGTTTTTAACAAATAAATCCAAGTGCATCTACTATAATCATCTACAATGGTTAAGAAATATCTATAACCTTCATGAGATGTAACAGAGAAGGGACCCCAAACATCACAATGAATCAGATCAAAACATGCATTACTAACAGATTGATTAACAGGAAATGGAGATTTCTTTTGTTTTGCCAAAGGGCAAATCTTACAGATGGATGGTAAAAGACCACCTTTGATATGCAAACATTTTATTTTGGAAAGGTTCTTTGCAGATATGTGTCCTAATCTAGTATGCCAAGTAGTAATGTTCACATTGGAAACACTAGAAGAACAGTTATTGGAAACACTAGAAGAACAGTTTATGGAATGAGTTACAGGTATGGAAGCTTTCAAAAAATAAAGTCCTCCTTGCTGCTCAGCAAAACCAATCACTTTCTTGGTTGTGAGATCCTGGAAAAGACAATGTGAGTCCAAAAAACTAACAACACAATTAGTAGTTTCAGTTAGATGTGAAATAGATAACAAATTGAACATGAAATCAAGAACAAACAGAACATTATGTAATGTTAAATCATCATTCAATTTTATATCACCAGAAAGTGCAGCTGTAGCAATATTATTATTTGGCAATTTTATTTTAATATTTGAAGGTTGTGGTGGTGAGGTAAATAAGGATGAATCATGCACCATATGATCAGTAGCACTAGTATCAACAATCCAAGTTGAAATACCAGTAGAAACAGTATTAGAACAATAATGCAAACCTGAAATAGGATCAGCAGCAGGAGCATCATGCGGTTGGGCAAAAGCACCAGCTACAGAGTGAGGAAGATCACTTCCCGTCTGCAACTTTGCATAGTTGAGAAACTGTTCAAACATCTCTTGATTAAAGAGAGGGTTAGTAGCAGATGATATAGTGTTCTTAACAGGAGACAACATAGTAGCATTGACATTAGAATCAGGTTTGGTTGGACCCTTGGGACCCCTCCAACCAGGAGGATACCCAATGATCTGGAAACACCTATCCACAGTATGACCAGGACCCTGACAATGAGAGCATTTTAATGGCTTCTTTTTATCCTTATAAAATTTGGCATTCTTTGCTAACATAGCAATAGAGTCAGGTTGTATGGAATCAGGCCTGGTTAAAGCCCTCTGAGACTCCTCTTGGAGCAACAAAGAATAGATCTTAGACAACGAGGGAAAAGGAGCCTGCAAAAGCAATTGACTACGAATAGCAGCAAAAGATTCATCAAGACCGAGTAAAAATTTCATAGCAGCATCCTTTTCCTGTGTAATACTCAATTTCTGAGGTAGATCACAAGTACATAATGCCATAGCTCCACAACCACATTTCAAAACAGGTCTATGACTCAAGTATTCATCCCAAACAGATTTAAATTGATTATAATAATTCACCATAGATTGCGAACCTTTAGAAAGAGCACTCAAAGTCTTTTCCAGATGAAAAACGTGAGTCAAGTCAGATTGTGCATACCTCGCATGGAGCTCTTCCCATACCCCTTTCGCAGATGTGAAATAATCAAGTGTCTGTTTGATGTCAACATGGATGGAATTAAGAATCCATGTGAGAATTAGATCATTCGCCCTTACCCACGCCGCATAGATCACATGATCATCGACTTCAAGCGGAGGAGAAAGTGAACCGTCAATCAACGGCAATTTATTTTTGACACTCAACGCACGCTTCACCGCGTGACTCCAAGATACAAAGTTAGATCAAGTCAACGGATCCAAAACGATAGCGATAGCAGGATTATCGTTTGGATGTAACGCCAATGGTGAGAGCGGATTCAAAATCGGATTCAACAATGTTGGATCCACCACAACAGGAATTGGATTCGTAGCCATAATCTCAACAACAAGAAGAATACGAAACAAAGCACAAAGTATAACAAGATTTTCGCAAAGAAAACCCTAATCAATCGCGATAAACACGAAACAAAACAGGAAATCACGATAGACGCGAAGAAAGAAAGCGAAAAATGGAAACAATCAAGATCGAAAAATCGTTCAAGAACCTTGAACAACTGATACCATGTAGAGAAACGATTCAATGCATCTTTGAATCAAAAGAAGAGTAATCTTATTGAGAGAAAAATGTATACAGCCGAGAGAGAGAGAGAGAGAGAGAGAATGTATCTGAGTGAAATGAAATGAAAACCCTAATTCATCTATTTATATACAAGGGGAAAAATAACACATAAGTGACAAAGTATTAGTTGGTCCAACTAAAAGTATTAGTTGGTCAGACTTGGTCAATATTTCTTATTAGAACACAACATAAAAACTTATCTTAATAATTAAAACTCTAGAAACAAGGTAAATCTAAAACCCAAAATTAGATGACGAAAATTGCCACGGGAATTACTCGAATCGGAGCTTAACGGGGTAAGTTAGAAAACATGGTTTTTACTCGAAACTTTTTGGCGAAAATTGAAAGCCTTCTCGTCGTCTGATCATCAAATTGGTTGAGGGGTTTCACTCTTGTTGTCCCAGCTGAACATGTGTCATGAGTCCTCATCCAGCGAAATAAATAGCCGATTACTTGGGACTATACCACTAATCCCATCATATCCCGTGATCCAAACAGGGCCTTAGTGTGTAATACTTTTACCTCTATGGAATGAGCTAAGCCCAATAAGGAGCCCATTTGGAAGTAAAATTAACCATGTTAAAACAACAACAACCAACGTAGATTTGAAATAAAAAAAAATTAGACCCATGTACATATATAATACATTGATGAGGCATATTTGTGTAAGACCATTTCATTGTGAGACGGAACATAATTTGGACATGATACTTTTACACAGTTGAAGAATGATGGTTGATTTGTGCTAGTTTTCACCCCGTCTCATGTATAAGACCGTTTCATATGAGTTTTTGTCGTTCTCAAATTGCACTAAGACCGCTCTAAGATGACAAAAATTCATGTGAGACGGTCTCACACGGGATACATTTTTCCTGAATTACATCTATGCACGTCTCTCAAAATTCTAATCATCTAGCCGTCCAATTCGGAATGATATTACCTATTCTATAATTGATATTTCGTTTTGTATTCCATAATAAGGATAAATGACACGTGGAATAATAAATAATATCCAACGAATCACCATATTCTTGGTCCATGTATTCAAGATCCAGAAAAGTGAAACACAAATGGAATACAAAAGTGGAACAGAAGAATCGCACCGGGTCCAATTCATCGTAAAAATCATAAGGCACAATCATATTTCATTTTCTATTTTAATATCGCTAACTCACTTCATATCCATGTATGAAGTATAAACTACATAAATTAATATAATCAATACTTAATGATGATACCGAAATAAGAAATAAAACCCAATCCAAAAATATAGTACCATTTCTCAATAAGTAACCCTAACCCCTTGGTATCTAAGAATCTCCCCAATAAGCTCTCCTTTACCGGACCCAACATACCTCCCCGCAATCTTGCCATCTCTTATGAACAAAAACGTAGGCACCTCCACTACTTCCTGGTCCTTCAAGAACTGCATGCAGCTGTCGTTTTCGTCGCCGTTCATCCGCGCGAAAACCACCGTATCCTCCATCGACCGCGACAACTTTATCACTGTCGGGTACACCTTAACGCACGGCCCGCAGTGCTTCAACCCTACGTCCAAAACGACCAACTTGTGGTCCGCTTTATGCTCCTCGATCAGCTTCTCGACGTCCTCTCGGCAGTGGAGCTGCACGACGGCGGAATGGCTGTCCCCGTAGTAGAGCACGTCGCCCACGAGCTGGTCCGGCCCGATCGCTTCCTCCTCGTGGATCTTCTCCATGCCCTTGTAGAAGCTGAAGTGGGGAACCTGTTTGAAGGAACGAAGTCAAGGGAGTAAGTTAATTGAGGGTAAAATAGTCAAGAGATCAGCTGATACTTTTATGTTGTCCAACTAATACTTTTATGTTATCCAACTAATATTTATATGTTGTCCAACTAATATTTTTATGTAATCCAACTAATACTTTTGTGTTATCCAACTAATATTTATATGTTGTCCAACTAATACTTTTGTGTTATCCAACTAATACTTTTATGTTATCCGACTAATACTTTTATGCTATCCATCTAATACTTTTATGCTGTCCAACTAATATTTTTAATTATGTAATCCAACTAATATTTTTATTTCTATGTTATCCAACTAATACTGTTGTGTTATCCAACTAATACTTTTATGCTATCCAACTAATACTTTTATGTTATCGGACTAATACTTTTATGCTAACCAACTAATACTTTTATGTAATCCAACTAATATATTTACGTTATCCAACTAATACTTTTGGTAGTTTAAACAACCTGCTCGATTTTTTCGCGGTCGATGAGTTTGCGAGTTTCTTCGGATTCATCACCGACGACGAGTAGAAAGTTTACGTCGTTGCAGCTACGGCTGAGGTCCACCATGAACGGATAGATCTTCCTGCTGTCGTCGCTGTCGGTGGCGGCATACTCGACGACGACGAGGCGGTTCTTGGCGTCGCGTAGAGCGTCGTCGAATTCTTGGATGTTGTGGACGCGTTGGACTCTTGCATCTTTGCTTGATTTCTCGACGGCTCCAGTGGCGGCTGCGGCGGCGATGATGCTCCGGCGGGGTGTTTCTTTGTAAAAGTAGTTTTGTTTGGGTTTGGATTTGATTGGGAGGGTAATTGAAGAAAAGAGAGGATTAATAGGAGTGATTTTTGTGATGGGAGGAGTGAGATATGTGGTTTGTTTTGCTAAGAAATTAGTGAAAGTAGCCATGAATGAAGATTAAAGAATGAATAATAATCAAGTTTGGTTCGAAAGAATGAGTGTTAAAATGGTGGATGCAGGGAGAGAAGGATTAAATTATAATGAGATGGGGTTTATTTTATCCATTGGTTGTGGGCGCAGAGCTTATATTATCCACAACTTTTTAGATATTATTTTTACATGCTTTCTACTCCATTCCTATCTTTCTTTTGATTCTTCAAAAAAAGAAAAAAATCTCTTCTCATTGTGCTTGTACGCAAGTTTTTCAAACATAGAAAGGAAAAATTATATTACTTGTTCATACTATAATATTAATACCATTAGATTTATAAAGTAATGCAATTACTTTCATACCCTTTAGACTGAAAACTCAAGAATTTTTTATGAATCGAACCGGATCATACATACTTATCTTTTTACTACAAGTAGTATTTGTTTTTATACATACTAATACATGTAAGATATTAAAAATTCTTTTACTATACACATAAATGTGTTACTGTTAAATGAGAGGTGTGTTACTAGGGACGGATCCAGAATATTTTTATGACGGGGATACAAAATAAATACAAATATATGCATTAAGAAGTTATTCATTATATAACGACTTAAGTCTATACATTAATTGAAATATACACGTTTTCACATATCGAAATATTTGCATGATTGACACATTATCAAAACTTTAATTTTCTTTTATCTAAGAGTGCACTCATAGTCATTATAGAACCATGTAACCTTTTATGCTGAAAGATGCAACTTTTTTACACTGAACTGTGCAACAGTTCAGTGTAAAAAAGTTGCATCTTTCAGTATAACAAGTTGCATAGTTTCTAAAATGTACTATAAGTATACGATGCACCTGGATCCGTATAAGACTTACTCGTTATCTCAAATATAAAATCAAACTACCATTCATTAATCACTCTCTCATCCAATTGTATAACAAGTCTTTATAATATTTATGGTAGAAAATATTATTTCAACTGATTAATTAGAAATTGAAAATAAAATTGGGCACTAAATTAAATTTGGGGGCATATTTGAAAAATAGTGTGTCTTTTATGCACTTGGTGCACTATGCATTCCATTGTGTATTTTTGAAACATTCAATTTGCTTACACTAAAACATGCAATCTGTGATCGTAAAATAAATTGTATATTTCAAAAATACAATATAAATTGCACGGTGCGCCTGATGCACAAAAGACCTAGCCTTAAAAATTTTAATACTAATTAATATAATTTCCATTATAAATATATACTTCATCCATCCCGGTGTAATTGTCATATTTTTTGTTGTTGTTGTTTTGTTTAAGGAATAATAATAAAATAATAAAAATGTAGTGTAGTTTTGGGTATTGTAAGAAAGAAAAAAGGTATGTGGAGTAATAAGTAGAGTAGTGAGTGATATTTTTTGTAATATTGTGTGAAAAATGAGGATAAAAATCATGGGTAGTGGAGTTACTTTTTCTTTTTATGGAATGAGAAAGTTATAGTGGAACTTACATAAAAGAAAAGCGGGACAATTATAGTGGGACGAAGAGAGTATAATATAGTAAAAAAAAGGTTAATTATGGGAGAACGTGCCCCCTTAACGATTGTCGTGGTCGTGGATCCATCTATGTATGTTACCATATGAACAAAACGACAATCTTCCTATTTTTATCCGCTTCTTCCTCTGTTTTTTTATCTGCGTTTCTCCTTTTGATTTATGATGACCAATTATCTTAAGTAAGATCCAAACCACCAGATACACACTATTTTTTTAAAAAAATAACTTCTTTTCTTTTTCCTTCATCACATACTTGTCTTTATAGTAACATATATTTACATTTATAGTAACACGGAGTGGGAGCGAGTTGTCTTATATAAAAGTGGCATGGGGTAGGGAATCATATTTGTGTTAGTGTTAAGTGTCCTAGAGACAATCCTTTGTAAGGACATAATACTCAGATAATATTCAGTATTGACTTAATATTATTATTTGGTTAATATTAAATGTATGGTGTTACACTCATTAGAATATTATGTTTGACTGTGCGCATTTATTCTTATATGTGTTCCCTTGAGTCACTGCTGCCATTGAGTGAGTGAGAACTCAGATGACTTAAGCATGATTCTTAAATAGCCCCAATCGAGGATCATCAAGAAAGGGATATTGATGATGCAATGGAGATTGATGTGCGATCTGCATCATACTCTTAGAGAGTGTAGTAAGATCTCACTTACTACGAGATACTAGGTATCTCGTGATGGATGCACAAATACCTTAGAGGGTATTGGTATACCCATCCGAGAAACCGTTTGATGTAGTTCCACTATATGTGTCTACGGGTGTCTCGGTTAGTGGGAGCGATGCGATACTCCTTTGACTTGAGGTCAATACGCACGACATGTATGGAGTGATGAACTTTGACCATGACCAATGCTTGTACCCTTCCATGGGTAGATACGGCTTGGATTGAGTTCATCACGAAGTGCATGTGCGTGGTAGTTGAGCCAAGAAAAGGATTCATTCCTCAAAGTGGATTTAGAGAGAATACTCAACTTCTCATCATAATTGGATCGAAGTCATTGGCCAATGCACGTCAACTTAGACTTTGTGACTAAGTGTGACAATAATGATCAATTAGTGATTTGAGATAAATTGATTAAATTATTTGAATAGACACTTCATCATGTTCAAGACTAATCGAGTATTCGTGAATGAAAGGAGGAAATCGCAATTGCCCACGTTTCAGTTACAGTTAGTTGTATGTTTCTCGCAACGTACCTCATATATTGAGAATGTCTGATTTATTGATTAGGGTTCAATTAAGACCGTTAGTTTGACTAATCGCTCGGTATATGAGGGCTTATGGGTCACACAACAAATAGTTCCCTTTTATGGATTATAGTTGGTTGATTAAATGTTAAATTGGATTTAATATTTAATTTATGGAGAAGTAATTAATAATAGATTAATTTGGAATTAATTATTATTAATATTTAATATTTCATTAAATTGGATTTAATTAAATAAGAATTCCCAATAATTATATTTGGAATATAATTGTAGGATTTAATGCATATGGAAATAAATCGTAGAGGTTTTTATATAAGGCATTTAAATCCGTAGAGATTTATATTTAGGGAATTAAATTAAAAGAAATTAATTTAATTCAATATTAGGGATTTTATTTCCCTAATTAGGCTAGCTTAGGGTTTAAGCTGGGCCTCCCTATATATACAAGCTCTAGGGAATTCAACGTTATTTCATATTTTCTCCATAAGATCTAGAGTTTGGATTTTCCTAGCAAGTCTGTCTCGGGATTCAACGCTGTCAAATCCGTGCAAGTCTATAATCGGGGATTACATGGATACCGTAGTAGAGAAATCTGCGCTCAACCTACTGTAAGATTTCTCGTCATGATTATTGTAATCTGTATGCAATTAAATTGTTCAGTGTTGGTGAACCTTTATTTCCGCTGCGCATGTGATTACGTATTTTACGTGCCTCTATTTTCCAACAGTGGTATCAGAGCTTCAAGCTCTTTTATTTAATTGCTTTTTGGTTTTTTTAAATTAATTTTTTTTTTAAAAAAAACCAAAGGGGCACGGTTCTTTTAAAGAAACCGCACCCCATGTTTGTTGTATATTTTCGACTGGGTTCTCGTATCATCCCCACGAACCCTAAATTGGGGTTTTCCCGTGATGGGAATCCCGCCGCCGCTCACCCCTCTTCCCACGGCCTGCGGCGCTACCCCGCGTCGCTGATGGCCGGCACTAGGTGCCACGCCTCGCGACGCATGCGAAAGCCCGCGGCGTGGCCCGCGATGTTTCGTTGCGATTCGCTATCTCTGCCGGGAATCTGCAATTCTCGTCGCTATTCGTCCTCCCTAGTGTCGTATCTTTTCACGGCGGTGCGCTTGGGTGTCTTGAGGCCTGGCCGATGTGTCTGTCTCGATGCACCTCAAAGCGGCGCGCCACTGGAATCGAGATGACTCAGTGGCGGTGCGCCGCCATTTCGTTCGTCTTCCTCGACGGGCTCTGGTTTCGAACCACTCACAACAAGAGGTCGCGGCTCGCGCGCTTCTCCTTCCGGCTAGTGTTTGCTCACGGCAGCGAGACCCGCACACGGTGCGTGGTGGCGGCGACTCGCGCCTGTGCAGCCGGCCATGCCATCACATTGCGTTGCCTTGTTTTGGTTCCCCTGTTCTTCGATCTGAAATCTGGACAGTTTCGTGTTTTTGGTTTTGCTCGATAAATTGGGACTAAACAATTTAGGTTAATTTGATGTTGATTCAATGGTTGATGATACTGATTAATCTAAAATTGAACGATTTGGGTGTTGTTTTTCGGATTGGATCTGATACGGAATGGGTGATGATGTAGGAGGACTGTTTTGCAAATTCGATTTGTGACAGACCCTCCCGTGTAAATTTTAAAAATTGCACCTGAGCCCCGTGAATAAGACGAAATAAATTAAATAATTTGAATTTTTTATTATTAAATTTCTGAATTGAAATTGGTTGGACCAATAAATAATTAATTGGATTAATTATTTTCTTTAATAAAATTGAAAAACTTTAATTGGAATTAAAACTCGTTTTTCAAAATGATTTATTAAAACTCACTGTTAACTTGTTTAATCGCTTTAAATTAGTTAACCCATTTTACAGTCCGCGTTATAACTGTTTGGGTAGGCGGCACCCAATAATTGTCGGACTGTATTTATTGTTTGGGTAGACGGCGCCCATATAAGTGTTAGTCCGTGTAAAATCATGTTTGGGTAGGCGGCGCCCAATGATTGCTCAAATATGATATAGATTAACATGATGGATCTCGATTAAGCAATTAATACCCCGCCTTTAAAATGTTCCTCACTAAAATATGGTTTTCTCATTAACTTTATAAGATGTCTTCCATCGAAATTAAAAGTAAACCAGAGATTTCGTTTCAATGAGTACTTAAAGACCCTCGTCTTTTGCTTGGATCTACATCTAACGGGACTTTTATAGGGACATGAAAATGTCGCCGCTTGACGGTTGTAAACCAACTTAACTTTGTTTCACTAGCCCTCGCGGGGAACAAAGGGTAAGTGACATCAGTCGAATTAAGTTCGACAACTAGGAGTTGCAATTTGGCAATTGGTTTGGAGACCTACCAGTTATGATGTCATAATGACCAGCCCTCGCTGGGATTATGATGGTAGTAATGTGGATCCTAGTCCATTATAATTTATATTAGATATAAATTCATACTTTTCCGATGAGGTCGTTGAGTATGTGAAAATAATGGAGACAAAATAAATTGAAAGGTCATGTTTATTTTGAATTGCTGAATATTTATCATAGGAATTATGTGTTTTAATTCCCGTTTTATTTTATTTCTCTAGGATTGTTGAAATGAATAACTTGTCATTGAGAAGCGTTTTGGAAACGAATAAGTTGGCTGGGCCAAACTTTCTCGACTGGCATCGAAATGTTTGTTTGGTGCTCAGGCAAGAGAAGATTGAGTACGTGTTGGACACGCCAATCCCTGCTACCCCTGAGGCTGGTACTAAAGAGGCTAAAGCGTTCGACGCTGCAGCCCAGAAGAAGCATCAAGAGGATGCTTTCCAGGCTCAGTGTGTTATGCTACTCGGAATGACTCCCGAGCTGCAATGGCAGCATGAGAAGATGCTTCCCTTCGAGATGATTAAGCATCTGAAGGATCTCTTTGATTCCGAATCTCGTTCTGAGATTTATGAAGTAATGAGAGATCTGTTTAGATGTCGATTGTCCGAGGGAGGGAAGGTTTCTCCTCATGTATTGAAGATGATAGGGCTAATCGAGAAACTTGGTTGTCTGGGCATTGAACTCAAGACCAACGTTGCTGTTTATGCCATTCTTTAGTCGCTTCCCGATTCATATTCAAGTTTCGTAGTAAACTTTAATATGAATAAGAAAGAATCGACCATGCCCAAGCTGCATAACATGCTCAACACTTTTGAGTCCTCCACTGCTAAAGAGAAGCCCATACTCATGGTGAGTGTCTCTACTTCTTCTGGTCCAAAAGGAAAGAAGAAGCAGAGAGGCAAGGCAAAGAAAGACTCTAAGCCTAGTTCCTTAAGCCCAAAGGTGGAATTCAAAAGAAGGATAGAGAGGACAAGGATGTATGCCTCCACTGTAAGCTGAAGGGGCATTAGAAGAAGGACTGTAAGGTTCTAGCAACTGAAAAGAAGGCACAAGGTGTCTCAACCACTGGAACATGTATGTTTGTTATTGAGATAAACATGTCCACAAATGATACTAACTGCTGGATATTGAATACCGGTTGTGGCTCACACATTTGTGCTAATGTGCAGGGTCTCAAGCATAGCAGGGCAATTAGACCGGGTGAAGTCGCCCTACACGTTGGGAATAGAGCAAGAGTTGCTGCTGAACGTGTTGGTGTTTATGTTTTAGACTTACCCTCTGGTTTTAGACTTGAACTGAATAATTGTTATTTTGTTCCTTCTATTACCCGCAACATTATTTCTATTCCGATGTTAGATATTGAAGGTTTTTCCTTCCGTTTTGCAAATAATAATTGTTATTTTTCGCTTAATGGTGATGTGTATGGAAATGCTCCTTTATCTAATGGTTTATATTTGTTGCATTGTGGACATAACATTCTTAATATACAAAACAAACGACTCAAACTTAGTAATCATGAAAACCCGACTTACTTGTGGCACTGTAGGCTTGGTCATGCAAATGAGAATAGGATAGCAAGGTTGAGAAAGTTAGATTACTTAACCCCATTCGACTTTGAGTCTTATGGTAATTGCGAATCCTGTCTCAAGGGCAAGATGATCAACAAACCCTTTTCTGGGAAAGGGGTTCGTGCCAAAGAAGTTCTAGAGTTGATCCACAGTGACGTTTGTGGACCACTGTCCACTCTAGCTAGGGGTCAATTCGGCTACTTCATTACTTTTACTGACGATTTCTCTAGATTCGGATACGTGTATCTAATGAAACACAAGTCCGGATCATTTGAGAAATTCAAGGAGTACAAAGCTGAAGTAGAGAAACATCTTGGTAAGAGTATTAAGACTCTTCGATCAGATGAATATCTTAGCCATGAATTCATTGATTATCTGAAGTTGCATGAAATCCAATCACAATGGACTCCTCCCGGTACACCCCAAATGAATGGAGTGTCTGAGAGGAGAAACCGAACCCTATTAGACATGGTAAGGTCCATGATGAGTTTCTCCTCCCTTCCGACATTCTTATGGGGATACGCACTCCAAACCTCAATCTATATTCTGAATATGATTCCATCCAAATCAGTTGAGCATACCCCATACGAGCTATGGCATGGCAAGAAGCCAAATTTCTCTCACATTAGAACATGGGGTTGCCCCGCGTTTGTGAAGAAAATGCTCACTGATAAGTTGAAAGCAAAAGGTGAAAAGGGTTATTTTGTGGGATATCCTAAGGAAACTAGAGGATATTATTTATATCTACCTCAGAAACAAACAGTGATTGTTTCAAGACAGGCTAAATTCCTTGAAGAAGACTACGTCTTCAAAGAACAAAGCCGTAAGACGATAGAACTTGAAGAAATTCAAGAACCACAACTTAACAAGGAGACTGATGTCTTGTCAAAGCAACATGACAAAGAATCAGTGAGAGCATTCAACAGCTCACATGGTGGAAGTTTATCACTAAGTGATCCTCTTTCAGCCAGTGAGAGCATAATTGGAGTTGCATTGCCCGAGCAACGGACTCTAAGTGGCATCCGGAAGTGCTCAAAGAGCATCCAGAAGTGTCGCTCTTGAGGCCTCCCCGGTCGACGATGAAATTGCTGCACCACAAAATTTTTACGATCAGAATGTGCAGTCTGAGCAACCACAACTCCGCAAGTCCACTAGAGTTCGTAATCCACCCACAAGATACTATGGCTTCCTCGTAGAGGAGCATGATGACGTGGAGATCCCGGATAAGGACAAACCTAGAACTTACATTGAGGCAACATTAGATGTTGACTCAAAGAAGTGGCATGAAGCCATGAAATCCGAGATGGACTCGATGTACGTCAATCAAGTTTGGGACTTGGTTGAATTGCCAAAAGGGGTTAGACCCATAGGTTGCAAGTGGGTCTTCAAACGGAAGACCGATGCAAATGGCAAAGTACAAACCTACAAGGCTAGGTTGGTGGTGAAAGGTTACAGTCAACGCGAAGGCATTGACTATGACAAAACTTTCTCACCAGTTGCTAAGATCAAGTCCATTCGAATTTTACTTGCGATAGCAGCACATCTAGATTATGAGATTTGGCAGATGGATGTCAAAACATCTTTCCTCAATGACAACATTGATAAGGAAGTGTTTATGACTCAACCTGAAGGTTTCATATCAAAGCCAAAATCTAATATCGTGTGCAAGCTTAAACGATCCATTTATGGATTGAAGCAAGCTTCTAGGAGTTGAAATACCCGATTTGATGAAGCGTAAAATCATTTGACTATGTCAGAAACTCGGAAGATCCGTGCGTCTATCGAAAATGCTGTGGGAACAATATTGTGTTCATAGTTGTGTATGTCGATGACATACTCATTATGGGAAACAATATCCCGCTCATGCAGTCCGTGAAAGAATGGTTGTCAAGGACCTTCATGATGAAGTACCTTGGAGAAGCCTGCTACATCTTAGGGATCAAGATCCATAGGTATAGATCCAAGAGGATGTTGGGACTGACACAGTCCACCTACGTAGACAAGGTGTTGAGGCGATTTGCGATGGAGAACTCTAAGAGAGGTTCTCTACCGACATGTCATGGGATAAAACTGTCTAAGAAGGATTGTCCTTCTACAGAAGCTGACATCCAGCGCATGAAGGATATATGCTTCTGCAATTGGATCCATCATGTACGTCATGACTTGCACTGGGTCAGATGTGGCCTTCGCTGTTAGCACTGCTGGTAGATACCAACGAAATCCAGGTGAACCCCACTTGATTGTTGTCAAGAACATTCTTAAGTACCTCAGACGTACTAAAGATTGTTTTCTAGTCTACGGATGTCAGTCAGAGCTAGTCGCGACCGGCTATGCTGATGCAAGTTTCCAATCCGATTGTGATGATTACAAGTCACAGTCGGGTTATCTCTTCATTCTCAATGGTGGGGCTGTTAGTTGGAATAGTTCCAAGCAAGATACTACCGCTGATTCAACAACCGAAGCTGAGTACATTGTTGCGGCGAAAACTGCCAAAGAAGCTGTCTGGATAAAGAAGTTCTTAAATGAACTAGGGGTAGTTCCGAGTGCCAGCAGTCCAATAAAGTTGTATTGTGACAATACTGGTGCGATTGCGCAAGCTAAGGAACCGAGATCCAATAACAGAAACAAGCATGTACCGAGGCGTTATCACTTGATAATAGAGATAATCGCTAGAGGAGAGATAGAGTTAGAACGTGTCCCCACGGAAGATAACCTGGTTGATCCTTTCACCAAGGCTTTTAGTGTTCATGTACACACTAGACATTTTGATGGTCTAGGGGTTAAACATGTTGGTGATTGGCTCTAGTTCAAGTGGGAGATTGTTAGTGTTAGTGTCCTAGAGACAATCATTTGTAAGGACATAATACTCAGATAATATTCAGTATTGGTTTAATATTATTATTTGTTTAATATTAAATGTATGGCTTTACACTCATTAAAATATTATGTTTGATTGTTTGCATTTATTCTTATATGTGTTCCCTTGAGTCACTGCTGTCATTGAGTGAGTAAAAAACTCAGATGACTTAAGCATGATTCTTAAATAGCCCCAATCGAGGATCATCAAGAAAGGCATATTGATAATGCAATGAAGATTGGTGTGCGATCTGCATCGTACTCTTAGAGAGTGTAGTAAGATCTCACTTACTACGAGACACTAGGTATCTCATGATGGATGCACAAATACCTTAGAGGGTATTGGTATACTCATCAGAGAAACTGTTTGATGTAGTTTCACTATATGTGTCTACGGGTGTCTCGGTTAGTGGGAGCGATGCGATACTCCTTTGACTTGAGGTCAATATGCACGACATGTATGGAGTGATGAACTTTGACCATGACCAATGCTTGCACCCTTCCATGGGTAGATACGGCTTGGATTGAGTTCATCACGAAGTGCATGTGCGTGGTAGTTGAGCCAAGAAAATGATTCATTCCTCAAAGTGGATTTAGAGAGAATACTCATCTTCTCATCATAATTGGATCGAAGTCATTAGCCAATGCACGTCAACTTAGACTTTGTGACTAAGTGTGACAATAATGATCAATTAATGATTTGAGATAAATTGATTAAGTTATTTGAATAGACACTTCATCATGTTCAAGACTAATCGAGTATTCGTGAATGAAATGAGGAAATCACAATTGCACACGTTTCAGTTACAGGTAGTTACATGTTTCTCGCAACGTACTTCATATATTGAGAATGTCTGATTTATTGACTAGGGTTTAATTAAGACCGTTAGTTTGACTAATCGCTCGGTGTATGAGGGCCTATGGGTCACACAACAAGTAGTTCCCTTTTATGGATTATAGTTGGTTGATTAAATGTTAAATTGAATTTAATATTTAATTTATGGAAAAGTAATTAATACTCCTAATAGATTAATTTGGAATTAATTATTATTAATATTTAATATTTAATTAAATTAGATTTAATTAAATAAGAATTCCCAATAATTATATTTGGAATATAATTGTAGGATTTAATGCATATGGAAATAAATTGTAGAGATTTTCATATAAGGCTTATATTTAGGGAATTAAATTAAAATGAATTAATTTAATTCAAGATTAGGGATTTTATTTTCCTAATTGGGCTAACTTAGGGTTTAAGCTGGGCCTCCCTATACATACAAGCTTTCGGGAATTCACAAACAATGTTACTTCATATTTTCTCAATAAGATCTAGAGTTTAGATTTTCCTAGCAAGTCTGTCTCGGGATTCAACACTGACAATTTCGTGCAAGTCTATAATCGGGGATTACGTGGATACCGTAGTAGAGAAATCTGCGCTCAACCTACTGTAAGATTTCTCGTTATGATTATTGTAATATGTATGCAATTAAATTGTTCAGTGTTGGTGAACCTTTATTTCCGCTGCGCATGTGATTACGTGTTTTACGTGCCTCTATTTTCCAACAATTTGGACCTTTTTACTGTTGTCATCTTTTATCTTGATATTTTTCAACCCAATTACTTTTGTTTTGTTAATTTTGATCGTTTTTTTATTTTTATTGTTTTGTCTCATTATCTCCATTCATCATCTCCATTTGCACATATTTATAATTATAATTTTATTTTAATTTTTCTTTAAATTTATTCATTTAATAAATGTTGGATTTATTATATACTTTCATATTTTTTTAATGGACGAAAAATACATAGTCAATGTGGTGGCACGAGTAAAAAAAAAAATGCGAGTTGAAATTCGACTTTGTAAAATTAGATTTTCTTCTCAGATCAATTTCACGAAGCTTTCGCCGCCCTGTCGCTATACTCCATCAAAAAATCATCCGTCTCTTTAATTCCATCATAACCATTACCCTTCAGTGTAAACCTGGTTTTCCTTTTCTATGAGCAAGAATCCAACAAGATTCGAACAATATATCATTGGAATTAAGAAAACTATAATTGAAAGCAATTATTAAAAAAATCCAGCAAGATTTCTCAGCCTCTCTCGTACACTCAATATTTCCAATGGAAGTTTGAGCATCTCCAACAATCCTACAAAATGGAGGATCATCTTGAATTTGGAGTATTTTACCACTCCAACAATACTCTAAAAATGATATGGAGGATGAAGGATTGCCTAGGATCCTTCATATTTAGAGTACTCCATCTCCATTTTAGAGGATGATTTTAATTACAACATTGTCACTCCTTTTTCCTTTCTTTTTTTCTTTTTACTTCTACTATTTGGTCTTTTTTTTTATTAAATGGTATGCAACACAATGAAGTTTTCATTAAAAATTAGACTAATTATTTTTAACATTAAGGATATCATGTTTTAGGGACATTCTTGATTTTATATGACTCTTATTTTCCAACTTTGAGTATTAGATTTCCTATTTTATTTTTTTATCGTTTTTATTATTATTTGTAAACGATTGTGATTGTCCTATTTATATGTATGCATATATTTTCTAATATTTTATATAACACAATTTAATTTAAAATAAATGAAATTATTTTTGAAAAAAAAAAAATCTCAATACCATTTAATTGAGTTGAAAAAATTAATTTTATAATTTAATAATACGTATTACATATATCATTAATTATTTAAATGTATTAATTTAATTGAAAGAAAGAAAAAAATAGAAAATATAATAATATAGAGTGTTATTGTTGGAGAAGATTTTGGAGGATAGATTACTCCAAAATGGATAATGTTGTTGGAGATGCCGTTTGAATGGAAAATTTTACAATACTAAATTTCCTCAAGAAAAATCGTTCGAAATGAGATGTCACCGGAATAGAGGAATTCGGTGATTAACGGCACATCGTTGGCTTAGGTGATGAGAGGGCGGCTGTCGGTGTTGTTTTTGGAGACCAATCAGAGCTCGCAGATGGCGTCGGTGAGGATTTGCTCCGAGACGGAGGTGAGCTTCGTAACTAGGGTTTTGATTGTTCTTCTCTTCACGGCGTCCATTGATGATGATTGATAGAGGGTTCATGTGTTGAATAATTGGGGTGTTTTGATTTTGATTTGATGCTTGATCTGAAAGCGGAAATATTGGGTTGGTGATGTAGGCTGACTTTGTGAAAAACTATTGAAATTTCTTTGTTTATGATTTTTAACGGAGAAAGAAGATGAGAAGACCTGAAGTTTTGACAATTCAAATATCAGGTTAGGGTTTAATGGATTCGGGTAGGGTTTGCTATTTAAACCCGATCCAGTGTTAATTAATTTTTAAAAAAAATGTTATGACCCGAAACTGAAACCTGACTCGAAACATCCGATCCGAAAAACTCGACCCACCCAACTTTTAAATAAGCAAATAAAATAAACCAAAATAAATAAAATAAATCAATTCAGCAAATATCCTAGTGGCAGATAAAAAATAAAGAAGAAATGAAACTAAAATCCACATGGCGCACGGTTGATTGGATGAAACTTGTAGTGGGAAAATTAAATTCTGAAAGCTACAGGACCAAATTCCAAACGGGTCAAAGTTATTGGGCTACAAAAACTTTAATCCTTATAGTATAATATGTTTAAAATTCCTGTAAATGTAGGACAATCGAGCCCGAACAAGTCCAAATCTCACATGACATTTCAGCCCGATTTGGACTTATTCAGGCTCAATTGTCCAACATTTATAAATTTTAAAATATATTATTATATATTTACATATTTTAAAACATATTGTCCTACATTTCCAAGTTCGTAAAATTATTAACTTTAAAACACAACCCTCAAAGTTACTGTCCTTGGAAAACATTTTTTCCTAATAAATTACAAAGAAATTTCGTGCAATTTACAAACCATGAAGGAATGTTACGCAACATTTCTAAATCACGAAAGAATTTCGTGCAATTAATCCTTATAAATGTAGCCCAGTGCAATTAATCCTTATAAACGTAGCCCAATGACATTGAACGTCGTGTTGCAGAATCCACTTCGATTGGAAAAATAAGCAAAAAAACAATTCATAAAACGATATTTATAAGAAAATGTAGAAATATGTTTAATGGTGCCAAAGGGCAAAAAGCAATGGGTTATTTACAGCTGAAAGAGTGATATATTGCTGTGTACATTTGTTGCAGTTGCCAGTTAAGTATATATAGAGGGCAGAACTAGGTGAAAATGTAAACCTCGTCAAAACCCTTCCTGCAAATATGGAAAACATCAACATGGAAAAATGAGAGAGTAAGAAGTGGAGAGAGAATTACTGAATTACCCTTGGTTTCCACGGTAGGTAGGCTTGTAATTATATATTAGGTTGTCAAGCACTTTCTGTGAAGGTGGCCTATTCTGAGACATCCTGGCCTCCCTGAGAAAATTTGGTAGCAATATGTATGTATACTTTCCAATATCCAGATATCAAAATGAAGGGGTTTAATTAACACACATACACACACAGAGGGTCGTATTACCTCACAACAAAGTTGGCGACGAGTTGAGTGACTCGAATTGCATCTTCGGAGTGTGGAATTCTGGATGAGGCCCACTCGAAAGCATTTTTCTGGAAGCCGAATGCAAGAGAAATTTGCATTTCAAAACAAAATTCTTTAAAATGTCTCTCAAGTCAAAAACATTAGAAACGCGTGATCTCCAGAATTTAGTCATGAAAGCATGATACTCCGATTCATAAATCCATCCTCTTACGTAAAGAAATGAGCATAACAGAAACGAGGAATACCAGTCTTGAGAAAAGAAAAATGAATGTATGTATGAGTGTATTTCTTGCTCAGAAGTTCCCAAACTCCAAAAAATGCAAGATTGTATGAAGTAAATTAAACGAACTGCTCTCAAGAAGAATATACTGGAGGGCGCTTGGTTCAAAATTCTTCAACGGGGAGGCTAATGGAAGTGAGTATAAGGTAATTGTGGTGGATAACAAATGATGGTTGAAAATAGTGGAATGATTGAGAAACAATGATTATAGGAGGGGAGGTAGTTAATCAAAATGGGGTAATAATTAACTTATTTTGAGTCTCATTACCCCGTACGAAGAAAGATGATTTAACCATCACAGTTATCCCATGCTCATTCTCATTACAATTCCCATTGTGGAATTTTGAACCAATTACCTTATTTTGATTAACTACTTCCCTTCCTATAATCATTTCACTATTCCTCATCCAACAATCCTTTTTTTAACCACCACCCACCACACACAAACATTCATTTCCAAGATTAAAGCAAAATGGTATCATATTTCACTATTCAATGATTCATAATGAAGAACTTTAAACCAAGCCCCCTGATTATTTCGGTGTTACAAGTTATATATCTAGCCAACATATCAGCCTATTATTGCAAACAGATAAGAGACTTGTGCCTAAACTTTGATTCACATCTAAATATAATACCTCTGGATGCCACTGAACACCAGTTATCGGGTAATTGCGAGCCTTCACTGTAGAAACATAGACCTGATACAATTTGATCATGTGGAACCCCATCAGAAAAGAACCCTCTGGTGTCAAGAAAATGTTAAAAAATTTACGGTTAAAAGGTCACTTCTTAGATATACCTTGTCATCTGCATCTGCACAAGTTGTTAAGATCTTAAAGAATCTAGAAAGTTTCTCACTCTTTTGGAACTTTTCTGGTGAAACCCCAAACTATGCCAAAAACAAAATTTAATGGTTATATAAGGAGATGATATACTAGTAGTATTGATGAATAAATTGTGAAATCTAATACTGTGTAATCCAAAATTAAAGTGAACATAGATAAGAATTGGTTTATTAAACTACCATCACTGAAAATTGGAGAGGAAACAGCAATTACCTTATGATTTTGCATCACAAGACACTCTGTACTCATCTTCTTTAGCAAAACAGGAGGAAACCTATACCAGAGAAAGCAATCCAAACAGGATTTCAGAGAATTATATTGGAAATGATCGTTGAAATGAATTTTAAAATATACAAGACTAGTTGAAATCATATCCCAATAAAGAAACTGAAAACTTGATTTCTTTTTAAAATGAACTTTACTTACCTTTGGAAAACAGTTCCTTTTATAGTTATATTTTCCATGAATTGCAATGTAGAAGCTTGGTCGCTTGCACTAAAACTCTCCAGGATGTTGCTGTCCTGTAATTAGAATGAAAATGGAAACCTTAGGTAGATCAACAATGGAAGCTTACTTAATCAATCTATGGTTGAAAAACACTAGGATGTAAAGTATAAATCCCAGTATATTTTTAAGAAGCTAATGCAACTGCAATCCTAAAAAATCAGCTTTACTGCGGGAAATGCTATTATAGTAATCAAACTGGAACTTTTAATCGGCCATGATGGCTCCTTTTTTAAATAAACCCTCTATAATGATTCTTATACAGCAGGGGCGAGAGAAAAAGGAGAGAGCATAGACTGCTCGATTTTTAAGTTCACGAGAAAACCATCCCGTTCTTTTCCCTAATCCAAATGCTTCATCGTCACATTGAATGACACTTGGGGTCACCAGTTGCACGGTGCAGCTGGTGCACAATTAATACTGGTATAAAAACAATTACATACTACTCAGTGAAAATAGCTAAAACTGATCAACTAATACCTCTTAGTAATATAACTAATACCATTTAAAAATGCACTTGAGTTGCATAGTGCAACTGGTGCATAGATATATTTGCCCGTCACAGCAACAATCACCAATTTCAGAGCAAAGAAAGCAGGGGAGATCAAGTATTGAAATTTGACCCAATAAACAGAAGTTCTTTAAAATCACCATAAATGATTCCTAGGCAAGCATTACCTCACTCACTATCATGGATACAAGTTCAAAACCTAAGCAAGTGGCAAACAAAGGGAAATAATCTCCCGCATCGTTCTTTTCCAGAACATCCTGCACCAAAAGGATAAAAAGGTCATTATTAGATACGTCGTTCATCTCATTTTCCCTGATTAATAACACAACTATATTGACCTTTACATGATAAACGACTAAATCATTAGCAAATCATCAACATAGCATTCAGAGATCAGACGTAATCAGATTATAGCCAAAACATTATTATTACATTTACTACAATCATTCTGTCAAATTCATACAAGAATCAGAATATATGAGGCCATCGAGTACCTTGAAAATCGACGTAACAACCTTAAGGTAGAGACCACTTTTGGCCGACCCTCCTGTGAATATCACTCCATTAACCAAACTGAGTTTCTGCAACATAAATTATATACTGAATCCAGATTATTTTTACCGAATAACACAACTTAATCAAAAGGAGGAAGTATACTAATGCATCATTATTGAAATTGTACTAAAGATTGTGCCATCTACATCAATGTCCATGATGTGATCACCTTGTATGTGTTGTATGAGAAGGCCTTTGACTGAGGTCAGAGGCTATCCTCATTCTTGCAAATTAAGTGAAAACTTGAGCAACTATAAGATACAATAAATTTTGTATTACGGGTTTAGTAACATAAAAGTTAAAAGCTTTAGTGGCTTAAAAACACAGTAAATGCATATAAGTAGTAACTCAAAAGATAGAAGTTTGGGGCTTACCGAAGGGTTTTGCATATAAAAATTGTAATAATTTAAATAAAATTATGTACATAACTAACAAATTTGATGAAGTCAAAATATTAATTTAAATATTTAATTAATTCACGTCCTCGCCGTATAACAATAAAAAAATAAGCTAAAAGTCCCTAAATTCTACTGTGATCGACTGTTTCATCAATCATCATTGATTTCTCCACACAAACACACACGCAATTACGCACACGAATAGATGCAGAAATATGATTATTAAGAAATCAGAGGCGATTACTTCGTATAAAACCTCACAGGGTTCATTGTAGATCAAAGGAATAACTCTAGAGCCGCCAGATTCAACAAACTTCACATACGATGCGGCTATATACGAGGCGTCAGTGGAATTGTTGATGTGGCCGGAGGCGCCGTCCCCGGGGTGGCTGAGAATTCCGATGACCGGTCTGAAATTGAGGGCGGGATCCGCCGCGGGGCACCGTTGACCAGCTGCGAAAGCAGTGGATTGACTCGGCAAGACCAGGGGCGCGTCGATTGACAGAGCGGCGGCGGAGCCACTGAGCTCCGCGGAAAGAGCTATTAGGAGGGCGATAGAGATTAAATTCAACATTTTGGAAGGGCGGTGGTGGAGAAGAGGTGGTCAATTTTAGTTACGGCGGAGGTTGAGGGCGGAGATGGAGCTGTCAGTGGTGGCGATTAGGCGGAGAGATGGTGGTCGCCGACTAAGACATCTCCGCCCATAGTATTTTATTTCCGGTATGTGTATATGTCTATTTTTTTAAATTAATATTGAAATAGGGTCGTGCTTAATTTAGATGGCGGCGTGAGGTGTTGGATTATTATACCCTATTTTCCCCTGTATTTTAGTCCAAATCACCTCCTCGAATTGGAAAAACTTTAATTTTCAAAAATAAAATTATGCTACTTATTATTTGAAAGTACACGTGACCCAACCAAACAATAGTAGGTAGCGTATGCAAAAAATTATAATGGTAAATAAGTGATTAAAATGAGTGATTATGTAGAAAAATGCTTAATAGTAAAAAATTATAGTGTTTATAAAAATATTTAAAAAGTTGATAGGGGTAGAGTTTGCCGTGTTTGCTAAATAAGCTATACAAAATAGATGAGGGCATAATTGTTAAAAAAAAATTGATGTAATCAAGGAAAAGTCAATAAGCTGAAAAAAACACCCCAAGACCAGCTTCTAACTTATAGATTCTAGGAACTTATTTAAGCTGGAATAAGAGAAATGAAACACTAAAAACTTATTATAAAAAATAAAATAAGTTATTTAAAGCTAGTAAAAGTTTTTGCAAACACCCCATAGGTAGCGTATGCACATTTATGCGTGTGAATTAATATATTTTTTTTTAAAGCAAAGGACAATTACATGCAACTAGTGCAAATATGGAGAAGGTTATCCACAAGATTTGGAGGCGCGACCCAACAATACGGGCTCTCATAACAACGAGAAACCCGTGCAAGATTATGTGCCACCACATTAGCATTTCGATTTACCCAAACGACCTTAAAATCGGGGTTATTACTGAGCAGCTCTTTGATAGTCTTTATGAAGTCTCCAAAAATTGTTTCATCCTGCACTATTGATGTGGATGCATCCTAACATACATGGCGTCCGTCTCAACAATTGTCTCATCAATGCCCATCGCGTCCGCCCATCTTAGCGCCTCTTCAACCCCCAAGCCTCACCCTCCTTCACGTCCATGAGTCCCTGATAGTGCTACGTTCTGCAAGCAATACACGTTCCCCTCAAGTCTCACGAATCACGATGTAATAGAACACATCTGCGTTAAATAGTCTCACGAATCACGATGTAATATAACATAATTTGAACATTGACATTTTAATATTTTAATTTATTTTCTGGTTTTCTTGGCAAAGTGATTCATATCCTTTTTGAAATTGCAACAAATAACTATTAAACTGAATCAAAATTATTTTTCATTGATGTACGCTTGTGTGAGATGGTATCACAGTGAGATAAAAAATAATTTGAACATTACGCTGTAATACTTAAAAGGGGAGAATTTTATTTATATGATTTTATCATGTCTCATACATGAAACCGTTTCATATATGAATTTTTCTCTTTTCAATTAATTTAAAATATTCATATGTTTATATATTGGTCAAAGTGGTTGATAAAAAGATAGGTGCTCCCATGTGCACGATATTACTTTATCTATCAAATTTTATTGTCAAGTTTTGTATGCACCAGATACATCATGTATTTAATGGAGTATTTTGAAAATATATAATTTGTTGAATTGGAACTTACAATTTATTTACATATATATATGAGATGATGGGTAAATAATATAAT
Source organism: Stenogyne calaminthoides (assembly GCA_037126765.1). Taxonomy (NCBI): domain Eukaryota; kingdom Viridiplantae; phylum Streptophyta; class Magnoliopsida; order Lamiales; family Lamiaceae; genus Stenogyne; species Stenogyne calaminthoides. Next base: position 15,755,906 of record JBBCBC010000029.1, read on the forward strand.
GAATATTGAATAAAAAATTAAAAAAGCAAATAAAGGGAAAATGTTATAAAAGAAGATTATACTAAATTTATTGCCATTTATTTTCTTTATTCAGTACTTTTTTTTAGAGGATTTATATTTCATAATTATTTTAATTCCTTTGCGGGTCAACCGTGTCAAATATATATATATTTTTAAAATCGCGCTAAGGGAAACAGGAAAACTCACTTTTAGGTCTGTGTTATTTATTAAGGCAAAGATGTGTTATTATAAATGCAAGTATGTACTACTGTAAGGACAAATATCACATATTTATATTTTTCAGGTATACATATTTGTCTTTCCTTCTTGAGAAATAGCTCAACAGTCTTTCTCTATGTACTCATTGTTGCTTTTTATTTTTTTATTGTCATATTTTTGTGTATCTAATTGAAAATTATGATTCCATATGCACACAAATATGTTATCGTAAAAGGAAAGAAGTGTTATTGTATAAACAAAATCTGTGACTCTCAACTGGTAGCGTTTCAAATGATGGGCGAATACGAAGCAAGAAGCGAACAGATGGTCGCTTAACACAAGATAGCCCGGAGTCTGATCGAGAAGTTCGAACAGGTGGAGATATCCCAGATCCCCAGAAAGGAGAACACCCAAGTTGATGCCCTTGCTCGGTTGACGACATCCGAAGGAGCAACCGATATGTCCGATATAACGATCATCAAGCTCGCGATCCCCTCAGGAAGCCCGACCACGGTCGCACACCTAGCAACTGAGGAGGTTACTTGGATGAGTCCGATCATCAAATACATCAAAGAAGGCGAACTCGCGGTCGACAAAGTTGAGGCTCGACGGCTCCAACTAAGGGCAGGACGGTATACGATCATCGATGACCAACTCTACAAGCGAGGTTTTGCCCTTCCCTTACTAAAGTGCGTGACCCCCGAGGTCGGAAAGGAGATCCTAAAAGAGATACATGAAGGGACATGCATGCGGCAATCACACCGGGGGGCACTCTCTCGCCCACAAGGCTCTACGACAGGGCTATTTCTGGATAACACTAAGGAAAGATGCTCTCGAGTTCACCAGAGCTTGTAAGCGATGTCAGGTTTTCGCCCCTAACATCAAAGTCGCCCCTGAGGAGCTCGCTTCGATCTATAGTCCTTGGCCTTTTGCCAAGTGGGGCATCGATCTCATCGGGCCACTACCCACCGCACCTGGAAAAGTCAGATTTGCAGTGGTCTTGGTCGACTATTTCACCAAGTGGGCGGAGGCCGAGGCTCTCGGGAGCACGGATCAATCGGCGATCATCCGATTCATTTGGAGGAGCATCGTGTGCAGGTTCGGCCTACCTCAGGTGATCGTGTCGGACAACGAACAACAGTTCGATGGGGCAGAAATCGGGGCATTTTTCAAAAAGTGGAAAATAACCAAGCTTTTTTCCACCCCGTATCACCCCCAGTCAAACGGTCAGGTGGAGGCGGTCAACAAAATTATCAAGCGCACACTCAAGACCAGAATAGAGGGCGCCAAAGGCATCTGGGCGAGCAAACTCCCCGAAATACTCTAGTCGTATCGGACCACCTGCCGAAACGCAACGGGAGAAACCCCTTTCTCTCTCGCCCTCGGGTCAGAAGCGGTCATCCCCGCAGAGGTGCATCACCCGACGTACCGGACATCTCGAGCCATCGATGAAACCAATGATCAAGCTCAGGAGTTCAGCCTCGATCTCCTCGAGGAAAGGCGCATAAGCTCAAACATTCGCAACGAAATCTATAAACAGAGGTCAGAGAGGTATTACAATTCAAAAGCCCGAGTTCGCCAGTTCCGTAAAGGCGACCTCGTATTGAAAAATATACAAGGAGTCAGTCAAGGGCCTTTCAGTCCAACGTGGGAGGGACCTTTCAAGATCACAAAGGTGCTGCCTAATGGGGCATACGAGCTTGAGGATGTCAACGGTGTTCCAGCCCAATACCCGTGGAACGCGACCTTCTTGAAGAAATACTACCAGTAGAAGGGAGGCACTAGCCCAAGATAATAGTTTAACATGGAATGTAGGAACTTATTTCAGTTATAAGTGTAATAGTTATTACTGCATAAATACAAAGTTCCAATTTTCCCACTTTATCTTCCTCGACAAATTTGAAAAATAGGGGCGGTGTCTGAGACCTCTCTCGAGATCGATGATGTCGAGAAAGGGAATAGATCGAAGTCGCTAAATCACAACTTTTCTAACTCAACAAAGGCAGGCATTAAAGTTAGTTGAAATCGTCAAGTCGCAATTTATTAAGACGACATAGATGAATTTCTCCAAAACAAATTAAAATGCAAAAGCGACCAACCGAGGTCGCTAAGTCGTAATTTCTTAAGACGACAATAAAAGTCTAAGGTCTACAGACCTCTAGCGAGGTCAGGATGTCCCAAAAAGGGGAATTGATCGAAGTCGATAAATCACAACTTTTCTAACTCAACAAAGGCAGGCATTAAAGTTAGTTGAAATTGTCAAGTCGCAATTTATTAAGACGACATAGACGAATTTCTCCAAAACAAATTAAAATGCAAAACCGCGACCAACCGAGGTCGCTAAGTCGCAATTTCTTAAGACGGCAATAAAAGTCTATGGAAATCAAATAAGTCACAATTCTTTAAGATGACGTAGGCGAGTTCTTTTGGACGAACTAAGTACAAAGTAGCAATCAATCGAGATCCTTAAGTCGCGATCCATTAAGACGACATAAGCGAGCTCGTTTGAGCAAACAAAGTACGAATTCACGTTTGATCGAGGTCGCCGAGTCTCATATTAAAGGTGACATAAAATTAGATAAACTCTTAATAGATCGCGACCGAGATAGCAAGATTAAAACAAAATCAATGATAGAAGGGGCCCAAAGGGCATTTCATTTAACTTGAGAAAATATATACATATGGGGCCTTCTGGGGCAATTACAACAAAAACATGTACAAGTAAAGCGACCTGCCAAGGTCGGGGCCAACCGGATCTCAGAGTTGGGCTCCCTGGCCATCTTCCGCCGGAGGTGGGGAACCGGGGGCGGGATTTTCCTCGGCTACTGCGAGCTGGGGGTCGGGGACAGGACCACTCCCCACAACCTCCGTCGGGCCCGACGTCGTAGTAGTGGAGGATGGATAATAGAGATCCAAGTCCTCAACACCCTCAAAACGGCTCAAGTCAAGCCCATCTGGTCCGAGGTCGGCAATCGGGAAGGAGTCAAAGGCCTTTGGTGGGTTAAGGTCGAAGAAAGAAGACAACGCAGCCACCATAGCCCCTTTGAGAGCCGCCGCCTCAGGAAAAGAGCGAGCAAGGCGAACGTACCTCTCCAGGGCCTCCACCGAGGCAAAGTTACCCAAGCCCTCAAGGGTCGCGTTCTCCTCTTTCAAGGCCGTGAGCTCGGCATCTTTTTCTTTAAGCTCTTCCCTCACGAGCCGGAGGGTCTCGTCCCTTTCCTGGAGGGCATTCTCCTTGAGATCAAGGTCGGCCCTCAAGATCCCGACCTTCGAGCGGCTAGCTTTCAGCTCGACATCCATACCCACCACCGAGGTCTCCAGCTCTGCGACCTTCTTCTCAGTGTGGCCCACCTGGATTTTGGCCCCCTCCACCAGGCCCAGGGCCACATTCTTCTGGTCCACGACCTCCCTCTGGGCCGCCTCGGCGAGGTTCTTCTCCTCGATGGTTTTCTGGACCCGCTCGTCCGCCGTGGTGAAGTCCTCAGCGGTCTTAGACATGGCCGCCATCATCCGCCCGCCATACACCATGGCCAGCTAGATGTTGCCCACCGGCCCCGCGTCCTCAACCGATTGGTCCAAGCCGAGGGTCCACGACTTGGCAGGGAGCGAGCAAGCCCGACGAAGGTAGTCTGGCAGCTCGTGGAGGGAGTCGAGGGATCAGTTCCGGAGGTAGTTGGACATGAGGACGGGGTGAGAAGACCCCTCCCTGTGGAAAGAAATTTTTTTAAGTTAGAAAGATCGAATGGGATATGTGAAGTACACTTATCATCAGGAGGGAGACTTACTCAATCGGTCGACACTATCCCAGGTAGGACTTGTCATCCTTCTCACGGTCGCTGTCGGGGATGCGGCCAAAGCGGGAACCTTTGGCCTTGGGGGATTTCCTCGAGGAGGCGTCATGGCATCCTTTCTTCGAGCGACCCTCCGAAGATGGGGGATCGCGCTCTCGCCTTTTTAGCGAGTCATCTGCTTTCTTCCACAAATCCTGGGGTCTGTCCTTTCTCCCGGAGGAGGGTGCAACCTCCTCGACGCGACCTCCGGCCTCTAACTTGGGCCTCGACCCCGACCTCCACGGTCACGACCCCATGGGCACGATCCCAGGCCTCTTTGTCCCGAGCCTTCTGGGCTACCCTGGCATCCGCGAGGATCTTCATCCTCTCTTTCCTGAGAGCGCCGGGGTTCAGGCTGTCCATGAGCTCGACTTCCTCCGGGGTAGGGGTGAAAGGGAGAGAGAAACGCGGCGCAACTGTCACACAGAAAGAAACTAAATCACGATCAAAGAAAGGGGACAACGGGGTGGAAAGAGAAGGAAAGCCAGCTTACCTCGCGGGAATTGAGATCGCAAGTGGTTGGGCCCAATCAGTATGCCCGATGCTCTCCGAACTTCACTCGAGGTCAGCACCTTCAGCGACCTATCCGCAAGCCGCTTTCGACAAACTATAACAGCTCGAGCAGAGAAGGGGGAGAAGAGCAACTCATCTTGATTCTTGGCTGCAAAAAGAAGACGGAGTCAAATCAGTGACTTGGGAAATTAAAATAACATACAGACTTACTTTGGGCGACGCCAAACTCGGTCCGGATGTTAATCCGACCTCCCCTATCCAACTCATCCACCGGGCTCCGCCAGTCCCCGGAGACCCACCAGAACCTCGATTTCCATCCCTCGACCTTGGCCGGAACATCCTCAACAATTTTGTGGCCAGGGCGGGCTCGGACATAGTACCAACCACTCTCCTAGGCATGAGCTCCCACCAAGTTGGTCAGTGTGGCAATCTCATCTGCGGCAGGGAGGTGGCCGGGTTGGACGGACCTGAATAAGGTCAATAAGCCGATTAAAGTGCTCCACCCGTTGGGCGTGATTTGGGTCGGAGCGAGATCCCATCTGTTCAAAAGCTCACTAATTCTCGGATGGAGGGGAAATCGCACACCGGCCTCCATGGCCCCCTCGTTGATAGCCACGCACCCTTCAGGAGGTTGATCGGCCCTCTTATCCAAGGTCGGAACCCAGAAGTTGACATCTTGAGGAACCTCGTACAATTCCCGAAAGAATTCGAGTTCGGTCTCCTACACCGAGCTGGCAATCTTACCCGCCATAAATCGAGCAAGCCCCTCTCTCACCCCTTTCCTCTCAACTGGTCGGTTGGAAGGGCGTCGATAAGGAAAGTTTGTCCGATATTCCTGGAAGGTTATCTCGAAGGGGGAGGTCGCATCTCGGGATGAAGGCATCACCAGTACCAGAGGGTTCTCTCTAGACCCCGAGGCGGATGATGGGCCGATCTCAGAGGGGCCGACCTGGCCCAGAACTGACCGGCCGCCTAATCGGGCTACTTCATCGGCGGTAAGGATGTCGAAGTTTGAGCCATATTCCCCGACGACCTCGAACCGATCATCATCGGTCTTGTACGTAGCATCGTCTTCCCAAAGGAAGCTGGATAGAGGAGAGCCAGAATTAGAGCCTCCAGAACTCAGCTCGTCACGGGTGGCGGAGCCGGAGGACACGTCGAAGACGGGGAGGCCCCCGCTGGTTTCGGCGGCCGTGGTGGAGGGCCCTGACACTGGCGGTGGGGCAGAGGATCTCTCGCCGGCGCGAGGGGCCGAACCAAGGCGAGTAGGGGAAGATTCCATAGAGAGAGAGTCTATAAAATATATTACCTGAATTTCTAGATCCGGCGGCAATACTTCAGGTGCGGCGGAGGCAGAGCAGAGCAGAGGAAGGATGTTGGCAATTGAAAAAGTGTGAAATAAGGAGAGGACCTCATATATATAGAGGCGGATTAGGGCGCGTCGATCTCGCAAATCGAGGACACTCGTGCGTCGTGACTTTTGGAGTCAGGCGCGTGTAGTTCACGCGCCATCATCACGCCTGCAAAAGTGACCGCAAACGTCACAACAGAGCTGCCTTTTACGTCCTGCCAAATCTCGCAAAAGCACGGGAACTGGAGCAAGAACCGAGACATTTGTCGCATGCCAGGTCCCAAGCGAGCTTGAATAGCTCGGCCAGAGACCTGGGGGGCAATTGTTGTGATGGGATAATTAGGGTAACCGCGGAGTCAACACTTAGGTTTATTTCTCTATTTTATGTTAGGCGAGCTATCAATTAGGATCCTCAGCGACCTCAGTAAATCGCTGAGGGAAGTCCAAACCCGCCAGGTCGAGATAAGGAAGGGCCATATGGTCGCGACCTAGCGAGATCCTTGGGACACGACCTCGAGAAAGCGCGATTCCCCAATGGCGGCGCCTGCATGACTGAACCCCGGGATGCAAGCTGCCACAGAGAAGACTTTCCCTTTGAGGAGCCTGCTCTCAGGCCCCTTAAAGGCCGCCAAAACAGAACATCTGAATAAGGAAAAGTCAAACGAGCGACCTCGAGTTTCGGGACAGCGACCTCAGATGCTACTCCAGCGACCTCGGGTGCAATGCCAGCGACCTCCGGTGAGCGGCCCGAGGCCAGGAGCTTGGTCTACAGTCCCACTGTAACACTCCATCCAGCCATCAAAGTCGGCTCCATTTAATGCAGCCTGAAGGTCATTAAATGCTTAGATCTTAGATCCCTAGAAGGGCTATACCCAAGAGTTAGTAGTATAAATACATGTAATTAAGGCTCATTTAAGGGTCTCAACTCTCACATTCAATACCAAGGCTTTATTAGCAAAAAAAAGAGGCCTTTGGCCCAAACACTCTTGCAATTTATTGCTTTCACGTCTTTAAACAATCAAGCATCAATTCACATGTTCATGACATAGATGAGAAACATTCCTTTTGTTCTCCATTAAACCCCAACTACCTTAAACTCACAAACAAGTTTGGTACCAACAAGAGCCACATTAATGTCTTAACCCACTCATCATATTTTTGGTATCAACAACTCTGATTCCGTTGTGGAGAGTGCAACACACTTTTGCAATCTTGATTGCCATGACACAGCGCCACCTGAGAATGTTACCAGGTAGGCTGAAATCGACTTTCTGGTGTCCACATCTGATACCATATCTGAGTCGGTGTAGCCAACTAACTCGGGCTTCCCACCTCCAAAGGTGAGTCTCAAACTAGATGTATCTCGTAGATATCTCATTATCCACTTCACAGCATTCCAATGCTCCTTTCCCGGATTAGACAGACACCAACTACATGAGCTATGTCTGGCCTCGTACACACCATTGCATACATCAAACTTCCCACAACTGAATCATATGGGACTCTCCTCATTGCTTCTTCTCTTCACCGGTTGAAGGACTATGATGAGCACCAAGCTTAAAGTGAGTGGCAAGAGGAGAACTAACCACTTTAGCTTTGCTCATGTTGAATCTCTCAAGCACTTTCTCAATGTATTTCTCCTGTGATAAGTGCAGCTTCTTGTTTGCTCTATCTCGGGAGATGTTGATACTAAGAATTTTCTTTGCTGGCCCCAAATGTTTCATAGCAAAGGATTTGCTCAACTGTTTCTTAAACCTGTCAATTCTTGAAACATTTTTGCCAACAATTATTATATCATCAACATAAAGCAATAATATGATGAAATCATCATCCGAGAACCTTTGAAAAAACACACAAATGATCAGAAATGGTCTTCTGATAGCCTTTCTCCCCCATAACTAACTCAAATTTCTCATACCACAATCTGGGTGCTTGTTTCAAACCGTAGAGACTTTTCTTCAGTTTGCACACATGGTCTTCTTTTCCCTTCACCTTGAAACCTTCAGGTTGCACAATTTTGACATCCATCTTCTCAACCTCCAAGTCAAAGCTATCTGCCAAACCAAGCACAAAACGGATGGAAAACATCTTAACAACCGAAGAGAAAATTTCTTCAAAATTAACCCCCGCTTTCTGGCTGAAACCTTTGACAACCAATATAGCTTTGAATCATGACTTTGAGATGTGTTCATCTTGCTTTATCATGTACTCCCACTTGTTTTTCAAAACATTTTTCCCCTTTGGTAGTTTCACCAGATCAAATGTGTCATTTTCATGCAAGGACTTCATCTCATCTTGCATTGCTCCCAACCACTCATTCTTGTGTGCACCTTGAACTGCTTTCCCATAGCATTCAGGCTCTCCCCCATCGGTCAAGAGCACATACTGATATGGAGGATACAACCTAGAAGGTACATGAGCTCTGCTGGTTCTTCTAGGTGGTTCTTGAACCTCCAGTTCTGGAACTTCGGGTGGTTGTGGCTGATCGGCGACCTCCCCTTCTTGTAAATGAGCATCATCATTACCGAAATCAGGTTGGTCCTGATTCTCCTCTTCAGTTTCTACTGGACCTTCACCATGAGGAACTATTTCCAAATCGATCAAGTCACCACTGGTGTAGAAACTGATTTATCCACCTTCTCGATATCTCTTATGGTTTGATCCTCAACAAACACAACATCTCGACTTCGGACAAGCTTCTTCTCCACGGGGTCATAGAATCTATAACCGAACTCATCTTGGCCATAACCAAAAAACACACAATGTCGAGTCTTCATGTCCAGCTTAGACCTTTCATCTTTGGGAATATGCACAAATGCTTTAGATCCGAAGACCCGCAAATAGTTATAGGAAACATCTTTTCCTGACCAAACTCTATCTGGAACATCAAAATCTAAAGGAACACATGGAGTAAGATTTAAGACATGTACAACAGTACTAAGAGCCTCACCCCAAAATGATGTAGACAATCCTCCTTCTGAGAACAGACATCTAACTCTCTCAACCAATGTTCTGTTCATCATTTCTACAAGACTATTCAACTGAGGAGTCTTTTTATGTCGAATACCTTGCTGCTTGTTGTTGGGGAATTAATTGCCCGGATATATTAGGGATGAATATTTAAATACAAATTTAATTCTAACAATTATTACTAGCATGAATTAATCCTATATTAATTCAAATAATAATTCAACAATAAATAATGCATACAAATTCGTCACATAAATCCTATGCATGCGGAATTGCTAGGAGTTTACGTGAACTAACCTTCCGGAGTGACAACCGTTGAGAAGATGAACCTCGTTCACAAGAACACACCAATAGACATTCTCAAGTATTCTCTCGTCCTTGTCCAACAATCTAGTGGTAGGATGCTCGCGAACAATTAACAAAAGGGAAAAATAAAATTATGTTGCACCACCTTTGTGGATTTCTAATTTTTTCAACACATGAAATTACTTGGGGATGAAAAATTCATCCCCTATTTATAATACTAGGGGTGGCCGATTTTTTGCTATGGAATAGGATGGGAAAATATTTTTCTTGATCTCCAAGAAATCTCGAATATATCCAATATATTCTTTTCTTCATAATTAAAATATTCCACAAAAATCCCACCTCCTTTCTTTTATGGAATTTTCGAAAAATAAGGAGTAGGGGAAACGAGATTTGGATCTTCTAGAATTTATGAGATATTCTTGTATTCCAAATACATATCTTCCATAATATCTTTTCAAGAAAATCAAGAAAATCTTTCCTTCCTTATTTATTCATAATTTTCGAAAATTTCACCAATAAATAACCAAGTGGGAGATTTCTTGAATTTAATGAGATAATCTTGTATTCCAAGAATACTTATCTTCATTCCATAACAAAATTCAAAGAAATCTTTCTCCCTCTTTTATTTATTATTTTCGAAAATAATAGGAAAATTAGGCAACAATAATTTATTTTATTTAAAACACCTTTTTCAGTTATTGGACTTTATCTTTGGGCTACTTGAGGGGCCTTTAGGAGAATTAAGATTGGACCTTCCAATGGACCTTGAATTTCCAATATTGAGCCGCAATATTATTCAAGTCCATAAATATTAATTAATCTCACTACATAATTAATATTGCATTATCCATCTTAACCCATATTACTGTTAATATGGCTCCCGGTTATTATTTCTCGTGTTTAAGATTATCCAGTCAATTAATTAATTTAGGCCACTGAAATAGCTTCACATTAATTAACATCTTTTTCCTTGGTCAAGGAACGGCTCAACATTATTATCCATACCGAAAACTAATTTCACTTGCAAGATTTAGTATGATAAAACTTCTGAGCCTCCCAAGGGGACAAATCAAACAAGGCGCACTTGCACACGTTTCACCATATTAAATCTTACCAACCGTCGTGTAACCAATAACATTGCCCAAGATACAAGGTATTGAATCTCACTAATTCTCTTCCCATCATAGGTCAAAGCAATGGTTATTGATTCCACACGATCCTATTTAAGAGACAGAGATTAAGAAATAATGAACCACTGAGGTCTAATTCTTCTATATTTAGTACTGAAGAATTTATCCTCTTGTAGGTCCTATTCAGTGCATCATAATGCACTAGTGCAATCTCTTGGTCAAGACAAGCCAATCTGAACCTTACACTTCATCCTTTCACGATGGTTTGTTCATTTCCATCTGAGTTGTGAATTATGTACTTTTAGTTACAATGGACTGTTAATTTAATCTTCTGTGATCTGGTATCACTAAATTAATTACAATGTAACACGTACTATTTATTGAACAGTTATGCAGTAAATATATGTAACATTCAATGATATTTAAAGCATCAGTGATAAATAATTTATTTTAGCAAATAAGACAGAAATTCAGTCTGGTTATACAGAGTAAAAGCATACTTTCCAGTATAACCCCAACACTTGCAATACTCATCAAAAGGACCAATGTACTCCCCTCCATTATACGATCTGATGCATTTTAGCTTCTTTCAAGTTTGCCTCTCAACTAAGGCATGAAATTGTTTGAACACATCAAGCACTTGATCTTTCGTCTTCAATTGGTAGATCCAGGTCTTTCTTGAGTGATCATCTACAAAAGTCACAAAATATTAAGCACTACCAAGAGTTCTTGTTTTCATAGGACCACAAACATCAGAATAAATCAAATCAAGTATACCTGATACTCTAGAAGGAGTTGAGGTCTTGAAAGCAGCTCGGGTTTGCTTTCCTGCCAAACAGTGAGAGCACTTCTTCAAAGATGCATTCTTCAAGCCTGGAATGAGATTTCCCTTCTCCAAAATCTTCAATCCCTTCTCACTGATGTGGCTGAGTCTGCTATGCCACAACTCGATTATCCCCTCATTCTAAACTGCATTTATAGAGCGATCAAGTAGCTTTACTTGCAACAAGTACAATGAAGAATGTTTTTGGCCTCTAGCAACAACCAAAGAACCTCTTGTGAGCTTCCACTGACCATCAAATAATAAACTGCAGAAACCTTCATCATCAAGTTTCCCAACGGATATCAAGTTCAACCGAAGATCAGGCACATGTTTCACATTTTTCAAAACTAGTGTATCACCATTGCTAGTCTACAAACATATATCTCCAACGCCAATGGCTTTCGCTTAGCCATTATCACTCATCCTAACATTTCCATAGTCACCTAACATGTAGGAGTTGAGCATATCTCTCCGAGATGTGGCATGTATGGATGCACCACTGTCAACCACCCAACTACTCTCATGATATGCAAGATTAACAACTTCATAGTCACGAAAGATAAGAAAGTCACTTGTTGCAGCAGACACTCAGTCATCATCTTTCGCTTCTTCATTCTTCTTTTCTTTCCCTTTATCTTTCTTGTCATCTTGCTTGGATTTTCTGCAATGCTTCGCTATGTGTCCCTTAATGCCACAGTTCCAACACTCAATCTTGTTATATCTGTTGGATTTGCTTCTGCTTTTTTATTTGTCTTTTGGACCTCTACTTTTACTTCTCCCCTTCTTCTCTGTGACCAAAACCTCTGATTGCTGGAAAGAGCCCTGCGATTTTCTTCTCATTTCCTCATTCAAAACCCTGCCCTTAACTAAATTCATGGTAATGATACCATCGGGGGCTGAATTAGACAAAAATGTCCTGAAAGTCTCCCACGAATCTGGCAATGTACCAAGAAGTCATAAGCCCTGTACTTCATCTTCAAACTTGATATTCATTCCTGACAATTGATTAATGATGCCCTGAAATGAATTCAAGTGATCAGTCATAGGAGTGCCATCTTTGAATTTCAAATTCATCAATTGCTTGATTAGAAACAACTTATTGTTCCCAGTTCTTCTATCATACAATTGCTCCAACTTTTCCCACAATGACCGCGCATTTGTTTCTACACTAACATGGTTCAACACATTATCATCCACCCACCGCCTAATGTAACCACACACTTGACGATGCATTATATTTCATTCACCATCTGTTTTTCTATCAGGCTTGTTGGTTTCAAATACAGGTATATAGAAATCTTTCACGTATAGAAGATCCTCAATCTTTGCTTTCCATACATGATAATTTAAACCATTGAGATTCACTATTCTATTAGTATTGGTATCCATATTCACCACAAGGCACAGAGTAGAAACTCGCTTCGATACCACTTTGTTGGGATAAACACACGAATAATCAAACAAAGACTAATTCGTATACACAGTTGAATGATCAATTATCCCTCTCTTGTGTGAATCTAGTAGGAAACAATACAAAAAATATAATGCACAGTAAGAAAAGCAATCACCACACAATAACACGAGCAATTTTAACGTGGAAAACCTCCTCAATGTGAGGAGTAAAAACCACGGGACCGAAGTCCACCCAAAAACTTCTCTATGAGCAAAAGTCCAAGTATTACAATCTGCCACAAGAGATATTCTACCACAAATGTGCCAAGACAATCAATACTTGACAACAACAATGAGATTAGAAAGATCTCACCCAACAACCCCAACTTTTGTTCACTCTTCACGATGTTCGGAACCTCAGAACCCGATCTCCACTGACCAAAATCAACCCCAGTGAGTCTTGAACGTTCTGTCCAAATTACAGCTCGATCCAACAGTTGGTTTGTGAGAAACGACCATTTTACCTCGACTGCGCAGAAGTGAATCACCCAAAAAATAGACCTTCTATTTGCGGCCTATTCCCGTCAATACAGAGCTCCAAATTCAATCTCCACCGTTCAGAATGTAGCTTGAAAAGTTCCAAACGTGCTGACAAAGTTGCAGCTCAATCCAACGGTTGAAACTTTGCTTCTACAAGATTTTTGGTCTTAGACTCTCTCAAAAATGTGAATAGTGTTTTTTGTCTCACACTTCTCTTCTATCTTCCCTCAATGTCTTTTAGGGCAAGATAACACCAAGTATTGGGCCTACTTGGGCTTTACAAGCTTGTTGGCTATTGGGCTTCTCCACATATTTGGAAACCCAACCCAACACATATCTTATCTCATTCTTTAAGAATTAAAGAAACACTTGTGTGAGACGGTCTCATGATGAGATGAAATAAAATTTGAGCATGACGTTTTATCATTTTAGTAAAAAAAAAGGTGTTGATTGTACTAATATGTATCCCGTCTCATGTATGAGACCGTTTCACCATTTCATACGAATTTTTATCTAGGAACTAGTAATTCTCCCGTGCGATGCACAAATTTATATATTATTGATTTTTAAATGTGAGATTGATGAGAAGAATGATAATAAAAATTGAAATTAAATTTATTTTATTCATCTACTTACTAATTTGTACTCCCTCCGTCCACCAAAACTGTGTTCATTTCGTTTTGACATGTTGTACGAAAAAGTAAATTAAGTACGTTTATGGACACAATTTTTTTTTTATCTTTATAGCCCAACAATCACTTAGTTACTCAAGTTATTATTATATTTTACTGACAATCATTATGTTATTTATAAATGGACTTAATTTACCTTTCCGTACAACATGTCAAAACGAAATGAGCACAGTTTTGGTGGATGGAGAGAGTATTAATTTCTTTCACCACTACTTTTCATTAATATAATATATACATGGATGTACTAATTATTTAATGGGCAAATTACTGATAGGTACATTTTTTTAAAAAAACTTGCAACCAGGTACAAAACGATTGCATATATGTAAGTACAATTGCACTTGCATATGCAATTTTACCTGTATATGCAATCTTATTTGTAATTGGTTGCTATTTACCTAAAAAATGTGTACATGGTTGCTAATTTCCCTTATTTAATTAATCGTATGACTTTAGTTATATGCTAAATTCACCACAAATACTAAAATGTGTAAAATGATAGTACTAAAATTCAATAAAAAACTTATACAATCTGAAGTAAAATTATTTAAATTCAACTTATATAACTAAAATAAATAACACACTTTAAATATAATAAAATAAATATTTAAGATATAAATTTTATTTTATATATGCTTGTAAATTCTAAGATCTTTAAAAGACAATTAACTTGTTATATAGTGTGTTAAAAATAAATTCACAATAAAATTATTATTGAAATTTGAAATTAGTAGTGTAAAATAAAAAATATAATAATAAAAATTGGATTGGAAAACTTAACTCACCCTCTTTATTGGAGAGTGAGACTCACTATTGCATCACATAGCAAGTAGACTTCACTTGCTCCAATAATTATCACTTTTTCACTCTCCTTAATTTTACTTTTATATATATATATATATATATATATATATATATATATATAGATTTAGATGATACTATGATTTTTGGTAAAGCATATCTTACCTCTTTCTTTTGGAATTAAGATGATACTATATACTCCCTCCGTCCCAATCATAATGACATTTTTACTGTTTATAAGGATTTAGTGGAATAATGATAAAGTGATAAAATGGTGGGGTAGAAAGAGTTGTTTATTAGTATTTTATATGATAAAGTGATGAGTAATTGGGGGTAAAAAGTATTGTTTATTAATATTTTATGTGATAAAATGATAAAGTAATAAAGTGTGTAAATATCTTTACCATTATGATTGGGACGGATGGAGTATATAATTTTCGGTAAAGCTAACACTTGAGCGGATTTATCATCTCAAAGAGGTGGTTACCCTCCATATATGAGAAAAATAAATAGGGTTATACGATTAAAAGAAAAAAAAAGGCATTTTAATAGAAAACATAAAAAAAAAAAATGTTGTAAATTGATTGCCTCCATAATAATCCTACTCCGTAAAGTCCAAAGAGAAGAAGTGGAGCGAGAAGAAAAAGTACTGAACCAACATCAAATCCAAAAATTAAAAAAAGCAAAGCCTAGAATACAAGGCCCAAATACTAAGAAATAAGATTTCAGAACACAAGGCCCAGAAAGAAAACAAAGTTAAAAAAGAGAAAGAAGCCCATAGTTAAAGCTCAAAAAACAAGAAGTACAAGAATCACTACACACAGATATGTATGTTTGTTTCACAACTATACTCACAGGACTTTATACTTTGCAATCTAAAACTCTCGTTTGTTTTGGAACTTAAAAAAAATGAGTTATTTTAGTGTAAACAAGTAGAACGTTTTAGAAAAAATAAATTGCACATTTTAATAATACACTTAAATTGCACGGTGCGGTGAGTGCACACAAGACTTTGACTTTTTAGAAATTTGATTCTTCTCTATCTATTAACACGATTCTCCTTTTTAATCTCTCAACATACTCACATTTTCTAAATTTTTATTATTATAATACACTCATAATAATAATAATAATAATAGAACATCAATCAATTTTTCGACCATCCTTATAAAATTCTAAAATAAACGTATATTTTAATTATTCATCAAGATTTACATATACTCTCTCCATCCCGGATTCAATTAAAATTCAGCAAAAAGTATTTCCCGAATTAAATTGAACATTTTATAAGACAATAAAGTAACTCAATCAATTTAAACTATTCTCTCGAAATATCTTAATATTAAACTACATGTCATTACATTTTCCACGCTAAAAATAATTTTATTTTCTTTTATTTACGCCCCATATTATCAATTCTTTGCACGTAATAGTTTTTTTTTTTTTTTTACTGTACATAAATTTTAAATGTTGGATAAAGCAGCAGCATAGAATGACTGGTGAGGATTTCGGTCCAAGCTTGTAGGGACACACATGTCCTTTCATTTTTAAGAATATATGATATTTTTGTAAGTCCAATAAATAAATTTAAATGCAGATTTAGACTTATTTTGATTTATTATGCAAAAAAAAGACTTTGATTGATTTAAAAACTTGACAAAAAGTAAATAAACAGTTTTCGAACTCAGTTACTGGGTGCATTTGCTTTCAAGTTTCAATAAAGGAAAATCTGTAACTTAAAACAAAGACAAAAAAGCAGGGGTCTCATCATTTTCACCCACTTTTTCTTCTTATTTTTCTTCTCTTAATAAATCACTCTATATATTAAGCATACGCATTGAATTGCGAGGTTATTCTCAAACTCATTACATTCTAAAAATGAGCTAATTGATGGTATAAAATTTTGTGTTTGAAAGTGAATTCATACTCACTATCCGTTATTGTTCACAGTGTCCTTCAAAGTTTGGAATTATCAACCTCTAGAAAGCTTACCTTTAAAATTGTAATTTGATTGTTTGGAAACTTTGTTGTGCTTTGTCGGGATTTGAGTACCCTTTGTACTCAATTATAGAATTTCATATTTACTTTTTTTTTTAAAAAAAACTCATTACATTGTACCCCTCTATTCTATTTTTAATTGTTCAAACCAATCTGACACGAGTTTTAATGAGAAAGTTATTTATTAATAATAAAATGAGTAAAATTAATTTTGTTTATTTAATATTTTTTAGAAAATGAGACAAAATATAGATATTTTTGTGTGTAATTATCAGCAGGGTTGGAACCAGAATATAGGATGAGGGCAGCCTATAAGATACAATTCACAAAACATATATGTCCAATTATAAAAATTAGATATTATATATTTATACAAATATATACTCCTTCCGTCCCAATGTTATTTGGTGGTTTAGTGTGTGCTCGGAGTTTAAGAAAAAATGATAAAATGTTGGGGGTAGAAAGAATTGTTTATTAGTAGTATTTTATGTGATAAAATATTGAGGGTATGATGAGTTGTTTATTAGTATTTTATGTGATAAAGTATAAAATGAGTATTTTTATTTAAGGAAATGTGCAGTTTAGATTGAGACGTCCAAAATGAAAAGAATGCAGTTAAGAATGCGTCGGAGGTAGTATCAATTATTATTGTTAAATATCTCAAAATCATCTATAAATATCATCAATACATAAATTTTGTCATTTCTAATGTACATCAAGTGAAATATAATAGCACAGAATAAAAATAATTTTCCTCATAATGAAAAAAAAAAAAGAAATTGAACGTTGAACTGAGAATTAGGCACATATCAAATCCCTATGACCCTAAAATTTATAATAATCTGAAATTGAAAACAAAAATTTAGAAAATGAATAATAAATTAAAATTAAAATTTTGAGAAGAAATAAAATTGGCTTGTGCAATTAAAAGAATAAAAATTAAAATATTGTATAAGTTCGGACAAATAAGATGTATTAACTTAACTTCGAACCTCCCTTACCAATTTTAATGAGGGGTCTCATGTGCAATCGGGCACACACCGTGCACTTATAATGCATTTTCGAAGCGTGCAACTATTTCAAACAGAAACATGCAATTATGTTCCCATATTAACAGTTGCACTTTTCTGTGTAAATAAGTCACACTTTTTAACATAACAAGTTGCACGGTTCTAAAATGCACTATGAGTGCACGGTGCACCCGGGTGCATATATACAAGACCTAGCCAATTTTAATTATGATGAGTTAGAAACATTTTCGGCAGACTTAAAAATTGCAAAACATTGGGAAAATCTTAATATATTCGGATTAATTTTAGTAATATTAAAACCAATTAATAAATATTCCAATATATTTTCTTTTGCTGATCAAGAAAAATATATATATATACCTATTTCTAATAGAAAATAAATAAAATGGGGGGGGGTTAACATGGTACAGCCCTTCATTATTAGTGGAGTAAGATAGTAATTAAAAGAGATTTGTAAGAGATTTTGTTTTAGAGAGTAAAATTATTTTTTTATCATTTTATAAATGAGAAAATTAAAATAAGAACATTCATTTATGAATTTAACCCTTCAGATTAAACCATTTATAGGTTCTAATAACTAATTGGGGTTGCAATTTCTTTTTGTTTAATGTGAGAATAAATGTAAAATAGTGGCTAGTAAAATAAATATGTTGACGTCGAGTGTTGAATGTTGCTTCTAGGCGTGATGGTTCTCCAAAATTGAAGGATGGTACTATATGATTATTGATAGCTACGAGATTTTAAGCCCCACTTAAAGGCAGCTTGTTTGTACACATAATATTTATTCAAGATAAATTTTTTTTCATGCATGAGATGGGTACAATATAACACAAATTACATCAACTTCTTTCAAAGTGTTAAAGCGTCAATGCTCAATTTATAATCCGTCTCACTATGAGACGGTCTCATACAAGTGTGCCCCATTATTCAATTTTGTGCTGAGAAGAAACACCAGGGTGAAATTCTCGAATATTAATTCTTAATATCAAATTAAACTGATCAATATTTTTAAGTGAAAGTAGTCGTATCTCACAAAATGAAATCAAGTTGTGTAAACGGGTATTTTTGGATTCTTAAATGATCTTTGAGTATATATATATTTATTGAGGCACACTTGTATGAGACAGTCTCACGGTGAGATGGAACATAAGTTGAACATTGAAACTTTAATATTTGGGGACGAGTGGATGTATTTGAGCTAATTACGTTGTATACTGTCTCATGCATAATACCGTCTCATAGACGATTTTGTCATATTTATTATACTATTTCGATTTTTACTAATTATGGTTTTATCATATAGCATTGTGATGCATACCCAAGCATATATTCTCCATGAGGACCCATCTTTTCTGAAATTGGGTCCTTATTTCGATCACTTTCAATGATTTAATTAACTAATTGACGTTGCTGAATTGTATTGTATTTTGGTATATTGATTTCCATAAAAAGCTATCTTCAATATGTAGATCTGACATCACAAAAAGATGGAGATGACGTGTTTGGTATGGATGGGTCTCTTGTGTACAAGTGCACCGTGCACTATAGTGTATTTTAGAAATTTACAATTTATTTCACTGAAATTTACGATTTATTACACTAAAACGTGCAATTATATTTTTTTCCACAAACATCATAAAAAAATTGGAGATGAAGTGTTCTATATTAAGTTATATATTAACAATAAGGTCTCCTGTGATGAATGATCCCCATATATACTAATAGAGAAATTTTTTTATGACGTGTCATTTTGTGGTTCATTTAGATGATGTGTCATCTTGTGATTAATTTGAATGAAATGACATATATTATTGTGTTGATGTGTTATTTTTTTATAGGTTTGTTGTTAATAGGTGGCATCCATGTGGCATTTTAATATGTGAGTTAATAAAAAAATAACTGATGCAATAATTAATGTTTGAACCTTGCACCTTTTAAAAAATATTTATGTTACTTACTAACTAAGTCAATCTATAAACATTTAAATATATTGAATATTTGTTTTATTGAGCATTAGCTTCTTTTTATTAATATTTATTTTATATTTAATATTTTATAATACACAAAATTTTTAAACATTCCTTAAGCCTACTGATATGAATTTTCTACTGTTTACGTATCATATTATTGTGAATTTCGATGATGCGTCATTTAATTAAGAAGTAAGATTATATGAAAAGTAAATAATGAATTTTATTTATAGATATGTCATAATATAATTAGTTTATAATTATTTATGTATTTAAAGTATGTATAAATGTTATAAAATATGTAATTTCTAATTATTTATGTATTTAAAGTATGCGTAAATGTTAAAAATGTGCAATTAATATTTATTCATTCAAATTTTATTTATTTAACTTTATTATATTATTATTTTATCTTTGTTTAGTTAATTTTCACTCGACTTAATTTTATATAATTAAAATATTCAATCAAACTATATTATTGTGAATTATATTTAATTATTAATATTTTAATGATTAGTTTTATTTTATAATTGCACTTATATACATCTTAATTTATTTTATGTAATAAAATTATTTATATTATAAGTCATTAATTTTTAAGTTTATATCATTAATACATATTAATTAATATATTGATACTTTTTTTAGACGTTTTTTAATTTTTTTCTTTTTAAATTTTTTATTAATCGATTTATTTTGTTTTGATTTGTATGTTTTGACTTAATATAAAAAAGGATAAATAGAATTTCACATAACAATTTCATTCCAAAGTTTAAGCAAGTTTACTAATATACACCTTAAATAATAAATAATTCATATTGTGTATTTATGCACATATTTATATTTTTAATTATTAAATATATTATTTACTTTGAATGTTGTATTTTTTAATTAAAGAACCGCGTAATACACGGGCTCTAAACTAGTATCATATATTTCACATTTTTGTTCCACTAAATGTTTCATAATGCAAATGAATTACATGTGGAATGTTTTAAAAAAATCAACGAACCATCATAATTCTGGGTTCATGTGTTTTAGAGGATAGGAATATATCTGCTTCTGTGCACCAAGTGTACCGTGCTCTTTATTGTGTAATTTAAAAGCTTACGACTTGTTACACTTAAATGTGTTACGGTGCAGCAGGTGGACCGTAGAGTGTACCGTACACTTAATATAGTTGCATCGTAGAGTGTACCGTACATTTAATTGTAAAATAAATATAGTTGCATATTTTAGTATAAGAAATTGTATGTTTTTAAAATATATGATAGTCACAATACGTGAAGGAGTACAATGACAAAAATTGGCCGAGCTCATTCCTTACGTGAAGGGTGTGAGTCTGGAAATTGAAAGAAATGAACAGATTACGAATACAAGCTAACGCACATGCACACAATAGTATAAATAAATCACTTCAATGCCCGGTGTAAGATGATTCAGTGGCCCAGCCCTGGCTCCAACGATGGATCCATAATTCTTTTAAAGAGGGACAAAAAACATACTAAAAGAAAAAATATCTATTATACACATGATTTAATACACCATATTTAAATATCACATTAACTATTATATTGATACATTAATTTCTCTAATATCTATAACCACGCTAATAAAGTATCTTATACACTATTTAGTGATTGTAACATATATTCCATAATAAAATTTGTAAAATATTACTCTGTTAGGACACTATGCATGACTAGTATCTTAATAACCACAAATCTTAAATAATAATAATAATAATAGTCATATTAATTTAATGTAAAATAAGTGTGAAATAATCTCATATCAGTCAATAAAGGCGAGAGAGTGTAATAATTTTTTTTAAAAATAAACAAATGGAGTATTAAAAATTGTTGTGTTCGATATAATTATTCAGTATTAATCGAACACGTAAGAGAGACACGTGTAATATTTATTAAAATAATCATGCCCGATGGACAACTGTGCTTGTCGCTCGCCGACCAACCAAAGTTGCTCAACCAGTCTACCGAGCAAATAGGCATGTTCGCCACTCAGATCAGGAAAGAAGGAATCAAATGAGCTAAGTCAAAAGGACTCAGACAAAACCTGAGGGCACAGACAAGTCTGAGGCCACGAACAAGTCTGAGGACTCAGACAGCCTAAATGCTCAGACTATCCTAAGGGGTTAGTATGCTCGCTACTCAGATATCCTGAAGACTCAGATAATCTGAGGGTCAGTATGCTCGCAGCTCAGATATCCTGAAGACTCAGACAATCCTGAGGGTTCAGATATCCTGAAGACTCAGACAATCCTGAGGGGTCAGTATGTTCGGTACTCAGACAATCCTGAGGGTTCAGTATGTTCGATACTCAGATATCCTGAAAATCCAAACATCTTGAAGACCCAGATATCCTGAGGGCTCAGTATGCTCGAGGAGGACAGTATTCCAGCATAAAACTGACATGGTTAAAGGGGCGAACAAAGCATCCAGCCGAGCAAAAGGTTGATTTGGACAACCAAAAGAGTGCCTAACAGACAAGCAAGTGCAAATATCAATCTAGAAGACGAAGTTGGGAACGTGGCAATATTACATGAATTCTTGCATGGCTCGGAGTCTCCAGCTCATGCTTGCCAACCCAGCTCATGCTTGTCGAAGTACGATAAATAGAAGGAAAAACAGCAAGAGAAAGGTTGAAAAATTTCCCAAAGGAGTAAGGTTACAAAAAAAATTCCCAGAGAGGTGAGGTATAAAAAAATTCGAGAGATCATCCACACATACAAAAACCCTAGCACTCAGAGATCAATTCTCCAAATCATCTTCATCCCTAATGATTCATCTTCATAAGACGTGTCAAATATTGTACGTGTAAAACTCGCAATACTACATCCCTGGCTTGGTATGCCCCCAGAGTAGTCATTTCTTGACGAACTGGGTCAACAAATTCTTCTCATTTACAGTTTATTTTACACGTGCATGTTTTGTTTGTGAGTCGTTACCGAATAAACCACATAATATTCTCCAAATAAAACGGCTCGCGACAAAAATATTTATAGGGTATGCCCTCCAATTTTTTTTATATGGTACGTAACCCCATAATTGAAAAAGTAGCTCTGTGTCTGACTGGCTCGTAACCAGGGTACAAACCAACAACAGTTACCAACCGTTGCAGATTGGCGACGCTTATTAAAAAATCATTGCACGACACTTGTTTTAACGATGGTTTTTCAACCGTCGATAAAACCGCCGCTAAACTATTTAGCGACGATTTTTTCTGTCGCTAAAATCGTTGGCAAATCCCGTCTTTTTTAAATGAAGAAGATCGCGATGGTGAAAGAAAAAACGGCGAGAAGCAGCACTAATTATCCAAACCATAGTAGGGTTTTGTAACTTTGTACTCCCTCCGTCCCCCAAAAGTATGCGTACATGTTTAAAATAGATTTTACAAAAAAATAGATTAATTCCATTTATAAATAACATAATTAATTGTGAGTAAAATATAATGATAACTTGAGTAATCAAGTGATTGTTGGATTATGAA
Source organism: Stenogyne calaminthoides (assembly GCA_037126765.1). Classification (NCBI taxonomy): domain Eukaryota; kingdom Viridiplantae; phylum Streptophyta; class Magnoliopsida; order Lamiales; family Lamiaceae; genus Stenogyne; species Stenogyne calaminthoides. The sequence continues at coordinate 15,778,982 of JBBCBC010000029.1, forward strand.
GATTAAAAAAATTGTGTCCATACACATACTTAATTTACCTTTCCATAAAATGCGTTTCAGTTCTTTGAACATACTTTTTGGGGACGAAGAAATTTTATGAGTGGGACAGAAATGATGGTTGCAATATTAGTCTTCTACATCATGGACTAATGAATCAAATAAAGCCCAAGACGCCCAAAACAAGTGTGTGGCTTATTGAATCACGATAGATAAGATTTCTTCAGTGATGTGTACATATTATATTATATATTATATATTTATATATAAAAAATAGATTTTAAAGTTATTCAGATTTTTAATACGGGTTCAACCAATCGAACCAACATTGCCCAGTTGCTGTGTGATTTGATGCCCAGTCCGGTTTTAAAAACAATGCTCATAAAATATTAATTTGGAATCCAAATAAAGTCATAACTTTTTTTTTAAATTCAACTCAATATATTTCATTAGTTCTAAATTCTAAATTTCTAATATATATATATATATATATATATATATATATATATATAACATATTTGAAAATATTAACGAACACATTATAAAGCACCGATGTAGAATGGAAAATCAATTAATTATTTAGTCCCAAATTTCATATACAAAGTGGATACTATAAAATTACGTGCATGATGAAGCAAAAACAATTAATAATTAGCAACCATAGTATTTTTGTTTTATTGTACATTTAGGCTGGTTCAGGCTTATACGCAATGCGTGAGACATTGTTAATAAGCCTCTTTTGTTCATTGTGATACTTTGGATCAACTTAGAAGCTACGCATCGTTTCAACGTCGCACTTTGGTTACTCTTTGACTTCTGCCCACTATCCTATCTTTTTATGCCCACCTCTCTTTAATTTTAAACTTTTTCACCATAAATATTTAAAATTTGCTTATTTAGATTTTTGTTTTGGTATAATTACAGATAAATAAACAAATTAAAATCTACTTGGGCATGAATTGTTTATTAGTTAGTATAATTTTTATGGGCACCTTTGTTAGATTTGAACCAATGAGAAGATTCTCCTTTGCCCCAAGATGACGATATATTAATTATATTATCCGTCGATATTTGAATACATCTAAACATGTTAGCACAGTTAATTATTCATTTTCTTGGGTGACACGTCATTTCCAAGAAGGAGCGAATTGATTCGAATTGAAAAAATAAAAATATACAAAAAATTTTGAGGTTTGTTTACATAGAATCAAACGTTTAAATTAGATTTTAATTTGCAAAAAAGTTTAATATTTATTTAAAATCAAACCTTTTATTTTATAAAAGTTCGTCTTTCTTGAATTGAAAATATACATTTTATTACTCCCTATCCATATTTTCAATTCAATTGAGCATTTGCAAAAAAAGTAAATTCAAAACTCAATTGAATATTTTTATAAGAGGCATATTTTCAATTCAATTGAGCATTTGCAAAAAAAGTAAATTCAAAACTCAATTGAATATTTTTATAAGAGGCATACTTGCGTGAGACCGTCGCTCGGTGAGACGAGGTGTAATTTGACATTGACACTTTAACACTTTGGGAGGGGGTGGAGGTTGATTGTGCTAAGTTGTCTTCCTTCTCATGTATGAGATCGTTTTTTACGAGATTTTGTCTTTTTATAAATAGTAATATTTTTTTTTCTTTTATCTATACCCTTTAAATATCTCAATATTACACTCAATGTCATTATTTTTTAACACTAAAGTCAACTTTATCATTTAATTTACATAAATATCACTACTTTTACTATTTAATCCCCATCAAAAATTAATTTTTATCTCTTTTAATAATAATAAGTAACTTTTTTTTTTAATTCTTGTGCACACTAAATAATCAATCGAGTTAAAGACAGAAAATAATCAATCGAGTTAGAGAGAGAGGGAGTATAATATAGAAACTTTTGCCCTTTTGAAATAAAATTCTAGCTCTGTTTCTAGCATGATATACTCACTCCCAAGTCCCAAGTAAAGCACAAGTACACCAACTTTCAACTTTACCTTGTTCATAAATAAAACTCACACTTGTAATTTGTTGCTTTAATTTTCTCCCAAAACATAGCTAAGCTTCTCTGATTACTTCATTTATCGCTTCTCCTTTAACTTTTCCTTTCATATATAATAAACTTTTATACTTCACATTAATTATTGGCAAAGAATGCACAACTTCAATTACCATATATAATACAGTGAATAAATCTTGCATTACAAAATACTATAAAAGGAGCACATGAGAACCAGTCTTGTGCTTTAAGAACAAATAGCAGAGATCTCTTGTTTGTATAAAAGCCTCATCTCTCTCTCTCTCTCTCTCTCACACATTCACACACGCAATGAAGGTGTTTGGGCTGAGCCACCTGTTGATGACGGTGTTCCTCCACTGCTTCGCCAACTTCATGGTGGTTCCGGCCATAACCGACGTCACAATGGCGGCGCTCTGCCCCGGAAAAGACGAGTGCTCATTGGCCATATATCTCACAGGAGCTCAACAAGTGGTACGTTATACTATTTACTTAATCATCTCATTATTAACACAATCTATATCTAAAACTACAAAATTAATCATCATTTTTTTTCTTGTGAATTATTTTTAAATTATATAAGTGCTAATTACTATGTGATTTCAGAAAAGCTAAGGTGTCCTTTTCTGGTAATGACTCCTTTAATTATACAAAGTCCAATTAGCTACATTGTCACGTAGGAAAATTATATATTTCACTGCATTAATTTGAATTGGGATTTACTTTTCTTTTATTACTCTGTTTTTTATTTAGCAATTACCATTTGGGCGCATTTTCTTCATCAGTTGGCAATACTGAAATTCTCTTATTCAATATATATATATATATAATATAGCCCCGTTTTCACAACTACCTATATTAAATAGCAGTAGCCCTATGGCCGTTTATGTTATGGCTTACAGGGCCTAAAAATGGTATATAACTTATTCAAGAGGGGAAAATAATTAGGTAAACTAATAAAGGGTAAAATGTCATTATCTGTCAAATAAAAACATTCTAAACAAGACTAGCAGAGTTCCCAGTTCCTAACCACTTTTAAATGTTAAAAACAAAACACTTAAAAATTACAATATTTCGAATGAAAAATGGTTGAATTGAATAATATTCTCAGTTCTCTCTCCCCATCCAAAAATATATCATTAATGATCAATTTTTTTTTTTTTCCTTATTTAATGTACTTTATTTTTGCCCAAATCAATATCTATGTAATATAGCAAGGGTAAAATGGGAGATTTTTTTTTAATATTCTAATTATAATTTTACTTTTATTTTTTAATTTGTTAAGGCTAAGTCTTGTATGCATCAAGGTGCACCACACATTTATAATGTATTTTTGAAACATGCAACTTGTTATATTGAAAACTTGTTTAGACTGATCTATGCAACTATTAATATGGAAAAATAGTTGGACTATTCAGTATAAACAAGTTGCATATTTCAATATAACAAGTTGTATTTTTAAATGCATTATGAATGCGCGGTGCACTTGGATACATATGAGACTCACTCAGTAATAAATTAAGGTGAAATTGGGTTTTGAGACACTTAATTTTCTAAATAAAAGAAATGTCCCTTGGTAAGCAAGACACACAAAATGGAAGCCCACACTTAGTATTACTTTATTGACTTCCCAATCTCATGTAAATAGTAGTAATTGAGAAGGCATGGAATAGAAGCAATGAAGCATGTGGTGGTAAAAGTTCATTTAAGAGTGCCATGTTAAATAATTCTTTTAAAAGAAATTTTCTTCGCACCCCTTTTCTAATTGTCCAATATAATTTCTGCAATTTTTCTTTTAAACTTGTCCCATATTTCTTTCATGGGAAATTCTTGCAATATTAAATATGTGTATCTGCTATTTATTTGTTTTTTATCGGTCAAATGTTAACTCAAATTTATAACTTCACAATATAGTTAGTGACACTTTAACCGCTTGAGCTATTCTACTTCACTATGTTTATTTACTGTTATTATATTATTGGACATCTCTGATCTCCCAAGTTATTTTGGGAGATTCGGTATTACAATATTAGAGAATAAAATAATCTTTTTCTGCACTTCACATAAATGCCACGTCATGAACATAAATAATTATAATACTTATAATTAAAAAATTTATTGTATAGCTCTCTTCGACACATGTTAAATTTTACATTTTGCCATTTATTATTTAGGGAGTCCCAACTAAAGATTTACCTTTTTATTTCTGTCAAGTTGTAGCTCCATTTTTTGAATAATTATCCCTAATTTTACTCAAAATTATATTAATTATCGCTCAATTAATATTAAAGTACACATACTTTGTCTTTTTTTTTTTTTCTGTGCCTTATTACTTTTTTTTTACACATTTCACCAAATTTGATACTATATTTCATAAAATTTGTGTCACATCCCAAATGTAAAACTTAAATTGGGTTGGAGGTAGTATGCTACGAAAACATAGCACATGCTTTTATTTATACTATATAATTATTATTTATGGATTAGCGAACGATAAAGCAATCTTAAATGGAGTATAAAGGGGCCCTAAATAGCGAACACAGGTGTATAGCCTTTTTAACCAAATTTAAGTCTACTATAATAGTACATCTCATAGGTTTTATTTAAGGCTGATCCAACCCCATATATTGGGTGGTTGCTAGTCAAATATTCTTCATATGCTCATCATGTATTTTTCAACATTAATCCATAACCATGTACTCATATCATATGATATTTTCCATACAACATTGTTGGGCAGTGTCCAGTAATGAATTAGCATATTGTACCATATATTTAATGTGTTATACAATATAATACGTTAATGCATATAATATAACATATTAAAACACTGTTGGGAAGTGTTCATCAGTGTGGAAATAACCTACTCATGTACATGAATTGTCTATGTACACAAATAATTTACAATATACTCCTTCCGTCCCAGTGTATTTGTCCCGTTTCTTTTTTTAATAAAATAATAAAAATGAAGGGTAATTTTGGATATTGGGAGAGAGGAAAAAGATATGTGGAGTAGTGAATGATATTTTTGTAATATTGTGTAAAAAGTGAGGGTATAAATTATAGGTAGTGGGGTTACTTTTTTCTTTTATGGAATGAAAAAGTTATAGTGAGACGTCCATACAAGGAAAGCGAAACAATTATAGTGGGACGGAGGGAGTACATTTTTTCCTTTTTTGTTTATAGGTGAGAGGAATTTACTAATTTAGATTAACCGATCAGTTTTTATATGTACAATTCGTTATAATAATGCGTATCGGTAACTATACACGCACAGTACAATAAAATAGAGATGAAATATAAATCCTAGCTCAATGAATATTTTGGGGAATTTTGACATTATGAATATATGAAAGGAACTTTGCATCTTTATTTTTCATGAAACTTATATGCATGGAGTGATCTAATTCTAAATGTGCATAATTTGGACTTCATGAAAGTAAGATGTGGAATACAACAAGGATACCAATCGTAATTGTCACACTCTTTCCAATCTTCCTTTTTCTTTTCCTTTTCCTTTTCCTCTTTAATATCTATTATTTATATATGATTTTCTTTATTGAATTTAATAGATTTCATTTATACATGTACACTTTAGTATAGTGCAAGTAGTTTATGCACGAGTTGGGCTTCATAAGGTACCCACCATTTGATTCCATATTAAAAATGTATGTATATATATATATATATTTTTTGTTTTTTTTTTGAATTTAATAGATTTCACTTACTTGCATAGGAATGTACATTATGAGTTAATAATTGTAATAAAATTTTGAAAATTACAGTAAATACATTGTAGTAACACACTTCTGATCATTAGAATAATTGAATTTTTTTTATAGAGAGATGAAGTTTATGACTAAAACGGGTTGATTAAAAGAAGAAAAAAACTCCCAGATTATAAAAAAATAAAAATAAAACATCTACATATATATAACTCTAGCATTGAAATGATAATAATGAAATAGTAGGTGTTTGGTGCAGATAATAGGTTTGGGATCACTGATGGTAATGCCATTGGTTGGGAATCTGTCCGACATTTATGGAAGAAAAGTCATGCTTACACTTCCCATCACTCTTTCCATCTTTCCACTAGGTAACATAACATCACACTTACTCATTTCTTCTCCTTGATTAATTCTAATTATATATCTTAATTGGATAATTATTCTATTTAATCTATACTTATATTCTCTTTATTTACAAGTTGTAGTAGTTGATGCCCACGAAGTTTTTATTTTTTAAATACCGACTTTTAAGTTTATTAGTTGAGGGCAAACATGCGTCAGACAAATCATAATTTAGATGACATTTTTAACACTTTAAAATAGATGAATATTAATTTGTGGTAACTTTTACCTCGTCTTATATATGAGATCGTCTTATACGAGTTTTACTCAAACTATATTTAGCAGTTAGCATGTTTAGTCGACAGTAACACAAGAGAGAAAAATTATTTGGCGATTTTATTTTTTCGTTGTATAAAATCAATTAATGATTCATTAGACTAAGACACGAGGATCATAATTTGCTGATTTTTTTTTCTACGCAATTAAGTCATTTGATTTCTTGAGTCAAATTGACGTCCCTCTTAATTTATTATTTATGTGAACAAATACATTATCTCAACATGAATCATATTTTAATTATCTGAATTTTAAATTAAAAGAGAATTACTATACGTGCATGAAACGAAGAAATGAGTGAATTCTTTTATATTTTATATTTAAGAATTCTTTTTATTTAAATCTTTATTGCAAAAACTTTTATAAATAGAGATTTACATGAACTTCATTTTTTAAAGTATCACTATTTAGCATACAAAGTGTCACTGCTCAGTGATTTTGAGAACAACAACACATAAATCAATCACACTTTAAGCAGTGATACTTGAAAAAAAAAAGAGTTCACGTAAGCTTGAGTACACATAATATCTAATTTATAAAAAGTCGCCCCAGTTTTGTTTGTAATTCTATATTAGAAGAAATTGTCCCATTTAGAGCAAAATCATAAGTTATGTTGCAAAGTATGAGCGAATCCTAGGAGACTAAAGGAATAAAAAAGAGAAGGAATATTAAATGTTGAGACAAATTAAATTAACAATGGAAAGTAAAAGTTCAGAAAAGAGAGAAATAAAGCAGGGAAATAATGGAATAAGTAGTATAAAAAAGGATAAAGCAAAAAGGGGAAAAAAACATTGTACTAATGTCTACTGCAATAGTGACAACTCTTCTCGTAAATGGGTATACAGATTAATTAAATTTTAATTGCAGTTGTCAGGCCTAATTTAGAAGCCCAAATTGACTTCGATTCTTCTGAATGGCCCAATTGAGTGATTTTACTTTTGAACTGGGCCGCAAGTTTGTGCAACAACAATAAGTTAACCCAAAATATTGGATGAAAATATAATATAATATTTTTTAAATTTCATATATTTAGTAAACCAAGTTTCTTTATTTAATTGTTAAATTTTCTATTGACATTAGGATGTATTTATGGGTGCAGTAATTATGGCGTACAGCAGAACAAAATATTACTTCTACGCTTATTATGTGCTCAAAACTCTAATTGCCATGGCTACTGAAGGAAGTGCTCAGTTTCTTGCTCTTGCATATGTGGTAAATAATGCTTCGCTTTTATCTATAACTTAACTTATTATTTTTTTTTCTAAAAGTTCACTTTTTTTTTTAAAAAAATTTATTTAAAAATTTAACTTAATTTCAGGCAGATAACGTTCCAGAGGGAAAGAGGGCAGCGGTATTTGGTATCATGTCAGGCATTGCATCTTCGTCATTTGTGTTCGGCAATTTTTCGACTCGTTTTCTCTCCACTTCAGCCACATTTCAAGTATTCTTCTTCTTCATCATTTTTCATTTTATACGTATAATTAATATATGGCTAAGTCTTCTATGCATTCAGGTGTACCGTACACTCATAGTGCATTTTAGAATCATTGCAACTTGTTACGCCGAAAGATACAACTTGTTTATACTAAACCGTGCAACTATTAATATGAAATTTCAGTATAAACAAGTTGAATTCAAAGTCAAGTAGGACCAGCTCGTCAATCCGTTTGACATCTCACCGGAAACAATTGCAATAGTGGTCATACAAGAATACGATCATTGCAAGAATTGTCTTTTTTGACCAATAATAGTCACCACATTGTAAAAGAAAAAAAAAAAATTGGATCAGTTTGACAATTAAAATAAACACAAAATGACTAATATAGGTACCAAAAATGCAGTGAAAAATTTATGTTGGGACCACTTATATAATCCCACCTAAAAAATGAAATAAAGAGTATATAGATTGAACGAATTTTGTTAAACAGTTTATTAATTTAATTATGATGAAGTCTGGCATGATACGATGTCAAGTCTCGTGAAGAATAATACTCGTACTTGTTTTTACTATACTCTTGAAAATTTAATTATCAGAAAAATACATGAGGCCGTCTCACACAAATTTTTATGATCCTTTATTTGTGCATAGGTTGCTGCTGCGATGTCGATTGTGTCGTTAGTGTATATGAGAGTGTTTCTTCCGGAGTCAATGATGAAGACCACCGTTTGCGCAAACACCACTGAAACTGACTGTCTTCTTCAAAAATCTTCATCCAAAAACTGGAGGCTTCACAAAACTCTGCCTTCTATCAATGATACTATTTGCTTGTTAAGAACTAGGTAATCCTAATTACTCCTTTTTCTATTCTAAGAACATGCTTTTTTGAAGTTTTTGGTCATTTTTTATTCACAATTTCTGTAACTATTGTGCAGTCCCACGTTTTCAAAAGCAGCAGCAGTTGCATTCTTCATCAACGTTGCAGATGTAGGACTTTTCGCATCACTCATGGTACATATTCTCTTCTCATATTTTACTAGCTTACAAGTACAACTGTTGCACAATCAATTCCGTTTTATTAAAATAACTATTATTGTTCGGTGAAAACAACTAGTATTGACCAACTAATACCTTTTAGTAAAACAACTAATACTATTTGAAAATGTACTGTGTAATTGGCGGACAACTAATACTAACCAACTAATACTTTTTAATAAATCAACTAAATTCATTTAAAAATATGCATTTGAGTTGCACGCTATAATGGTGCATACAAGTACATGATTTATTTATTTATTGATGATTCTTACAAAAGGGGCATTATTGAAAGAATTCCGTCTCTTTTAAAAGTCCGAACTTTTGAGAGGTGTGTAATTAGTTCGTTTATTTAATTTCCCTAAAAATTATTTTAACTTTAACCTGTGATGCAGTATTACTTGAAGGCTCAATTTCACTTTAATAAAGATCAGTTCGCAGACCTTATGATCATCAACGGAATAGCAGGGGCGGTATCACAGGTATATATATTTATATAAGTCCATATCAATAATTTGTGCATGGTTTCGTATCTGATAGATGTAACATATTATTAATTTGGTTAAAATTAATATTTGATTTCAGCTGATCATTATGCCCATATTAACTCCTCTAATGGGTGAAGAAAAGATGCTCTCTGTAGGACTCTTTTTCGCAGCAGCCCATGTAAGCACATTTACTAATTCTCAAACAAAGTTATATACAAGATTAATTTTCACTTCAATTTTGAATGTTCAAATTTGTATGGAACTACATATAATTATTAAATATGTGTTTTCTTGATGGCAGATGATACTTTATAGCGTTGCTTGGGCACCCTGGGTACGGAATAACAAGTGGAATACGATTTTATATAAAAAATTTATTCTAAAGTATTGAGATTATATATTTGTATATATAAACATTTGGGAATTTTGCAGGTGGCTTATGCTGCAGCTGTCATATCCGTTGTGGCTACTTTTGCGGGTCCATGTGTAAGCTTTTTTTTCCTTTTTTTTTTAAAATTAAAATTGGAAGGGATAAATTTTTTCTCTCTACATTTATAGTTTAAATTCATTTTTGTCATACCCTTAATTAAAAAACTCTTTTTACCCTTTTAATTATGACATAGTCGCAAATAAATAGCGGCTATACGCGACCTATTGGAATGAACATACATTATTGTAATAACGATAAAAATATCATAAAAATGCAAGAACAATTTTTTTTCCCAAAGGTAGGACAAGAAAAAGTTTTAACTTATCAATAAAGAGTATTTTTGTCTATTTTCTGTATTTAAAAAATATGACATAATGTTGACCTTGCAAATTGCAGTTGCGTAGTATTGCATCCAAACAAACTGGGCCAAGTGAACAGGTAATTGTGATTTGTTAATTTAGTAGGAACTAATTAATGTGGAATAATATTTAACGTTATTCATATATACTTAATTGATGTAAATAGGGAAAGGTTCAAGGGTGCATTACAGGCATATCTTCCTTTGCCAGCATCGTCTCACCTCTTGCTTTCAGCCCTTTAACAGGTTACTATTAAAGAGTTGCTTTACAACTAATACTTTATAGTAAAACAACGAATACTTTATAGTAAAACAACTAATACCTTTTAATAAAACAATTAATACTGTTAAAAAAATACACGCAAAATGTAGACCAGTTGCACGATAAAACTGACGTACACATGACTTTACCCTAATTAATTAAAACTCTTCGTTTCCAACTTTAATTAAAAGAAGGTCACTGATTATATTCTGATAAAAGAAAACATTTTTTTTTTCTGTAGCTCTGTTTTTATCAGATAAAGCACCATTTCACTTCCCTGGATTTAGCATTATGTGCTCTGGCTTAGCTGCTGTAAGTCCAAACTTCATCAATTTCACTATATATACTAATACTTTTCCTCACATCATCTGCAACATTGATCATCTCTTCCTCTCTAATGTAGATGATAGCTTTTGTGCAAAGCACGATGATAAGGCCGCCTTCAACTCCTGAAACGAGTAACGATGATACGAGCATTAGCAGTTCCAGCACAACAGAACCCTTAGTTTGAAAATCATAATTCCAATATTTTTATCATGGGAATATAATGAAGCTCGAGTGCTCAAGATATATAAGCACAAGGCCTGATGGAAGTAGCTTAATTAGTTTAATTAATGGAGCTAAAGGTTGATATAGTACACTAGTGTCTATATATTTATTCTTGTATTTATTTTTTTATATATAAAGCCTATAGGTCTTGTTTTATTTGTATTTCTTTAGTCTTTCAATTAGTGTCAAGAAATGGCTGTTCGGAATTGTGTAAAGGAAGAAGGAATGAATAGATTGTAAAAAAATTGATGGAAGTACCGTAGGGCTGAAAAAGTTCCCTTTTTCATATATGTACATGGGAAATTTGCAGTTTTCTTATTGCTTTTAACATGAACATGTATCACACACTTGAGTCATTTAACAAAATCTTGCAATTTCAACTTGCATTCTCTTTTATTAGTTTCTACAATGAGTTTTTGATATGTTGTATCACTATTAATTCGGCACAAGTCTTTTAATAGTTCACTTTAGTGAGATTGAAGCCCAATGGCCCGCGGTGCGCCCAGATGGAGATCGTCTGCGACACGTCCAGACGGGGGTCGCTCACGGCGCGCCCTGATATATAGAGGTCACTAAGTTATGAAAAGGCCCATCCGGCTCCACTTAGAATATTTAAGGCGAGCCCACCCGATATAGGGCGAGCTCACCGCCCTCACCATGTCCATGTTTGATTTGGCGAGTTCGCTCAATGTATGGGGAACTCACCCAACTCGCCCAAAGAGGAGTCACCGGGCGAGCTCGTGCCCTATCAGCGAGCTCGCCCGGTCGAGTAAAACATAAGACAACGACTCGCTCATCACCACGAAAGTTGCCACTCTCACACTCTCTCACCACCACGCAAGTCGCCCATCTCGCCCAATCGAGTAGCAACTCGCCCAACACCATACTTGGTTTAATTCATAGAGTTATGATTGAAGTAGGAAGTGAGATAGCTGAAAGTATGAGTCAAAGGATTTCCCAGTTGCTAAGGTCTGATTATGGCTAACTGGGTACGTCAACAACCAGAATCAGGGAATCATCCCCAATATGGCCGAGAATCCTTTGAAGGAGTTGCTGGTTCTACGACCAGGGTCTCGAAGAAGAAAGTTTAGGTGCAGATCTCCATAAATCGCCTGCAACTGCCGCTCCAGAGTAGAAAACATGTTTAAGATATTGTAAAAATGATTTAGAGTCCAATTTAGTTGATCACAATTAATGCATTGTCGAGCTATCATCGAGATATGAGCGTAGCAAGCTGAGTGATACTTTGGACTATAAATATGAGCATTCAAGACTCATACAGGGGTTGGAAAAATTCACACTAAATACAAAGGCTTTATCAGCTAACAAAAGAGGCTATATTGGCCCAAATCTTCTCGCATTTACTTTCTCGCATGTAACACTTATCATTGACATTCAATGAAGAACATTCACTAATACACATTTAGGCTTGGACAGCTGTTAAAAAAGCCCTTAGAGAGCGGTTATAACAACTGTCCAAGTAACAGTTGTCCAAGCTTGGTCAGCTATTAAAAAACCGCTGTCCAAAAGTTGGGCTTGGACAGCGGTTTTCAACCGCATTGCAAGAGGGGGGCTTGGACAGCGGTTATTAACCGCTGTCTAACTTTTTTTTTTTTTATAATTTCGTTTATTATGTTAGATAGACAACGATTATTAACCGCTGTCTAATATCTTTTTTTTTAATTATTAATTTATATTTTAAAAATCCTATAATAAAACTATAAACCAAAACTTATATATACGTCCAATACCATAAACCATAAACCAAAAATCCTATAATAAAACCATAAACCAAAACTTATACCACACACATATATATATATATATATATACCAAAACATCAAATAAATAAACATACACATCATGAAATAAATAAACATACAATCATAAACATACGTCCAATACACAAAAAACATGAAATATATATCATCACAAATATATAATTTAATTACATGCTACCAAAATTTCAAACAACGATCACTCAATATTGTATGAATATAAGAATCGATTGTAAAAGGTACCCCGTCAATCGTTTTTTTCCATTTCTCCGATCTTTTCTTAGAGTAAGACTTGAGCTCACGTTCATAGACAAACTGCAAACAACGAATCAATCAATATAGTATGATTTTTTATTCAATCAATAATAATTTAAATAAATCGATAAATTGATTTACATTGAGAGGAATGTTCGTTAGAGAAGCGCGGATTATATCTTCAATAAAGCAACACACAAAATGTCCATTAATGTTCATTATCTCGCTTTGCCTCGAAACACGTTGATTAACAATTATAATCACGTATTACAATTATGATTTCTTTCTATTAATTTGATAATTTACTAAATTAAATTTACCTTAATGTTAATCTAGTTCAACTTTTATTTAACTTAGATCTTGAACCTTGATCAAGACGACTCCGATACATCGTCATCACACTATTATTATTATAATTAAAAAATAAAAATAGATTAAATATGCATAATTTTAAAAGTAAAATAAATCACTGTATAGAATATTAAAAATGAACTTACGCTTCCGTATATGAAACGAGATCAGGGCGATTTGAATAAACTCCATCCTGAGCTGGGTCCATAAAATACACACTTAATGTATCCATGTGTATGGCGACCAGCACCCAATGGTTCCTATATTATATTGAGAATATTAAAATTAACTGCAAATTTAGCATATATATGTGCAAATATTATAAACATGAATACAAATTTTAACGAAATATTTATCACTCACCCCACATTTATTGGCCAAAAAATGAGAAGATCGCTCCCAATTTGATTTAGCATATGATCGCTCCCGTCTCGACCCTTTCTGGTAGTCTGAAATAAGTCGAAACGGGTAACAATAGGCTCACTCTCTCCAGTTTTTCTTCTTTCTTCTTTCTACAGTAGTGATGAACGTGTCCCTTTATTAGATATATTAAAAGTGAATATATAAAAAAAAATTAAAAGTTAGGATTTTGATCTCACCATATTTTCTCTTATTCGTGCATAACCTTTGTTCTAGCCACGATATCGCGCCTCCATCGACTTGGCTTGATCGTGATTTTTATTACTTCGATTCTACAGTATAATATAAATATGATAAACACTGAAAAACTATATGCATTAGAAATTGAGGAAATGACATTGATCAATTTTACCTGGAAATCATCCTCCATAGCTCTGCTCACAAACTCCTCCCAGTATGGAGCCACCATAGGGCTATTCTGATACACCGGAGGCGGACTAGTCGAGTAAAGACCAGTTTTCGGATCTCGTGTGTTACTTTTCAACCAAGTCCGAAAATTCTTGGCCATTACTCCAGCTTGCGACAATATTTACTTCTTCTTTGTGTGGTCAAGACCTCTGAATGTAGTCTATACACATATAACATAACAATTTAGTAAATTTAAGGGTCATACTACAACTTTCAATAAATATATAATTAACATACCGTAAGTTCGTCCCATATTCTTTTCTTCAAAGGAGTCAGTTTGGGGCTACGCCAGTCCTTGGCTGGCAGCATGATAGGGATCATGCTCCTGACTGCAACTCCAATGTAGAAGGACAACGACTCACTCTCTTTTCCTATTGCCTGTCCAAACTCATTGAACGATAACTGCAATAACATAGTATTTAATTATGTTCAACGATCAATCAATATATTTATCGATTTCAAACTGTTCAATTGTAATAAAATTACCTGAAGTATTTTCCCCTTGCTACGAGCTCTCTTAATAGATGACATGGTGACTATACCCCGAGTGCGCTTCTCCCCGGAGCTGCTAGTGGTGGTGGGAGCATCAGTGTCACACTCTCTCAAGTCATCAGGATGCTGTCGATCATATGCACCATGATCATATGCGCCATGATCTCCATCAGAATATCCATCATCATCTCCTTCATCTCCGGAATATGGCAAACGAGACATGATCCTGTAAAGCAGAAGAAACAACATTTAATAAACAAAAAACAAGCAATATTCAAAACTATGCTTAAATCCTCACACAAGCATATTATCAAACACCTTGAGTGCATCAATTGTTCATATCTAAATTAACGTAAAAAATCAAGCCAAGCCACACAATATATATTCATCTCTAACAAGTTGTTCATCTCTAACACTAACAACATTAATCCTAATAAATTAACACTAATTTATATTTAAATCCTCACACAAGCATATTATCAAACACCTTGAGTGCATCAAACACCAATATATATACAACAATATACATACACCAATACATACAACATGATATATATACACCAATATACATATATACACCAATATACATGATATACATATATACACCAATATACATACACCATACATACAATTAAACAAAGCCACTAACAACAATTAAACAAAGCCACACAATATATAAACCAAACATCAATTGTTCATCTAACAACAATTAATCCTAACAAATTAGCTAATTAATCAAATCAAACACAATTATATAAACATTTAATCCTAATATATATATACATACTAACATATATATACATATACACAATATTAATTCAATATATATATATATACTAACATATATATACATACATATATATATAGAAAAGAAAAATTACCTATGGAAGGAGAAAGCTAGGCGGCGGCGGCGGCGGCGGTAGGGGAGCTTGGCAACAAGGCGACGGAGGCGGCGGTAGGGGAGGACGCGCAACGGATGGTTCGATTAGGGGGAGAGGGAGGAGGAGGCTAGGGCTTCTGGTTCGCGATTTGGAGCTAATGGGAAGGCGACGACAGCGATGGAAGGGGTGAACGCATGGCGGAGTTCGATTTAGGGTAGAGGAAGGAGGTCGGGCTTCGATATATATATATCAGCTGCAGGTTTAATTCACGATTTGGGGAAAATTTCCTTTGGTTCGCGATTTGGGTGTATATATATTAATTATCCGACCTCTTGGACAGCGGTTCCGAACCGCTGTCAAAACTATGCCCTTGGACAGCGGTTCAAAACCGCTGTCTAAAACATTTGCACAACGGTTCTAAACCGCTTTCTAAGTGTTGTACTTGGACAACGGTTTTGAACTGCTGTCTATTTTTTTATTATTTTTTTTAATTAAAACCGCTCTCCAAGCTGTAGTTTGGAGAGCTGTTTGAAAAAAGGGCTGTCCAAGTGCAGCTGTGCAAACTTAAATGTGTAGTAGTGATTCGAACTGTTCTTCATTAATCACACCAGTTTCACCATAAATACTTGTTTGTTATACCAATCCACATAGCCACATTCAATATCTCGTTCCGTAAATTATGGTATACAACATGATAAAATAAATATGATTGTTGTTAGACCAAAACTACCTCTGTGAAGCCCTTTCATTTCGTCTTCCGAAACTTGAAAAATACCTCTCATTTTCGTCTTTCAAATCGTGATCGAAAATGCCTAGTCGATTTTTTTTAATCACCAATATACATAAAAACTATCAATGTTACTCAGAAAAACTATTATTGTTATTGTATGCTATAGCAAGTATCACTGTTACACACATAAACTATCGCTGCTATTCATAAAAGCTCTCACTGTAATGCTATTAAAATATAAATGGTATGAATTTTTATTTTTTTTATCACCAATACACATAAAAACTATCACTGTTAATCAGACAAACTATCACTGTCACAGTCTGCTATACTAAGTATCACTATTACACACATAAACTATCACTGTTATGAAGAAAAGTTATTAATGTTACGTAAAAAAAGTTCTATACTAAGTATCACTGTTACACACATAAACTATCACTGTTATGAAGAAAATTTATTAATGTTACGTAAAAAAAGTATTACTTTCACCAGTGAAGGCACATTACAGTGCGGAATGATTTTAAGTTCCTGTTTTGAAGTCTTTCCCTTCACAATCGTTCATAGTGATATTTTCCCCCTCACCTTCATTTTCATTTCTTATCTTCATTGCGTGATGTGGGGCGTGAAAGAGTGTGGTGCAGCAGCGCGAGAGCTGTGGCGCAATGCAGCGTGGAATGAGCTTGAAGCGACTGAAACGTGGATTGAGCGTGGAATGAGATGCAGTGGCGCCGTACGACGCATGCTCGTGAATGGAGCGAATTAGAGTGAAAAGATTGGGGGTGAAAATTCAATTCAATCCATCTTTCAAAATGAATCATATTGAATTAGAGTTTATGTGTGAAAATACTTCAGACCAGCGTTGCTCAAAAGTGTATTAGATGGGCGCCAACACACAACAACCCTTTGTCATTAATTATTAGGTTTTGTTTCACTTTAATATTCGCAAACTTTTTTATATTTTGAGACAAAATAAGGGTCCACATTAACTTCAAAATTCCATTCCTACACGTGTACACATAACCCAAAAAAAACACACCCCACCTCCCCCAACACCACACCGCCTCCTACGTCGAACATTTCGCAAAACAAAAACAATCCCCACCAATCCACCACCAACACCACCCTCCTCCACCACCGGTTCCGGCGGAGACACCAGCCAGCCACCATTCTCCGCCAATGGGCGAAGAGACGTCGGAAAACCCGAACCCCGTGGTGTACCTCCACGGAGACATGGAGCTGAAGATCATAGAGGCCCGATGCTTACCCAATATGGACATGCTCAACGAACGCCTCCGCCGTTTCTTCACCGCCTTCAAAGTCTGCCGTAAGGCCTTCAAACACCCCAACAAGGACAAATGCCAAATCAACACCAGCAGCGCCAAACACTACGAAAACAAAAATAAGAATATTATCACCAGCGATCCCTACGTCACAGTTTGCCTTGCAGGGGCACGCGTCGCCCGCACCCGGGTCATACCCAATTCCCAGAACCCCGTTTGGAATGAGAATTTTAATGTACCTTTGGCTCACCCCGTCTCTCAGGTGTGTATTCAATTTTAATATGTTTGTGATTAGGAATTTTTTCAATTTAGGTTGGAAATTAATTAGTAAAATTATAAATTTGGGGCTTCAAAGGTTTTTTTTTTAATATCTATTAAGAACTTGAAAATTAGAAAATTATAAACTTGGAGTCTGAATAAATATAGATTATCAATTTAGAACTCAGAATTGTAAACACTCATCATGTTTAGGAGTTCATATTAAAAATCGACATGTAATTAGGTCATATATACCCAAATTTAGTCAAGTATCTTGTTAATTTTTCAGTTTTGGTCATTTGGTGTCAACTTAAGTCCATTGAAAGTCAATTTCGGTCCCCCTTTCTTAAAAAAAAAAAGCAGTTCTAGTCATTTTTTGTGTCCAATTTTAGACTCATATGACTTTTAGTGGCAATTTTGGTCCTTTTCTGTGTACATTTCTACTAAAAAAGACGAATCAATTAGACATGACCTAAGTTAAAAGATAATTTTTAATAGTAACTAGTTATCATGTTTAGAATCTAATATCGTTATTTATTGATGTACATAATTATTTTTGTGATCCTACTGTCTTTTCTTATTTTGTATATATATCAATGTGAAATTGATATACTTTTTATCTTTTTGGAATTGTGATTTATAAAAAGATAGTAGGTTTGTTGTGCACCAGATGCACCATGCAACTTAAATGCATTTTTAAAAACGCAATTATTTACACTAAAATATGTTGTTTCTTTTCACTGAAACAAGCAATATTTTCACTTGCATGTTTTAGTGAAACAACTGCATGTTTAAAAAATACATTTGAGTTGCACGTGCATACAAGACGTAAAACAACGATATGCCATGTTTTATGGATTTATCATTTTCCTGAACTAAAAAATAAAACAGATCGAGTTCGAGGTGAAAGACAACGACGTGTTTGGAGCAGACCTAATCGGCATCGCCACCGTGCCAGCGAGCAGAATCGCCACGGGTGAGAAGATCGACGATTGGTTCCCAGTAATCGGTATCAACGGAAAGCCCCACAAACCCGATTCCGCCATTCTCTTGCAAATAACCTTCACTCCATGTAACACAAACCCCCTCTACCTCAAAGGCATTTCAGAAAACTACGAATTGAAAGAAAGCTATTTCCCCTTACGCCACGGAGGAAACGTGACGCTTTATCAAGACGCCCACGTCCCAGATGGAATGTTGCCCGAAATAGGGCTAGACGGAAACAAAGTTTTTGGGCACGAGAAATGTTGGGAGGACATGTGCCACGCGATATTAGAAGCGCACCATTTAGTGTACGTTGTGGGGTGGTCGATTTATCATAAGGTGAAGCTTGTTAGAGAGCCCACAAGGCCTTTGCCAAGAGGGGGGAATTTGAATTTGGGAGAGTTGCTTAAGTACAAATCACAAGAAGGGGTTAGAGTGCTCTTGTTGGTTTGGGATGATAAGACTTCTCATAGCAAGATGTTCATCAATACTGTAAGTATTATTTGTTTATATATTAATTCACGAGTTAAACAAATTCTACGGGAATAATGTTTTTTAAGGACAATAATTTAGGGGGGTTATGTTTTGAGAACAATAATTTTACGGGCTTGGAAATGTAGGACAATATATTTTAAAACTTGTAACTATAGGACAATATGTTTAAAATTTATAAATATAGGACAATATGTTTTAAAAATATATAAATGTAGGAAAATCGAGCCCGAACCTCACATGATATTTCAGACCGATTTGGGCTTAATCGGGCTCAGTTATCCTACATTTACAGATTTTAAAACATATATTGTCCTATATTTACATATTTTAAAACATATTGTCCTAAATTTTCAAGTCCGTAGAATTATTGTCCTTAAAAGTTAAAATACACCCCCCCAAAATTATTGTCCTAGAAAAATATTTTTTCCAAAATTCTACTATTTAACGCGTTTCATAGTATGAAATTGGATTTATTCAGTAATATCATAATTTTTATTTAGTAATACCGCTACTCTTATAACTTTTAAATACCATAATATTTACACACACAAACATGCTGAACTGTGTGGATAAATGCTATGATATTAGTTTATAAGTTTAATGGTATTACATAATCAATGTTATGGTATTACTAAATGAATGAAAATGTATTACTGAATGAATCCAGTTCCATATGGTAAACAAGTTTCGTTGGAGACTGTCTGTATGTGTTAATATCAAAAAGAATACTATAACCCTTTTTTTCATCTTGCAATTTGTACAATTCTTTTAATTAGATTGTACTATATTGAATTTGCAACCTAAACTCTAATTCTGTAGTATTCTTCGGCTACAAAATTGGACGGAAAATACTACAAAAATAGAGCTAGGTTGCAACCGGTCAATTACTTATAGTACATGTCGCAATCAGATGAAAAGTTTGTACAAGTTGCAACTTGAAAAAAGAGCGCTATAGTGTGCAAAATGCAAATTGATATAATTAATTAACTTTTTATTTAGTCATTAAGAGACATATATATACACAAAGTTTTAGCAGATTTGTTGATGATGATTAATGTTAGGTAGGGGTGATGGAAACTCACGACGAGGAGACTAAAAAGTTTTTCAGGCACTCTTCTGTTACGTGTGTGCTTGCCCCTCGATATGGAAGCAGTAAGCTTAGCATCTTCAAGCAACAGGCATGTTTTTATCATTCTATCCTTTTCAATCAATTTGTTTGCATCTACACATTTTAGATTTTGTATGACATTATAACTTGATTATATAGATTTTGCATGTCATCAAGTAAATAAGGTAAATATTATGGGGAAATTACTGATAGGTACAATTTTTTTAAAAATTTACTAGCAGGTACAAAATGGTTGCATATATGTAGGCACAATTGCACTTTCAAATGCAATTTTGACTGTATATGCAATCTCATTTGTACGTGTTAGTAAGTTTTCTCAAAATTTTGTATCTGCTAGTAATTACCCCAATAATATTGTTGTCAGTATAAGCAAGAATTCTAGATAATTAATGCGAATTAAATGAAGAGGAAAGGGGCGTTAGTTTTTTAGAATAGTAAAATAAATGAGTTACACGTTTACATATATAAAGCACCATCTTAACTACTTGTCCATGCATGCATGTATAGGGAGTTCATTATAGGGAGATAAGCATTCCACTACAAAGTCACCCAAAAACTTACAACCAGATACAAAGTGCATAAAATTTCTGCACTTTAGTTCAAATTTGAACTAAAGTGTTGCACTTTGTATCTGGCTGTAATGGTTTACTCAATCTTGTACCTAGTTGTAATTTTTTCTTCATTATAAAATTACTATCATACACACTTTGTTGTGTTTTAGTCAGGTTGTTGGAACTCTTTATACTCACCATCAGAAATGTGTGATCGTGGATGCACAAGGCGACGGTAATAATCGAAAGATTACTACATTCATTGGTGGTCTTGATCTCTGTGACGGACGTTATGATACACCTGAACACAGACTATATCGTGATCTCAACACTGTCTTTTATGATGATTATCATAACCCAACATTTTCTGTAAGTAATTCATCCCTTTAAAATACCTGACTCACCCTATATACGAGTTAAAATTCATTTTGGTCCCATAATTTTGGCCTTTCCCGTAAAAGGTCCAAAAAGGTTAAGTTTTAAATTTAGTTCAATAACTTCTTAATTTGTCCGATTTTGATCCCAAAGTCATCAGAATTCGAAATACCACTTTGTTTTGGGCATGCAATGTGTAAAATTGGTCTTGTAACTTTTGCATTTTCCACAAAGGTCCCAAAATGTGTTCAAAATGACTTTATACTTCAAATTCCGGAGACTTTAGGATCATAATCAAACTAATTAAAGAATTATTGGATTAAACTAAAATATTTAGTTTTTTTTTCCGGATCTTTTGCAGAAAGGTAAAAGTTGTGGGGCCAAAATGAATTTTAACTCCCATATGTAGAGTTAATGTACAAAATCATCCTTCAACATAGGCCGTGTCCAATTTTAATCCTATATTTTGTTACTTTTCAAAATTTGTCCTTCTGTTGTCTATTTTTGTCCACTTGGACTACAATTGGAAAATGTAAAAACATACAGGACTAAATTGTACACAATAAAGAACCAAAATTGAAAAAGTAAAACATACATGACCAGATTTTTAGTACTGTATATTTTTATGTACCAAATTGAAAAAGTAAAACATACAATAAAGAACCAAAATTGAACACTACCTTTATGTACTAAGGAAAAACTTTACTTACGGTGGATCTTTATTTATACTCATGAATAGCCAGGAACTAAGGGCCCCAGACAGCCATGGCACGATCTTCACTGCAGAATCGAAGGCCCAGCTGCTTACGATGTGCTCACCAATTTTGAGCAGCGTTGGAGAAAAGCCACTAGATGGTCGGAAATTGGAAAGAAGTTTAAGAAAATATCACGTTGGCATGATGATGCTTTGCTAAAAGTTGATCGAATTTCGTGGATAAATAGTCCTACTACCACTATTCCCAATGATCATCCTACATTATGGGTTACTGGGAAAGATGATCCTGAAAATTGGAACGTGCAGGTTAACAACGTCTACTAAAATAATTGAAGTTCTTTCGTCATTTAATTTTGGGTTGATTGCAAAATAAAATTACGAAAATTTCACATTCTTTTAATTTTTTAAAATTTTGCAGTTTGATATATTGAATTTTTTAATTTTGCAAATGTCATATGATTACTTTTCGGCAACTTATGTTGATGTGACAGACGGAAAATCTTTGAAAAAATTACATATAAATTCACGTTTTTTTTTATAGTTTCAATTTAATCACAACTTTTTTTTTTCCAATTTCATAATATGCCACGTTAGCATGACTTGCCAAAAAATAGTCATGTCATAAAATTGCAACATTTCTAAAAGCCGTGTATCGAGTTGCGAAATTTAAGAACATATCTGTTTGAAAAAACATGAAAATGTCATGATTTATTTTTCTAGTTAACCGTTTAATTTTTGGGTGATAAAATTGATGTTGGCCTTTAAAAACATTTTAACAGGTTTTCCGATCCATAGATTCGGGATCATTGAAGGGTTTTCCGAGAACTGTCCGTGCGGCGGAACTTGAAGTACTGCTTAAACTTCTTTTGTGTTTTAAAGAATAACTTTCATGAGTCTATCTTGTTACTTTATTTTTTATAAAGTTACTAACGCATTTTTTATAGCAACGCTCATTACAGAATCTAGTTTGTGCGAAGAATATGGTGATAGATAGAAGCATTCAATTGGGTTATATCCAGGCAATTAGATCTGCTCAGCACTTCATATACATTGAGAATCAATATTTCGTTGGTTCATCGTATGCTTGGCCAACGTATAAAAATGCAGGTATTAAATAATTTTTATCTTGGTAAATCTAATTAAAAGATGTAACTTTTGTTGCATTTATTGTTTATTACTAATATGAAATTTGTTTGTCGTAGGTGCTGACAATTTAATCCCAATGGAATTGGCATTGAAAATAGTTAGTAAAATAAGGGCAAAAGAGAGATTCACTGTTTATGTTGTGATCCCAATGTGGCCTGAGGGTGTTCCCAGTTCATCCGCCGTACAAGAAATTCTATATTGGCAGGTAATTATGTGGAGTAACACTTGGGTGCACCTATTGCACGGTGAAAACAACTAATACTGTTCAGTGAAACAAATAATACTGACCAGCTAGTATCTTTTAGTAAAATAACTAATACTATTTAAAATTGCACTATGCAACTGGTGCATAGAAGTATTTGCCAATGTTGAGAACAAAGCGGAATTCGTGTATCTTATGTTTTTTGTTGTCTTTTCGTATTTGGTCAGATCTGAATATGAAATTTATACTAAAGATTTACCAAAAGTGTAGGCTCATGAGTCTATGACTGATGAAAAGATTTGGTACTGCAGGGGCAAACAATGCAAATGATGTATGAAATTATTGCTAAAGAGATAAAGTCTGCTAAGCTTGAGAATGTGCATCCAACTGACTATCTCAACTTCTACTGCCTTGGCAACCGAGAGGAGCATGCGGAAGAATCATGTGGGAGTGAAGTAATTATTTTTCTCTTGCTTACAAAAAAAAAAGAAGGGAAAATGATATTTGTAGTCCTATTAGTTACTATTTAAACCATATCGATATTCACAAATTGAAAATAGTCCTGTAATTTTTAGTGTTTTGATATTTTAGTCTGGTAACTGACTCTAAAAGGTAAAACATCCAATTGATCAATCAAACTCTTCTAAGTGGAGGAATTTGACTTTGTCACATCAGGGTCAACTGGATGTCTCATTCCAACATTTGGTTACCGGACCAATATACCAAAAATTGAAAGTTAGAAGACTATTTTCAATTGGTAAAAGTCGACAGGACTAAAACTGAAATAGGTGTAACTTTTGGGACTAAAACTGAAATAGGTGTAACTTTTGGGACTAAAAATACTAAAAATGCTGAAATTCAACCTTAAATAAAAATACTATCAAATATGAATCCAAAGTTTTAGAAATGTCATCTGTGGAAGTAAGTTAACTCGAGATAGAAATGTTGGCAGGAAGCAGCTTCACAAAAATCAGAACGATTTATGATTTACGTACATGCGAAGGGAATGATAGTGGATGATGAGTACGTGATAGTTGGTTCGGCCAATATTAACCAACGATCCATGGCTGGTTCAAGAGATACAGAAATCGCCATGGGTGCTTATCAGCCCCATCACACTTGGGCTAAGAAGAAGGACCACCCACATGGCCAGGTTAGCCTCTTTTTCGTCGTTTCGAATTTGGTTGAAAGAGGGAGAGATAGAAGAGAGAGTCTTAACCATAGGGGAAAATGTCTTTTATGCTCATAATTTTGGGGATTGCAATAGGACATTATGTTTATGGTTTTGTAAATTAAGGACTATACTTTTTAATTATGTAAATGTAGGTCAAATTGGTCCAAGTTGGTCCAAAACGAGTTAAGGTCGCACGTGAGTGTCATACAAGGACTAAAATTTTTGCTTTGATATGATCACATCAAAATAAGAAAAGTAAGATTTAATTTATGTTAATGTAGGCGAGTTAATTGTATTTTTAGTTCCATATGAATTTGAATTTTTCTTCACAAAATTGGTCCTTCTTTCACAGATCTTGCCCCATAAGAGTTTTCGGTCCAAAACTAATGGACGATGATGTGTGAGATACACATGCCATTAGAAATTTTACAAAACTGGTCATTTTTTGACCAATTTCGGTATTATGGTCAACTAACAGATTTTATCAAATTTTTACCGGTTAGGACCAAAATAGCAATAAAAAGGATAATTTAGAACATGGTATCAAGATTATTCTCAAAAATTCATGTGAGACTAGATTGCAATATAACCAAATTAAGGCAAAATTGACCCAAAATACCTAGTTTGGCATACATTTACATAAATAAAAAAGTATTGTTATTTATTCACAAGCCCGTAAACATAATATCCTTCTTTTGCAATTCCATAGTTACAGTCCTAATTTAATTTCTCCTTTTAACCATACATTGTACCTCTGCAGGTATATGGATATAGAATGTCGCTTTGGGCCGAGCATTTCGGAGAAATTGACCCTTGCTACAAAGATCCCAAGAGCTTGGATTGCGTGAAGCACGTCAACAACGTCGCAAAAGCTAACTGGGAACGATACACGGCCGAAAAGTTCACTCAATTAGAAGGCCATATTCTCAAGTACCCAGTGGAGATTGATGGTGATGGGAGGGTAAATCATTTGCATGGATTTGAAACCTTTCCTGATGTTGGTGGCAAGGTTTTAGGGGCTCCCACTACTCTGCCTGATGCTTTGACTACATAAACTAATTAATTTGTTCTACGCTCGTTTCTTTGTGTATAGTCAGTGATGTATAGTTAGATCTTTATACGGTTATACCTCCGTAGAGTTGAGGAGAATACACGAATTGCGTATACGTATAGGTGCATTCCACGCGCTTCGTTGCTTCTCACTTAGTTCTCATTTTACGACTCGCTTATATTTGTGTATTGTTGTTGTCAAAGATATTGATGGATGATTCTAGAGGATTTGTAAATATTAATTGTGTCTCAATTTATTTCCTGTAATTATTTCTTTCCTTACTTGTTGTAACCATTGTACAATATATAATGGACAACAATATTTTTCCATCTCTCAATTGAGGAGATATTCATCCTTGACATGGTATCCGAGCTTTTAATTCAGCATCCATCGCAACAACTCAGTGAGGTGATTTGGCAGCAGATTTAAAACCACGAGGTTCTGAAGGAGATTTATGGCCTTAAGCAGGCACCTCGGGCTTGGTTTCATCGGTTCAGCTCATTTCTGCTTGCAGTCGGATTTCGGTGTAGCACGACTGATACCTCTCTTTTTCGTGTTTCACAGAGGATCCTCTACTTTATACTTGCTTCTATATGTCGATGACATAATTTTCACTGGAATTATTCCTAGCTCAGTGGACAAACTTGTTGCTCGGATTCGTCATGAGTTCGCCATCAATGACTTAGGTCGCCTAAACTATTTCTTGGGTCTTGAAGTCCACTACACCGAGCGTGGTTTGTTCTTGAGTCAGTCCAAGTACGCTCATGACATTCTTCTTCGTGTTGATCTTCTCAATGTTGAGGTTATACTGAAAAGTGTGCTTTTACTTTGTATAACCAGACTGAATTTCTGTCTTATTTGTTGAAATAAATTATGTATCACTGATGCTTTAAATATCATTGAATGTTACATATATTTACTGCATAACTATTCAATAAATAGTACGTGTTACATTGTAGTTAATTTAGTGACACCAGATTAAAGAAGATTAAATTAACAGTCCCTTGTAACTAAAAGTACAGAATTCACAACCCAGATGGAAATGAACAAACCATCTTGAAAGGTTGAAGTGTAAGGCTCAGATTGGCTTGTCTTGACCAAGAGATCGCACTAGTGCATTATGATGCACTGAATAGGACCTACAGGAGGATAAATTCTTCAGTACTGAATATAGAAGAATTAGACCTCAGTGGTTCATTATTTTTTAATCTCCGTCCCTTAAATAGGATCGTGTGGAATCAATAACCATTGCTTTGACTTATGATGGGAAGAGAATCAGTGAGATTCAATACCTTGTATCTTGGACAATGTTATTGGTTACACGATGATTGCTATGATTTAATACGGTGAAACGTGTGCAAGTGCGCCTTGTTTGATTTGTCCCCTTGGGAGGCTAAGAAGTTTTATCATACTAAATCTTGCAAGTGAAATTAGTTTCCGGTATGGATAATAATGTTGAGCCGTTCCTTGACTAAGGAAAAAGATGTTAATTAAAGTGAGGCTATTTCAGTGGCCTAAATTAATTAATGGACTGATAATCTTAAACACGGGAAATAATAACCGGGAGCCATATTAACAGTAATATGAGTTAAGATGGATAGTGAAATATTAATTTAAGTAGTGGGATTAGTTAATATTTATGGGCTTGAATAATATTGTGGCTCAATATTGGAAAGTCAAGGTCCATTGGAAGGTCCAATCTTTATTCTCCGAAAGGCCCGTCAAGTAGCCCAAACATAAAGTCCAATAACTGAAAAAGGTGTTTAAAATAAAATAAATTGTTGTTGCCTATTTTTTTATTTTTTTTCAAAAATAACAAATAAAAGAGGGAGAAAGATTTTCTTTGAATCTTGTTATGGAATGAAGATAAGTATTCTTGGAATACAAGATTATCTCATTAAATTCAAGAAATCTCCCACTTGGCTATTTATTAGGTAATTTTCGAAAATCCCATAACAATAAGGAGGAGAAGATTTTGTTGGGAGATATTTTGGGAAATATAATATATTGGATATATTCAAGATTGTTTCTTGGAGAAGAAGCAAGAAAATTTCCCAATAGCCAAAATGACCTAAATTTTCGCCCCCCTCCTTATTATAAATAGGGGATGATTTTTTCATCCCCACTAGAACAGAGAAGTTGATTTTTTCGAAAAAATATCAGCGTCGATAAAATATCAAATATTTTGAAACGTCGACAGATTGTGTTTTTTCGAAAAACTTCAATTGTGAGTGTGAAATTCCATGTGTTGGAAAATTAGAAATCCACAAAGGTGCTGCAACATAATTTTATTTTCCTTTTGTTAACTGTTCGCGAGCATCCTACCACCGGATTGTTGGACAAGGACTAGGGAATACTTGGAAAGGTCTTTTGGTGTGTTCGTGTAACGGGATCCATCTTCTCAACGGTTGTCACTCCGAGAGGTTAGTTCACGTAAACTCCTAGCAATTACGCATGCGTATGATTTATGTGACGAATTTGTATGCATGATTTGTTGTTGAATTATTATTTGAATTAATATAGGATTAATTCATGCTAGTAATAATTGTTGGAATTAAATTTGTATTTAAATATTCATCTCGAATAGATCCGGGCAATCCATTCCCCAACAACTGGTATCCGAGGCATTGTAATTTAATTCGTTGTTCATTAAATTTGAAATTGGATAGTAGAATTGCTAGATCATTTTTGCAGGTATCCAATTGTCATGGTATTTGATGAATGTTTATTTATACATGCATATAAATTGTGGTTTTTAATTCGATTCGTTCGAATTCGTTTTGCCTCGTGAGAAAATCCACGAGTAGATTAGGATTTGTTTGATTTGATCAATGTAATAGACTAGTCTAGATCTAGGTTTATTTATTTTTTGTAAATAAATTGCAACCGGATCGAGAACGAAGTGTTGGGGAATCCCAACACGAAGATGAAGAATTAAAAACGGGCGACCAAGTGCCCGGACGTACGCGAGCCAAAGCACGAGGTGCTAGGCGGTCGCGCATGGGGTTGGCTGAGAGGCGCTCAGTGCACACGGGCGCGAGCCCAGCGTAATCGATCGTCGGCGGAACTTGGGTCGACAGCGCGTCTTGTGAAGCGTGAATAGGCGCGTCGGGGTGCGTGCACGGCGGATCTGAGACGGAAGCCGCATTCGAAATCTCGGCAAGGGCGAAGGTCGCCGAGGGCGATGCAAAGCGGAGTAGGGTGGGGGCGACGACGCAGATCCGCTACCGCCGAGAGATGCCGAAGCGACACAGGTGGGGGCGATGCGGCACGCTCGCAGATCCGCCCGACCGCCGAGAGCCGCCGAGCGACGCGAAAGGTATGGCGACGCGCGGTGCAAGCACATGGGGCCACGAAAGCAGATCCAAGACTTTGCCGAGAGCCATCGAGCGATGGGCGGGGATGGCCGGACCGAACGCGGGCGTGTGCACGGGCGCACGCGGATACGTGTTCCGGGCTGTGAGCTACCCAATGCTGGACATCATTTTGGACCTAGACGGAGGACATTCTAAAGAAGATGTTGCGGACGAGTGGGAGCTTTTCGAGACAAACGATGAAGGCTATGAAGACGATTTCTCAAGATCAAGACATGACAAAAATTAACCGTGACAATAGGATATATGTGCCCAATGTGTTTAATTTTTTGTTTTGATGTTTGCTTTATTTTTCGTGCGTATTTAATTATGTTTGAATATGCGGTGCATGAGAAATTGTTTTAGAAAAATCTCACTTTCGAGAATTACTAAGTATGTTTTAAATAATTAATTGACAATTTTATTCCGGATAATAAAATTGAATTAATTTTGACCTCCATGATTTATTTATTTGTGAATTCTTTTGGAGAAATTCCCCCCACGGGACGACCAAAAGATAGCTTTCACATGAATGAATTCTTGTGGATTATTATTAGTGGTGACGATGATCCTCCCAACGAGGCTCGTTCAAAGCAAAATAATAATTCTGTATTTAATCATGGTTATTACTTAGGTATAAGATTGATATGCATATACTTCCCCGAAGTCCCTGTCAATCTTATATTGGTCAAGTGGGAGCTAACTAATAATCTGAATGTTAAAGGTTTGTAACTGTTTTCTTGTTTGTAACCTGCTTGAATGTGTTTAAATAATGACCCACCCCATGTGGCTTATTTAAACTATTTTGAGATGTTGGCTGATGCATGTTCATATTTTTTTGAGATTTTAATATGATACATGTGATCGAATTATGTGATAATTTTGTGCTTATGCAAATCGTTATTTATTTCAGTTCAGCATGTCGCAACCTTTTAATCCATTGTTCAATATACTTTAAGTTAATAGAATTATATAGGAAACTATGTCGATTGGAAATTATATATTGTCTTGACCATGCAATCGCATAAAGTCCGTACTTGACAAACCTAGACTCGTTAAGACTACGAATGTGAGGAAGATAAGGAATATCATAACCAGTGGTTAAGATCCAATGAAATGGTTAAGTGTATCATCTTGACTTCAACGTCAGATGTGTTGTGACACCAACACCAGGACTTGGAAACCATTATACAGCTATTATGATAGATCTTAACGAATTCTTCGCTCACCAGAATCGTAAAACGAGTCAGTTGGCTATACGAAATTTGTTTTCGTAGAGAATGGCGTTAAGAGGTGTCAAGAAGAAGACCGACAAACGAAAATGCTTTATTGCGGTCTAAGAAGACATCGGAGGTCAGCCTGTCCCAAACCTAAAAAGGTTGGGAAGAAAGGTAATTCTCAAACACTAATAGTTGAAACTTGTTTAGCGGCGTGTGCTCCCATTTGTGGGTAGAGGATACGGGAACCACTAATCATGTTTGTTTCAATGTTTCAAGGATTCTAGATTATCCAACGATTTAGTGGGAGTGAGACCATCATTTCCATGGAAAGTGTTACGAAAGTAGCGGTTATTGCAATACTACGTAAATAGCAGATATTGCAATGCCACGTAAGTAACAGTTGTTGCAATGCTACGTGATTAGCGGTTATTGCAATTCTATGTAAGTAGCGGTTACTACAGTGCTACATGAGTAGCAGGTACTGCAGTGCTATGTAAGTAGTGTTTAAAGCAGTGGGAGAAGTGCATTTATCTTTTAGTGATAAAATTTTAGTTTTAAGAGACGTTCTTTATGTTCCCAGTTTTAGAAATAATTCATTTTCAGTTTCTAAAATTCCTTTGATGGATACTGAGTTTCTTCTAATAAGAATGACATCATTTATCGGAATGATGAGTATATCTGTTATGGGACATTGATGAACAATCTCTATACTATTATATGTGCACACCACTCGCAAAATGCATCCTATAACACATCGACTATTTCAAGCAATAAAAGGAAACGTTCAACAGATGTGAATGAAACACTTATATGACTAGGTCATTTTAATCCAAAGAGGATCCAAAGGTTGGTTCAAGATGGTTCATTGGAGTCTCTCCGGGTTGAACCATTTCCAACTTGCGAATCACGTTTGAAGGGTAAAATGACCAAGAGGGCATTTGGAGCCAAGGGGAATAGAGTCAAAGAAGTGTTAGAGATCATTCACACTGACATATGTGGTCCAATGTCAATCAAAGCAAGAGGAGGTTATGAGTATTTCGTTACTTTGATCGATGATTACTCAAGATTTAGGTACATTTTCCTTATAAAGCATAAATTTGAGACCCTTTGATTAATTCTAGGATTTTAAGGCTCAAACAGAGAATCATAGGAAAAAAATATCAAGTCTCTACGATCTGATCGTGGAGGCGAATACCTCAGCAATTAATTTTTTGAATTACTTGTCAGATGAAGGGATTGTATCCCAGTTGACTGCACCCAGAACCCCTCAACAAAATGGGGTTGCAGAACGAAAAAACAGAACTCTTTTAGAAATGGTCAGGTCAATGATGAGTTATGCGGATCTATCCAAATCGTTTTGGGGTCACGCCTTGGAAATAGCGGCTTACATTCTAAACTTGGTGCCATCCAAATCGGTTCCCAAAACACCTAAAGAGTTGTGGACCGGGCGCAAGCCCAGTTTAGGACACATGAGAATCTGGGGGTGTCCGGCATACATGTTGGACAAGGAGGCTGGTAAATTGGATCCAAGATCAGAATTAAGGCTATTTATAGGGTACCCCGAGGGAACGATGTTGGGATAACATTTGCCAGGATCTATCGGGATGACCTCATAAACACAAATGTAAATTAACAATTATTACTAGCATGAATTTACCTAAGTGAATTCAAATAATAATTTACGCCAACAACGACATGCAAATAAAATTCACGTAAAGAGTCCTAGCATGTGGAAATTCTAGGAGTTTACGTAAACGTACCCGTTGGAGAGACAGTCTAAGACGAACATGATCAAGTATTTGACTACCAACCAAAAGTCCTTCTCAAGTATTCCCAAGTCCTCGCTCAATAACCCGGTAGGAGGTTTTCCGATGAATGATTTATAAAACAAAGGAAAAAATAAAATTGTTGCACCACCTTTGTGGATTTCTAATATTTCCAGCACATGGAATTGGTGTGGGGATGAATGAATTCATCCCTTATTTATAAGAGGGGGGTTCGAAATTTTTAGGTCAAAAAACAGGGTTTGGAAAGATCTTTTCTTGATCTCCAAGAAATCTTGAATATACCCCATATATTCTTCTTTCCATGTGTATTTTTTCCACAAAAATCCCACACCCTTATTTATCCAAAATTTCAAAAAAACAATAAAGACTTGCAAGATTGGATCTTTCTTTAATTTATGAGATATTCTTGTATTCCAAGAATACATATCTTTTTCCATAAAATCTTTCCAAGAAAATCAAGAAAATCTTTATTCCCTTTCTTATACATGATTTTCGAAAATTACCCATAAAGAAGCCAAGTGGGAGATTTTCTTGAATTTATGAGATAATCTTGTATTCCAAGAATACTTATATCCTTTCCATAAAATATTTTCAAGAAAAATTCTTCTCCCTCTTTTCTTTATTAATTTCGAAAATTACAAAAATATTAGGCAACAAAATTTATTTTTATTTTAAGCACCTTTTATTTATTAGACTATAATTGGGCTACTTGAGGGGCCTTTAGGAGAATTAAGATGGACCTTCCAATGGACTTCTGAATTCCAATATTGAGCCACAATATAATTCAGCCCATTAATATTAATTAATACCACTATATAATTAATATTGCATTATCCAATCTTAACCCATATTACGGTAATATGACTCCCGGTCATTATTTCCCGTGTTTAAGATTATTTAGTCCACTAATTAATTAAGCCACTGAAAAGCTTTATATTAATTAATATCTTTATCCTTGGAGTAAGGACAGCTCAACTTTATTATCCATACCGGAAAATTAATTCCACTTGCAAGATTTGGTATGATAAAGGTTCCAAGCCCACCAAGGGGACCAATCACGCAAGACTTTGCAAGCACACGATTCTCTGTATTAATCTTAGCATCCATCGTACAATTAATATTATTGCCCAAGATATAGGGTATCGAAGTCTCAATGATTCTCTTCCCATTTATAAGTCAAAGAAATAATTACTAATCGCACACGGTCCTTATTAAGTGACAGAGATTAAGAAATCAACAACCACTGAGGTCTAACTCTTCATCCCTTAAGTCAGTGCGAATGAGTTTATCCTCTCTGCAGGTCCGCTTCAACACATCGAATGCACTAGTGTAATCTCTTGGTCAAGACAAGCCAATCTGAGACTTACACATCAACTTCTACCAATAGACTGTTCGGGTCTATCTAGGTTGTGAAACACGCACTAGATTACAAGGGACTGTTAACGTGATCTTCTGTGATCTGGTATCACCACGTTAACTACAATGTGACATGTGCTATTATATGAACGGTTTGCAATAAATATATATAACATTCAATCATATTTAAAGCAACAATGATAAATAATTTATTTCAGTAAATAAGTGTTTAATACATAGGTTATACAAAGTAAAAACATACTTTCACGTATAACCCCAACAATCTCCCACTTACACTCAAAGTCTGCTTTTAAGTATACCACAACACGTCTAATGTATTATACAGTGACATCTAATGTCACCTACATCAACCTAATAATATATCTCCCACTTATACTCAAAGCAGATTGGCAACGCTCTTAACACCCATTCCTTCCACATGTCCCTCGAATGTTAACAGAGGCAGACCCTTTGTGAATGGATCAGCTAGGTTGTCTTCTGACATGATCTTTGCTACCTCTATATCTCCTCTCTTAACGATTTCTCGTATAAGATGGTATTTCCTTTCAATGTGTTTGCTGGCCTTGTGGGCTCTCGGTTCCCTTGAATTTGCAACTGCTCCGGCATTATCACAAAAAACCGTGATTGTGCTGGGCAAATTCGGAACAACGTCCAAGTCCACTAGGAAGTTCTTGAGCCACACCGTTTCTTTCGCTGCTTCACAAGCAGCTACATATTCGGCTTTCCTTGTAGAATCTGCGATGCATTTCTGCTTAATGCTTCTCCATGTTACAGCTCCTCCCCCAGACAAAACACACTACCCGAGGTAGATTTTCTGGAATCTATATCTGATTGGAAATCCGAGTCCGTGTATCCGACTGGAAACAAGCTTTCCGATTGGTAAACCAACATTCTATCCCGAGTTCTTTTCAGATACTTTAGAATGTTCTTTACTGCAGTCCAGTGTTGACTTCCGGGATTACTTTGATATCTCGCTACCATGCCAACGACGTAGCAAATATCCGGTCTCGTGCACAACATTGCATATATAAGACACCCTACTGCCGAGGCATAAGGAATGCATTTCATGTCATCTATCTCCCCTTGTGTCTTGGGACACATGTCTTTCGATAGATGGATTCCGTGCCTGAAGGGTACAAAACCTTTCTTGGAATCTTGCATGCTGAATCGCTTCAAAACAGTGTCTATGTAGCTTGTGATAAGCCGATCATTCTTTTCTTTTGATCTCGAGTGATCTTGATCCCAAGAATATGACCGGTTTCCCCTAATTCCTTCATATCAAACTGTTTTGACAGCCATACCCTTACGTCTGACAAAACCTTTACATCGTTTCCGATGAGCTGAATATCATCTACGTATAGTACTAAGAATACCAAGGCAGTTCCGTCACACTTCTTATACACACAACTTTCAAACTCATTTTGATCAAACCCATAAGACTTGATTACATGATCAAAACATTGGTTCCAAGCCCGAGATGCTTGCTTTAGTCCATAAATGGACTTCCTTAGCTTGCAAACAAGGTGCTCTTGGCCTTTTGTGATGAAACCTTCGGGTTGTTGCATATAGATTTCCTCGTCAAGACTCCCGTTAAGGAAAGCTGTCTTGACATCCATTTGCCAGATCTCAAAATCTAGATGCGCAGCTATTACCAAGAGAATACATATGGACTTAAGCATGGCTACAGGCGAAAAGGTTTCTTCATAATCGATACCCTCATTTTGAGTGTATCCCTTTGCCACAAGCCTAGATTTAAAGGTCTTGACCTTCCCGTCCGATCCTCTTTTTCTCTTATAGACCCACTTGCATCCATTGGGTTTTACCCCACGGGGTGGTTCCACTAGCTCCCACACTTGATTATGATCCATTGAGCCCATCTTGGCTTCCATCGCAGTTTGCCAGGATTCAGAATCCTTATCTTGGACCGCCTCCTTGTAGGACCACGGGTCTGATTCATTATCCTCGGGGACCAAATCCAAAGATTCTCCTATCCCCATGAATCTCTCAGGTTGTCGAACAACCCTCCCACTACGTCGAGGTTTCGGTTGTGTTGGTGTGACACTTGGTATATCAACTTGTACAGTTGGTATAGGAGTTTGCCCTCTTATTTCGTCTAAGGTAATCTCACTTTTGGGCTTTCTATTGTTCATAAAGTTTTCTTCCAAAAATCTAAAGTGCGTACTTATTACCACCTTTTGATCTTCGGGACCATAGAACATACACCCTTTCGTTCCCATGGGATATCCTATAAACAACCTTAGTTCCGAACGTGCATCCAACTTACCGGCTTCCTTGTCTAGCACGTATGCCGGACACCCCCAAATCCTAAGATTTCTCAGACGGGGCTTGCGCCCGGTCCACAACTCTTTAGGGGTTTTGGGAACCGATTTGGATGGTACCAAGTTTAGAACATAAGCCTCTTTTTCCAAGGTATAACCCCAAAACAACTTGGAAAGATCTGAATAACTCATCATGGATCTGACCATTTCTAAGAGTGTTCTATTTCTTCGTTCTGCAACCCCGTTTTGTTGAGGGGTTCCGGGTGCAGTCAACTGGGAAACAATCCCCTCGTCTAACAGGTAGTTCAAAAACTCATCGTTGAGGTATTCGCCTCCACGATCAGATCATAGAAACTTGATACTCTTTTCCATATGATTCTCCACTTCGGCTTTGAACTCTTTGAATTTATCAAAGGTTTCCGATTTGTGTTTCATCAGGAAAATGTACCTAAACCTTGAGTAATCATCAGTGAACGTAACGAAATACTCATAGCCACCTCTAGCTTTGGTTGACATTGGACCACACACGTAATTGTGAACGATTTGCAACACTTCAGTGACTCTATTCCCCTTGGCTCCAAATGCCCTCTTGGTCATTTTACCCTCCAAACATGATTCGCAGGTTGGAAATGGTTCCATCTGTAGGTCCGACAATGAACCATCTTTCACCAACCTTTGGATCCTTTTTAGATCAATATGAACCAATCTTAGATGCCAAAGAAGTGTCTCGTTCACCTTTTCTGAACATTTTCTCTTATTGCTTGAAACAGTCGATGTGTTAAAAGATGCATTTTGTGAGTGGTGTGCACAGTTAATAGTATAGAGATTGTTCCTTAAGTTCCATGACAGATAAACACATCGTTACGAAAAAAAAGTAACTTGTTAAGAAAAACGAACAAAATATCCATCAACAAATAGTTTTGAAACTGAAATGAGGTTTTTACGAAAAACCGGAACGTAAAGAACATTTCTTAAAACTAAAGCCTTGTCTTCAAAAGATAGGTGCACGTCTCCCACTGCTTCAGCTGCTACTCTCGTAGCATCGCCCAATGTGATGAGGATCTCACTTCTACTAAGTTGCCAGGTCAATTTGAACCCCCGTAATGTGAAACTAACATGATCAGTGGATCACGTATCCATTACCCACGAGTGAGTAGCATACGCCGCTAAACAAGTTTCAACAACTAGTGCATGAGAATTACCTTTCTTCCCATTCCTCTTAGGCTTGGGACAGGCAGACCTCCAATGTCCTTTCTCACCGTAGTTGAAACACTTCCTCTTTGGATTTTCCTTGACACCACCAGCATCCCTCATCTTACCATTGCCCTTGGCAACAATTGAGTTTGATTGCTTATGGCCTTTTTTTATCTTCTTCTTCTTGCCTTTCCTTGTCCTAGAAGATGAAGATGGACCACTTGCCATCAAAACTTGAGTTTGGTGCCCCATCAACGTCTCTGCCGAGACCAAAGCTTACAACAAATCAGCTAGCAAGGCCAAATTGCTCAAAACTTCTAGGCAGAGAGTGGAGTACCAAATCAATCTGGGTCTCCAGATCATAATCTGCACCCAGAACCTCAAGTTTGTTCAGATGTGCCATCAATTTTGAGGACGTAATCCCTTACGGGGTTGCCCTCCACCATTTTCAGCGACAACATCTCTCGCAAGGTGATCTGACGAGCCCCGCATTTTTGACTCGTCAGTTGGCTCATCTGATTTTTGATGTGTCAAGAATCCACTTGTGCTTTTGTACAGTTAGGACAATCATAATTTTTCATTTCCAATCAACATAGTTTCCTATACAATTCTATTGACTTTATGTATATTAACAGTGGATTAAAAGGTTGCGACATGCTGAACTGAAATAAATAGCAATTTGTACAAGTACAAATTTATCACATAATTCGATCACACTATTCATATCAAAATCTCAAAACAATATGAATATGCATCAGCCAACATCTCAAAACAGTTTAAATAGGTCACATTGGGTGATCTGTCTATTTAAACACATTCAAGCAGGTTACAAACAGGAACAGTTACAAACCTTTAATTAAAAATTAATAGTCGGCTCCCACTTGACCAATATAAAATTGACAGGGACTTCGGAGAAGTATATGCATATCAATTTTATACCTAAGTAATAACCATGATTAAATACAGAACTATTACTTCGCTTTGAACGAGCCTCATTGGGAGGGTCATCGTCGCCACTAATAATAATTCACAATCATCCTTTTGGGAATTTATTCATGTGAAAACCATCTTTTAGCCGTTCCGTTGGGGAAATTTCTCCAAAAGAATTCACAAATAAATAAATCATGGAGGTCAATATTGACGTAATTTTATTATCCGGAATAAAATTTGTCAATTAAAACATACTTAGTAATTTTCAAAAGTGAGATTTTCTTTAGACAATTTTAAATCATGCAAACACATTTAACAAATAAAATTGCACGAATTTAAAATAAGCATCAAGATAAAATAAATCAAGTTGGACACATATATCCAACTGTCATGGTTTAAATTCCATATCTTGATCTTGAGAAATCGTCTCTTCTTTTGCCTTCATCGTTTGCCTCGAAAAGCTCCCACTGAATCTGCAACAATTCTTTAATGAGTGTCCTCCGTCTTGTGTTAGGACGACGTCCGGAAAACTAGTAGCTCACGACCCGGAACGTGAATCCGCGTGCGCCTATCGCCGCGCCTCGATTCTTCGGCCATCTGGCCGAAATCGCCCGCGACCATACCTGCGAACATTGCAGACAGCGCCCGCGTCCGGGGTCCCTCGCCTGCGACGACCCGGCCCAGCAGCAGCGCGCCTTATACGCCCATGCCTTTTGTCGCGTCGGCACCATTCTCAAGCTTAGCCGTGTCGCTTCTTGCGTGATCGACTTACCGTCTTGGCGTCCGCCCGGGTAGTTGTGATCGATATTGAGCCTTGGCCTAGCCAGCGATCTCCGCCTTAACATCGTCGTCCGGAGCCTGGACGTCCGTCTTTAATTCTCGTCTCAAGTCTTGATTTCACGACCAGGTTACAATTTATTTACAAAATAAATAAACCTGGATCTAGACTAGTCTATTACATTGAACAAATAAAACAAATTCTAATCTACTCGTGGATTTTCTCACGAGGCAAAACAAATTCGAACGAATTGAATTAAAAACCAATAATTTATTTGCATGTAAATAAGCACATTAAAATACCATGACAATTGGATACCTGCAAAATAGATCTGACAGTTCTACTATCTAATTTCAAATTTTAATGAACAACAATTTAACTTACAATTTAAAAGATCAGAGCCCGAACCAGGGCTCTGATACCAGTTGTTGGGATAACATTTGCCAGGATCTATCGGGATGACCTCATAAACAGAAATTTAAATTAACAAATATTACTAGCATGAATTTACCTAAGTGAATTCAAATAATAATTTACGCCAACAACGACATGCAAATAAAATTCACGTAAAGAGTCCTAGCATGCGGAAATTCTAGGAGTTTACATAAACGTACCCGTTGGAGAGACAAGATGGACAGGATCAAGTATCTGGCTACCAACCAAAAGTCCTTCTCAAGTATTCCCAAGTCCTCGTTCAATAACCCGGTGGGAGGTTTTCCGATGAACGATTTATAAAACAAAGGAAAAAATAAAATTATTGCACCACCTTTGTGGATTTCTAATATTTCCAACACATTGAATTGGTGTGGGGATGAATGAATTCATCCCCTATTTATTAGAGGGGGGTTCGAAATTTTTTGGTCAAAAATCAAGGTTTGAAAAGATCTTTTCTTGATCTCCAAGAAATCTTGAATATACCCCATATATTCTTCTTTCCATGTGTATTTTTTCCACAAAAATCCCACACCCTTATTTATCCAAAATTTCGAAAAAAACAATAAAGACTTGCAAGATTGGATCTTTCTTGAATTTATGAGATATTCTTGTATTCCAAGAATACATATCTTTTTCCATAAAATATTTCCAAGAAAATCAAGAAAATCTTTATTCCCTTTCTTATACATGATTTTCGAAAATTACCCATAAAGAAGCCAAGTGGGAGATTTTCTTGAATTTATGAGATAATTTTGTATTCCAAGAATACTTACATCCTTTCCATAAAATCTTTTCAAGAAAAAATCTTCTCCCTCTTTTCTTTATTAATTTCGAAAATTACAAAAATATTAGGCAACAAAATTTATTTTTATTTTAAGCACCTTTTATTTATTGGACTATAATTGGGCTACTTGAGGGGCCTTTAGGAGAATTAAGATGGACCTTCCAATGGACTTCTGAATTCCAATATTGAGCCACAATATAATTCAGCCCATTAATATTAATTAATACCACTATATAATTAATATTGCATTATCCAATCTTAACCCATATTATGGTAATATGGCTCCCGGTCATTATTTCCCGTGTTTAAGATTATTTAGTCAATTAATTAATTAAGCCACTGAAAAGCTTTATATTAATTAATATCTTGATCCTTGGAGTAAGGACAACTCAGCTTTATTATCCATTCCACTTGCAAGATTTGGTATGATAAAGGTTCCGAGCCCACCAAGGGGACCAATCACGCAAGACTTTGCAAGCACACGTTTCTCTGTATTAATCTTAGCAACCATCGTACAATAACAACAGTGATAAATAATTTATTTCGGTAAATAAGTGTTTAATACATAGGTTATACAAAGTAAAAGCATACTTTCACGTATAACCCCAACAAACGAAGGGGTGCATGTTCTATGGTCCCGAAGATCAAAAGGTGGTAATCAGTACGCACTTTAGATTTTTGGAAGAAGACTATATGAACGATAAAAAGCCCAGAAGTGAGATTACGTTAGATGATCTAAAGGGGCTTACCTCAATGCTAACTGTACAAGTCGACATACCAAACGACACACTTACACAACCGGAACCTCGTCGTAGTGGGAGGGTTGTCAGACAGCCCGAGAGATTCATGGGGATAGGAGAGTCGTCGGACTTGGTCCCCGGTGAGAATGAATCAGACCCATGGACATACAATGAGGCAATCCATGACAAGGATGCGAATTCTTAGCAGACAGCAATGGAAGCCGAGATGGGTTCTATGGATCATAATAAGGTGTGGAAGCTAGTCGAACCACTTAATGGGATCAAACATATTGGTTGCAAGTGGGTATACAAGAGGAAAAGAGGACCGGAAGGTATATACCTTCAAGGCTAGACTTGTGGCAAAAGGTTACACTCAGAAAGAAAGGAACGATTATGAGGAAACCTTTTCGCCTGTAGCTATGTTTAAGTCCATTCGTATTCTCTTGTCGATAATTGCGCATCTCGATTTTGAGATCTGGCAAATAGATGTCAAGACATTTTTCCTCAATGGAAGTCTTGAAGAAGAAATCTATATGCAACAACCCGAAGGCTTCATTGAAAAAGGCCAAGGACATCTAGTTTGCAAGCTCAAGAAGTTCATTTACGGATTAAAGCAAGCATCGCGTGCTTGGAACCAATATTTTGATCAGGTTATAAAGTCTTACGGGTTCGATCAAAATGAGTTCGAAAGTTATGTGTATAGAAAGTGTGTCGGAACTGCATTGGTATTCTTAGTACTATACATAGATGATATTCTGCTCATCGGAGACGATGTAAATATTTTGTCGGACGTAAGGGCATGGCTGTCAAAAAAGTTTGATATGAAGGACTTGTTGGAATTTAGAGGCATGTAATCACGTATAACATTCACAGCAGAAAGAACAGTTCACCAACAACGAACACATAATTGATTACAACGATTACAATAATCATAATGAGTAAACTTACAGTAGCTGTAGGACAGATTCCTCTACTATGGTATCCACGTAATCCCCTTCAACGGATCTGCACGGATTTGCCAGTGTTGAATCTCGAGTCAAATCAGCTAGGAAAATTCAACTCTTAATTTAACGGAGAATTTTGAAGTGTAAAAACTCTTTGTGAAATCCCAAGAGCTAATGTATATAGGGAGACCCAGCTTAAAACCTAAGTCAGCCTGTTGGGAAATTAAAATCCCTTTTAATTAATTAAATTAAACTCCTTTAATTTAATTCCCTAAATATAAATCTCTACAGATTTAAATTCCATATAAATCTCTACAGATTTAAATTCCATATATGACAAATCTCTACAATTTGTTTCCATATATATTAAATCCTACAATAATATTCCAAATATTATTATTGGGAATTATTATTTAATTAAATCCAATTTAATTAAATATTAATAATAATTAATTCCAAATTAATCTATTATTAATTACTTCTCCATAAATTAAATATTAAATCTAATTTAATACTTAATCAACCAACTATAATCCGTCAAAGGGAATTACTTGTTGTGTGACCCATAGACCCTCATATATCGAGCGATTAGTCAAACTAACGGTTTTAATTGAAACCTAGACAATAAATCAGACATTCTCAATATATGAGGTACGTTGCGAGAAACATGCAACTACCTGTAACTGTAACATGGGCTATTACAATTTTCTCCTTTCATTCACGAGTACTCGGTTAGTCTTGAACATGATGAAGTGTATATTCAAATAACTTAATCACTTTATCTCCAATCACTAATTGATCACTTATGTCACACTTGACCACAAAGTCCAAGTTGACGTGCATTGGTCAATGACTTTGATCCAATTATGATGAGAAGGTGAGTATTCTCTCTAAATCCACTTTGAGGAATGAATCCTTTTCTTGGCTCAACTACCACGCACATGCACTTCGTGATGAACCCAATCCAAGCCATATCTACCCATGGAAGGGTGCAAGCATCGGTCATGGTCAAAGTTCATCACTCCACACATGTCGTGCGTATTGACCTCAAGTCAAAGGGGTATTGCATTGCTCCCACTAACCGAGACACCCGTAGAAACATATAGTGGAACTACATCAAACAGTTTCTCGGATGGGTATACCAATACCCTCTAAGGAATTTGTGCATCCATCATGAGATACCTAGTATCTCGTAGCAAGTGAGATCTTACTACACTCTCTAAGAGTATGATGCAGATCGCACACCAATCTCCACTGCATCATCAATATCCCATTCTTGATGATCCTCGGTTGGGGCTATTTGAGAATCATGCTTACGTCATCTGAGTTCTCACACACTCAATGACAGCAGTGACTCAAGGGAACACAGATAAGAATAGATGCAAACAATCAAACATAATATTCCAATTAGTTCAACGCCATATATTTAATATTAAACAAATAATAATATTAAACCAATACTGAATATTATCTGAGTATTATGTCCTTACAAAAGATTGTCTCTAGGACACTAACACTAACAATCTCCCACTTGAACTAGAGCTAATCACCTACATGTCTAACCCCTAGACCATCAAAATGTCTAGTGTGTACATGAACGCTCAAAGCCTTGGTAAAATGATCAACCAGATTATCCTCTGTGGGGACACGTTCTAATTCTATCTGTCCTCTAGCGATTATCTCTCTAATCAAGTGATAACACCTCGGTACATGCTTTCTGTTATTGGATCTCGGTTCCTTAGCTTGCACAACCGCACCAACGTTGTCACAATACAACTTTATTGGACTGCTGTCACTCGGAACTACCCCTAGTTCATTTAAGAACTGCTTTATCCAAAAAACTTCTTTGGCAGCTTCCGCCGCAGCAATGTACTCAGCTTCGTTTGTTGAATCAGCGGTAGTATCTTGCTTGGAACTATTCCAACTAACCGCCCCACCGTTGAGAACGAAGACATAGCCTGATTGTGACTTGTAATCATCACAATCGGATTGAAAACTTGCATCAGCATAGCCGGTCGCGACTAGTTCTGACTGACCTCCGTACCTCCGTAGACTAGAAAGCAATCTTTAGTACGTCTGAGGTACTTAAGAATGTTCTTGACATCAATTCAGTGGGGTTCACCCGAATTCTGTTGGTATCTACCAGTAGTGCTGACAACGAAGGCCACATCTGGCCCAGTGCAAGTCATGGCGTACATGATGGATCCAATTGCAGATGCATATGGTATATCCTTCATGCACTGGATGTCAGCTTCTGTAGAAGGACAATCATTCTTAGACAATTTTAACCCATGACATGTCGGTAGAGAACCTCTCTTAGAGTTCTCCATCGCAAATCGCCTCAACACCTTGTCTACGTAGGAGGACTGTGTCAGTCCCAACATCCTCTAGGATCTATCCCTATGGATCTTGATCCCTTTGTTGGGGTTATACTGGAAAGTATGCTTTTACATTGTATAACCAAACTGAATTTCTGTCTTATTTACTGAATTAAATTATTTATCACTGATGCTTTAAATATCATTGAATGTTACATATATTTACCGCACAACTGTTCAATAAATAGTACGTGTTACATTGTAGTTAATTTAGTGATACCAGATCACAAAAGATTAAATTAACAGTCCCTTGTAACTAAAAGTACATTGTTCACGACCTAGATGGAAATGAACAATCCATCGTGAAAGGTTGAAGTGTAAGGCTCAGATTGACTTATCTTGACCAAGAGATTACACTAGTGCATGACTGATGCACTGAATAGGACCTACATGAGGATAAATTCTTCAGCACTGAATTAGGAAGAATTAGACCTCAGTGGTTCATTATTTCTTAATCTTCGTCCCTTAAATAGGATCGTGTGTGGTTAGTAATTATTGCTTTGACTTATGACGGGTAGAGAATCAATGCGATTCAATACTTTAT
Organism: Stenogyne calaminthoides; assembly: GCA_037126765.1. Taxonomy (NCBI): domain Eukaryota; kingdom Viridiplantae; phylum Streptophyta; class Magnoliopsida; order Lamiales; family Lamiaceae; genus Stenogyne; species Stenogyne calaminthoides. Next base: position 15,823,384 of record JBBCBC010000029.1, read on the forward strand.
ATCTTGGGCAATATTATTGGTCACATGCGATTACTAATATTTAATACGAAGAATTGTGTGCAAGTACGCTTGTTCGATTTGCCCCCTTGGGAGGTTCGTAAGATTTATCATACCAAATCTTGCAAGTGGAATTAGTATCCGGTATGGATAATAATGTTGAACCGTTCCTTGACCAAGGACAAAAGATATTAATTAATGGAAAGCTATTCCAGTGGCTTGAATTAATTAATGGGCTAGATAATCTTAAACACGGGAAATAATAACCGGGAGCCATATTAACAGTAATATGAGTTAAGATGGATAGTGCAATATTAATTATGTAGTGGGATTAATTAATATTTATGGACTTGAATAATATTGTGCTCAATATTAGATATTCAAAGTCCATTAGAAGGTCCAATCTTAATTCTCCTAAAGGCCCCTCAAGTAGCCCAAACATAATGTCCAGTAACTGAAAAGGTGTTTAAAATAAAATAAATTATTGTTGCTATTTTTCCTCTATTTTTCGAAAAAATGAATAAAAGAGGGAGAAAGATTTTCTTTGAATTTTTGTTATGAAATGAAGATATTTATTCTTGAAATACAAGATTATCTCATTAAATTCAAGAAATCTCCCACTTGGTTATTTATTGGGCAAATTTTCAAAAATTTGGAAAATAAAGGGAAGGAAAGATTTTCTGGTTTTTCTTGAAATGATATTATGAAAGATATGTATTCTTGCAATACAAGAATATCTCATAAATTCAAGAAGATCAAAATCTTGGATTCCTCATCCCATTATTTTTCGAAAATAACCATAACAAGAGAAGGTGGGATTTTATGGAATATTTTAATTATGGAGAAAAGAATATATGAGATATATTCAAGATTTCTTGGAGATCAAGAAAAAGATTTTTCCCTCCTATTCCATGAAGAAAATCGGCAACCTCCTCCTCTATAAATAGGGGATGAGTTTTTCATCCCCAAGTGCAATTCCATGCGTTGGAAAAATTAAAAATCCACAAAGGTGGTGCAACATAATTTTATTTTTCCTTTTGTTAAATTGTTCGCGAGTTCCTACCACCGGATTGTTGAACAAGGATAAGAGAATACTTGAAAAGGTCTTTTGGTGTGTTCGTGTGAACGGGATCCATCTTCTCAACGGTTGTCACTCCGAGAGGTTAGTTCACATAAACCCGTAGCAATTCCGCATGCGTAGGATTTATGTGAACTGTTTATATGCATGATTTGTTGTTGAATTATTATTTGAATTAATATAGGATTAATTCATGCTAGTAATAATTGTTAGAATTAAATTTGTATTAAATATTCACCACGAATAGATCCAGACAATTAATTCCCCAACACCCTAAGATGTAGCAGGCTTCTCCAAGGTCCTTCATCATGAAGGTCCTTGACAGCCATTCTTTCACGGACTGCATGAGCGGGATATTGTTTCCCATAATGAGTATGTCATCGACATACACAACTATGAACACAATATTCTTCCCACAACATTTCTGATAGACGCACGGATCTTTCGAGTTTCTGACGAAGTCAAATGATTCGACAGCTTCATCAAATCGAATATTCCAACTCCTAGAAGCTTTCTTCAATCCATAAATGGATCGTTTAAGCTTCCACACGAGATTATATTTTGGCTTTGATATAAAACCTTCAGGTTGAGTCAGGAACACTTCCTTATCAATGTTGCCATTGAGAAAAGTTGTTTTGACATCCATCTGCTAAATCTCATAATCTAGATGTGCTGCTATCGCAAGTAAAATTCGAATGGACTTGATCTTAGCAACTGGTGAGAAAGTTTCGTCATAGTCAATGCCTTCGCGTTGACTGTAACCTTTTGCCACCGACCTAGCCTTGTAGGTTTGTACTTTACCATTTGCATCGGTCTTCTGTTTGAAGACCCACTTGCAACCTATGGGTCGACTTGATATTTTGTATTATTCTGTGCTTATTTAAATTGTGTTTAAATATGCGATGCATGAGAAAATGTTTTGAAAAATCTCACCTTCGAAAATGACTAAGTATGTTTAAATAATTAATTGACAATTTTATTCCGGATAATAAAATTGAATTAATTTTGACCTCCATGATTTATTTATTTGTGAATTCTTTTGGAGAAATTCCCCCCACCTGACGGCCAAAAGATGGCTTTCACATGAATAAATTCCAAACGGATGATTGTGGATTATTATTAGTGGCGACGATGACCCTCCCCACGAGGCTCGTTCAAAGCAAAATAATAATTATGTATTTAATCATGGTTATTACTTAGGTATAAAATTGATATGCATATACTTCCCCGAAGTCCCTGTCAATTTTATATTAGTCAAGTGAGAGCCAACTATTAATCTGGATATTAAAGGTTTGTAACTGTTTACTTGTTTGTAACCTGCTTGAATGTGTTTAAATAATGTCCCACCCCACGTGGCTTATTTAAACTGTTTTGAGATGTTGGCTTATACATGTTCATATTTTTTTTGAGATTTTAATATGATACATGTGATCGAACCTTGTGATATATTTGTGCTTATACAAATTGTTATTTATTTCAGTTTAGAATGTCGCAGCCTTTTAATCCATTGCTTTATACTCTCAAAGAACACCAACTTTCTGGTGATAACTATGTTATTTGGAAACGAAATATGAAATTTGTCCTCACTGCACAAGTACAACATTATTGGGTTCTTGATGTACCCACACCCCGTATGCCTACTGAAGGATCAACAGATGCAGAAAGACACTTATATAATATTTGGGAGCAGGCTAACGAACCTATGAAGCGTATAATCTTGACTTCATTGTCTGATGATTTGAGATACATTCATGAAGGTGTTGAGTCTGCTGCGGAAATTATACAAATTGTTGGGATATTTTTAGTTTTGATAAATTATGCCAAAACATTATCAACTTGTGTTATTTAAATTAATATACAGATAACAAGTTGAGGGGGAACGAGAAAACAAGTTAAGAAGAAGAAGAAGAAGAAGAAGAAGAAGAAGAAGAAGAAGAAGAAGAAGAAAGAAGAAGAGAAGAGAAGAAGAAGAAGAAGAAGAAGATAGAGAAGAAGAAGAAGAAGAAGAGAAGAAGAAGAAGAAGATCGAGGAAAAGATCGATTGCGATAAAGATCGAAAGATCGGATCGATCACCAGGTAAAAGATCGTGATCACCAGGATAAAGATCGATCATTCGGCAGATCGATATCACCGCGGCAAGATCGATGTCGATTTTCGATCGAAACCAGATCGCAAGATCTGAAATCGTAATCGATGAACAAAGTGTTTTCGGAACTTGATGAACAAAGTGATTTCAAGAGACACCGTAAATCTACAGATCGATTTATTGGACGCATCAAAGCGACGTAATCGAAGCGATGAACAAGAATCCCGAGAAATGATCGGATCCGTTAGACACACAAAAGCAACTGATCAATAAGAAGATAACAACATATATGGATGTGACATAAAGCTGCAAACAACAGTGCAAAAGGACAAAGAAAAGCTGGAAGATTATTAGTATGAATTTGAATATTACTCTCCAACGGTAATATTCAAATCCACACTATAAATACATTGCACTATCTTCAAAAGAAGATAATGGAGGATCTGCAAAGTGAAATTAAAGCCAAATATTCAAGCAACTCCATTCATAGAACACAGAGCAAGAAATACACACATATATTCAAAAGTGTTCTACCCTAGATCTAAGCACAAATGCTATATCCTAAGCTTAGAGAGATTTTCCCATCCTTAGCATTGAGGCTAAACAAATGTAAGGGAAAATCTCAACCTAGTTGGAAACCAAACAAACCTTACCCAAATCAGTTTGATAGGATAAGTTTGTAGGTGAGTGTGAACTTCAGTAAACATCTAGCAATCCCGAAAGGGAGGGTAGACAATCCCGTGAGGGAGATAAGTCCCGTTTGAGTGTGAACTCGGTAAACATCTATAGGCGATCCCGTGAGGGTGATAAGTCCCGTTTGAGTGTGAACTCGGTAAATATCTGTTGGGTGTTGGACTAACACGTTAAACTAAATCCAGTTGGTTAAGTAGGTGCCCCTGATGATAGGGAAGAGTGGATGTAGGAGTTGGACTCCGAACCACTATAAAATCGTGTGTTCTTTACTGCTTTATGTTCTTACTTGCCATATGCATTTGATTATAGGCAAAACACACATCGTTCTTAAAAGCAAAAAAAAAAAAAAATCTGGAATCACTCTGCCCTCACCCCTGTTTTATATTCATTACACGTTTTTTCCACATTTCATGGGTTTTTTACCGGGACCAACAATTGGTATCAGAGCAGGGGTTCAAAAGTTCACTAGATTTTAATGTGAACACTGAACTGATTTTTTTTGTTTAAACCCATTTAGTTTAAAATGCATATTATTTATAAAATTCATGGAGGTTGACAATCATCTTCTCATCATTTTTTTTAAATGCATCAAATATTCTTCATCATTTTTCTTGTTTAACTAACAATTTGCTTTTCGTATATATTTTTATTGTTAGTTAGTTTTGGCATCATTATCAAAAAGGGGAAATTGTTGGGATATTTTTAGTTTTGATAAATTATGTTTAAAACATTATCAACTTGTGTTATTTAAATTAATATACAGATAACAAGTTGAGGGGGAACGAGAAAACAAGTTAAGAAGAAGAAGAAGAAGAAATCAGAAGATCGATCAATTCAAGAAGATAGATCATTTGTGGCAAGATCGATCGGTATGCAAAGATCGATCACCATGCAGGCAAGATCGATTGTCTGCAGATCAGATCGGTATCTGATGATATAAAGATCAGATGTAAGGAATCAGACAAAGGCAGATCGATCACCGGCAAGATCAATTATCGCGATATCAATTTGATCTGATCCGCGTAAATCTGAATCGATGAATGAAGCAGTGTTTTGAACTTGATGAACAAAGATGATTTAAAGACACCGTAAATCTGATTAGATTAGATTTGGACGGATCGCATGACGACGTAATTAGAAGCATTGAACAAGTAATCCATGAAATGATCAGATCCGTTAGACACACAAAAGCAACTGATCAATAAGAAGATAACAACATATATGGATGTGACATAAAGCTGCAAACAACAGTGCAAAAGGACAAAGAAAAGCTGGAAGATTATTAGTATGGATTTGAATATTACTCTCCAACGGTAATATTCAAATCCACACTATAAATACATTGCACTATCTTCAAAAGAAGATAATGGAGGATCTGCAAAGTGAAATTAAAGCCAAATATTCAAGCAACTCCATTCATAGAACACAGAGCAAGAAATACACACATATATTCAAAAGTGTTCTACCCTAGATCTAAGCACAAATGCTATATCCTAAGCTTAGAGAGATTTTCCCATCCTTAGCATTGAGGCTAAACAAATGTAAGGGAAAATCTCAACCTAGTTGGAAACCAAACAAACCTTACCCAAATCAGTTTGATAGGATAAGTTTGTAGGTGAGTGTGAACTCGGTAAACATCTAGCAATCCCGAAAGGGAGGGTAGGAAATCCCGTGAGGGAGATAAGTCCCGTTTGAGTGTGAACTCGGTAAACATCTATAGGCAATCCCGTGTGGGTGATAAGTCCCGTTTGAGTGTGAACTTGGTAAATATCTGTTGGGTGTTGGACTAACACGTTAAACTAAGTCCAGTTGGTTAAGTAGGTGCCCCTGATGATAGGGAAGAGTGGATGTAGGAGTTGGACTCCGAACCACTATAAAATCGTGTGTTCTTTACTGCTTTATGTTCTTACTTGCCATATGCATTTGATTATAGGCAAAACACACATCGTTCTTAAAAGCAAAAAAAAAAAATCTGGAATCACTCTGCCCTCACCCCTGTTTTATATGCATTACACGTTTTTTCCGCATTTCATGGGTTTTTTACCGGGACCAACACAAAGTCTTGAAGAAATGTTTTTAACAAAAGACCGCATGATCAATCAGTTTAAAAATGACGACGTGGCTAGGCTAAAAATGGGGAAGGGAACACCCGTAAGGGGGCATGTGCTCAGAGTAAAGCTCCATTTTGACAAACTTGCTTATCTCGGTACTAAGTATTGTGATGAGGCTCAAATCGAATTTCTTTTCCTAACTCTTCCAAGGTGCTTCGATGAGTTTTACTGTAGTTTTGTGATGAGTGATCACATGTTTACTATGGATACTCTGCAAGAAGCCTTGGAGAAAGTAGAGAAGCATTTGGGAAAGAAAGACGAAGCATTGGTGACCAAAAGTCTTTCTCAAAATCTAGGTAAGTGGTAGGCAAGATTCAAGAAAAGGAAAGTGGTCGGATCCAAAGCAAAATCATTACCAAGAAAAGTGAGAGAAAGACAACTAGCTGGATGGGTGTCAAGAAGGTACCAAAAGGAAAATGTTTTAACTGCGGTGATAAATGACATTGGAGGTCAGCCTGTTTCAATTCTTCTAAGAATGGAAAGTAAGGTAATTCTCACGCACTAGTTGTTAAAACTTGTTTAGCGGCGTATGCCTCCCATTTATGGGTGGTGGATACGGGATCCACTGATCATGATTGTTTCACTTTACAGGGGTTCAAGCGGACCCGACAACTTAGTGGGAGTGAGATCCTCATCACACTGGGCGATGCTACGAGAGTGGCAGCTGAAGCAGTGGGAGAAGTGCACCTGTCTTTTGAAGAAAGAGTTTAATTTTAAGAGATGTTCTTTTCGTTCCTAGTTTTAGAAAGAATTTGATTTTGATTTCTAAACTTTACCTTGATGGATATTCGGTTACTTTTGACAAAGTTGTTACCATTTCTCTTTATGATAACTTTATCTGTCATGGAACGTTGTCAAATAATCTCTATACAATTAACTGTGCACACCACTCACGAAATGCATCTTATAACACATCAACTGTTTCCGATAAAAGAAAACGTTCCTCAGACGTGAACGAGACACTTCTATGGCATCTCAGATTGGGACATATTAATCCAAAAAGGATTAAAAGGTTGGTAAAAGATGGTTCATTGGAGTCTCTCCGGGTTGAACCAATCCCAACTTGCGAATCATGTTTGGAGGGTAAAATGACCAAGAGGGCATTCAGAGCCAAGGGGAATAGAGCCAAAGAAGTGTTAGAAATCGTTCACACAGATGTATGTGGTCCAATCTCAATCAAAGCAAGAGGAGGTTATGAGTATTTCGTCACCTTTATTGATGATTACTCAAGGTACGACTATATTTTCCTTATGAAGCATAAATCTGAGACCTTTGACAAATTCAAAGAATTTAAGGCTCAAGCAGAGAATCATAGGAAAAAATGTATCAAGTCTTTACGATCTGATCGTGGAGGCGAGTACCTCAGCGAGGAGTTTTTGAAGTACTTGTCAGATGAAGGGATTGTATCCCAGCTAACTGCACCCGGAACCTCTCAATAAAACGGGGTTGCAGAGCGAAGAAATAGAACTCTTTTAGAAATGGTTAGATCAATGATGAGTTATGCAGATCTACCCAAGTCGTTCTGGGGTCATGCCTTGGAAACAACGGCTTATATTTTGAACTTGGTGCCATCCAAATCGGTTCCCAAAACTCCCAAAGAATTGTGGACCGGGCGCAAGCCCAGTTTTAGACACATGAGAATTTGGGGGTATCCGACCTACGTGTTGGACAAGGAAGCTGGAAAATTGGATCCCCGATCAGAATTAAGATTGTTTATAGGATACCCCGAGGGAACAAAAGGGTGTATGTTCTATGGTCCCGGAGATCAAAAGGTGGTAATAAGCACCCACTTTAGATTTTTTGGAAGAAGGCTATATGAATGAAAGAAAGCCCAGAAGTGAGATTACCTTAAATTATCTAAGGGGGCTAACCTCAGTGCCAACTGTACAAGATGACATACCAAACGACACACTTACACAACCGGAACCTCGTCGCAGTGGGAGGGATGTAAGACAACCCGAGAGATTCATGGGGGTAGGAGAGTCCTCGGACTTAGTCCCCGGTCAAGATGAATCAGACCCATGGACTTACGACGAGGCAATCCAAGACAAGGATGCGGTTTCTTGGCAAACAACAATGGAAGCCGAAATGGGTTCTATGGATCATAACAGAGTGTGGGAGCTAGTCGAACCACTTAATGGGGTCAAACCCATTGGTTCCAAGTGAGTATACAAGAGGAAAAGAGGGCCGGACGGGAGGGTGAAAACTTCAAGGCAAGGCTTGTGGCGAAAGGTTATACTCAGAAAGAAGGGATCGACTATGTTTTCACCTGTAGCAATGCTCAAGTCCATCCGAATTCTCTTATCGATTGCTGCGCATCTCGACTTTGAAATCTAACAAATGGATGTCAAGACGGATTTCCTTAACGGAAGTCTTGAAGAGGAAATCTATATGCAACAACCCCAAGACTTCCTTGAAAAAGGCCAAGAACACCTAGTTTGTAAGCTCAAGAAGTCCCTTATGGACTCAAACAAGCATCCAGAGCTTGGAACCAATGTTTTGATCAAGTAATAAAGTCTTATCGGTTGATCAAATTAAATACGAAAGTTGTGTGTACAAGAAGCGTGTCGGAACTGCATTGGTATTCTTAGTACTATACGTAGACGATATTCTGGTCATCGGGGGACGATGTAAAGGTGTTGTCAGACGTAAGGGCATGGCTTTAAAAATAGTTTGATATGAAGGACTTAGGGGAAGCCGAGCACATCCTTGGGATCAAGATCACTCGAGATCGCAAGAAAAGAATGATAAGCTTATCTCAAGCTTCATACGTAGACACTGTCTTGAAGCGATTCAGCATGCAGGATTCTAAGAAAGGCTTCGTACCTTTCAGACATGGAATCCATCTATCCAAGGAAATGTGCCCTAAGACACAAAAGGAGATAGATGACATGAAAGGCATTCCTTATGCTTCGGCTGTCGGAAGCCTTATGTATGCAATGTTGTGCACGAGACCGGATATCTGCTTTGCCATTGGCATGGTAGTGAGATATCAAAGTAATCCGGGAAAAGAGCATTAGACGGCTGTTAAGAACATTCTGAAGTATCTGAAAAGAACTCGGGATAGAATGTTAGTTTATCAGTCAGATAGTCTAATCCCCATCGGTTACACGGACTCGGATTTCCAATCAGACTTAGATTCCAGAAAATCCACCTCCGGTAGTGTGTTTTGCATGGGGGGAGGAGCCATGACATGCATCGCCGATTCTACCATGGAAGCCGAATACGTAGCTGCTTGCGAGGTAGCGAAAGAAGCGGTTTGGCTCAAGAACTTCCTAGTGGACTTGGATGTAGTTCCGAATTTGCCCAGCACAATCACTGTTAACTGTGATAGTGCCGGAGCAGTTGCAAATTCAAGGGAACCAAGAGCCCACAAGGCCAGCAAACACATTGAAAGGAAATATCATCTTATACGAGAAATCGTTAAGAGATGAGATATAGAGGTGGCAAAGATCGCGTCAGAAGACAACCTAGCAGATCCATTCACAAAGGGTCTGCCTCAGAACACATTCGAGAGACATGTGGAAGGAATGGGTGTCAAGACCGTTGCCAATCTGCTTTGAGTATAAGTGGGAGATATTATTAGGTTCATGTAGGTGACATTAGATGTCACGCATTAGGAACTACACGAGATATATTGTAGTATATTTAAAAGCAGACTTTGAGTATAAGTGGGAGATTGTTAGGGTTATACTGGAAAGTATGCTTTTACTTTGTATAACCAAACTGAATTTCTGTCTTATTTACTGAAATAAATTATTTATCACTGATGCTTTAAATATCATTGAAAGTTACATATATTTACTGCATAGCTGTTCAATAAATAGTACGTGTTACATTGTAGTTAATTTAGTGATACCAGATCACAGAAGATTAAATTAACAGTCCCTTGTAACTAAAAGTACACTGTTCATGACCTAGATGGAAATGAACAATCCATCGTGAAAGGTTGAATTGTAAGACTCAGATTGACTTGTCTTGACCAAGAGATTACACTAGTGCATCACTGATGCACTGAATAGGATCTACAGGAGGATAAATTCTTCAGCACTGAATTAGGAAGAATTAGACCTCAGTGGTTCATTATTTCGTAATCTTTGTCCCTTAAATAGGATCGTGTGTGGTTAGTAATTATTGCTTTGACTTATGACAGGTAGAGAATCAATGAGATTCAATACTTTATATCTTGGGCAATATTATTGGTCACATGCGATTGCTAGATTTAATACGAAGAATCGTGTGCAAGTACGCTTGTTCGATTTGCCCCCTTGGGAGGTTCATAAGATTTATCATACGAAATCTTGCAAGTGGAATTAGTTTCTGGTATGGATAATAATGTTGAACCGTTCCTTGACCAAGGACAAAAGATATTAATTAATGGAAAGCTATTTCAGTGGCTTGAATTAATTAATGTGCTAAACAATCTTAAACGTGGGAAATAGTAACCGGGAGCCATATTAACAGTAATATGGGTTAAGATGGATAATGCAATATTAATTATGTAGTGGGATTAATTAATATTTATGGATTTGAATAATATTGTGGCTCAATATTAGATATTCAAAGTCCATTAGAAGGTCCAATCTTAATTCTCCTAAAGGCCCCTCAAGTAGCCAAACATAATTTCCAATAACTGAAAACGTGTTTAAAATAAAATAAATTATTGTTGCTATTTTTCCTCTATTTTTCGAAAATAATGAATAAAAGAGAGAGAAAGATTTTCTTTGAATTTTTGTTATGGAATGAAGATATGTATTCTTGAAATACAAGATTATCTCATTAAATTCAAGAAATCTCCCACTTGGTTATTTATTGGGCAAATTTTCGAAAATTTGGAAAATAAAGGGAAGGAAAGATTTTCTAGTTTTTCTTGAAAAGATATTATGGAAGATATGTATTCTTGCAATACAAGAATATCTCATAAATTCAAGAAGATCAAAATCTTGGATTCCTCATCCCATTATTTTTCAAAAATAACCATAACAAGAGAATGTGAGATTTTTATGGAATATTTTAATTATGGAAAAAAGAATATATGAGATATATTCAAGATTTCTTGGAGATCAAGAAAAAGATTTTCCCCTCCTATTCCATGAAGAAAAATCGGCCACCTCCTCCTCTATAAATAGGGGATGAGTTTTTCATCCCCAAGTGCAATTCCATGTGTTGGAAAAATTAGAAATCCACAAAGGTGGTGCAACATAATTTTATTTTTCCTTTTGTTAAATTGTTCGCGAGTTCCTACCACCGGATTGTTGAACAAGGATAAGGGAATACTTGAGAAGGTCTTTTGGTGTGTTCGTGTGAACATGATCCATCTTCTCAACGTTTGTCACTCCGAGAGGTTAGTTCACGTAAACCCATAGCAATTCAGCATGCGTAGGATTTATGTGAACTGTTTATATGCATGATTTGTTGTTGAATTATTATTTGAATTAATATAGGATTAATTCATGCTAGTAATAATTGTTAGAATTAAATTTGTATTAAATATTCATCACGAATAGATCTGGACAATTAATTCCCCAACACCCTAAGATGTAGCAGGCTTCTCCAAGGTCCTTCATCATGAAGGTCCTTGACAGCCATTCTTTCACGGACTTCATGAGCGGGATATTGTTTCCCATAATGAGTATGTCATCGACATACACAACTATGAACACAATATTCTTCCCACAGCATTTCCGATAGACACACGAATCTTCCGAGTTTCTGACGAAGTCAAATGATTCGACAACTTCATCAAATCGAATATTCCAACTCCTAGAAGCTTGCTTCAATCCATAAATGGATCGTTTAAGCTTCCACAGGAGATTAGATTTTGGCTTGGATATAAAACCTTCAGGTTGAGTCAGGAACACTTCCTTATCAATGTTGCCATTGAGAAAAGTTGTTTTGACATCCATCTGCTAAATCTCATAATCTAGATGTGCTGCTATCGCAAGTAAAATTTGAATGGACTTGATCTTAGCAACTGGTGAGAAAGTTTTGTCATAGTCAATGCCTTCGCGTTGACTGTAACCTTTCGCCACCGACCTAGCCTTGTAGGTTTGTACTTTGCCATTTGCATCGGTCTTCCGTTTGTAGACCCACTTGCAACCTATGGGTCTAACCCCTTTTGGCAATTCAACCAAGTCCCAAACTTGATTGACGTACATCGAGTCCATCTCGAATTTCATGGCTTCATGTCACTTCTTTGAGTCAACATCTAATTTTGCCTCAATGTAAGTTCTAGGTTCATCGTTATCCGGGATCTCCACGTCATCATGCTCCTCTACGAGGAAACCATAATATCTTATGGGTGGATTACGAACTCTAGTGGACTTACGGAGTTGTGGTTGTTCAGGTTGCAAATTCTGATCGTGAAAATTATGTGGTGCAGCGATTTCATCGTCGACCGGGGAGACCTCAAGAGCGACACTTCCGGATGCTCCTTGAGCACTTCCGGATGCCTTTTGGGCGAGAGTTTGAACTATGTTTTTCTCATTCAGCCCACTAGGAGTTCGTTGCTCGGGCAATTCAACTCCAACTACTCTCCCACTGGCTGAAAGAGGACCACTTAGTGATAAACTTCCACCATGTGAGCTGCTGAATGCTCCCACTGATTCTTTGTCATGTTGCTTTGACAAGACACCAGTCTCCTTGTTAAGTTGTGGTTCTTGAATTTCTTCAAGTTCTATCGTCTTACGACTTTGTTCCTTGAAGACGTAGTCTTCTTCAAGGAATTTAGTCTGCCTTGAAACAATCACTGTTTGTTTCTGAGGTAGATAGAAATAATATCCTCTAGTTTTCTTAGGATATTCCACAAAATAACCCTTTTCACCTTTTGCTTCCAACTTGTCAGTGACCATTTTCTTCACAAACGCGGGGCAACCCCATGTTCTAATGTGAGAGAAATTTGGCTTCTTGCCATGCCATAACTCGTATGGCGTATGCTCAACTGATTTGGATGGAATCATATTCAGAATGTAGATTGAGGTTTGGAGTGTGTATCCCCATAAGAATGTCGGAAGGGAGGAGAAACTCATCATGGACCTTACCATGTCTAACAGGGTTCGGTTTCTCCTCTCGGACACTCCATTCATTTGGAGTGTACCGGGAGGAGTCCATTGTGATTGGATTCCATGCAACTTCAGATAATCAATGAATTCATGGCTAAGATATTCTCCTCCTCGATCTGATCGAAGAGTCTTAATACTCTTACCAAGATGTTTCTCTACTTCAGCTTTGTACTCCTTGAATTTCTCAAACGATTCGGACTTGTATTTCATTAGATACACGTACCTGAATCTAGAGAAATCATCAGTAAAAGTTATGAAGTAGCCGAATTGACCCCAAGTTAGAGTGGGCAGTGGTCCACAAACGTCTGTGGATCAACTCTAGAACTTCTTTGCACGAATCCCTTTCCCAGAAAAGGGTTTGTTGATCATCTTGCCCTTGAGACAGGATTCACAATTACCATAAGACTCAAAGTCGAATGGGGTTAAGTAGTCTAAATTTCTTAACCTTGCTATCCTATTCTCATTTGCATGACCAAGCCTACAATGCCTCAAGTAAGTCGGGTTTTCATGATTACAAAGTTTGAGTCGTTTATTTTGTATATTAAGAATGTTATGTCCACAATGCAACAAATATAAACCATTAGATAAAGGAGCATTTCCATACACATCACCATCAAGCTAAAAATAGCAATTATTATTTGCAAAATGGAAGGAAAAACCTTCAATATCCAACATCGGGATAGAAATAATGTTGCGGGTAATAGAAGGAACAAAATAACAATTATTTTGTTCAAGTCTAAAACCAGAGGGTAAATCTAAAACGTAAACGCCAACACGTTCTGCAACAACTCTTGCTCCATTTCCAATGTGTAAGGCGACTTCACCCGACCTAACTGCCCTGCTATGCTTAAGACCCTGCACATTTGTAAAAATGTGTGAGCCACAACCGGTATCTAATACCCAGCAGTTAATATCATTTGTGGACATGTTTATCTCTATAACAAACATACCTGTTCCAGTGGCTGAGACACATTGTGTCTTCTTTTCAGCTGCTAGAACCTTACAGTCCTTCTTCCAATGCCCCTTCTGTTGGGATTATACTGGAAAGTATGCTTTTACTTTGTATAATCAAACTGAATTTCAGTCATATTTACTGAAATAAATTATTTATCACTGATGCTTTAAATATCGTTGAATGTTACATATATTTATTGCATAAATGTTCAATAAACAGTACGTGTTACATTGTAGTTAATTTAGTGATACCAGATCACAAAAGATTAAATTAACAGTTCCTTGTAACCAAAATTACACCATTCACGACCTAGATGAAAATGAACAATCCATCGTGAAAGGTTGAAGTGTAAGGCTCAGATTGGCTTGTCTTGACCAAGAGATTACACTAGTGCATGCATAATGCACTGAATAGGACCTACAGGAGGATAAATTCTCCAGAACTGAACTAGGAAGAATTAGACCTCAGTGGTTCGTTATTTCTTAATCTTTGTCCCTTAAATAGGATCGCGTGTGGTTAGTAATTATTGATTTGACTTATTACGGGTAGAGAATCAACGGGATTCAATACTTTATATCTTGGGCAATATTATTGGCCACATGCGATTGCTAAGATTTAATACGGAGAATCGTGTGCAAGTACGCTTGTTCGATTTGCCCCCTTGGAAGGTTCATAAGTTTTATCATACCAAATCTTGCAAGTGGAACTAGTTTCCGGTATGGATAATAATGTTGAACCGTTCCTTTACCAAGGATAAAAGATATTAATTAATGGAAAACTATTTCAGTGGCTTGAATTAATTAATGGGCTAGATAATCTTGAACACGGGAAATAATAACCGGGAGCCATATTGACTGTAATATGGGTTAAGATGGATAGTGCAATATTAATTATGTAGTGTGATTAATTAATATTTATGGGCTTGAATAATATTGTGGCTCAATATTGATAATTCAAGATCCATTGGAAGGTCCAATCTTAATTCTCCTAAAGTCCCCTCAAGTAGCCCAACATAAAGTCCAATAATTGAAAAAGGTGTTTAAAAATAAAATAATTTTTTGTTGCTATTTTTCCTAAATTTTCGAAAAATATGAATAAAAGGGGAGAAAGATTTTCTTTGAATTTTGTTATGGAATGAAGATATGTATTCTTGGAATACAAGATTATCTCATTAAATTCAAGAAATCTCCCACTTGGTTGTTTATATGATGATTTTCGAAAAACATAGAAAAAGAAGGAAAAAAAAGATTTTCTTGAAAAGATATTATGTAAGATATGTATTCTTGGAATACAAGAATATCTCATAAATTCAAGAAGATCCAAATCTTGGAATCTTTATCCTTAATTTTCGAAATACCATAACAAGAGGAGTTGGGATTTTTGTGGAATATTTAATTATGGAGAGAAGAATATATTGGATATATTCAAGATTTCTTGGAGATCAAGAAAAAGATTTTCCCATCTTTATTTCCACCTAAAATTTCGACCAACCCCTCATTATAAATAGGGGATGAATGTTTCATCCCCAGGTGAACACGAAAATTGATTTATCGGGAAAATATCAGCGTCGATAAAATTGAACACGAAAATTAAGTTTTCAGTAAATTTGAAATTGGATAGTAGAATTGCTAGATCTTTTTTGCAGGTATCCAATTGTCATGGAATTTAATGTGTTTATTTATGCATGCATATAAATTGTGAGTTTTTTTTAATTCGATTCGATTCGAATTCGCTTTTTGCCTCGCGGAGAAAATCCACGAAAGTAGATTAGAATTTGTTTGATTTGATCAATGTAATAGACTAGTCTAGATCTAGGTTTATTTATTTTGTAAATAAATTGTAACCGGATCGAAAACGGCGATGAGATGAAGAATTAAAAGACGGATCCGAACGGGCGTAGAGCAGCGGCGCCGCTTAAATGTGCCAAAGGAGGCATCGCATGCATACGCGGATGCCGGTGGGCACGCGACGGGCGCGCGAGGCAATCGGGCGCGGCGCTGGCCGGGCGATCACCGAGGCGCGAAGGGCGGGGCGATGCTGGCGCAAAAAGCGGCGGGTAATGCGGGTAATGCGGGCGAGGTAAGCGGGTGCACGGCATATCCGCTGCCACCAAAAACCGCCGAGATCTGGCGAAAGCAGCCACGAAAGCATCACTGACGACGGCGCCGGGAGGTTAGGCGACATCAACGACGTAAGGCCGACGACACGACCGGGGAGTGCAAGACGGCACTCCGACCCATGAAATGGGTCGATGACATCACTAGACGTATAACCTTTCGAGATGAACGATGAAGGCAAAGAAGATGATTTCTTGAGATCAAGACATGACAAAAATTAACTGTGACAATTGGATATGTGTGCCCAATATGTTTAATTTTTTGTCTTGATGTTTATGCATTATTTTATGCTTATTTAAATTGTGTTTAAATTTGTGATGCATGAGAAAACGTTTTGAAAAATCTCACTTTCGAAAATTACTAAGTATGCTTAAACATTTAATTGACAATTTTATGGATAATAAAATTGAATTAATTTTTGACCTCCATGATTTATTTATTTGTGAATTCTTTTGGAGAAATTCCTCCCACGGGACAGTCAAAAGATAGCTTTCACATGAATAAATTCCAGATGGATGATTGTGGATTATTACTAGTGGCGACGATGAACCTCCCCACGAGGCTCGTTCAAAGCGAAATAATAATTCTATATTTAATCATGGTTATTACTTAGGTATAAAATTGATATGCATATACTTCTCCGAAGTCCCTGTCAATTTTATATTGGTCAAGTGGGAGCCAACTATTAATCTAGTTATTAAAGGTTTGTAACTGTTCTTGTTTGTAACCTGCTTGAATGTGTTTAAATAATGACCCACCCCACGTGGCTTATTTAAACTGTTTTGAGATGTTGGCTGATGCATGTTCATATTTTTGAGATTTTAATATGAAACATGTGATCGAATTTTGTGATATATTTGTGATTATGCATATTATTATTTATTTCAGTTCATCATGTCGCAACCTTTTAATCCACTGTTCAATATACTTAAAGACAATTTGCTTACTGGTGAAAACTTCATTGATTGGAGTCGTAAAGTTACTATTGTCCTCACTGCACAAATACAACATCATTGGGTTCTTGATGTACCCACGCCTCGTAAGCCTACTGAAGGATCATCAGATGCAGAAGATACTTGTATAATATCTGGGAGCAGGCTAACGAACCTATGAAGCGTATAATCTTGACTTCACTGTCTGGTGTTTTGAGATACATTCATGAAGGTGTTGAATCTGCTGCGGAAATTATGCAAAGTCTTGAAGAAATGTTTTTGACAAAAGACTGCATGATCAATCAGTTTAAAAACGACGACGTGGCTAGGCTAAAAATGGCTGAGGGAACACCCGTAAGGGAGCATGTTCTCAGAATAAAACGTCATTTTAACAAGTTTGCCTATCTCGGTACTAAGTATTGTGATGAGACCCAAATCGAAATTCTTTTCCTAACTCTTCCAAGGTGTTTTGTGATGAGCGATCACATGTTTACTATGGACACTCTACAAGAAGCCTTGGAGAAAATAGAGAAGCATTTAAGAATGAAAGACGAAGCATTGGTGACCCAAAGTCTTTTCTCAAGATCTAGGCCAATGGAAGGCAAGACTCAAGAAAAGGAAAATGGTCAGATCCAAAGCAAACTCATCACTAAGAAAAGTAAGAGAAAGACAGCTAGCTGGATGAGTGTCAAGAAAGTACCAAAAGGAAAATGTTTTAACTACGGTGAAAAAGGACATTGGAGGTCAGCCTGTTCCAAACCCAAAAGGAATGGAAAGAAAGGTAATTCTCACGCACTAGTTGTTGAAACTTGCTTAGAGGCGTATGCCTCCCATTTATGGGTGGTGGATACGGGATCCACTGATCATGTTTGTTTCACTTTACAAGGGTTCAAGCGGACCCGACAACTTAGTGGGAGTGAGATCCTCATCACACTGGGCGATGCTACGAGAGTGGTAGTTGAAGCAGTGAGAGAAGTGCACCTGTCTTTTGAAGATAAAGTTTTAATTTTATGAGATGTTCTTTACGTTCCAAATTTTAGAAAGAATTTAATTTCGGTTTCTAAACTTTAACCTTGATGGATATTCGGTTACTTTTGATAAAGTTGTTACCATTTCTCTTTATGATAAATTTATCTGTCATGGAACGTTGTCGAATAGTCTCTATACAATTAACTGTGCACGCCACTCACGAAATGCATCCTATAACACGTCAACTGTTTCCGATAAAAGAAAACATTCATCAGACATGAACGAGACACTTCTATGGCATCTAAGAACATATTAATCCAAAGAGGATCCAAAGGTTGGTGAAAGATGGTTCACTGGAGTTTCTCCAAGTTGAACCAATTCCAACCTGCGAATCATGTTTGGAGGGTAAAATGACCAAGAGGGCATTCGGAGCCAAGGGGAATAGAGCCAAAGAAGTGTTAGAAATCGTTCACACAGACGTATGTGGTTCAATGTCAACCAAAGCAAGAGGAGGTTATGAGTATTTCGTCACTTTTATTGATGACTACTCAAGGTACGGTTATATTTTCCTTATGAAGCATAAATCTGAGACCTTTGACAAATTCAAAGGATTTAAGGCTCAAGCAGAGAATCATAGGGAAAAATGTATCAAGTCTCTACGATCCGATCATGGAGGCGAGTACCTCAGCGATGAGTTTTTGAACTACTTGTCAGATGAAGGGATTGTATCCCAACTAACTGCACCCTGAACCCCTCAACAAAACGGGGTTGCAGAGCGAAGAAACAGAACTCTTTTAGAAATGGTTAGATAATTGATGAGTTATGCGGATCTACCCAAGTCGTTCTGGGGTCATGCCTTGGAAACAACGGCTTACATTTTGAACTTGGTGCCATCCAAATCGGTTCCCAAAACTCCCAAAGAATTGTGGACCGGGCGCAAGCCTAGTTTGAGACACATGAGAATTTGGGGGTGTCCGGCCTACGTGTTGGACAAGGAAGCCGGGAAATTGGATCCTCGATCAGAATTAAGGCTATTTATAGGATACCCCGAGGGAACAAAAGGGTGTATGTTCTATGGTCCCAAAGATCAAAAGGTGGTAATAAACACCCACTTTAGATTCTTGGAGGAAGACTATATGAACGAAAGAAGACCCAGAAGTGAGATTACCTTAAGTGAGCTAAGGGGGCTAACCTCATTGCCAACTGTACAAGATGATATACCAAACGACACACTTACACAACCGGAACCTCGTCGTAGTGGGAGGGTTGTAAGACAGCCCGAGAGATTCATGGGGATAGGAGAGTCCTCGGACTTGATTCCCGGACAAGACATATCAGACCCATGGACATATGACGAGGCAATCCAAGACTAAGATGCGGTTTCTTGGCAAACAACAATGAAAGCCGAAATGGGTTCTATGGATCATAACATAGTGTGGGAGCTAGTCGAACCACTTAATGGGGTCAAACCCATTGGTTGCAAGTGGGTATACAAGAGAAAAAGAGGACCGGACGGGAAGGTGGAAACCTTCAAGGCAAGGCTTGTGGCGAAAGGTAATACTCAGAAAGAAGGGATCGACTATGAGGAAACTTTTTCGCCTGTAGCAATGCTCAAGTCCATCCGAATTCTCTTGTCGATTGCTGAGCATCTCGATTTTGAAATCTGACAAATGGATGTCAAGACAGCTTTCCTTAATGGAAGTCTTGATGAAGAAATCTATATGCAACAACCCCAAGGCTTCATTGAAAAGGGCCAAGAACACCTAGTTTGTAAGCTCATGAAGTCCATTTACGGACTCAAACAAGCATCCAGAGCTTGGAACCAATGTTTTGATCATGTTATAAAGTCTTATGGGTTTGATCAAAATGAGTTCGAAAGTTGTGTGTGTTGGGATTATACTGAAAAGTATACTTTTACTTTGTATAATCAGACTGACTGAATTTCGGACTTATTTACTGAAATAAATTGTTTATCACTGATGCTTTAAATATCATCGAATGTTACATATATTGAATGCATAACTGTTCAATAAGTAGTACGTGTTACATTGTAGTTAATTTAGTGATACCTGATCACAGAAGATTAAATTAACAGTTCCTTGTAACTAAAAGTACACCATTCACGACCTAGATGGAAATGAACAATCCATCGTGAAAGGTTGAAGTGTAAGGCTCAGATTGGTTTGTCTTGACCAAGAGATTACACTAGTGCATGACTGATGCACTGAAGAGGACCTATAGGAGGACAAATTCTTCAGAACTGAACTAGGAAGAATTAGACCTCAGTGGTTAGTTATTTCTTAATCTTCGTCCCTTAAATAGGATTGCGTGTGGTTAGTAACTATTTCTTTGACTTATTACGGGAAGAGAATCAATGAGATTCAATACTCTATATCTTGGGCAATATTATTGGTCACATGCGATTGCTAAGATTTAATACGGAAAATCGTGTGCAAGTACGCTTGTTCGATTTGCCCCCTTGGGAGGTTCATAAGTTTTATCATACCAAATCTTGAAAGTGGAACTAGTTTCCGGTATGGATAATAATGTTGAACCGTTCCTTTACCAAGGATAAAAGATATTAATTAATGGAAAGCTATTTCAGTGGCTTGAATTAATTAATGGGCTAGATAATCTTAAACACGGGAAATAATAACCGGGAGCCATATTAACTGTAATATGGGTTAAGATGGATATTGCAATATTAATTATGTAGTGGGATTAATTAATATTTATGGGCTTGAATAATATTGTGGCTCAATATTGATAATTCAAGATCCATTGGAAGGTCCAATCTTAATTCTCCTAAAGGCCCCTCAAGTAGCCCAAGATAAAGTCCAATAACTGAAAAAGGTGTTTAAAAATAAAATAAATTTTGTTGATTATTTTCCTTGAATTTCGAAATTATTAAAGAAAAAGAGGGAGAAGAATTTTCTTGAAAAGATTTTATGGAAAGGAGATAAGTATTCTTGGAATACAAGATTATCCCATAAATTCAAGAAATCTCCCACTTGGTTTCTTTAATTGTAATTTTCGAAATATATAGAGTAATAATAGGAAGAAGGATTTTCTTGATTTTCTTGAAAAGATTTTATGGAAAAAGATATGTATTCTTGGAATACAAGAATATCTCATAAATTCAAGAAAGATCCAATCTTGAAAAATCTCCTATTAATTTAAAAAAAATGGGTTAAATAAGGGTGTGAGATTTTTGTGGAAAAATACACATGGAAAGAAGAATATATGGGATATATTCAAGATTTCTTGGAGATCAAGAAAAGATCTTTCCTAACCTTATTTTGAGTCCTAATTTTCGCCCCCCTCTCTATTATAAATAGGGGATGAATGTTTCATCCCCGGTGAACACAAAAATTGGTTTTGAAAGATTTTCAAATATCAAATATTTTGAAACATCGACAGATTGTGTATTTTCGAAAAACGTCAATTGTGAGTGTACAATTCCATGTGCTGGAAAAATTAGTAAATCCACAAAGGTGGTGCAACAAATTTTATTTTCCCTTTTGTTAATTGTTCGCGAGCTTCCTTCCACCGGATTGTCGAGCAAGGACTACAGAATACTTGGGAAGGTCTTTTGGTGTGTTTTCATCGACGAGGCCATTGACATTCCAAGAGGTAAGTTCACGTAAACTTGTAGTAATTCTGCATGCGTAGGATTTACGTGAACTGTTTATATGCATGATTTGTTGTTGAATTATTATTGGAATTAATATAGAATTATTTCATGCTAGTAATAATTGTTAGAATTAAATTTGTATTTAAATATTCATCCCGAATAGATCCGGGCAATTAATTCCCCAACAACTGGTATCAGAGCCTCGGTTTTGGGCGACGCTGCCTAGGCGACGCGGGCGACGCCGAGGGGCTTGGCGACGTCGGCAGACGCGCGGCGGGTGTCTTGGCGCTACAAGATTTAACGCCACTTGACACGGCCGGGGGAGTGCTAGGCGGGCACTCCGACCTGCGAGCTGGTCGATGACGTGGTTTGACAAGGCGTTTTTTTTAAACGGTCAAGTGGGAGCTTTTCGAGACGAACGATGAAGGCTATGAAGACGATTCTGAAGATCAAGACATGACAAAATTAACCATGACAATTGGATAAATGTGCCCAATATGTTTAATGTTTTGTCTTGATGTTTATGCATTATTTATGTTTATTTAAATTGTGTTTAAATTTGCGATGCATGAGAAAATGTTTTGAAAAATCTCACTTTCGAAAATTACTAAGTATGCTTAAACAATTAATTGACAATTTATTCCGGATATTAAAATTGAATTAATTTTGACCTCCATGATTTATTTATTTGTGAATTCTTTTGGAGAAATTCCCCCCACGGGACGGTCAAAAGATAGCTTTCACATGAATAAATTCCAAACGGATGATTGTGGATTATTACTAGTGGCGACGATGACCCTCCCCACGAGGCTCGATCAAAGCGAAATAATAATTCTGTATTTAATCATGGTTATTACTTAGGTATAAAATTGATATGCATATACTTCCCCGAAGTCCCTATCAATTTTATATTGGTCAAGTGAGAGCCAACTATTAATTTGGATATTAAAGGTTTGTAACTGTTCTTGTTTGTAACCTGCTTGAATGTGTTTAAATAATGACCCACCCCACGTGGCTTATTTAAACTGTTTTGAGATGTTGGCTGATGCATATTCATATTTTTTTTGAGATTTTAATATGAAACAAGTGATCGAACCTTGTGATATATTTGTGCTTATGCACATTATTATTTATTTCAGTTCAGCATGTCACAACCTTTTAATCCACTGTTAATATACTTAAAGTCAATACAATATGTATGGAAACTATATTGATTGGAAACGAAAAATTATAATTGTCCTAACTGCACAAAAGCACAAGTGGATTCTTGGCACACCAAAATCAGATGAGCCAACTGACGGGTCAAAAATGCGGGACCCGTCAGATCACCTTGCTAGAGATGTCATCGCTGAAAATGGTGGAGGACAAACCCGCAAGGGATTACGTCCTCAAAATTGATGGCCCATCTGAACAAACTTGAGGTTCTGAGTGCAGATTATAATCTGGAGACTCAGATGAATTTGGTATTTCACTCTCTGCCCAAAAGTTTCTGAGCATTTTGGCCTCGCTAGCTGATTTGTTGCAAGCTTTGGTCTCGACAGAGATGTTGATGGGGCACCAAACTCAAGCTTTGACGGCAAGTGGTTTGTCTTCATTTTCTAGGCCAAGGGGAGGCAAGAAGAAGAAGATGACCAAAAGCCATCAGACTCAATTATTGCCAAGGGCAATGGTAAGATGACGAATGCTGGTGGTGTCAAGGAAAATCCAAAGAGGAAGTGCTTAAACTGCGGTGACAGAGGAAAATGGAGGTTTGCCTGTTCCAACCCCAAAAGGGCCGGAAAGAAAGGTAATTCTCACGCACTAATTGTTGAAACTTGTTTAGCGGTGTATACTTCTCATTCGTGGGTAGTTGATATGGGATCCACTAATCATGTTTGCTTCACGGGTTCAAAACTTATTCGGCAACTTAGTGGGAGTGAGATCCTCATCACACTGGGCGATGTTTCGAAAGTAGCGGTTATTGCAATGCTACGTAAGTAGCAGATATTGCAATACTACGTAAGTAACGACTATTGCAATGCTACGCAGGTAGCAGATATTGCAGTGCTACATGAGTAGTGGTTAAAGCAGTGGGAGAAGTGCACCTGTCTTTTGAAGATAAAGTTTTTTTTGGAGATTATCTTTATGTTCCCAGTTTTAGAAAGAATTCACCTCCAGTTTCTAAAATTCTGTTAATGGATACTTAGTTTCTTCTAATAAGAATGACATCATTTCTTGAAATGATGAGTGTATCTGTTATGGGACATTGGTCGAATAATCTCCATACAATTAACTGTGCACACCACTCACGAAGCGCATCCTATAACACATCAACTGTTTCCGATAAAAGAAAATGTTCATCAGATGTGAACGAGACACTTCTATGGCATCTAAGATTGGGACATATTAATCCAAAGAGGATCCAAAGGTTGGTGAAAGACGGTTCACTGGAGTTTCTCCAAGTTGAACCAATTCCAACCTGCGAATTATGTTTGGAGGGTAAAATGACTAAGAGGGCATTCAGAGCCAAGGGGAATAAAGCCAAAGAAGTGTTAGAAATAGTTCACACAGACGTATGTGGTCCAATGTCAACCATGGCAAGAGGAGGTTACGAGTATTTTGTCACTTTTATTGATGACTACTCGAGGTACGGTTATATTTTCCTTATGAAGCATAAATCTGAGACCTTTGAGAAATTCAAAGAATTTAAGGCTCAAGCAGAGAATCATAAGGAAAAACGTATCAAGTCTCTACGATCCGATCGTGGAGGCGAGTACCTCAGCGATGAGTTTTTGAACTACTTGTCAGATGAAGGGATTGCATCCCAGCTGACTGCACCCGGAACCCCTCAACAAAACGGGGTTGCAGAGCGAAGAAACAGAACTCTTTTGGAAATGGTTAGATCAATGATGAGTTATGCGGATCTTCCCAAGTCATTCTGGGGTCATTCCTTGGAAACAGCGGCTTACATTCTGAACTTGGTTCCATCCAAATCGGTTCCCAAAACTCCCAAAGAATTGTGGACCGGGCGCAAGCCTAGTTTGAGACACATGAGAATTTGGGGGTGTCCGGCCTACGTGTTGGACAAGGAAGCCGGGAAATTGGATCCTCGATCAGAATTAAGGCTGTTTATAGGATACCCCGAGGGAACAAAAGGGTGTATGTTCTATGGTCCCGAAGGTCAAAAGGTGGTAATAAACACCCACTTTAGATTCTTGGAGGAAGACTATATGAACGAAAGAAGACCCAGAAGTGAGATTACCTTAAGTGAGCTAAGGGGGCTAACCTCATTGCCAACTGTACAAGATGATATACCAAACGACACACTTTCACAACCGAAACCTCGTCGTAGTGGAAGGGTTGTAAGACAACCCGAGAGATTCATGGGGATAGGAGAATCCTCGGACTTGATTCCCGGACAAGACGAATAAGACCCATGGACATATGATGAGGCAATCCAAGATAAGGATTCAGTTTCTTGGCAAAAGGCAATGAAAGCAGAAATGAGGTCTATGGATCATAACAGAGTGTGGGAGCTAGCCGAACCACTTAATAGGGTCAAACCTATTGGTTGCAAGTGGGTATACAAGAGAAAGAGGGGACCGGACGGGAAGGTGGAAACCTTCAAGGCAAGGCTTGTGGCGAAAGGTTATACTCAGAAAGAAGGGATCGACTATGAGGAAACCTTTTCACCTGTAGCAATGCTCAAGTCCATCCAGATTCTCTTGTCGATAGCTACGCATCTCGATTTTGAAATTTGGCAAATGGATGTCAAGACAGCTTTCCTTAACGGAAGTCTTGATGAGGAAATCTATATGCAACAACCCCAAGGCTTCATTGAAAAGGGCCAAGAACACCTAGTTTGTAAGCTCATGAAGTCCATTTACGGACTCAAGCAGGCATCCAGAGCTTGGAACCAATGTTTTGATCATGTTATAAAGTCTTACGGGTTTGATCAAAATGATTTTGAAAGTTGTGTGTATAAAAAGCGTGTCGGAACTGCATTGGTATTCTTAGTACTATACGTAGACGACATTCTGCTCATCGGGAACGATCTAAAGGTGTTATCAGACGTAAGGGCATAGCTTTCAAAACAGTTTCATATGAAGGACTTAGGGGAAGCCGGACACATCCTTGGGATCAAGATCACTCGAGATCGCAAGAAAATGATGATAGGCTTATCGTAAGCTTCATACATAGACACTGTCTTGAAATGATTCAGCATGCAGGATTCCAAGAAAGTCTTCTTACCTTTCTGGCATGGAATCCATCTATCCAAGGAAATGTGCCCTAAGACACAAAAAGAGATAGATGACATGAAAGGCATTCCTTATGCTTTGGCTGTCGGAAGCCTTATGTATGCAATGCTGTGTACGAGATCGGATATCTGCTTTGCCGTTGGCATGGTGGCAAGATATCAGAGTAACCCGGAGAAGGAACATTGGACGGCAGTTAAAAACATTCTGAAGTATCTGAAAAGAACTCGAGATAGAATGTTGGTTTATTAGTCAGATAGTCTAATCCCCATCGGCTACACGGACTCGGATTTCCAATCAGACTTAGATTCCAGAAAATCTACCTCCGGTAGTGTGTTTTGCATGGGGGGAGGAGCCATGACGTGTAGAAGCGTTAAGCAGAAATGCATCGCAGATTCTACCATGGAAGCCGAATATGTAGCTGCTTGCGAGGCAGCGAAAGAAGCGGTTTGGCTCAAGAACTTCCTAGTGGACTTGGATGTAGTTTCGAATTTGCCTAGCACAATCACTGTTTATTATGACAATGCCGGAGCAATTGCAAATTCAAGGGAACCAAGAGCCCACAAGGCCAGCAAACACATTGAAAGGAAATACCATCTTATACGAGAAATCGTTAAGAGAGGAGATATAGAGGTGACAAAGATCGCGTCGAAAGATAACCTAGCTGATCCATTCACAAAGGGTCTGCCTCAGAATACATTCGAGAGACATGTGAAAGGATTGGGTGTCAAGACCGTTGCCAATCTTCTTTGAGTATAAGTGGGAGACATTATTAGGTTCGTGTAGGTGACATTAGATGTCACGTATTAGGAACTACATGAGACATGCTGATGTATACTTAAAAGCAGACTTTGAGTATAAGTGGGAGATTGTTGGGATTATATTGGAAAGTATGCTTTTACTTTGTATAATCGATCGATCAATTTCGGACTTATTCTTGAAATAAATTGTTTATCACTGATGCTTTAAATATAATCGAATGTTACATATATTTACTGCATAACTGTTCAATAAGTAGTGCGTGTTACATTGTAGTTAATTTAGTGATACCAGATCACAAAAGATTACATTAACAGTTCCTTGTAACTAAAAGTACACCATTCACGACCTAGATGGAAATGAACAATCCATCGTGAAAGGTTGAAGTGTAAGGCTCAGATTGGTTTGCCTTGACCAAGAGATTACACTAGTGCATGACCGATCTAATTTGAAGAGGACCCTCTGAGGAGGACAAATTCTTCATAACTGAACTAGGAAGAATTAGAACTCAGTGGTTAGTTATTTCTTAATCTTCGTCCCTTAAATAGGATTGCGTGTGGTTAGTAACTATTGCTTTGACTTATTACGGGAAGAGAATCAATGAGATTCAATACTCTATATCTTGGGCAATATTATTGGTCACATGCAATTGCTAAGATTTAATACGGAGAATCGTGTGCAAGTACGCTTGTTCGATTTGCCCCCTTGGGAGGTTCATAAGTTTTATCATACCAAATCTTGCAAGTTGAACTAGTTTCCGGTATGGATAATAATGTTGAACCGTTCCTTTACCAAGGATAAAAGATATTAATTAATGGAAAGCTATTTCAATGGCTTGAATTAATTAATGGGCTAGATAATCTTAAACACGGGAAATAATAACCGGGAGCCATATTAACTGTAATATGGGTTAAGATGGATAGTGCAATATTAATTATGTAGTGTGATTAATTAATATTTATGGGCTTGAATAATATTGTGGCTCAATATTGATAATTCAAGATCCATTGGAAGGTCCAATCTTAATTCTCCTAAAGGCCCCTCAAGTAGCCCAAGATAAAGTCAAATAACTGAAAAGGTGTTTAAAAATAAAATAAATTTTGTTGCTTATTTTCCTTGAATTTCAAAATTATTAAAGAAAAAGAGGGAGAAAAATTTTCTTGAAAAGATTTTATGGAAAGGAGATAAGTATTCTTGGAATACAAGATTATCCCATAAATTCAAGAAATCTCCCACTTGGTTTCTTTAATTGTAATTTTCGAAATATATAGAGTAATAATAGGAAGAAGGATTTTCTTGAAAAGATTTTATGGAAAAAGATATGTATTCTTGGAATACAAGAATATCTCATAAATTCAAGAAAAATCCAATCTTGAAGAATCTCCTATTAATTTCGAAAAAATGGGTTAAATAAGGGTGTGAGATTTTTGTGGAAAAATACACATGGAAAGAAGAATATATGAGATATATTCAAGATTTCTTAGAGATCAAGAAAAGATATTTCCTAACCTTATTTTGAGTCCTAATTTTCGTCCCCCTCTCTATTATAAATAGGGGATGAATGTTTCATCCCCGGTGAACACGAAAATTGGTTTTTCGGAAAAATATCAGCGTCGATAAAATATCAAATATTTTGAAACGTCGACAGATTGTGTATTTTCGAAAAACGTCAATTGTGAGTGTACAATTCCATGTGCTGAAAAAATTAGTAAATCCACAAAGGTGGTGTAACAAATTTTATTTTCCCTTTTGTTAATTGTTCGCGAGCTTCCTTCCACCGGATTGTCGAGCAAGGACTAGGGAATACTTGGGAAGGTCTTTTAGTGTGTTTTCATCGACGAGACCATTGACATTCCAAGAGGTAAGTTCACGTAAACTCGTAGTAATTCCGCATGCGTAGGATTTACGTGAACTGTTTATATGCATGATTTGTTGTTGAATTACTATTTGAATTAATATAGGATTAATTCATGCTAGTAATAATTGTTAGAATTAAATTTGTATTTAAATATTCATCCCGAATAGATCCGGGCAATTAATTCCCCAACAGTGTGTACAAAAAGCGTGTCGGAACTGCATTGGTATTCTTAGTACTATACGTAGACGACATTCTACTCATCGGGAACGATGTAAAGGTGTTATCAGACGTAAGGGCATGGCTTTCAAAACAGTTTGATATGAAGGACTTAGGGGAAGCCGGGCACATCCTTGGGATCAAGATCACCCTAGATCTCAAGAAAAGGATGATAGGCTTATCGCAAACTTCATACATAGACACTGTCTTGAAACGATTCAGCATGCAGGATTCCAAGAAAGGCTTCGTACCTTTCAGGCATGGAGTCCATCTATCCAAGGAAATGTGCCCTAAGACACAAAAAGAGATAGATGACATGAAAGGCATTCCTTATGCTTCGGCTGTCGGAAGCCTTATGTATGCAATGTTGTGCACGAGACCTGATATCTGCTTTGCCGTTGGCATGGTGGCAAGATATCAAAGTAACCCGGGGTAAGAATATTGGACGGCAGTTAAAAACATTCTGAAGTATCTGAAAAGAACTCGAGATAGAATGTTGGTTTATCAGTAAGATAGTCTAATCCCCATCGGCTACACGGACTCGGATTTCCAATCAGACTTAGATTCCAGAAAATCTACCTCCGGTAGTGTGTTTTGCATGGGGGGAGGAGCCATGACGTGGAGAAGCGTTAAGCAGAAATGCATCGCAGATTCTACCATGGAAGCCGAATATGTAGCTGCTTGCGAGGCAGCGAAAGAAGCGGTTTGGCTCAAGAACTTCCTAGTGGACTTGGATGTAGTTTCGAATTTGCCTAGCACAATCACTGTTTATTATGACAATGCCGGAGCAATTGCAAATTCAAGGGAACCAAGAGCCCACAAGGCCAGCAAACACATTGAAAGGAAATACCATCTTATACGAGAAATTGTTAAGAGAGGAGATATAGAGGTGACAAAGATCGCGTCGAAAGATAACCTAGCTGATCCATTCACAAAGGGTCTGCCTCAGAATACATTCGAGAGACATGTGAAAGGATTGGGTGTCAAGACCGTTGCCAATCTTCTTTGAGTATAAGTGGGAGACATTATTAGGTTCGTGTAGGTGACATTAGATGTCACGTATTAGGAACTACATGAGACATGCTGATGTATACTTAAAAGCAGACTTTGAGTATAAGTGGGAGATTGTTGGGATTATACTGGAAAGTATGCTTTTACTTTGTATAATCAGACTGACTGAATTTCAGACTTATTTACTGAAATAAATTGTTTATCACTGATGCTTTAAATATAATCGAATGTTACATATATTTACTGCATAACTGTTCAATAAGTAGTGCGTGTTACATTGTAGTTAATTTAGTGATACCAGATCACAAAAGATTACATTAACAGTTCCTTGTAACTAAAAGTACACCATTCACGACCTAGATGGAAATGAACAATCCATCGTGAAAGGTTGAAGTGTAAGGCTCAGATTGGTTTGCCTTGACCAAGAGATTACACTAGTGCATGACTGATGCACTGAAGAGGACCTACAGGAGGACAAATTCTTCAGAACTGAACTAGGAAGAATTAGAACTCAGTGGTTAGTTATTTCTTAATCTTCGTCCCTTAAATAGGATTGCGTGTGGTTAGTAACTATTGCTTTGACTTATTACGGGAAGAGAATCAATGAGATTCAATACTCTATATCTTGGGCAATATTATTGGTCACATGCAATTGCTAAGATTTAATACGGAGAATCGTGTGCAAGTACGCTTGTTCGATTTGCCCCCTTGGGAGGTTCATAAGTTTTATCATACCAAATCTTGCAAGTTGAACTAGTTTCCGGTATGGATAATAATGTTGAACCGTTCCTTTACCAAGGATAAAAGATATTAATTAATGGAAAGCTATTTCAATGGCTTGAATTAATTAATGGGCTAGATAATCTTAAACACGGAAAATAAAAATCGGGATCCATATTGACTGTAATATGGGTTAAGATGGATAGTGCAATATTAATTATGTAGTGTGATTAATTAATATTTATGGGCTTGAATAATATTGTGGCTCAATATTGATAATTCAAGATCCATTGGAAGGTCCAATCTTAATTCTCCTAAAGGCCCCTCAAGTAGCCCAAGATAAAGTCAAATAACTGAAAAGGTGTTTAAAAATAAAATAAATTTTGTTGCTTATTTTCCTTGAATTTCGAAATTGTTAAAGAAAAAGAGGGAGACGAATTTTCTTGAAAAGATTTTATGGAAAGGAGATAAGTATTCTTGGAATACAAGATTATCCCATAAATTCAAGAAATCTCCCACTTGGTTTCTTTAATTGTAATTTTCGAAATATATAGAGTAATAATAGGAAGAATGATTTTCTTGAAAAGATTTTATGGAAAAAGATATGTATTCTTGGAATACAAGAATATCTCATAAATTCAAGAAAAATCCAATCTTGAAGAATCTCCTATTAATTTCGAAAAAATGGGTTAAATAAGGGTGTGAGATTTTTGTGGAAAAATACACATGGAAAGAAGAATATATGAGATATATTCAAGATTTCTTGGAGATCAAGAAAAGATATTTCCTAACCTTATTTTGAGTCCTAATTTTCGTCCCCCTCTCGGAAAATTGGCTTTTCGGAAAAATATCAGCGTCGATAAAATATCAAATATTTTGAAACGTCGACAGATTGTGTATTTTCGAAAAACGCCAATTGTGAGTATACAATTCCATGTGCTGAAAATTAGTAAATCCACAAAGGTGGTGCAACAAATTTTATTTTCCCTTTTGTTAATTGTTCGCGAGCTTCCTTCCACCGGATTGTCGAGCAAGGACTAGGGAATACTTGGGAAGGCTTTTTGGTGTTTTTTCATCGACGAGACCATTGCCATTCCAAGAGGTAAGTTCACGTAAACTCGTAGTAATTCCGCATGCGTAGGATTTACGTGAACTGTTTATATGCATGATTTGTTGTTGAATTATTATTTGAATTAATATAGAATTAATTCATGCTAGTAATAATTGTTAGAATTAAATTTGTATTTAAATATTCATCCCGAATAGATCCGGGCAATTAATTCCCCAACAGTGTGTACAAAAAGCGTGTCGGAACTGCATTGGTATTCTTAGTACTATACGTAGACGACATTCTACTCATCGGGAACGATGTAAAGGTGTTATCAGACGTAAGGGCATGGCTTTCAAAACAGTTTGATATGAAGGACTTAGGGGAAGCCGGGCACATCCTTGGGATCAAGATCACCCTAGATCTCAAGAAAAGGATGATAGGCTTATCGCAAACTTCATACATAGACACTGTCTTGAAACGATTCAGCATGCAGGATTCCAAGAAAGGCTTCGTACCTTTCAGGCATGGAGTCCATCTATCCAAGGAAATGTGCCCTAAGACACAAAAAGAGATAGATGACATGAAAGGCATTCCTTATGCTTCGGCTGTCGGAAGCCTTATGTATGCAATGTTGTGCACGAGACCTGATATCTGCTTTGCCGTTGGCATGGTGGCAAGATATCAAAGTAACCCGGGGTAAGAATATTGGACGGCAGTTAAAAACATTCTGAAGTATCTGAAAAGAACTCGAGATAGAATGTTGGTTTATCAGTAAGATAGTCTAATCCCCATCGGCTACACGGACTCGGATTTCCAATCGGACTTAGATTCGAAAAATCTACCTCCCGGAAGTGTGTTTTGCATGGGGGGAGGAGCCATGACATGGAGAAGCGTTAAGTAGAAATGCATCGCAGATTCTACCATGGAAGCCGAATATGAGGCTGCTTGCGAGGCAGCGAAAGAAGCGGTTAAGCTCAAGAACTTCCTAGTGGACTTGGATGTAGTTTCGAATTTGCCCAGCACAATCACTGTTTATTGTGACAATGCCGGAGCAGTTGCAAATTCAAGGGAACCAAGAGCCCACAAGGCCAGCAAACACATTGAAAGGAAATACCATCTTATACGAGAAATCATTAAGAGAGGAGATATAGAGGTGGCAAAGATCGCGTCAGAAGACAACCTAGCAGATCCATTCACAAAGGGTCTGCCTCAGAATACATTCGAGAGACATGTGGAAGGAATGTGTGTCAATACCGTTGCCAATCTGCTTTGAGTATAAGTGGGAGACATTATTAGGTTCGTGTAGGTGACATTATATGTCACGTAATAGGAACTACACGAGACATGCTGTAGTATACTTAAAAACAGACTTTGAGTATAAGTGGGAGATTGTTGGGATTATACTGGAAAGTATGCTTTTACTTTGTATAATCAAACTGAATTTCTGTCTTATTTATTGAAATAAATTGTTTATCACTGATGCTTTAAATATCATCGAATGTTACATATATTTACTGCATAATTGTTCAATAAATAGTACATGTTACATTGTAGTTAATTTAGTGATACCATATCACAGAAGATTAAATTAACAGTCCCTTGTAACCAAAAGTACATCATTCACGACCTAGATGGAAATGAACAATCCATCGTGAAAGGTTGAAGTGTAAGGCTCAGATTTGCTTGTCTTGACCAAGAGATTACACTAGTGCATGTTTAGTGCACTGAATATGACCTACATGAGGATAAATTCTTCAGAACTGAACTAGAAAGAATTAGACCTCAGTGGTTCGTTATTTCTTAATCTTCGTTCCTTAAATAGGATCGCGTGTGGTTAGTAATTATTGATTTGACTTATTATGGGTAGAGAATCAACGAGATTCAATACTTTATATCTTGGGCAATATTATTGGTCACATGCGATTGCTAAGATTTAATACGGAGAATCGTGTGCAAGTACGCTTGTTCGATTTGCCCCCTTGGGAGGTTCATAAGTTTTATCATACCAAATCTTGCAAGTTGAACTAGTTTCCGGTATGGATAATAATGTTGAACCGTTCCTTTACCAAGGATAAAAGATATTAATTAATGGAAAGCTATTTCAGTTGCTTGAATTAATTAATGGGCTAGATAATCTTAAACACGGAAAATAAAAATCGGGATCCATATTGACTGTAATATGGGTTAAGATGGATAGTGCAATATTAATTATGTAGTGGGATTAATTAATATTTATGGGCTTGAATAATATTGTGGCTCAATATTGATAATTCAAGATCCATTGGAAGGTCCAATCTTAATTCTCATAAAGGCCCCTCAAGTAGCCCAACATAAAGTCCAATAACTGAAAAAGGTGTTCAAAAATAAAATAAATTTTGTTGCTATTTTTCCTCATTAATTTCGAAAAATATAAATAAAAGGGGTGTTGGGAGATGAATTTAATAAAGAAGATTTTGATTAGATCCCAAAACCCCTGAGTATGACATGTTCAGGATAATCTTGATAGTTGAGTCAGGATTCAGTTTTAGAGTGTTCAGGATGTTATCTGCACCGTGTATAGTCGGCATATATAGATCAGGTTAGATTCTGAAGACTCAGTAAGTTTCTGAAGAAACTGAAGTTTCAGTATGAAACTGAAGTTTCTGAAGACTCAGTATGAAACTGAGAATCTGAAGACTCAGTGTGAAACTGAGAATCTGAAGACTCAGTATGAAACTGAGAAACTGAAGACTCAGTATGAAGACTCAGTATGTCTCTGAAGACACTGAGACTCAGAGAATCCTGAAGGCACATGTAATTACTGAAGACTCAGTAATTACTGAATACTCAGTATAAACCTGAATGTTCCGAGGCAAAGAAACTGAGGAATATAGCCGTTGGAATTCAGCTGACGTGGACCAATGAGAGGAAGACAACCAGCCTGGAAAAGCTGCAAAACTTACAAAGAATAGTATGGATTTGAATGTGATTCTCTCCAACGGTAACATTCAAATCCACACTATAAATACAAGATCTTCCATCAAATTAAGTGTGGAGAATATGCAATAGATGCTACAGAGCCAAGAGCCTTATAGTCAAGCATTCCCACCATAGAACACAAGTCTGTAGATAGACAAATATGTTCAAGAGTGTTCTTAAACCCAATCTAAGCAACCCACGATATATCCTAAGCTTAGAGAGATTTTCCCAACCTTAGCATTGAGGCTAAACAAATGTAAGGGAAAATCTCACCATAGTTGGAGACAACACCAAACCCAAACCCCATTCTCGTAAGAGATAACTAGTGGTGAAGTGAGGTAGTTGTTAGGCAATCCCGAGTGAGGGTGATAAGTCCCGTTGGAGTGTGAACTCATTAAACATCTAGAGCGAGCCCGAGAGGGTGATAAGTCCAGAGGCGAACCCGGGAGGGTGATAAGTCCAGTTTGAGTAAGTAAACTACAGAGGTAGTCAGAAAGCTCAAAGTAGAAAGGTTAGTAAACTACAGAGGTAGTCAGAAAACCTTAGGAAGTGTTTGAAGGAATTTCCCTAGGAACAGGGAGAGTGGATGTAGGAGCTTGAGTCTCCGAACCACTATACATTGTTGTGTTCTTTATTGCTTTATGTTCTTATCTTGTCATATGCATTCGATTATAAGCAAAACACAACACATGAGCTTAAAACGCAAAAATCTGGAATCACCATTCCTTCACCCCTGTTTTATATGCATCTAACGACATGTTTGCTTCCGCACGCGCAAAATGGGTTTTTCACCGGGCCTATCAATTGGTATCAGAGCGGGAGTTCTAAAGTTCACTAATTTCAAAGTGAACACCTGAACAGATCTTTTTAAAGAAAACCCGTTTCTTTAAAGATGCATATATTTTAATGTTTTGGCGTTATTATCTAAAAGGATGTCAAAACATTATCAACTTGTGTTATTGAAGCTAATTTACAGATAACAAGTTGAGGGGGAACGAAAGAACAAGTTGAGGGGGACTCACAAAATCAAAAGTAGATGATCGAGATTAGACGAAGCTGCAGACGGGACTGATCGAGATCAGATGAGTTAGATGAGTCCCGAGTTAAACTGATGAGCTGTGCAAAATCTGAAGTGAAGAAAAGCTAAAGCCAGCAAATCAGAAGAAAAGGTTGTAAATCAGAAGATGAGCAAAAGAGACTGATCAAGATTAGACGTGATCGAGATCAGATATGGAGATGAGCAGATGAGACTGATCGAGATCAGACGTGATCGAGATCAGATATGATAAACCTGATATGCAAACCTGATATGATGACCTGATGCTATCCTGATATGTTGATCTGAAGATGTGTTGATCTGATCAGTCGAGCTAATCAGATCAGGCAAAGAAGAAATCAGATAGCCTGAGTAAAAGTGATCTGAGGCTCAGTAAGTAAAGTGAACTGAGACTCAGTATAGGTCAAGAGACCTGAGGGTCAGTAAGTAAAAGAGACCTGAGGGTTAGGATGTCTGAAGTCAGAAGAACTGAACTCAGTCAGCCTGAGTGTTAGTATGCCTGATCAGACAAGGTCCGTTGAAGAGGAATGAAGAGCTAGAGCTGAAGATCAAAGAAGACTGAAGACCAAGACTGAAGACTCTTGTATTTCTTTATCATTTTGTCTTTATTTTCTGATAAGTTCATTGTAAACTGTAACAGTCTATCATACATCAATGAAACTTTATCTTTTATGCTCAAAGATAATACCTCATTATCTTTTTACATGTCTTTACTTTTGATATGCCTGATTATTGTTGAAGAAATTGTTGGGAGATTGATTGTGAAAATTGTTGGGAGATATACCATTCTTGTAATAGAAAAAACTGAAACCTGAGTATAAGTTAAGTGTTTTGTAACAAGATGGTTTTGGCATCATAAAAAAGGGGGAAATTGTTGGGAGATGAATTTAATAAAGAAGATTTTGATTATATCCCAAAACCCCTGAGTATGACATGTTCAGGATAATCTTGATAGTTGAGTCAGGATTCAGTTTTAGAGTGTTCAGGATGTTATCTGCACCGTGTATAGTCGGCAGATATAGATCAGGTTAGATTCTGAAGACTCAGTAAGTTTCTGAAGAAACTGAAGTTTCAGTATGAAACTGAAGTTTCTGAAGACTCAGTATGAAACTGAGAATCTGAAGACTCAGTATGAAACTGAGAATCTGAAGACTCAGTATGAAACTGAGAAACTGAAGACTCAGTATGAAGACTCAGTATGTCTCTGAAGACACTGAGACTCAGAGAATCCTGAAGGCACAGTAATTACTGAAGACTCAGTAATTACTGAATACTCAGTATAAACCTGAATGTTCCGAGGCAAAGAAACTGAGGAATATAGCCGTTGGAATTCAGCTGACGTGGACCAATGAGAGGAAGACAACCAGCCTGGAAAAGCTGCAGAACTTACAAAGAATAGTATGGATTTGAATGTGATTCTCTCCAACGGTAACATTCAAATCCACACTATAAATACAAGATCTTCCATCAAATTAAGTGTGGAGAATATGCAATAGATGCTACAGAGCCAAGAGCCTTATAGTCAAGCATTCCCACCATAGAACACAAGTCTGTAGATAGACAAATATGTTCAAGAGTGTTCTTAAACCCAATCTAAGCAACCCACGATATAGCCTAAGCTTAGAGAGATTTTCCCAACCTTAGCATTGAGGCTAAACAAATGTTAGAGAAAATCTCACCATAGTTGGAGACAACACCAAACCCAAACCCCATTCTCGTAAGAGATAACTAGTGGTGAAGTGAGGTAGTTGTTAGGCAATCCCGAGTGAGGGTGATAAGTCCCGTTGGAGTGTGAACTCATTAAACATCTAGAGCGAGCCCGAGAGGGTGATAAGTCCAGAGGCGAACCCGAGAGGGTGATAAGTCCAGTTTGAGTAAGTAAACTACAGAGGTAGTCAGAAAGCTCAAAGTAGAAAGGTTAGTAAACTACAGAGGTAGTCAGAAAACCTTAGGAAGTGTTTGAAGGAATTTCCCTAGGAACAGGGAGAGTGGATGTAGGAGCTTGAGTCTCCGAACCACTATACATTGTTGTGTTCTTTATTGCTTTATGTTCTTATCTTGTCATATGCATTCGATTATAAGCAAAACACAACACATGAGCTTAAAACGCAAAAATCTGGAATCACCATTCCTTCACCCCTGTTTTATATGCATCTAACGACATGTTTGCTTCCGCACGCACAAAATGGGTTTTTCACCGGGCCTATCAATTGGTATCAGAGCGGGAGTTCTAAAGTTCACTAATTTCAAAGTGAACACCTGAACAGATCTTTTTAAAGAAAACCCGTTTCTTTAAAGATGCATATATTTTAATGTTTTGGCGTTATTATCTAAAAGGATGTCAAAACATTATCAACTTGTGTTATTGAAGCTAATTTACAGATAACAAGTTGAGGGGGAACGAAAGAACAAGTTGAGGGGGACTCACAAAATCAAAAGTAGATGATCGAGATTAGACGAAGCTGCAGACGGGACTGATCGAGATCAGATGAGTTAGATGAGTCCCGAGTTAAACTGATGAGCTGTGCAAAATCTGAAGTGAAGAAAAGCTAAAGCCAGCAAATCAGAAGAAAAGGTTGTAAATCAGAAGATGAGCAAAAGAGACTGATCAAGATTAGACGTGATCGAGATCAGATATGGAGATGAGCAGATGAGACTGATCGAGATCAGACGTGATCGAGATCAGATATGATAAACCTGATATATGCAAACCTGATATGATGACCTGATGCTATCCTGATATGTTGATCTGAAGATGTGTTGATCGATCAGCAGTCGAGCTAATCAGATGAGACAGAAGAAATATCAGATAGCCTGAGTAAAAGTGATCTGAGGCTCAGTAAGTAAAGTGAATCGAGACTCAAGATAGGTCAAGAGACCGAGGGTCGAAGAAGTAAAAGAGAGACGAGGGTTAGGATGTCTGAAGTCAGAAGAACTGAACTCAGTCAGCCTGAGTGTTAGTATGCCTGATCAGACAAGGTCCGTTGAAGAGGAATGAAGAGCTAGAGCTGAAGATCAAAGAAGACTGAAGACCAAGACTGAAGACTCTTGTATTTCTTTATCATTTTGTCTTTATTTTCTGATAAGTTCATTGTAAACTGTAACAGTCTATCATACATCAATGAAACTTTATCTTTTATGCTCAAAGATAATACCTCATTATCTTTTTACATGTCTTTACTTTTGATATGCCTGATTATTGTTGAAGAAATTGTTGGGAGATTGATTGTGAAAATTGTTGGGAGATATACCATTCTTGTAATAGAAAAAACTGAAACCTGAGTATAAGTTAAGTGTTTTGTAACAAGATGGTTTTGGCATCATAAAAAAGGGGGAAATTGTTGGGAGATGAATTTAATAAAGAAGATTTTGATTATATCCCAAAACCCCTGAGTATGACATGTTCAGGATAATCTTGATAGTTGAGTCAGGATTCAGTTTTAGAGTGTTAGGGATGTTATCTTGCGACCGTGTATAGTCGGCAGATATAGATCATGTTAGATTCTGAAGACTCAGTAAGTTTCTGAAGAAACTGAAGTTTCAAAGATGAAACCAAGTTTCAAGACTCGTGATGAAATCGAGAATCAAGACTCAAGATGAAACTGAGAATCTGAAGACTCAGTATGAAACTAAGAAACTGAAGACTCAGTATGTCTCTGAAGACACTGAGACTCAGAGAATCCTGAAGGCACATGTAATTACTGAAGACTCAGTAATTACTGAATACTCAGTATAAACCTGAATGTTCCGAGGCAAAGAAACTGAGGAATATAGCCGTTGGAATTCAGCTGACGTGGACCAATGAGAGGAAGACAACAGCCTGGAAAAGCTCACAGAACTTACAAAGAATAGTATGGATTTGAATGTGATTCTCTCCAACGGTAACATTCAAATCCACACTATAAATACAAGATCTTCCATCAAATTAAGTGTGGAGAATATGCAATAGATGCTACAGAGCCAAGAGCCTTATAGTCAAGCATTCCCACCATAGAACACAAGTCTGTAGATAGACAAATATGTTCAAGAGTGTTCTTAAACCCAATCTAAGCAACCCACGATATATCCTAAGCTTAGAGAGATTTTCCCAACCTTAGCATTGAGGCTAAACAAATGTTAGAGAAAATCTCACCATAGTTGGAGACAACACCAAACCCAAACCCCATTCTCGTAAGAGATAACTAGTGGTGAAGTGAGGTAGTTGTTAGGCAATCCCGAGTGAGGGTGATAAGTCCCGTTGGAGTGTGAACTCATTAAACATCTAGAGCGAGCCCGAGAGGGTGATAAGTCCAGAGGCGAACCCGAGAGGGTGATAAGTCCAGTTTGAGTAAGTAAACTACAGAGGTAGTCAGAAAGCTCAAAGTAGAAAGGTTAGTAAACTACAGAGGTAGTCAGAAAACCTTAGGAAGTGTTTGAAGGAATTTCCCTAGGAACAGGGAGAGTGGATGTAGGAGCTTGAGTCTCCGAACCACTATACATTGTTGTGTTCTTTATTGCTTTATGTTCTTATCTTGTCATATGCATTCGATTATAAGCAAAACACAACACATGAGCTTAAAACGCAAAAATCTGGAATCACCATTCCTTCACCCCTGTTTTATATGCATCTAACGACATGTTTGCTTCCGCACGCGCAAAATGGGTTTTTCACCGGGCCTATCAAGCGGAGAAAGATTTTCTTTGAATTTTGTTATGGAATGAAGATATGTATTCTTGAAATACAAGATTGTCTCATTAAATTCAAGAAATCTCCCACTTGGTTATTTATATGTTATTTTCGAAAATTTTGAAAGAATAAGGGAAAGAAAGATTTTCTTGAAAAGATATTATGGAAGATATGTATTCTTGCAATACAGGTATATCTCATAAATTCAAGAAGATCCAAATCTTGGAATCTTTATCCTTATTTTTTCGAAAATAACCATAACAAGAGAAGGTGGGATTTTATGGAATATTTTAATTATGGAGAAAAGAATATAGGAGATATATTCAAGATTTCTTGGAGATCAAGAAAAGATTTTTTCCTCCCTATTCCATGACAAAAAATCGGCCACCACCTATCTATAAATAGGGGATGATTTCTTCATCACCAAGGACAATTCCATGTGCTGGAAAAATTAGTAAATCCACATAGGTGGTGAAACAAATTTTTATTTTCCCTTTTGTTAATTGTTCGCGAACTTCCTTCCACCTGATTGACGAGCAAGGACTAAAGAATACTTGAGAAGGTTTTTTGGTGTGTTTTTATCGACGAGACCATTGCCACTCCAAGAGGTTAGTTCACGTAAACCCGTAGCAATTCCGCATGCGTAGGATTTATGTGAACTGTTTATATGCATGATTTGTTGTTGAATTATTATTTGAATTAATATAGGATTAATTCATGCTAGTAATAATTGTTAGAATTAAATTTGTATTTAAATATTCATCCCGAATAGATCCGTGCAATTAATTCCCCAACACAAACCCATACGACTTTATTACTTGATCAAAACATTGGTTCCAAGCTCTGGATGCTTGTTTGAGTCCGTAAATGGACTTCTTGAGCTTATAAACTAGGTGTTCTTGGCCTTTTTCAATGAAGCCTTGGGGTTGTTGCATATAGATTTCTTCATCAAGACTTCCGTTAAGGAAAGCCATCTTGACATCCATTTGCCAGATTTCAAAGTCAAGATGCACAGCAATCGACAAGAGAGTTCGGATGGACTTGAGCATTGCTACAGGCGAAAAAGTTTCCTCATAGTCCATCCCTTCTTTCTGAGTATGACCTTTCGCCACAAGCCTTGCCTTGAAGCTTTCCAACTTCCTGTCCGGTCCTTTTTTTCTCTTGTATACCCACTTGCAACCAATGGGTTTGACCCCATTAAGTAGTTCGACTAGCTCCCACACTCTGTTATGATCCATAGAACCCATTTCGGCTTTCATTGCTATTTGCTAAGAAACCGCATCCTTGTCTTGGATTGCCTCGTCATATGTCCATGGGTCTGATTCGTCTTGTCCGGGAATCAAGTCCGAGGACTCTCCTATCCCCATGAATCTCTCGGGCTATCTCACAACCCTCCCACTACGACGAGGTTCCGGTTGTGTTAGTGTGTCGTTTGGTATGTCATCTTGTACAGTTGACACTAAGGTTAGCCCCCTTAGCTCATTTAAGGTAATCTCACTTCTGGGTCTCCTTTCGTTCATGTAGTCTTCTTCCAAAAATCTAAAGTGGGTGCTTATTACCACCTTTTGATCTTCGGGACCATAGAACATACACTCTTTTGTTCCCTCGTGGTATCCTATAAACAACCTTAATTCTGATCGAGGATCCAATTTTCCCGCTCCCTTGTCCAACACGAACACGTAGGCCGGACTCCCCCAAATTCTCATGTGTCTCAAACTGGGCTTGCGCCCGGTCCACAATTCTTTGGGAGTTTTGGGAACCAATTTGGATGGCACCAAGTTCAGAATGTAAGCTGTTGTTTCCAAGGCATGACCCCAGAACGACTTGGGTAGATTCACATAACTCATCATTGATCTAACCATTTCTAAAAGAGTTCTGTTTCTTCGCTCTGCAACCCCGTTTTGTTGAGGGGTTCCGGGTGCAGTTAGCTGGGATACGATCCCTTCATATGACAAGTAGTTCAAAAAATCATTGCTGAGGTACTCGCCTCCACGATCGGATCGTAGAGACTTGGTACGTTTTTCCCTATGATTCTCTGCTTGAGCCTTAAATTCTTTGAATTTCTCAAAGGTCTCAGATTTATGCTTCATAAGGAAAATATAGTCGTGCCTTGAATAGTCATCATTAAAAGTGACGAAATACTCATAACCTCTTCTTGCTTTGATTGACATTGGACCACATACGTCCGTGTGAATGATTTCTAACACTTCTTTGGCTCTATTCCCCTTGGCTCCGAATGCCCTCTTGGTCATTTTACCCTCCAAACATGATTCGCAGGTTGGGATTGGTTCAACTTGGAGAGACTCCAGTGAATCATCTTCTACCAACCTTTGGATCATTTTTGGATTAATATGTCTCAATCTAAGATGCCATAGAAGTGTCTCGTTCACGTCTGATGAACATTTTCTTTTATCGGAAACAATTGATGTGTTATAGGATGCATTTCGCGAGTGGTCACAATTAATTGTATAGAGATTATTCAACAACATTCCATGGCAGATAAATTTATCATAAAGAGAAATGGTAACAACTTTATCAAAAGTAACCGAATATCCATCAATATAAAGTTTAGAAACCGAAAATAAATTCTTTCTAAAAGTAGGAACATAAAGAACATCTCTTAAAATTAAAACTCTGTCTTCAAAAGACAGGTGCACTTCTCCCACTGCTTCAGCTGCCACTCTCGTAGCATCGCCCAGTGTGATGAGGATCTCACTCCCACTGAGTTGCCGGGTCAGCTTGAACCCGTGAAGCAAACATGATCAGTGGATCCCGTATCAACTACCCACGAATGAGAAGTATACGCAGCTAAACAAGTTTCAACAACTAGTGTGTGAGAATAACCTTTCTTTCCTGCCCTTTTGGGGTTGGAAACATGCAAACCTCCATTGTCCTTACCGCTGTTGAAGCACTTCCTCTTTAGATTTTCCTTGACACCACAAGCATTCCTCATCTTACCATTGCACTTGGCAACAGTTGAGTTTTATTGCTTATGGCTTTTGGTTCTCTTCTTCTTCTTGCCTACCCTTGGCCTAGAAGATGATGATGGACCACTTGCCGTTCAAAGCTTGAGTTTGGTGCCCCATCAACATCTCTGCCGAGACCAAAGCTTGCAACAAATCAGCTAGCGAGGCCAAAATGCTCAAAAACTTTTGGGCAGAGAGTGAAGTACCAAATTCATCTGAGTCTCCAGATTATAATCTGCACTCAAAACCTCAAGTTTGTTCAGATGGGCCATCAATTTTGAGGACGTAATCCCTTACGGGTTTTCCCTCCACCATTTTCAGCAACGACATCTCTCGCAAGGTGATCTGACGAGTCCCGCATTTTTGACTCGTCAGTTGGCTCATCTGATTTTGGTGTGTTAAGAATCCACTTGTGCTTTTGTGCAGTTAGGACAATTATAATTTTTCGTTTCCAATCAATATAGTTTCCATACTTATTCTATTGA
Source organism: Stenogyne calaminthoides (assembly GCA_037126765.1). Lineage (NCBI taxonomy): Eukaryota > Viridiplantae > Streptophyta > Magnoliopsida > Lamiales > Lamiaceae > Stenogyne > Stenogyne calaminthoides. The sequence goes on from JBBCBC010000029.1 coordinate 15,867,000, forward strand.
CTTTAAGTATAATAGCAGTGGATTAAAAGGTTACGACATGCTGAACTGAAATAAATAACTATATGCATAAGCACAAATATATCACAAGGTTCGATCACATGCATCATATTAAAATCTCAAAAAAAAATATGAACATGCATCAGCCAACATCTCAAAACAGTTTAAATAAGCCACGTGGGGTGGGTCATTATTTAAACACATTCAAGCAGGTTACAAACAAGAACAGCTACAAACCTTTAATATTCAGATTAATAGTTGGCTCCCACTTGACCAATATAAAATTGACAGGGACTTCGGGGAAGTATATGCATATCAATTTTATACCTAAGTAATAACCATGATTAAATACAGAATTATTATTTCGCTTTGAACGAGCCTCGTGGGGAGGGTCATCGTCGCCACTAGTAATAATCCACAATCATCCATTTGGAATTTATTCATGTGAAAGCTATCTTTTGACCAGTCCGTGGGGGAATTTCTCCAAAAGAATTCACAAATAAATAAATCATGGAGGTCAAAATTAATTCAATTTTATTATCCGGAATAAAATTGTCAATTAATTGTTTAAGCATACTTAGTAATTTTTGAAAGTGAGATTTTTCAAAACATTTTCTCATGCATCGCAAATTTAAACACAATTTAAATAAGCATAAAATAAAGCATAAACATCAAAACAAAATTAAACACATTGGGCACATATATCCAATTGTCATGGTTAATTTTTGTCATGTCTTGATCTCGAGAAATAGTCTTCTTCGCCTTCATCGTTCATCTCGAAAGGTTCGCCATGTCAAGTGACATCATCGACCAGCTCGCGGGTCGGAGTGCCCGCCTAGCACTCCCCCAGCCGTGTCGAGTGGCGTCCATCTTGTAGCCTTGAAGCGCCAGCGCCGCGTCGCCCGGGGTGCCGCGTCTCGCTCGGCGACCCTCGGTGGATCTCGGCGTCGCGCATTCAGTGCGTGCCAGCGTGGGTGCTCGTCGCCCGCCCATGCCAATCCGCCTCGCGTGCCACCTCGCCCGCCCTCTGCTGCATCGCGTGTCTTTGGTGTGCCTCGCCAGCGTCTGCCGGCCGATCACACCGCGGTCTTTGCAGCGCCCGTGCTTGCGCCCATGTGCGGTCGGTCGCGATCCCACGCACGCTAGGCCCTCGGCCTTGCCCCACGCCAGGGAGCGCCCGGGCCCGGTTCCGGATCCATTCGTCTTTAATTCATCGTCTTCGTCTTGGCTCACGATCCAGTTTCAATTTATTTACGATAAATAAATAAACCTAGATCTAGACTAGTATATTACATTAAACGAATCAAACAAATCCTAATCTACTCGTGGATTTTTCGACGAGGCAAAATGAATTCGAACGAGTCGAATTAAAAATCACAATTTATATGCATGCATAAATATGAACATTCATCAAATACCATGAGAATTGGATACCTGCAAAAAAGATATAGCAATTCTACTATCCAATTTCAAATTTAATGAAAACGAATTAAATTACAATTTAAAATTTAGAGCCCGAAACCGAGGCTCTGATACCATTTGTTGGGGAATTAATTGTCCGGATCTATTCGGTATGAATATTTAAATACAAATTTATTTCTAACAATTATTACTAGCATGAATTAATCCTATATTAATTCAAATAATAATTCAACAACAAATCATGCATATAAACAGTTCACGTAAATCCTACGCATCCGGAATTACTACGAGTTTACGTGAACTTACCTCTTGGAATGTCAATGGTCTCGTCGATGAAAACACACCAAACGACCTTCCCAAGTATTCCCTAGTCCTTGCTCGACAATCCGGTGGAAGGAAGCTCGCGAACAATTAACAAAAGGGAAAATAAAAATTGTTGCACCACCTTTGTGGATTTACTAATTTTTCCAGCACATGGAATTGTACTTGGGAATGAAACACTCATCCCCTATTTATAGAGGTGTAGTGGCCGATTTTTAGTGATAAAATAATATGGGAAAATCTTTTTCTTGATCTCCAAGAAATCTTGAATATATCTCATATATTCTTTTCTCCATAATTAAAATATTCCACAAAAATCTCAACTCCTCTTGTTATGGCATATTTCGAAAATCTTAAGAGAAAAGAATCCAAGATTTGGATCTTCTTGAATTTATGAGATATACTTGTATTGCAAGAATACATATCTTCCATAATATCTTTTCAAGAAAATCAAGAAAATCTTTCTTTCCCTTAAATATTCAAAATTTTCGAAATCTCATAATAAATAACCAAGTGGGAGATTTCTTGAATTTAATGAGATAATCTTGTATTCCAAGAATACATATCTGCATTCCATAACAAAATTCAAATAAAATCTTTCTCTCCTTTTATTTACTATTTTCGAAATTCATGGAAAAATAGCAACAAATATTTATTTTATTTTTAAACACCTTTTTCAGTTATTGAACTTTATGTTGGGCTACTTGGGGGGCCTTTAGGAGAATTAAGATTGGACCTTCCAATGGATCTTGAATTATCAATATTGAGCCACAATATTATTCAAGCCCATAAATATTAATTAATCCCACTACATAATTAATATTGCACTATCCATCTTAACCCATATTACAGTTAATATGGCTCCCAGTTATTATTTCCCGTGTTTAAGATTATCTTGCCCATTAATTAATTCAAGCCACTAAAATAGCTTTTCATTAATTAATATCTTTTATCCTTGGTAAAGGAACGGTTCAACATTATTATCCATACCGGAAACTAGGTCCACTTGCAAGATTTGGTATGATAAAACTTATGAACCTCCCAAGGGGGCAAATCGAACAAGCGTACTTGCACACGATTCTCCGTATTAAATCTTAGCAATCACATGTGACCAATAATATTGCCCAAGATATAGAGTATTGAATCTCATTGATTCTCTTCCCGTAATAAGTCAAAGCAATAGTTACTAATCACACCCAATCTTATTTAAGGGACGAAGATTAAGAAATAACTAACCACTGAGGTCTAATTCTTCCTAGTTCAGTTCTGAAGAATTTATCCTCCTGTAGGTCCTCTTCAGTGCATCAGACATGCACTAGTGTAATCTCTTGGTCAAGACAAACCAATCTGAGCCTTACACTTCAACCTTTCACGATGGATTGTTCATTTCCATCTAGGTCGTGAATGATGTACTTTTAGTTACAAGGAACTGTTAATTTAATCTTCTGTGATCTGGTATCACTAAATTAACTACAGTGTAACACGTACAAATTATTGAACAGTTATGCATTAAATATATGTAACATTCGATGATATTTAAAGCATCAGTGATAAACAATTTATTTCAGTAAATAAGTCCGAAATTTAGTCTGATTATACAAAGTAAAAACATACTTTCCAGTATAATCCCAACATTTAGCACATACTTTCACTTAATATTTAAAAATATCCTGAATTATTATTTCCAGCAAAATTCGTCTGATGTGATCATTGGAGTTCACATGCCTTGCTGATGTGTAAATATTAAAATAAAAATAATAAAAAATATTACCGCCTAAAATTATAAAATACTGACTCGAGATGTTTTTATATCCTGTGTTTTCTCTTTTATGTGGTGATATTTTAAATTTTTTTATTTTAATATGTACACATCAGCAAGACGGGTGACCTCCAATGACCACATTAGACAAATTTTGTCAAAAATAATGATTTAGGATGTTATTAAATATTAAGTAAAAGTATGTGCTAAATTTGAAGATGGAAAAAAATATGTGCTAAAATTGATGAAAACCCTAAATTTCGATAGAGTTTCGACTGTATTATTTTAAACTCATCTCCTAGTCAACCAACAATCTAACAATTCAGACATATATTACATAATCATAATGTATCTAAAATACACAACGCAATTAATTAAATAAATTACGGCAAAATCTCAACTAAAATAGGTCAAATTCATCTCCTAGTCTACCAACAATCAAATAATTTTAACAATTCTAACAATTCTAACATATATTACATAATGTACGTATCTAAAATATTTCCTCAACATATTTCACTTAATTAATTAAATAAATTACGGTAAAATCTCAACTAAAATAGGTCAAATTAATCTACAATCTAACAATTTTAATAATTCTAACATATATTACATAATGTATGTATCTAAAATAATTCTTAAACATATTTCACACAATTAATTAAATAAATTAAGGTAAAATCTAAACTAAAATAGGTCAAATAACTACTACACATTTAAGCTTGGAGAGCCCCACTTGGAAAACCCTTATTTCAAATAGCTCTCCAAGCTTAAGTTTGGAGAGCGGTTTTATTTTAAAAAAAAGACAGCGGTTTGTAACCGCTGTCCAAGAAAATCACTTAGACAGCGGTTCAAAACAGCTTTGCAAGTTCACTTGGAGAGCGGTTCATAACAGCTCTCCAAGTGAAAACTCGAATTTCCACCATTTTCTATAGCTTCTTCAAAATTTTCCTCACAAATGCATATACTCTCTTGTTCCTTATTCTTACGGTGATTTTTTCAAGTTTGTCAAATATATGATTGTCAAGTTTGGAAAATATTTTATCACTAATATAGATTTGGGCTTCGAGAGCTGTTAAAAATGACCTTGGAGAGCGGTTATAACAGCTCTCCAAGTAACAATTTGTCCAAGCTTGGGCGGTGATAAAAAACATTGTCGAATATTGCACTTGGGGGCGGGTTTTAACCGCAGATAGCAAGTGTAAAACTTAGAGAGCAGTTTATAATCGCTCTCCCAGAATTTTCACTTGGAGAGCGATTACAAATCGCTCTCTTAACCTTTTATATATATATATATATATATATATATATATATATATATATATATTAATACACTTGGACAACGGTTTTTAACCGCTGTCCAATATTTTTTTTTAAATTTTAATTTATATTTTTAAAATCCTGTTTATATAAAACCAAAACTAAAAACCAAATTTTATACCACACGATAATATATATACGTACGTCCAATTAATACCAAAACATCAAATAAATTAATAAACACATATCATGAAATAAATATCCGTCCAATACAACAAATTAAAACATGCATGAAGTATATCAATACAAATATATATATAAGTAATATGCTACCAAAAGTTATTTCACTCTATCTATAATTATACAAGAATCGATTGTAAAAGTACCCTGTCCAATCCATTTTCCATTTCTTCATTCTTTGTTTGGAGTAAGACTTGACCGGACGATCATAGACAAACTGCAAACAACGATCAATTAATCAATATAGTTTATATATATATATATATATATATATATATATATATATATATATAGTATGAATTTTTATTCAATTAATAATAATTTAAATAAATTGATAAATTGACTTACGTTGATAGGAATCGACGTTTGAGAAGCGCATATTATATCTTCAATATAACAGCACACAAAATGTCAACAGTGATCGTTATCTCGTTGCCTCGGTCCCTGTTGATTAGAAATTATAATCACATATTACAATTATAATTATTTTATATTAATTTGATAACTTAATAAATTAAATTTACCTTAACATTATTCCAGTTCACTTTATTGAAGTTAGCTCTTGAGCCTTGATTAGGGCGACTAACTCGATACATCGTCATCACATTATTATTATTATTAGAATTAAAAAAAAAGTTAGATTAAATATGCATAATTTTAATAAGTAAAACAAATCATTATATTATAATATTAAAAATGAACTTACGCTTCCATGTACGAAGTGAGATCAGGCCGATTTGAAGTCAACCCATTCGCAGCTGGATCCATAAAATATACACTTAATGTGCTCATATTTATGGCGACCATCACCCAATAATTCCTATATTATATTAAGAATATTAAAATTAACTGTAAATTTAGCATATGTGCAAATATCATATATATTATGAATATAAATTTTAACAAAATATTTATTGTACTCACCCCACATTTGTTGGCCAAAAAATGAGATGATCTCTGTCAGTATAACTCAGCATATGAGAAACTAACCACTCCATGGTCTGTGGCCTATCAAGCATTAAGCAAGACACTTGGGGGGAGACGAATGAATACATTCCACCTGCTCGAGGATCTCTGGAGAGATATACCTCACCCAAATATCTTTAACCAACATATATACGCTAATTAATATTTAATTTTAAAATTAAACTATATATAGAAAGTAAATACTGAGAATTAATTAGTAAACACATACCTGAGATAAAAGGCTATCCTCGTTGCACTCAACCACTGGTCGTTCATGACTTCAATCACATGCTCTCGAGCGATGTATTCTTCAATAGAATTTTAATGAAAGTAAGCATTCATCGGAACTATGACCATATCAAAATCAGAGGACTCCACTATCACTTGCACCGTATGCTTTATGGCGTATTCGTGATCTAAGTCTCCAGGCAATGGATAACCAATTAGTCTGCGACCACCAATAGTGGAGTCCCTCGGTATCTCCCTCTAACTGGCTGCGACACCCTTTGATTTCTGTTTAGGCTTTTGTGGTGTCGACAGTTTCTACAATCAATTTGCAACATTATTTAGAATGAAAAATAACATAATGAACTTTAATAACATATATTAAATTTACCTTCATGGTGAGAGAGACCAAGTTGGTCGGCCATTCGATGAAGTGTCCGACAGCTGTTCCGACTGTGACATCATCATCAATTGGTTTAGGCACTGGTGAATCCTCTTCTCCAATTACGGGTACATCGAGCGTGACACTCACGAAACCAGAAGTGATGGGACTACCATGAATAACTCCACCGGAGTTATTGAGCAATGTTCCTGTAGCCACCAACCGAGCAGGATCCTCCAAATAAAGGAAGCATGGGGTCGATGACTGTTCGAATAAGATATTTAGTTAGAAAATTTTAATATATATACTAGTCTTTAATTAAAATAAATGTGAGACACATCTAATACCTGCGGGACGTCGTTTCGAAGTGCCTCAATAAAATTGTCACCAGCATTAGCCAAAAACATAGCATCAGCGACACTATTTTCACAGCTTGCTCCACTCGAGGACATTCCGTGATGCGACCGTCTCTCGGACCTCATCTGTTCCAACTCTTTAGCCATCTTGGCAACCTGTTCCGTAAGTGCACCCACATGCTGATTCATGGCTTGAAAAGCAGGTAACATGGCCAATGATGACTTCGTCACGCCATATTCAACACTCTGTAATCGGCCGGGATGCTCCTGACGACCTATATCCTGTCCAAGTAGATCATCGGGACCGAGAAAGTGGATGTCTTCGGGAGTCATGGTCTGAGACATACGCTCCTGAATTACAAAAGATTATTATTTAATCATTTTTTTAGAAATAATAGTTTATAATTCAAAGACAAATTAATGGATAGATTACCCCTTCTTCGATGATACGCTGTGCACTGGGATCGGGAATATTCCTAAATCGAGTCTTTCTAGTAGTTTGAAATAACTTTCGAAACGGGTAACAACAGCTCACGCTCTCCAGCTTTTTTTTTTCTTCTTTCTTTTTCGACGATAGTCATTAACGTGTCCCCTTATTAGATATATTAAAAGTGAATATATAAACAAAATTAAATGTTAGGATTTTGATCTCACCAGATTTTCTCTTATGCGTGCATAACCTTTGTTCGATCCACGATATCGCGCCTCCATCGACTGGGCTTGTTTGTGATTTTTCTCACTTCGTGACTACAGTGTAATAGAAATACGATAAACACTGAAAAACATAGGGCATTAAATGATATTGATCAATATTACCTGGAACTCATCCTCCAAAGATCATCGCACAAACTCCTCCCAGTATAGGGCCACCGCAGGGCAATTCTGATACTGTTCAGGCGGACTAGCCGAGTAAAGACCAGTATCCGGATCTCGTGCTTGATTTCTCAGCCAAGCCCAAAAATTCTTGGCCAATACTCCAGCTTGCGATAGTGTTTGCTTCTTCTTTGAATAATCAAGGCCGAGAAATGTACTTTGTACGCATATAACATAACAATGTAGTAAATTTAGTAATCATACAACAACTTTCAATAAGCATATATATAATTAACATACCGAAAGTTCATCCCATAATCTTTCCTTCAAAGGCGTCAGTTTGTCGCTACGCCAGTCCTTGGATGGCAGCACGATAGGGATTATACTCCTGACTGCAGCTCCAAGGTAGAAAGACAACGTCTCACTATGATTACCGATTGCCTACCCATACTCATTGAATGATAACTGCAATAACATATTATTTAATTAGATTCAACGATCAATCAATATAATTACAATTTCAACTGTTCAATTGTAATAAAATTACCTGCACTTGTTTCCCCTTGCTACGAGCCCTCTTAATAGAAGCCATCGTGACTATACCTCTACTGCGCTTATCCCCAGAGCTGCTAGTGGTGGGAGCAGAAGTGTCACTCTGTCTCAAGTCATCAGTATCATGTCGATCATCAGCACCATGATCTCCATCATAATCTCCACCATGATCTCCTAAATGTACTCCATCATCATCTCCATCATCTCCGGGATGTGGCAGATAAGACATGATCCTGTAAAGCAGAAGAAACAACATTTAATAAACAAAAAACAAACAATATTTAAGGAAGCAGAAGAAACAACATTCAATAAAGCAAAAGAAACAACATTCAATAAAGTCGTACATTTCTTTTTAGCACTTGTTTTTCTTTTACGTTTTTTGGTTGACTTTTCTCGTTCATGACCATAAATGTTAACAAGATCGGGATTGCCATATTCATCCTCATCGATAATTATTCTCTGGTACTGGCGTGGATTTGCTAGATCATCGAAAGAGGGTACATAATGAGTGAAGTTCTGAAAAGGATCATCGATTGGGTCAACATCTTCATCGTTAATCTGGTAACTACTGTTAAATTTGTTTGACAGAACCACGATGGACCATTTCTTATTAACTGGGTCGGGGACATAGAAAATTTGTTGAGCTTGACTGGCCATTATGTAAGGGTCATCTTTGTATCCCACATTCTTCAAATCAACGCGTGCGAACCCAGATCTTTCAACTTGGACCCCGTTAGGGATCCTCACCCAACTGCACTCGAAGATTGGTTGTCGGTGAACAACATAGTCGAGTTCCCAAATATTGACAATTTGTCCAAAGTAAGTAGTATTCGATTGATTCCCCCCACTATTCTGCATTGTACTTGTGGCATCATGATCTCTGGTATAAAATGTGTATCCGTTAATAAGATAACACTTATACGAATACACATGTCTATCAGGCATTCTAGATAACCACTTAACTCTTTCATTCACTGATTCTTTATCCCGTGACAACATATTTGCTACATAACCATTGAAACAGTCAACAAACGTGCAATTGTGCTCAACTTCAATCCATGATCTATCTCTGGTGGGAAATGTCTTCAACAAGTGCTTGCATGTGCAGGTCAATAAAAGGAAGTACGTCGACCGTGTTGTGAAGTACGCACAAGTGCATCCGTGTTAGTTCCTCCATACTAACACTTACAGATTGACCACCGGTAATGCCTTCACCATCCATCCTATTGATGTACCGAGTAATTAAAAGTCCAATTGCATCGACATTCGGAATGAATTCAGACCAGTACTCGACTGCTTCTTCTACTAAATAACGTTCTGCAATGCATCCCTCCGGCCTGGACATATTCATCACATACCCTTTGAGCACTTTCATATATCTCTCTACACCATACATCCATCGCATACGAGCAGGACCACACATCCTTGTCTCGTGTACCAGATGAACGGTTAGGTGAACCATTATATCGAAAATTGATGGAGGGAAATACATCTCAAGCTCACAGAGCGTCCCCACAATCCGTTTATGAAAACCAAGCAATTTTCTAGGATCTATGACCTTGCTACTCATTGTCTTGAAGAACCAACATAACTTTTTTATGGTTATGCGCACATTTTCAAGCAAGATAGAACGTATTGCAATGGCAAGAAAGTCTCCATGATGACATGATAGTCATGCGATTTCAGATTCATCAGTCTCACGCCATCATCTGATACAAGTCTCTATAGGTTGGACGAATAACCCTCTGGAACTTTCAAATCCTTTAGCATCTGAAGTAAATCTTTTCTCTCATTCTTGGACAAGTTGTGTGCAGCAGGAGGTAAGAACGGTTGACCCCTTTCTCTAGGCACAGGTTTTAGTTCTGCTCTTATTCCCATATCAATCATATCCATTCTTGCATTGTAACCATCCTTGGACTTCTTATCAGCTAGGAGAGTATTGAGCAAGCTGGCACAAACGTTCTTCTCAACGTGCATTAGATCAATGAAGTGTCTAACATACAACTCTTTCCAATAGGGTAATTGAAAGAAAATTGATTCCTTCTTCCAACCGCTAGTGGGGACACTCTTTGCGAAGCTCTTTCCGTACTGTGTGTCGATATTCTTCATCTCATTCAATACATCCGAACCTAACAATAAACGTGGTGCTTCACCTGTCTTGATTGTGCCATCGAATGCATCGGCCATTGTTCTGTACTTATGCGTTGGGTCCAACCACCTCCTATGTCCCATATAAACAGTCTTCCTACAGTGACTCAAGCGAATGTGATGTGTCTGCTTGGTACAACAAGGACATGCATCGGCCCCCTTCACACTATATCCAGATAGATTCCCGTAAGTGGGAAAGTCATTGATAATTCCAAACAGCATGGCCTTCAACTTGAAATTCTCCTTTCTACAAGCGTCGTACACATCGACACCCTCATCCCACAGGAGCTTCAAGTCCTCTATCAAAGGAGCCAGATATACATCTATGTCGTTACCAGGTTGTTTGGGTCCTGATATCAACATAGAGTACATCATGTAAGTGCGCTTCATGCACAACTCGGGTGAAAGATTATAAACTAACAGTATCACTGGCCATGTACTGTGGTTGGTACTTTGGATACCGAATGGATTCATTCCGTCAGTTGAGAGTGCAAGACGCAAGTGTCGTGGCTCGTTGCCAAATTCTGGATGTCTAGCATCGAATGTCTTCCACTGGGTTGAATCAGCAGGGTGTCTTAGCATTCCATCTTTTATCCTATCATCATGATGCCAAGTTAAATTTCTAGCATCCACAACGCTACTATATATTCTCCTGAATCTTGGTATTATCGGAAAGTACCACATCACCTTCACGGGAGATTTATTTTTCTTATATCGCTTCTCCCCACACTTGGGACATTCATCGAGTTCTGCATACTCCTTCCGAAATAAGATACAATCACCCGGACAAGTATGAATTTTCTGATGTGTTAATCCGATGGACTTGAGAATTTGTTTAGCATCATATGCTCTCGTAGGCAGTACATTTCCATCAGGCAATAAACCACTAACTGCTTCCAGCATACTTGTGAAGCACTGATCGGACAACTGGCGAGCTGCTTTTAGGTTGAACAATATTAACACAGCTGACAGTTTTGTTGCCTTCTCACACCCGGGCCACAGTGGTAATCCAACAGAATCCCTTAACTTCTCTGACATATAAGGGTGATCTTACAGATCACCGTCATCCCCACTCGATGTATCAACAGTCGGTACATCATCGAAAATATCTGCATCCACTGTATCTTCAAACCTAAAGTCAGTTCCTAGGTTGCTTGAGCTACATCTATCTCTTGTCTCACCATGAGATGTCCAAACGGTATATGCTTTATCAATACCGTGAATCATCAAGTGGACGAACAAATTTTCTCGACCACTAACAGTTTTTCCATTCATACATTTCCAACACGGACATGGAATGTACCGAGGGTCGGTGCAGTGTCTAATTGCATGATTACAAAATTCTTCCACCCCATTCCTATACTCATCTGATAATCGATATGCTTGAACCCAGTTTTGATCCATTTAGAACTAGCTACAGATGCCTATAGGAAAGACAATATGAAGATTGTTTCTCAAGTCAATGTATCTTAAAGTATTAAACCTAAAAGCATACCTAATTATACTTAAATCTACATTCATTTTAATTTTCTAATATATTCTAATGTACCATCATTAATCATCTAGTTAAAGAAACACACTATTCATTCATCAAATTAATAACCAAAATATATCCTAATGTATTAATTCTAAAGCATATAAACAGCTTGAGTTCATCAATTGTTCAACTCTAAAATTAGCATAAAAAAATCAAGTCAAGCCACACAATATATATTCATCTCTAACTCTAAAAAAAATTAATTCAAGCCACTAACAAGAATTAATCCAAGCTAGCTACTAACAACAATATAATTAAATCAGCATTAATCACACACTAACAACAATACTTTTGAATGAGACAACTAATACCTTTGAATTAAACGTCTAATATTTTTTAATGAAACAACTAATACCTTTAAATGGAACACCTAATACTTTTAAATTCTTTGAATGGAACATGTAATACTTTAAAGTTTAAATGCCTTGAATGAAACACCTAATACTTTTTTATTGAAACAACTAATACCTTTGAAATAAACACCTAATACCTTATTATGAAACAACTAATACCTTTGAATGAAACACCTAATACTCTTTAATGAAAAAAATAATACCTTTAAATGAAACAACTAATACTTTTGAGTGAAACAACACACAAATTGACAACCAATTAACCAACCAAAAAATACACACATTTATATTTCAAGAGCATTAATCATATATATCCCAAAAAACTAAATTAAACAAAAACTTCAATTAATCCTAACATATAACAACAATTAAAACCAAGTCAATTAACCAATTAATCTAACACTATATGCATATACCCTAACATATATAGATATATATATATATACACATACACATATATATATATATATATATATATATATAAAATATTAAATAAATTAAAATACCTATTAGATACACAACAGGCGACGGCGACTGTAGGGGAGGAGGAGGAGGCGACGGCGGTGGAGTGGTGGAGGAGGAGGCAACGCGCCGCGGTAGGGACCGAATGAGGAGGAGGCGATGGATGGCAAGAATACACCTGGTAGGAGGAGATTTAGCAATGACGGAAAAAAATGGAGGAGGAGAGAGGAGGAAAAAATGGAGGAGGAGGGAGGAGGAATGGGAGAAGAAACGCGAATGGGGGCGGAGTACTGCATCTGATGTATTAATTAAGGGTTTCTGCTTGGAGAGCGGTTCAAAACCGTTGTCCCATGGACAGTGGTTAAGAACCGCATTGTAAGCTTCATGAAGAGCGGTTCGAAACCGCTCTCCAAGTATTTTTCTTGGAGAGCGGTTTCAAACCGCATTGTAAGTGTTTTTTTTTAATAAAAACCGCTCTCCAAGCTCGGTTTTGGAGAGCTCTTTTTAAAAGGGCTGTCCAAGTGGGGCTCTCCAAGCTTAAATGTATATTAGTGTATACAATTTGAATTGGTCTGCAATATCTCATTTATATATATATATATATATATATATATATATATATATATATTTTAAGAAATTTGAATTGATCTACAATATTTGATTTATATAATTTTCTAAATATTGGAATATATTTTATGGAATTTGAATCCGTCTACAATATACTTAATTTATGAGTAGGTCTCCTGTGAAACTTGTTTAAAGAAAAGTATTACCTGTTTAGATGAAAAAGTATTACTTGTTTAATGAAAAACATTACTTATTTAGATAGAAAAGTATTACTTATTTAGAAGGAAAAGTATTACAAGTTTAAAAGAAAGGTAGTACTTTTTTTAAAAAAAAGTACAAGTAAAAAATATAATTTTAATATAATTTAATTTAATTTAAATTTAAATTTATATAAAAAAATTTATTATATAAAAATGTGATTGAATTAATAAATAAGATAGTTGAAATAAAGAATTTTAAAAAAAATTATAAGAAAAAACGATTTTTAAAACATATAGAATTAATTTTATTAAATAAACGCAAAAAAAAGTATTACTTGTTTAGATAAAAAAAGTATTACTTGTTTAAAGAAAAGAATTACTTGTTTAAATAAAAAAGTATACTAGCTTGTTTAGATAGAAATGTATAACTTGTTTAAAGAAAAGTATATATTACTTGCTTAGAAGAAAAAGTATTACTTGTTTAAAGAAAAATATTATTTATTAACATAAAAAAAGTATTACTTGTTTAGAAGGAAAGAAAGGTACGTAGTGTACTTTAAAAAAAGCAAGTAGAAAATATAATTTTAATTTAATTTAATTTAAATTTATATAAAAAAATTATTATTATATAAAAGTGTGATTGAATTAACAAATAAGATAATTGAAATAAAGAATTTTAAAAAAAATTGTAAAAAAAACGAATTATAGGACATATAGAATTAATTTCATTAAGTAAACGCAAGAAAGTTAGTGCCCGAGTGGAATTGATCCCCGCTCAGGCGCTCAAGGTCCCGTGTTCGGTCCCCCATGGGAGCGAATAATTGTCTCAATTAATTGAGAGGCTTGGTGGCTTATATGTGAGATGCTTGGTGGGTCCGTGCCTAAGAAATTTTTTTTTTTTTTTAAAAGTGTTGGAGAGCGGTTTTCAACCGCTGTCCAAGTGCCCACTTGAAATGCGGTTAAAAACCGCTGTCCAAGTGCGATTTCTTGGACATCGATTTTTTATGAGTTGTCCAAACTTGGACAGCTGTTACTTGGAGAGCGGTTATAACAGCTCTCCAAGGTCATTTTAAACAGCTGTCCAAGCCCAAATCTGTATTAGTGAATTCGTCTGTGAGTCAACCAACAATCTAATAATTTTAACAATTCTAATAATTCTAACATATATTACATAATATACGTATTTAAAATAATTCTTAAACATATTCCTAAACAATTCTAACATATATTCCTATATATATTACATAATGTACATATAATAATAATATATATACATATATATATATACATAAAATAAAAAATAAACGGTAAAAAATTAAAAAACTACTGTCAAATGAAGAGACGAAGCTTTTGACGTGCACCGAATGCTCACTCCTATATTTGACGGCGACGGCGGCGAGGGGGAATGCTATTTGCGGAAAAATCGAAGAAGAAAGCTATGGCAGGGGTTATATAATTGGAATTTAGCGATTGTTTTTTAAAAACCATCATTATTTTCGACGGTTCAGATCCGTTGCTACTTCAAAAAATCGTAGCTAAAGGCGGTCTGAGTGGTGGCCCAAGTGATGAGGCACTTCGTGCTCCATGTGTGAGTTTAGCGACGGTTTGGACCGTCGAAAAAATGACCCAATTTGACTCGTCCAAACAAACCGTTGCTAATTACGACAGTTAGGCCAACCATCGCTAAATTCAGCAACTTTGATCGTTTAACTTTAACTGTCGCTAGTTGCGACGGTTATCACTTCTGTCGCTAAAAACCGTGATTAAACCTCGTGTTTTTTTGTAGGGTCATGAGTATATAATAATTTAATTAATTATCATCTTAATGCATGAACCGATAGATGTCCCATAAAAATAAATATTGTAGGTTGGAAACAAGTAGAACGGTAGTAAATTAATGAGACTGGGTAGGAGTAATATTATTTACTATGGGAATCTTTGTCCGAAGGCAAAATATTAAAGCACCCTCCTTCTGTCGTCAAACAATTTTTTTGCAGAGATTCTCTTTCTCTATATTGTAATTAATTGCAGTGTAACTTGGTCTTCATGATATTTATTAATGATGAGACAAATTCCCAACAATCTAACTTCTCTCATTTACTTCCCCCAACTAACTCTTCTTCTCCCCCATCCATTTTTTAGTAAAAGAAAATGGCTTACCCATCACTAAAGGCCCCATATTTTTGTCCTGTAGTATTTTTTTTATATTCGCCCAAAATACCGACTAATTCGAAGATCAGATGCCACCGTCCACTAACAGGTCCCCACTTTAAGTCAGAGTAGAGTTCTGTATGGACTGACACATCTCAAGAGTTGATCGAGCCTAAAGAATTTTGAACCTGAGACCTGAAGAACATACTATAAGTTCAAAGCTTACGCCAGTACTTGATCAACCCTTAGTGATTAATTTTTGTCCAGTAGTATATATGATCGAGAATGCAAATTGCGGGATGTGTCTTAAAATGCGAAGTTTTGAGAACATGAGGTTGTTGATTAAGTGTCGTTGCAAGTGTGCCCTTGATTGAAATCGAACACTTATAATTTATAGTTGTCAGCTCTATTTAGGACCCGTTTGTACGATTTGAAAATGATAATTGTAATGGGTATTATTGAAGGGTAAATTATTATGTGATATTGATTGCATTGTTATTATTTGGGTATCACTTAAGGAGAGTTTGGGTGAGGGTGAAATTTGGTAATAAAAATAGGTTGATCGATTACTTTTTTTTTTTTTTAAACTCGGTATCCGACTCAAGGGCCGACTAATCCGGAGGACCAGAACCCACCGTCCTCTAGCGGGGGACCCACTTCAAGTCAGAGCTAAGTTCTGTATGGACTGACTTATTTCAAGAGTTAATCGATTACTTACTTCTACTCCCATTAAAATGTATCATAATTCATAACTACCAAATAATATTAATGGGAATAATTCTCATTACCCTCTTCCATTACCCCCAATTAAATGGACCTTTAAATGTTTTCAACATCCAATTCCAACCGTTGAAATGGTAACTTGGGAGCAAATGTCTTCTCCAATTGTTATTTTTAGCTAGTAACAATTTGGTGCACAATTAATGGTAACTGATTTTGTACATACTTAAATGCAACAGGTTGAACATTGCAACTTGTTTTTCATATTAATAATTGTACGTTTAAGTGTAAACAAAATATATATTTCAGTGCAATAAATTGAATAGTTCTAAAATACACTATGAAATGCACGGTGCACCTGATGCAGACCCACTCTTTATTTTTAGTTCTATTTTTATACGATGTTTGTTAAACTACTTTTTTTATAACTCAATATTCGGCTCAAAGACCGACTAATCCGGGGACCAGAACCCACCGTCCAATAGCAAGGGCCCCACTTCAAGTAAGGGCAAAACTATGTATGGATTGACCTATCTCAAGAGTTAATCGCACCTCGAACTTGAGACCTAGAGAGGAGCATACTCCTAAGTCTCAAGTCTACGTCATTTGGCCAACCCTTGGGGGTTAACCTTCAATACATTAATTGATACATTTTGTTAAAGTCTGGGTTCATGTAAAAATAATGTGATGCAGTGTTTTCATAATCGGGTTGAATTGAGAACCGAATATGGAATCAATTTGATTAAACTTAAAAGACCTTTTTTTACGGTTGAATCGGAAAAAAACGGTCAAAATTGAAAAATCGTTCAAAATTGGGAAATCGATAAAACTGGTTGAACGATTTTTTTTAAAATTAATTTAATACTTAATCCTTATTTTAAATTTTAATATTTTAAATTAATTTGTGTTTGTTGTCTATAATTTATTGTGTTTATTAGAAGTGAAACTTATAAGTTATAATTTCAAATTTTATAACTGCAATTTTTTTAATGTAATATAGGAAATATTTTTTAAAAAATCATATGATATATTTGTTTTTTCCAGGAAAAATAATTTTATATCATTAAAGGGCCAAAGGAATAGCCAAAACAGATTACACATGAATTCAACCAAATTCTGGCCGCTCCCTAATAGACAAGCCGGAAAAGGGAGTTAACTCCCAAACAACTAAAAAAAATCATTTTCACTATTTTTCTAGAATCAGTACACATGAATTAAGCTCCCAGTCAGCATAAGAAGGCAGATTTCTTTTCTTTTTGTCGAGTACCAAGACAGACGGTACAACTGGTTGAACTATCAATCGATGTTCAGTCAAGTTTGATCACCGATCCGATTATAAAACACTTATTGAATAATAATTTATTTGTAATTATCACTTCATATTAAATTAATTAATATATTTAATAAAATAAATGTATGTTGTCAAGCTAATACATTTTTATTAAAGAAGCTAATTAATACATTTTAAAATACACACTAAATATATTGGTTACACAATAAAAACGATTTACATAAAATTTTACTTTTTGTAGAATAAGTTTTAGAGCATATATGTACATTATAATTCTTAATTAATTTTATTAGAATTACTTTTTGAGCAATATTGGACCGTGCGATACCATAAATAATAAGAACTAAAAATGTTCGTGAGTCTTAAAATAGGCACAATTAAAAAGGTCAATAGTCGAATTGGAAAGGTAAGTAGTGATAATATTTTGTTAATACAGTGTTGCTAGTCAAATAATCGAGCAAGATTAGTTTAGTGTGGCTTAGATATTTAGCTAATCAAACAGATCTTATGTTAGGCGATCATTTGCTCGCCTCGGGCCTCGTACTCGTCCGACATTTGATATGTCACCAATTGTGAATCACAAAAAATCTGAAGGCGCCGAACTCCTATTGCCATTGTCATTTCTAGTCCGTTGATTAGAGCCTCATATTCGCTTCATTGTTCGTTGCTCGAAAATTGAATCGGATCGACGTTGTGACAGATTTCCCTTCTGGGCTGATTAACATTATTCCTGCCCCAGCTCCCTCGCTGGTTGAAGATCTCTCCACAAAAAGTTTTCAAATGGACTTTTCGTTTTCATTGGTTCGGGTGGGAAAGTCGGCTCGACGACGAAATGTACTAAGGCTTGGGCCTTGATCGCCGTGTGAGCTGCATAGGTGACTCCAAATTGTCCGATCTCTATTGACCATTTCAACCACCTTCCTACCGTCTTTGGTAGGTGTAAAATTCGTCGCAAAGGCATTATGGTGAGCACCTCGACATGATGGTCGAAGAAATCAGATCGGAGTTTTCTCACGCTCATCACCGGTGTGTATACGAGTTTTTACAAAGGTGGGTATCACTGCTCGACATCATTCAAAGTTTAACTGACGAAATAAATCGGTGGATGTGCTTGCCCCTTTGCTCTACTAAGACCGCACTTGGAGCCGATTCTAATGCTACTAAGTATAAGTATAATTTTTTGTCGGGAATGAGTTTGTATTAAAATTTGGATGTTGGATAAGTATTCCTTAATCTTCTGGAGGTTTACTCTATCCTTTAAGTAATCAATTAATGTTTGTTAAAATTAAATTAAAGGGAAAAAAGAAGAAGAATTTGAGGCAGGGAGGGAGGAAGGGGTTCGATTCCACTGTTCCACTTTTCGTATTTCATTGGTGTTTCATCCTTCTGGATTTTTAACACATGAATTTAGGGTATGGTGGTTTGTTGGATTTTTTTTATTATTCCACGTGTCATCCATTCACACTATGAAATATAAAGTGAAACACCAACTGTGAAATACCAATTGTGGAATGGATGATCTCATTTCGGGAGAAGGGATGGGAGAATTAATTAGATGGATGGTAATTGGCTGCCCTGTCACTTGTCATCCCTAACTCCATCAACACTCCTTGGCAAATGTCAAAATCACATGTGTATTTTTAGCAAGCTTTTCATTACATTCCAAGAGATAAGTTTATACAAAGTCTTGCGCATGAATTTTTATGATTAAATAGTATATTGGTATATGAAAAATAAGAAAAAAATTTGAATTAGACAGTCTTATACATGAGACGGGGTACAGTCTATCACAAATTAATATTCACTCTTTCTAAAGTGTTAAAACATCAATGCTCGAATTATATCACGTCTCACCGTAAGACCATCTCACGCAAGTATGTCTCTGCAAATTAACTCCAATACTTCCATGAGAACTCTTTAAGTTGTGATTAAAAATTCATCAATTTGTGAAAGAAAAGTTCATTTTTTAAAATATTAAAAATACATTAAATCCTGAGTACAAGGATATCAAATGCCTTATAATCCAAAGGAATTAATAGAACCAAAACAAAAAGAATGAGAGAAATGAACTCGAATTCACTTCCAAGAGCTGATTTTAACACAATCGACGATTTTGTTCACTTCGGAATCAACCCCTTTGAAGATCAAATCATATTTCGCTTTCCAAATTCTCTAATAACGCATTGCTAAATCAGGATGAACAGTTTTCTAGCCACTCCACCTTACCCAAAATTCATGGAATCGACGAAATGATCATGAAGAGAAGTTGTTTGCATTTTTCAAATACCATTATATATATCTTCTTTTCAAAAGTGAAGAATATGTCAAGAGTGAATTAATCAAATATATATATATATATATATATATATATATATATATATATATATATATATATATATAAGCTCCTTTAATTTCGTTTCATATGCAAAATTTAAAATATGGGAAATTTAAGACAACCACCAATACATAAGATCGACTTTAAAGACTCAATTAAATATCATCATACTTAATTAAATAAAATCCACAATGATAAAAAATAAAACCAACCATATACACTATTACTGAAAATTCAAACCTTATACCAACTCTAGAACGGAATGCCTTCATACAAATGAAAAAAATCACTGACATATTGGCACGGCTCAATCAGACTACGCTTATATAAACTTAATTACTGCGTCTGAGTGAGTCGAGCCAACATCACAGTAACTCTTCCAACTTTCTCTCTCCACAAACCAAACAACCGAAAAAGAAGAGACACAAACCCTAGCTAGTTCAACATTCCCTTCTTGAACTTTTTTCTTTTCTTTTTTTCCAAAATAAAGAGGAAATATATGGGAGAGGGAAATAGAGAACAAGAGAGAATGGTAGTGGAGAAAAATGGTGTAGCTTTAAGGACTTTAAAGAAGGAGGAGAATATGGTTGTTGGTGCATTTAACATCAAAGACTACCAAACCTGAAAAGAAGAGGACCATGGCCATTAATGGCAACAGAAGACCCATAAATACATAATATTCTCTGTTTCTCTCACCTCAATTTGCATTGATAATTAAATAAGGCTAAGTCTTGAATGCATTCACATATGTTGTGCATACATAATACATTTTAGAGATATGTAACTTGTTATATTGAAAGGTGTAACTTATTTATACTGAACCGTGCAACTATTTTTTTTCATGTTAATAGTTGCATGCTTCAGTGTAAATAAATTGCATTTTTCAGTATAACATGTTGCATGTTTCTAAAATGAATGGTGAGTTCACAGTGTATCTGGATACACAAAAGACTTACTCACTCATTAAATAATAATCTCTCCCTATTCTGAAATTTGCGTACAGTATATTTATTTATACAAGCATGCAATTTGCATCGTCTAATAATTGTAGAGCTACTTTGTTTTTGTCCATACTTTACTATTGAGGTACTTGATATCGGCGAATCAATGAAATCGTATGCATCAAGATCAACTTTTTATTTCTTCTAGTTTCTTATAGAAATATTCTAGGTTTAATTTTGTAAAGAAATAAAATAATGATATAAAATACATATATTATAGACAAAAACTCTTACGAAACGGTCTCATACATGAGACGTGGTATAAACTAACACAAATTAACACTCACCCCTTCCAAAATGTTAAAACATCAATATTTAAATTATATCCGTATCACCGTGACATAATCTCACGCAAGTGTACCTCCATACTATATCTAGGAGTGGCCTTGAACCTCCCGCCCCAGGGCCCCTCGGAATTGGGAGGGCCTGCAAATATTTATATAATGTATTATTATATATATATTTATAAAAAAAATACACATTGATGATGAGATAATTTAATTGAAGGGGTTGATTAATTTTTTTGAAGATAGCACTACAAAAAAGGCAGTGTTTTACGACGGATTTAGCGATGGTTTAAATCGTCCCAACTCTTTATTGCGATGGTTTTAGCGACCGTTTTTCATCCGTCTGGAAATCGAGGGTCGCTAACGTGTAGCGACGATTTTTTGGTATCCGTAGCTAACTAGCGACGGAATATTTCAGTCGCTAACATTATCGACAGAAACAAACCGTCGATACATAGACGTCATGTTGCGACGATTGTGACGTCATAATACCATCGTAAACAGCGACACATATCCGTCGTTATTAGCGACGAAAATTTCCGTCGACATGTGCGACGGTTTTTTCTGTCGGTATCAGCGACGGTTTTTTGCGTCGCTAATTTCGTCTCCAAAACCGTCGCTAAATCGTAAATTCTCAAAAAAAAATGGCTCAGTCGGGTTTGAACCGGGCCCGATTGGCGCCCGGGTTGACACCGAACCACCCGAGCCACATACCATCTCAAACCAAACCACCAAAGATCTCATATATAACACACTAAGTCTCTCAATTAAATGAGGCAATAATTCGCTCTCATGAGGGACCGAACACGGGACATTGGGCGCCTGAGCGGGGATCAATTCGCTCGGGCACTTGCTTTCTTGCGTCTATTTAATGAAATTAATGCTATATGTCCTAAAATTCATTTTTTTAAACAATTTTTTTTTTAATTCTTTATTTCAATTATCTTATTTATTAATTCAATCACATCTTTATATATAATTTTTTTATATAAATTAAAATTATATTATATTAAATATATATTTTCAATTATTTTTTAAAAAAAATTACATTTTCAGTCTAAACAAGTTGTGTATATTTTTCTATGTAAACAAGTAATACTTTTCAATCTAAACAAGTTGTATATACTTTTCTATGTAAACAAGTAATACTTTTCATTGTAAACAAGTAATACTTTTCAATCTAAACAAGTTGTATATACTTTTCTATGTAAACAAGTAATACTTTTTCATTGTAAACAAGTAATACTTTTCAATCTAAACAAGTTGTATATACTTTTCTATTTAAATAAGTAATACTTTTCATTGTAAACAAGTAATACTTTTCAATCTAAACAAGTTGTATATACTTTTCTATGTAAACAAGTAATACTTTTCAATCTAAACAAGTTGTATATACTTTTCTATTTAAACAAGTAATACTTTTCATTGAAAACAAGTAATATTTTTCAATCTAAACAAGTTGTATATACTTTTCTATGTAAACAAGTAATACTTTTCTATGTAAACAAGTAATACTTTTCAATCTAAACAAGTTGTATATACTTTTCTATGTAAACAAGTAATACTTTTCAATCTAAACAAGTTGTATATACTTTTTTATGTAAACAAGTAATACTTTTCTATGTAAACAAGTAATAACTTTCAATCTAAACAAGTTGTATATACTTTTCTATGTAAACAAGTAATACTTTTCTATGTAAACAAGTAATACTTTTCAATCTAAACAAGTTGTATATACTTTTCTATTTAAACAAGTAATACCTTTCATTGTAAACAAGTAATACTTTTCAATCTAAACAAGTTGTATATACTTTTCTATGTAAACAAGTAATACTTTTCAATGTAAACAAGTAATACTTTTCAATCTAAACAAGTTGTATATACTTTTCTATGTAAACAAGTAATACTTTTCAATCTAAACAAGTTGTATATACTTTTCTAGGTAAACAAGTAATACTTTTCTATGTAAATAAGTAATACTTTTCAATCTAAACAAGCTGTATATATTTTTCTATTTAAACAAGTAATACTTTTCTATGTAAACAAGTAATACTTTTCAATCTAAACAAGTTGTATATACTTTTCTATTTAAACAAGTATTACTTTTCATTGTAAACAAGTAATACTTTTCAATCTTAACAAGTAGTATATACTTTTCTATTTAAACAAGTAATACTTTTCATTGTAAACAGGTAATACTTTTCAATCTAAACAAGTTGTATATACTTTTTTATTTAAACAAGTAATACTTTTCATTGTAAACAAGTAATACTTTTCAATCTAAACAAGTTGTATATACTTTTCTATTTAAACAAGTAATACTTTTCATTGTAAACAAGTAATACTTTTAAATCTAAACACGTTGTATATATTTTTCTATGTAAACAAGTAATACTTTTCAATCTAAACAAGTTGTATATACTTTTCTATGGAAACAAGTAATACTTTTCTATTTAAACAAGTAATACTTTTCATTGTAAACAAGTAAATAAACAAAAATATATAATATACATAAATAAACATTATACATAAATGATAAAAAAATAGAGTTTCATAAACGAAAATAAAAAAAGTGTCTCCTCATGAATAAAAAAACAGAGTTTCTTCATAAAGTGTCTAGATAAAAATCTACCCCCTTATCTCCCAAATTAGCAGTATGACGAAAACTACTATCGAAATCGATACCATCATCATCACCACCGGCGCCTCTGAACCCGTCCACGCTGCTGCCACCATCGCCATTGCCACCACCGCCTCTGCCACCACCACGACCGCTACCGCTGCCACTACCACCATCATGATCGCCGCTGCCACCACCACGACCGCCGCCTCCACCAGAACTGCCGCCACCACGACCAAAGACCAGGCCACCGCTGCCACCACCACCACGACCGCCACCGCCACCGCTCTCCAAATTAATGATGTCGAGGAAAAAATTTGTTGACCAACCCATTTGAACGGCCAGAGCGGATGCAAGCCGCTGCCACTTTCGACTATTTTTTTCTCTAACCTCGGCCGACACCTGCTGTCTAACCTCGACCGACACCTGCTCTCGAACCTCAGCCGACACTTGCTCTCTAGTCTGTTCAATCGTCGGATACGGCTGTTGCGGCTTCGGTGCTGAAGTAATAGAGGGCTGAGAAGAGTTGGGTTGTGTCTCTACGATAATGGCGGAAGACATCATACCGTACCCGAGGACCCGCTGTCTATGGATGCCGGCCTCATCCACATAGATCTGATTCAAATTAATTGGAGGAACTGGTGGAGTTGAACCTGACGGTTCACCCTCTTGGGCCTGGCTGGCAGCTTCGATCCTATCTCGAACCGCTCTCTGTAAAAATTAAATATTATAATCAAGATCAGATGTAAAATCAAGATCAGATGTAAATATTATAAAATCAACGTTAATTACTTACGTGGACGTGGGTGCTGCGGCTATAGGTGGAGGTCCTCGTATCCTCTACGTAGGGATGGCCGAGCGCAAGAGTCTCAAGAGCGTCCAGAGGGCATCCGAGCCG
Organism: Stenogyne calaminthoides; assembly: GCA_037126765.1. Lineage (NCBI taxonomy): Eukaryota > Viridiplantae > Streptophyta > Magnoliopsida > Lamiales > Lamiaceae > Stenogyne > Stenogyne calaminthoides. The sequence continues at coordinate 15,891,863 of JBBCBC010000029.1, forward strand.
TCGTTCCTATTAGCAAATAATTAAAAATATAAATATATTAATTTTGAACTTAAATATTGTACAATTAAATAAATTATATTATATTACTTACTTCCGCGAGGAGGTGCTCCAGAATCGACCGGGATCCGGCCTTGTGCACAGCAATGCCCCCATCCTCTCCTTGCTAGCTCAGGCGGTTTTGGCGATTCTTCCGGCACATCTCCTGGTATGCGGGATTGCTCCAAACCGCCACAATCGACTCCCACAAGCCCGGATTCAGGTCACCCGTCATATCCAGCCCTTCATCCCTCCACCCAGCATGCCACCTGTAAAGCAAGTCTTTGTACCGGGCAGCAGCAAGCTTACAAAACAGCTTGTAGAAATTGGTCGGGGTCATACCATCCGCCCACTTCGTCTGTTTCTGCATTTCATTAACACGAATTTTATTAAATTTATATATAACAATACATATTATATATTAAATTAAACTAAGTAATCAATTATTGTACGTACCCTAAACTCGTCGAAGTAAAGTTGACGTTGTTGTTCAGACACACCTCTCCAACTGTGGGCCCCCATTGCAATTCCAACTCGCAAGATGGAGTTGGTGGCTATAGTGGAAGCCTCATGACTGGGTATGATGCTGAAACATATTAAAAAATTAATAAGTATAATTAATAATTAATTTTATAATTACTAACTAAATTAATAAGTAATTAAAAATTATAACTTACTGTCCCTGACTCAGATCAATCGTTAATCGAGCTGTGGGCGCTGAGCCACGATGCATAGAGGCCGAGGCTGAGCTCGACCCTACTGGAGATGACCCTGCCGGAGGCGCTTGCTGCGAGCTGTCGGTGCCTCTGTTCAGGTTCACGGGCGGTCTCAGGACCCTCTTCTTCCTGGTGCTCAAAGGAATGGTCCCTTCGCCCCGACCACCACCTCTGCCTCGACCATTTTCGCTGCCTCGTCCACCGCTGCCACTGCCATGGGTAGTACTCATCTGCATTATATAAAATAAATTCTAACCATTAATCTATCACATAATTATATATAAAATATCATAATCAACCAAATTACACTAACAATTTAAAATCGCGCCTAAAGTTTGACAGAATTTCGACTGTATTATTACATATTCATCATAGTCAACCATCAATCTAACAATTCTAACCATTCTAGTCAACCATCAATCTAACAATTCTAACCATTCTAGTCAACCATCAATCTAACAATTCTAACCATTCTAGTCAACAACCAATCTAACAATTCTAACCATTCTATCCCATATATATATCAAATATATAATCATAAAACAATTATAACCATTCTAATCAACCATCAATCTAACAATTCTAACCATTAATCTATCACATAATTATATATAAAATATCATAATCAACCAAATTACACTAACATGCATATACGTAATTGAAATAAATAAATATAATTGACTAATTAAACTAAAATATATATACGTAATTCAAAAATATGTATATCAAATTACTATATATAATCAAAAAAAAAAAAAATAAATATATATATATATATATATATATATATAATATATAATTCAAAATTATATATATAATATATAATTCGAAATTATATATATATATAATATATAATTCGAATTATATATAATATATATATACACGTACGAAACGAGAAAATAAACGGTTAAAAGTTAGAAAAAATACCGTCAAAATGAAGAATACGACGATACGAATTGAACAACGTGCACCAAATGCTCATGACGGCGACAACGAACGGCGGGAGGCAATTTTAAGTGAAAAAACCGCGTCTGAATGCTGAAATTGCAGGTTATATACTTGGAATTTAGCGACGGATTTGCGACGGATACTTAAAATCCATCGCTAGTAGCGACGGTGAAAACCGTCATTTTTTTCAAATAACCGTCGCTAACTCGATTGGGCGGTGGTCCAACTGACGAGATGCTTCATGCTCCGGGTCCGACTTTAGCGACGAATATAACCGTCGCTAAATGCTCTGATTTGACCCGGTTTGACCCGGCCCGAAGAAATCATCGCTAAACCGTCGCTACACCGTCTCTATTAGCGACGGATACTAAATCCGTCGCTATATTTGGAGACTTTGACCGTTTGATTATATCTGTCGCTACTAGCGACGGTTGTGATATCCATCGCTAAAATTCGTCTTTAAAAACTGTCTTTTTTGTAGTGTAGAGAAAATGACTTTACTTAACTCATGAATATTGCACTAGAAAATGGTTGGGAGAGTCTACAAGTCTCACTAAAAATGGATATTGATTCCTAAAAAACGATAAAATATGGAAAGAAGCAATTTGATGAAGGGACAAACTCTTTTATGCTCTTATTTGATCATTCAAACTCTTTTTTGTCCTACTATTATAAAAACACTCTATATTACATATTTAGACATTTATAGCCTTACAGATCTAATTTTCATTCTCCCCAAATCTCATTCCAATCATTTATATACCAAAGGAAAAGCTTAGTCACCGTTCTTCTGGTTTCAACCGCTGCGGCGGCGAGTAGCGGCGATGGCGGCAGCGGTGGAAGTGGGATCCGCATTGACGGCGGTGCGATTATGACGCTCAGGGTATTGAATGGTCGGTTGTGAGGGTTTGGGGGGGCTTGCCGAAGTTGAGCTGGCGCCATCGTGGGGCTGCCAGCACCGGCGGAGGAGGCGGCTGTGGAGTGGTGGAAGTGTGTTTAAAATGTCTGCTTTTGCTTCTATTTTTGTTTCTGAGGAATATTCTGGAGTGCCTATTTCTTTTATGCGTGTTTGTAATCGCTCTCAAATTTGCTTATGTGGTCACAATCCGTGGTGAATCGTGTGACGTCGGCGATTTCTGTTTCTTCGCCTTGCCGGAGAATTTCAATGTTGTTGTCGGTCCAGGCTAGCTAACGAAAACTTCGTCATCGGCGATAATTTCATCCTCCAACAATACGGCATTGTCGACGCCAAAGAAGATTCCCGATCTACGACAAAGATGGATTTCCAAAAATCTGCCCAATTCCACTCCTCAATTTTTCAAGATCTGATGTCCAAGGCCTTTCTGGGCCCTAATTGCAAAACCCTATGCATCGACACTGGGTCCGGAGCCGATGTTTTCACACAATTTTGTTAATAAATAATAAACACAAAATGTGAAAATGTAATGTCAAAATTGATGGATAAACAAATAATAAAATGTATCATAATTGTTTTAAATTAATAAAAGTGCATTTTTATTTAATTTAAAATTATTTGCATCAATAAAATCGGTTCGATTTCTCTTTTCCACTTTTCGTATTTCATTGTGTTGATAGCTAATTAAACTGGGGATTAAGATTGGTTTGTGTCTTTAATACTTAGGTAATCAAACAATAAATGTTTCAAAGATGAACAATAAATGTGTTCTAGAGCATTTAATATTAAGAGATAAATGCTGAGAAGTTTGGTATAATATGGTTGTCTTGCAATAAATTTGAATCCATTATTATGGATTAAATGTCTCTATTCATAATCTAATTTTGAGGGTGGATCTCATTCTCTATCTAGATGCTTAGAGAGCATTAAATGCATGCAACTCCATTTACTGTCAAAGATCTCACATATGAGGTCTTTAATGGGAGGTCATCGCAGCTCGCCTTGCTCGCTGGGTGAAACCTGGAAAATCTCTGTGATCTCTGCTTACTTCTCTAATCATTCCTAGAAATAGGCACTAGAAACCGTCATATCGTTGTTTATACGATATTGCGACCGTTTTAGAAAGATATTCTGCTCTGCAACTCTGTATCGTGTCTCATCGCATTTAATTCGAGATGTCTTTTACAAACGACCTTGTCCCTACCATGGTTTTTTTAACCTATATATCGCTTGAAGTTTGAGCTTGCCCTTCAAGGTACACTTATCTAGTGAGCTCGTCGCGGGTTGTCGAGCTCATCGTGAGGTGAACTTTAGAACTGAAAGTATTTTCAGGGTAAGTCGAGATGGACTTTCAACTCGTCTCTTCATGAAGTTGGGCTTTAGCCCACATGGTCTTCGTCCCAAATGTGATTGGGCATTGAGTCCAAATTATTATGAACACTACACACTAATACATATTTGGCTTTGCACAACTGTTAAAATGACCTTAGACATCGGTTATAAGGACTGTCCAAGTAACAACTGTCTAAGCTTAGACAACTATTAAAAAACCGCTGTCCAAAAAAAAGACTTAGACAACGGTTTTGAACCGCACTGCAAGACCACCCCTTGGACAGCGGTTTTCAACCGCTGTTCAAGCTACTCCCTTGGACGGCGGTTTTCAACCGCTGTCTAATATATATTTTCTTTTATTATATTGAATAGACAGCGGTTTATAACCGCTGTCCAATAACAATTTTTTTTATAATTATTTTATATTTTAAAAATCCTGTTTATACAAAACCAAAACAAAAAACCAAAACTTATACCTCTATAATATATATACGTACCAAAACATCAAATAAATAAACATACACATCATAAACATACGTCCAATACACCAAAAACATGAAATATCATCACAAATATATAAGTTAATTATATGCTACCAAAAGTTATTCCACTTGATAATTATACAAGAATTGATTGTAAAGGTATCCCGTCCAATCTGTTTTCCATTTCTCCATTCTTTTGTTGGAGTAAGACTTGAGCAGACGTTCATAGACAAACTGCAAACAACGATCAATCAATATAGTTAGATATATAGTATGAATTTTTATTCAATCAATAATAAATTTAAATAAATCGATAAATTGACTTACATTGTGGGGAATGGTCGTTCGAGAAGTGCAGATTATATCTTCAATATAGCAACACACAAAATGTCCACAATGGTCATCATCTCGTTTCCTCGAAACCTGCCGATTAGCAATTATAATCACGTATTACAATTATGATTATTTTTTATTAATTTGATAATTTACTAAATTAAATTTACCTTAATGTTTGTCCAGCTCACTTTATTGAAATTAGATCTTGAGCCTTGATTCGGAAAGCGACTCTGATACATCATCATCACACTATTATTATTATTATAATTAAAAAATAAAAATAGATTAAATATGCATAATTTTAAAAGTAAAACAAATGATTATATTAGAATATTAAAAATGAACTTGCGCTTCCATATATGACATGAAATCAAGGCGATTTACAACCACCCCATCCACAGTTGTGTCCATAAAATACACACTTAATGTATTCATGTTTATGGCGATCAGCACCCAATGTTCCTTATATTATATTAAGAATATTAAAATTAACTGCAAATCTAACACTAACAACAATTAATCCTAACAAATTAGCTAAATCAAGTCAAACACATTTATATAAACAATTAATCCTAACATATATATATATATACTAACATATATACATATACACATGCAATATACATATATACTAACATATATATACATACATATATATATATATAAAAGAAAAATTACTTACATGTGGAGGCGGAGGAAGGCGGCGACGGCGGCGGCGGTATGGGAGGACGGCGGCAAGGCGGCAGGCGGCGCGCGATGGAGGGAGGAGGAGGGCAGAGGGAGAGGGACGAGATGTAAAATGGTTGTTGTATTCGATTTGGGGGTGTAAATAGGTGTAACTATTGGACAGCGGTTGGAAATTGCTGTCCAAGATGGTTTCTTGGATAGCGGTTCGAAGCCGTTGTCTAAGGTTATTTGCACAGCGATTCTCGACCGCTTTTTAAGTTTAGTACTTGGACATTGGTTTTGAAACGCTGTCTATGTTTTTTTTTAATTAAACTCGCTCTCCAAGCTATATTTTGGAGAGCTGTTTGAAAAAATGGTTGTTCAAGTGGAGCTGTGCAAGCTTAAATGTGTAGTAGTGACACATTGTTGTTTCATCTTTTTGGATTTTCACATGAATCCATAATATAATTGTTCATTGAATATTTTTTATTACTACACGTATTATCCATTCATATTATAAAGTATAAAATGGAACGCCACCCTATACAATTACTAACTAGATGTCCTCATAATCAGGGTCGAGCTTATATTGAGTTACGACTCAGGCCCAAAAAATTTTATAAATTTTTAAGTGTCCAAAATTATATATATATAAATGGTCCCGTAACTTTGCACTTTTATTGAGAAGGTCCCGTATATATCACATGTTTCAATTTAGTCCTGTATGTTTTTAATTTGTGCTGATTTAGTCCCAAATCGTCGGAGACCGGTCAGACTACCCAAAAACAACGTCGTTTTATGATAAATTCCTGACCGAAATTAGGGGCGCGTGTATCACACGCCCCTAAAACGACGTCGTTTTTGGGTAGTTTGACCGGTTTTCGGCTATTTGGGGACTAAATCGGCACAAATTGAAAACATACAAGACTAAATATAAACATGTGATATATACGAGACCTTTTCAATAAAAGTGCAAAATTACGAGACCATTTCGATTTAAATCCCATATATTATATCTATTATATTTTTAACTTCAGTTCTGATATGGAGCCTAATAGCTTATGTGGTATTCCCAACCTAAGCCCTAAACTATAAACCGTAAACCCTAAACCATGAACCGTTCGGGCCGGGTGAACCATGAACCACTTGGGCCGATTTTGAGTCGGGTTGAGTTGGGTTCGGACCGGGTAAAAAATCTATTAGACTCCATAAAGAGCCCAATATTAGGCTCCATATCAAATTCATTTTTTACTTTACCGATAAATATATAAGAAGTGTATGGTCAAGCTGTAGAAGTCTTTAATTTGTTCCACCTGAATGAGGTTTCCTATTCGAACTCTCTCAAGGAGGCTTGAAATATTAATTTTTGTTCCACTTTTAAAAGTCACTGTTATATTACATAATATAATCCTATTTTGAGTTGCTCACTATTCATATATATATATTTTTAGACAACTTCAGATTTCTTTTTCAAACAACAACAAAGAAAGAAGAACAAATAAATATTCAAATTTTCAAAACCCTAACATTAGATGATTTATATTTATGATTTATCTTCTTCTTGCTATACTTATACAAGTGAAGTTTATAAAAAAAATTACAATATTTATAGATTAATAATGAGATAATTAAAATTTAAAACTATAACTTGAATTTGACATATTTTTGTATATATGTGCAACTTTTTTATGCTTGTTGACAAATAATCCCTCCGTCCCCGCTATAACTTTCTCATTTCTTTTGAGTGTTTTAATTAAAGAATAATAATAAAATAATAAAAGTGAAGGGTAGTTTTGGGTATTAGGAGAGAGGAAAAAGGTATGTGGAGTAATATGAATGGAGTAGAGAGTGACATTTTTTTGTAATATTGTGTGAAAAGTGAGAATAAAAATTATAGATATTGAAATTATTTTTTCTATATATGGAAGGGAAAACTTATAGTGGGTCTGACTAAAAAGGAAAGTGTGAAACTTATAGTAAGATGAAGGGAGTATTAATTTATAATTTATTTATTTAGTATTTAATTTTAAATTATATTTCCAACATCATGCCTCGTAAATATGGAATTTGGATATAAAGACAGAAAAAAAAAAGGAGTGTAAAGATTGAAAATTTAACTTAAAGTTAACTAGTTAATATCAATAGATATTTTGGTATTAACAAATAAGTAGACATAAAAAAAGTTAAGAATTTGTGGATAGAAGAAAAGGTGAAAAATTGAAAGAGAAAAATGAACTTGATTTTGAAGAAGTGATTGAAATTATAATTCGAGTTTGAATCACAAATGGTCTCATAACTTTGGTCTCAAATAGATTTAGTCTCATAAGTTTTTTTGTCAATAATTTAGTCCCAATAGCTTTGATAATGACCAATTTTAGTCCCAAATCGACCAGCACAACGTCGTTTTACCCAGGGACGGATCCAGGATTTAACAGTGGGGTATGCTGAATTTTTTTTTAATTTTGTCGAATTAAAATTATATATTTACATATAACAATTTTTAATATATTAATTTAGGTATGGGTCTTTAAAACATAAAATTCATTAGTAAAGTTTAAATTTATCTATATATTTTTAATAAGATTTATTTCAAAAGATTGGTGTTCACTTGTAAAATACATTTCTTTTCTATTAATAAATAATATATAGTTAAAATAAAATTAACTTATGCTCAATATTTGTATTTAACCATTCCAAGAAATATTAATCAAATAAAAAGAATATCTAATTTAACTCATGTTAATATTATTATATTTTATATTTTCTTTTTCAAATATCAAAGTGACCAAACAATAATCTTATCACAATATATAACAAACAAAAAATAATTACTCACACCCGTTCTTCAAGAAAAAAGGGACAAATATTGAGAGAGTAATGTACATGTTTAATATTAAACAAGTTAAATAAATTAAAATATTAAATGAAAAAAAATTATATTCAGATGATTGTAATCTAAATATTTGGGTGTGACCGTGTGAGGTTTGTCTCAAGAAACACATTCAAAATTACAATAAAATAAAATCTTTGTTTTGGTTGAAATTATTGAATTTCAATGCTTTAATTAAATTTTGATAAGGAAAAAAGGAAAGGACACAAAAGAATTAGGGAAACAAAATTATATTAAGCTCAAGTCACATATTGTACACTAATTTAGTAATTGAACAGAGAGTGTGGGGATGAACTTTAATTTTTAATTGGGGGTTGCAAATTAAATATAGAGTACGAAATAATATTGAGTCGGGCTTAAGTTTGTATATTGAATTTTATTCACATATTACATATAAAAATATAACAGTTTAGTGGGGGATTGCACTGGGCTGGAGCCCGGTGCAGATCCGCCCATGGTTTTACCCTTTTTATTTGGGGTTTTTCAGCGGATGCTGTGACTGGATTGCCACGTATATATTTGTTAACATCTGGAATTTCAAGTATATATAATTAAAATTTTAAACTCGAAATTAAAACAAAATTGACGGCAAGAATAAGTCAAACACATTTAAAATACACGTGACAGTACACGTGGTAGTCAAGTCACCATCCGCCGGAAAGCCCCAAATAAAAATGGGAAAATGACGTTGTTTCAGCCATTTGGGACTAAAATTGGACATTGTCAAAGTTATTGGGACTAAATCGGAGACAAAAAAATTTATGGGACTAAATCTATTTGAGGATAAAGTTATGGGACCATTTGTGATTCAACCTCTTATAATACACATGCATCAAATAAAGAATTTATTGAACATGCGAAAGACGGTGATTTTGTTCAGCCAAAATTGTAAGGCGAGTATGAGGACCTAACTTTAAACTCGACTCAGGCTTCACCATGGTTTGTATCGGCTCTGCCCGTAATCGGCACTCTCTTACCATGGTTTCAATAGAGAATGCATGGCAAAATGCAATATTACATACAAGCCTTATGTGCAATTATAGTGTAATTAGGGTCAGGGATCGGGCAGGGTATATTGCTTGCGGGTCATGGGTCTTCTTCTTCCTCGTATAAAGCAGCAACGGCGCAACCAGATTTCTTCTTCTTCCTCGCGTCGCAACAAATGCGACCAGATCTCCTTTCGATTTTCACGGCGCTGCGTTTCTAGGTTTCTTCTTCTTTTTCTCTTGTTCTAATTTTTCTTTTTTTCTCTTCCATATTCTTCTCACTTTCCTCAATTTTATCATCCTCACAAATTTACAGATCTTTCCATTCTTTTTCCCCTTGATTTTCTAATGTAGTCCTTCAGATCCTTCTACAACATTCATATTGTTCATTAAATCTGTAATTTTGGACTGAATTTTTTTTCGCACTTGTACTGATTTTTGTTCATGTAGTAACACTATTTTGTTCACGTAGTAACACATCAAGTTCTTCTTTAAATCTGTAATTTTAGACTTGGATTTCTTTTCGCGCTTGTACTGGTTTTGTTCATGTGGTAATACGTTTTCTTCATAGGGAACATTTTTTTGTTCATGTAGTAACACATCAAGTTGTTCTTTAAATCTGTAATTTTAGACTTGAGATTTTTTTTCGCGCCGTTACAGATTTTGTTCATGTGGTAACACATTTTTCTTCATAGGGTAACACTTTTTTGTTTATGTAGTAACACTTGTTTTTTATAGTAATATATAATATTGTATACATGTCGCAATACTATGTGAATACTCATGTGTTACCATATGAACAACAATGTGTTACCTTATGAACATTTATGTGTTTGTGAAACAAAAAAGTTGAACATTTATGTGTTAAGTTATGTTCTAATACGTGTTACGTAAGATATAAAGTTATTTCAATATAACAATATAGTAACACTTTAAACATAGATGTAGTAACACACAAAAACTTAACCAAAAAAAATTTAAAAATTATGCGCTCAATAAAAATTGAACCTGCGACAAAATATCTTAACAACAAATCTGAACTACTAGATTACAACACAATTTGATCAAAATCTCCTTGTATAAATATGTAAAAGGTAAATAGCCAAGCGACCCACCCAACCTGCTCAGCTCGTCCGACCTACCACATGACCCGCGAGTTTTTATTTAATTTCTTTTAATTATGGTGTATTGCATATACCATTATTGTGCAATATTTCATAAGAGTTCAATATTCAAAATAATTAAGTGAGTGTTGTAGGATATACGGAAATAACGAACACAGATTTGGTGACTCAGTTCGTCAGGAATGACTACATCTGGGGGCATACAAAGCCAGGAGGTTTTCACTATTCTTTTCGTACGATTAATACATCAGAGATCCCTTTATGTGGGATATAATCTAGGGTTACACATAATATAATGAAATACCTAAACTACCCCTCCATCAGTTACTTCTTGATGAAGGCACATAAATGTATTTTCTTTCAACACTCCCCCTTGTGCCAAATCAAGAGGGTAGATGGTGCATAAATGTTGCTTCGCTAATGCCCTTGCCAAATATCAAAAGCTAAGTAGGAGAAATAAATCTTAGTTGAAGAGAAAAGAGTTACAGCACCTATGTCGAGACTACCCCTGAAGTATCACTTGATAAGTACGTTTATCATGTGAGCTACAAATCTCAATTCTTGTCATATACTTCTCAAGAATTGTTCTTGGCAATAATTATGTAAACAAATCAAACATAATTTCTTTAAAGCTTACTTAAGTTACTTGTACTTGAGTAAAATTCATTGGTTCCCATGGTAAATACATAAACCATTTCGGGAATGACCTTTATGTGGATTACAAAGATAACCAACATAAACAAAACCAACTAACACATTATTTAGTCTATAGGTGTAAGGGGTAGCTTCAACATTTCTTAAGTGTTACAATTTCATATGTTATCCCTTTTAAGATTTCTTTAGGGGTCACAATTGCATCAGTGGTCCCTTTAGCATTTTAAATAATGACATAGCAAGCCCATTCAAAGGTTCCTTTTTAGGTATCAGAGCGTATCAATGACACCATTCCGATGATACTGCGTTTGGTCCTGAATTAAATCTAGCTAATAAGTTCATTGAGAAGGTAATAATCAATCGAGTGCATTGAGCTAAGTATAATAATGCACATACTGAACTTATGTAGGGAATTTCAGATCCCAATAGCTCTTCGTCATCTTTCTTTTGGACGAAATGGATCTTTCTTTAAATCCATACTTCGATCGATAATGGGAGTGCTAACTAAATGCATCTTGTCCATGTTAAATTGCCTGAACATATTTTGGACATATGCAGATTGGTGGATAAATATTCCACAAGCTCAATTTTCTAGTACAACGCCTAGACAAACTGAGTTTTTCCAAGATTCTTTATCTCAATTTCAGATTGCAAGTAGCTCATGATTCTCTTATTTCGTTAAGAGTACCTATTTTTTGTGGTTTCTCTTATTTCATTAAGAGTACCTATTATGTTCATCCATCAACATAAACTGTAAATCCGAAACTTGTTTCTTTATAACATGCAGGGGCACTTTTCGTCATTCTATAATATTTCTCAATCAAGTAGTCACTTAAGTGGGTATACCACATACGTCCAGATTGTTTCAATCTAAAGTGAGTATTTCAAATTTATTGCAAACACACTCCGTGGTTTAGAGTAACTTGACTTGGGTAATGGATAGACCATCAGGTGCTTCCATATATATCTCTATATTAAGATCCCCATAGAGATATGCAGTAACCACTTTCATTTGCTGCATTTCCAATTCTTTGGAGACTATTAGGCTAACTAAGTAGCGAAACGTTATAATGATAATTATGTCAACCTAGGATGTAGTGAGAAACATATCAAGACTTTATATTTCTCATTACTCTTTCTAACAAAGACTCATTTATGTCCTACATGCTTTACACTTGGTCAGGCTAGCACTACCGGACCAAATACCTGTATCTTTGTTATATAATCAAATTCTTCCAGGATTGCTTATTTCAGTTTAAGTCAATATGCTCTTTGTTGATATTATACAATTGAGCATGGTTCGACGTCATCGTGCTCTATAATTCCTTGAGCAACAGTATGAGAAAATACGTCATCAATCTATGTGCACTGTCTGTCCATCGACTCATATGCACTCTAATAGATTGAGATTTATTTATCTATGGAATCATATAAAACTTAGGAGCGTCCTCCAGTAATGATTCATGGACATAACTATAATCAGAGATAATCTCAGGAGATGTATTCTCGACATTGATAATCAATAAATTGAATTGTGCCACACCTACCTTTTCTTCCTTTGGGTGGTGTCAATCGAACCATGTGGCTTCCCCCATTTCCTTTTGAGAGCCACAGCCTCAACCACACTTCCAAGTATGGTCGCAACACCTGTTGTGCCCCTTATTGGGGATTTCTACCTTACAGACATTTGCAGTTAGTATTTGTGACCTAGTCACTTTAGCAATATCAGTAAACGTAGCAGACATCAAATCAGTTACGTTCTAAATATCAACTATTCTTTTTACTCCACTTTCACGTTGTGAAGTTGGGGGATCAAAATGAGACATAGTGTGGATAGACCAAGATACTTCCAGTCGTTCCCTTAAAAAATTATTTTTCTTATCTCCCCCAAACGACGGGAAGACTGTCTCATTTAAGTGACAATCCGCAAATCCAGTGGTAAATAGGTCGCCTGTCAAGGTGTCTAAATAGCGGATAATTGTTGGGGATTCATATCCAACATATATACTTAATCGTCTTTGAGAACCCATCTTACTGCGTTGTGGGAGCGCAATAGGCACATATATTGCACAACCAAGTATACGTAAATGTGAACTTTCAGGCTTATATCCAGTTACCAACCGGTACGCAAAATTTGGTTGGTCAACAATGGGTTTAAAACGAATAAGTAAAGCTGCATGCAATATTGCATAACCCCATGCAGAGATAGGCATGTTGATGCGCACAAACAGTGCCCTAGCCACCATTTATTTTCTTTTGATGGTGGCCTCTGCAGTGGCGGAGCTATGTTGTACTCGGGGGTGGCCATGGCCCCCCCTAACTTTTTATATTTTCCTACTATGTATATATATTACTCTATTCTAAAACATATATATATAGAAGCAATATCCAACGTATATATTTATAATTCCTCTCCTTAGGTATGTTTGGGCCCTTAATATCTTATCTAAGCCCAAAACTATATATATAGATAGACCATTTATTTTTTGGAAATTTATGCTGAATCAACTTTTTCATTCCCAATTTCCCATTTGCAAACAAGCTGCTCAAACATGAGTTATAAGACATCCAAAATTTTATGTAATCATTTTCGTATTTTATACTCAAATTTCAATATTATTCTATTAGTTATTTTTCACTCAAGGTGATTTAATGGTCTGGGTGATTTGAGCACAAGTTAAACAAAGTTTTCTGCCGTAAATTCTTTATTCGCCATGTGATTTCTCTTGTAGGTGATTTTAGTGATATACAAAAGAGTCTTTTCAAGTCTTAACATATATAAATAAATATATTGAAGTATTTTAAAATTTTTAACGATGAATATATATATTCTGATGTTCATATAAATTATTTAAATTCTGTTGTCGAACATATATTAGCATTGAACTATATTCCTTGACCCCCCCTCGTCCTAATTCCTGGCTCCGCCCCTGGGCCTCTGTGAGACCATTTGTGTAGCACAAGGGGTGCAGGATGCTTCACATTGATCCCAATAGATATGCAATATTCATCAAATGCTTTTGATGATGATAAGGGTGGTGAGCCCTTAAACATATAATATGTGCTAAGAGTTTGCAATGCAGAATTAATTGTGGATAGTAGAACGACATGTGACCATATATCGAAGAATCAACCAGAACCATAAAATACTTGAATGGTCCGCATTCTGGATGAATTGTTCCACAAATATCATCTTGTATTCTTTGTGAGAATGAGATATTTTATTCTGAATCTTTAGCATAAGTAGATCTCATTTTTACTTTTGCTAAAGAGTAGGCTTTGTAAAATGAGTGATGTACCTTTGAGATTTATAATGAGGCAGAGTGCAATGTAAATAGTATTTTTGGTACTTCAGAAAAAAGAGGTTGCAGGAAAACAAAAACATGACTGATATTGTGCATTATATCTCATTTTATGCTTCACTCAAAAAACAGATGTCCGTATTAGTTCTTCAAAATATGGATCATCATGTCACAACTTGGATGTCCAAGATTGTCATGATAAAGCCTATATTAGTCAGTGTCCCATAGTTCATTATTGGCGACAATATATAATTCGAGAATCCATATAATAGTGAGACACAATTCACTAGATTGACTCATTAATTTCTCTAAGATGTGTTTTCTTCCACATTCAGTAGAGGTAATTAAATTTCATTCTCATTATGATCTTTCAAATGATAATGTTGACACAAATATCTTTAAAATTTAACAAGCAATATTGATGCACAATATATTGAAATAAATTTTTACTTTTAGAATAAAGTTCAAATTAATAAGCCAACATCACTAAAAGATCTTAATCCAAAAATCAAACTAAGAAATCATCGGTCTAAATAACTTTAAGACCCAAAGTACTTGTTCAAATAAAAGGAGGCAATATGCCTTAACAACATTCTTGAAAAGAGAAATTGATAAAGTAAAGCAGTCAAAATCACGAATACCTATTGACTGGGCAAAGTCCTTGTTGCCATTGAAATTTGCAATCGTGAGGTTAACATCTTTACGATGGTTTTCGCCTTCCATATAATGGGTTTCATGTTCTTTAGATTCCCCATGCCTCTTATAATTAATTGCTACTTTGTGCTAGCATGGTAATGGTGACCCTTAACATTGGTCCCACAGCCCGTACCACGTGGTGCATTTATTATTTTCACATTGATATGGATTAACACGTCATGTCCACTTTCCTTTGGAACTCTTTTCATTGTTCCTTTATAAAGTTAGCGTTGGGAATTTTCTTTGTCCCATAAGGTTTGACATTTTTATTTAAAAAGAATTTGATCATACTTTTCAATTACATATAAGATGATACATATCATCAAGGAACTTGTTGGCTGCCTAGTATAGCTTGTATCTGGACAAAAGTCTAATTATGAAAACATACAAGTCCAATACAAATTTGGGCAATTCACCAGAACAGGTAGCATAATAATGACCACACACGGGACTAAAAAAACGTTTCCCTTATTTTCTTATTGAATTTATAAAGGGTGATAGTTCATAAAAATAAGAACTTGATATTAAAAAATTGTCATAGCGCTAGAAATTTGAAAAAATATGAAGTTGTTAAGAAGTTAAAGTCTATCAATATCATCAAAACCGCTATGTAAAAGAAAAGTAGGACAATCATCTGTGATTTATTTTTCAAAGAGGGTAAGACCTCTTTTAACACATAACATATAAGTATTAAAAATAATTGGTCCTTTATCAAGAATTTGGCAGTTCTTCGCCCTTTCATAAATTGGAATGATCCGACCAGATGAAATTGTAGGGAATAAGTTTAGAAAGAAAAAAAAAATCATATATCATGTTAAGTTTCAATTGAGTAGAATGAGTTACTTTTCAATTTTGAGTAAAATAATTGATTTTTCAAATTGAGTAGAATGATTTACTTTTCATTCAATAGTTTCCTTTATTCTTTAGATGTATCACTTTACATCGTGATAGTATTTTTTTTTTATATTCAAGCCTATACTGGTTTGCCAGCCAATATAAGCATTGAAGTAGGGAAGGTGGAGAGAGTTTTATTGTATCTTATCATCTTTTGTGATTTGCTTTCCACAGAAAGTACTGCGTGTTTTAAGGTGCAACATATATTTATCAAAATTGTTGATCCTTTAATAGGAAAATAAGCGGATTTTATTCCACTAGACAGTTAGTTCTGAAAGCAGAATATTATGCATGTTTTCAAAACGTCACCATCTCCCACAGTTCTTCGGGTGTTTTCAATTGAAGGTACTCCCGGTATAAGCTAGGATCAATGTGACCTCAAAGTTGACCTTGTCAGACAGTTCATCGTCATTGGGACCAGTGAATGGTTTGATTGTTAAAAAAAAAATACTTCCTAAAGAAGGTATTTTCCACATTGTCGCGAGTCATTTTTTATCGAGAGTATTATGTGGCTAATTTTGATAACAACTCGCAAACAAAACATGCACGTGTACGATAAGCTGTAAAAAAGATGAATTTGTTAACCCAGTTCGTCAGGAAATGACTACTTTGGGGGCATGCCAAGCCAGGATGTGGTATTGCGAGCTTTACACGTACAATATTTGATACACCTTATGAAGATGAATCTTTGCGGATGAAGATAGTTTGGAGAGTTTGGCTCTGAGTGCTAGGGTTTCTAATATGATCACTCAAATTCTTCTATTCCTTCCCTCTCAAGTATGAGTATGACTCTTTCTGGGAAATTTTTCTGAACATGTCTCTTGTTCTTTTTTATTCTATTTATAGTGCTTTGACAAGCATGAGCTGGTTTGGCAAGCATGAGCTGGAGACTTCGGGTCTTGCAAGAACTCACGTAATGCTGCCACGTTTTCAACTTCGTCTTCCTGGTTGATCTTGGAGCTTACTTGTCTGTAAGGCACTCTTTTGGTCGTCCAAATTAATCTTTTGCTCGGATGAATGCTTTGTTCGCCCCATTAAACCATATCAATTTCATGCTGAAATATTGTCCTCCTCGAGCACGCTGAGCCCTCAGGATGTTCGGGTCTTCGGGATATCTGAGTGTCGAGCACTCGACCCGCCGGGATGCGATTCTTGAATGTTGTCTTTGCGAGAGCATCTTGACCCTCGGGATATCGAGGTCTTTGAACATCTTAACCCTCAGGATATCTGAGGTGCGAACACACTGACCCTCAGGATATCTGAGGTCTTCGAACATACTGACCCTCAGGATATCTGAGGTGCGAACACACTGACCCTCGGGATATCTGAGGTGCGAACATACTGACCCTCAGGATATCTGAGGTCTTCGAACATACTGACCCTCAGGATATCTGAGGTGCGAACATGCTGACCCTCTCGGGATATCGAGGTCTTCGGGATATCTGAGTATTTTGGCGCCTTCCGGGATATCGAGGTCTTCAGGATATCTGAGTATTTTGGCCGCCTGAGTCCTCAGATTTGTTTGTGGCCTTCTTGACTTAGCTCATCTGATTCCTTCTTTCCTGACCTGAGTGGCGAATACTTGTCCATTGGGCATGATTATTTTAATAAATATTACACGTGTCGCTCTTACGTGTTCGATTAATCCTAATTTATTATATCGAACACAACACACATAAAAAAAAATCCAACAATAGTACTCAATTTCTTTTGAGCTCAATATTTTATATTTAGGTCAAGTTGGTTAAGCCATTTATTCCAAACAAGGAAGAATATATATTAACCACGTAAGCGTAACAATATAAGATATTCACTTTTCAAGAATGTGCATAAAAATTAGATTTTTGAGACCAAAGGTCAAATATTCCGTTGTTTTGTAAAAAAAAAACCTTATCACGTTAAGTTATACTCATATTCTTCACTCATGAGTTTTCTTTATCATGTGAAGGTTGTACATTGTCGAACATGTATATATATACAAACGAAGTGTGACAAATTTTGATGACAATTTAAATAAATAAAATTTTCAATTCACAATTATTATGATAACATCACATTACCCAAATACATTATGGGAATTTTGAAAAAAAATATCATCAAAATAATATATTTATGTGGCTTTACTTGCAAAATTATATTCGCACCAATTTCTTTAGATGAAAAGAGATTAAAAAAATTTAGTAAATTAAAACATAGGGGTAGTTGGTGAACAAAATTCTGAGCTTGATATACCTGTTGGTGTCCCTCATAGTCCAACATATAACGAGTATAATGCTCGTTATAGGTTTGATTGGCCCGAGCAACCTCGTAGGATTAGGGTTGAGAATGAGTACCCCGCGAGCAAGATAGCGAGCGTAATTGATGCAGATATGCTCACTCGGCTGCATAGGGATTATGAAACCCCAAAAGATGTTTTTTTCTGGGCACCAGGTTCTGATGAGCGGGCCGAACAATCCCCTGAGGGTTGTGTCGCTGTAAATTTAGACACAATGGAAGCTGGCCTTCGATTTTCCCTCCATCCGGCCATCATTCGCTTGCTCGTGGAATGGAACATTACCATCACGCAGCTGAAACCGAATGGGTGGCACATGATCATAAGCTTCCTGACTTTGTTCGGCAAGATGAAACCGAGATACTATCCCTCAGCAGTTGAACTCGCTCGATTGGTGCACTTGACCCGTCCGAGGGGTGAACACGGGTGGTTGTTCATGCAAGCTAATACCAAGTGCAAAATCATTGAGGATGTGCCGAACAAAATTAGTGATTGGAAGGAAAAGTTTTGGTTCGTTGGGGGCGATTGGAAGAGCCCGGCCTCTGGAAGGGAACCAAATGCTCGTTTAGACATCCCCACTGACTTCGGGGTGTACCGAAGTAAGAGATTTTGTGTCTTTCGTTCTTCGATTTGAACTGATTTTAACTCGCTTTTTATTTCAGGGATTCCAGCTGCGACGGATAAGGAGACTAACGATGGCTATTTTAGCAGCGTTTGGCAAATTGATCTGGAGTCTCGCTCGGAGTGATCTGTGAGAACTCTGAACACCGCCGATCAGAGGAAGAAATGAGGTTTGTTCGTGCCTCCTCATCATCTTGTTGTTGTTAACCCTGCTGGTAAGGATTGCCTCTTGCATTTGTATAAGTTTTGTGCCATTTTGCTCGTTATTACCCTTCTGTTCGTACTGAATTATTTTGTTTATAGCTTTCCCCGCTGTGACCATTGCTGTGAGTACATCCGAACATACTGAGATGGCTCAGAGAAAAAGGCCACAGGAGCTCGCTCGGATTCAGGCTGAGCGGGAGGCTCAGCGAACAACCAGGGGAGAGGCGAACAGAGCGAGCAGGGCATCTGCATCCGGTCCTGGGGAATCAAGCTGACCGCAAAGGAGTACCTGGTCGGCTGAACAGGGGAATAGCGAGCAAGCTCCGTCGCCAAAGAGGCCAAGGATGGAAATCGTCGAGCATGGGCCGAGCGAACAAACTCGGACAAACGCGCCGAGCGAATAAGCTCAGACGAGCATTGAGGCCGTCAGGGTGACTCGAACCCCAACTACCGAGGCGATCAGAGCGGCCGCCTCCGTGGTCGGTCCAGTTTCGCAAATTGTGGAAATGGAGGTTGGCACATCTTCTCCTCCTCCTGCTGGACCCCGATCATGGACTCCGTTGAATCCTGAGCTTCGGTCCCCTGAGGATAAATCATTCTTGGGATGGAATCCAGCTCGTGTAAGCAGGTACATTTTGTTCGATCTGCTTCTGCTTTGGTTGCTTTTGTTCGCTTTTTTTTTATTTATTTGCTCGAAAATATATGTAGGTTGAGCAGGTTGTCGCCTTTGATGCCCAATCTGAAGAACTACTTCTGCTCGCCGAGTGTTTGTAAGGTTCCGGGCATTCCTGAGCATGTTCAAAAGGCGTGCCAGACCCCCGTTCGAGCATGGACCACCGAGCTGGAAGAGTCCACTACGGGTCCCACTCCCCTGGAAAATATGTGTCTGGGTCTGGTGCTTCAGGGCCAATCTATGGTCGTTCTTGAGAAATCCTATGCTCAGTCCGCCAACCTCCATGCCAACTACTTGGCTTTGATCAGGAACTTCGAAGAAAAGGTGGGCGAGCTGAACAGGACTCAGGATGAACTGAGGTTGGCTCAGGGACAATCTTCTTCGGCACAAGCTGATGCTCGCCAGGCTCAGGAGGATGCTCGCCGATTTCAGGAAGATGCACGCCTGGCTCAGGATGATGTTCGCCAGACAAAGGAGGAACTGATTCACTCTCAGGAGGAGGTGGCCAGTATACGAAGAGCTCAAGAGGATATGAATGTTGAGCTTCGTAGACTCCGTGCTGGTGTCGAGGCTATAGAAAATGAGAGGGACTCGCTCGGCTAACAGCTCATCATTGCTGAGGAGACCAACACTCGTTTGGGTCTTGAAAATTCAAAGCTGCACGATGATGAGTATGTTGATTCCATGTCCAACTTCTCCTACATTTGTGCCTTCGCCGATGCTATCCGGTCTATTCGCCATGTATCCAGCAGCGAACAAATTGCCCCTCTTATATCCAGTTTTCAGCAGTACCCGATCGACAACCCACCGGATCGCAACCTTCCAATGTTAGATTTGAATGATCTGTGTGATTTCTCCGTTCTTCCTGAAGGGATCAAAGTTGATGATCCGATTCTGGATGAGGAAGATGGCTCAGATATGAATAACGCTGGTGTTGCTGGCCAAAATCTCTAGACTGAGTCTGGGGCCGATCAGGTGCAGGCAGAGCAAAGGGGACCTCCTGTGACCGAGCAGAATGTACCTTCTGGCGAGCATTTGGTACCTGACCATACTGAAGGAGTTGTTGCTGAGGGAGCTGAGCACAATTTATTCGACATCTCTCTCCCGTTTACCCTCAATTATGAATTTGCTCCTTGATGTTATTTTTGTTTTGTCGAACATACGTTGTGTAATTTTTTGTCTTCTTCACTTTCTGTTCGAACAATGTCTTTAATACTTGTAGTTTTTGCTGACTTCTTGTCTTTTGTTCGAACATATTTACAACTGAATGGATGGATTTCATACTGAACTGTTTCCTCCAACCTGATTGTTTGATAATTGTTGAGGATGAAAATTGATACTTGTGTTGCTTGATGTTTGCTTTGTTGCTTCGTGTTCGCTTTGTTGCTTTCCAGTCTTTGCCCCTTTTCTTCTGAATGAATTCGAACATTGGGTTTGCCTATGCCCGCTCCTGACTTTTTTCGGTTTTGATTGTCTTATTGACATTGCAATCGGTTGATCATCTTATTTCGGTGCGACCAGATGGGTTACTTTATGAACCCCCCATTTCTTGGTTCGTGATCGTCTTATTTAGGTGCGATCACTTCGTACTAGGGCCGTCTTATTTAGCTGCGACCCCGCTCATCACCGCTTGTCTTTAGGGGTATCTGTAAATCTGAGTCATCTTTTTGCATTGCGTACCCATTACTAAGCTTCTTCTTTGTGGGAATCGAGTCTGAACTCGTTCGTCGGTGAACATAGACTTGGGCTCGTTTCGTCTTTTTGTTAAGATCGTCCGGCTTAGGTGCGACCTCAAATAGGCTTGAACTAGAAAATCTTAGCGAACAAAAGTACATATATTTTCTTTTTCTTTTTGCAGCACTTTGTATTCTATTACAACCTTCATATTTGAAGAAGACTAATCTATTACACAACTATAGATATCAGACTAAGGTTTTGAATTTAAACCTTGTCTTGAGTAGACATGAACTGGCCTCACCTTGTCCGCGGAATTGATGTTGACAAGGATGTGGCACATCATCCTGTCTACCCTTCTTACTTAGTAACATGCTCAAGCAAAGAAGACAACATAAGCTTTTCGTCCCTCCCGGACAAATTTGTGATTATCTTGAGGTGCGGGCATGAGCATGTGCGCAGATTCCTTTCGCTTTAAAAGCGAGTCTTGTAGCAAAATTTTTCATTTCGCACCATTCTGTCCCTTCGGTAGATGCCTAAGCATCGTCGTCCGATATTGCTTTTTAAGCGGACACTTTGACATCCCTCCCGAGGAGGAGATTTTGGGGATGCATGGGGACTAGTGATTTACTCTCGCATAAGCAAATGAAAGTAACATGAAGTGGCAACCATAACTCTGCCGAGCATCTTGAGTCCAGCAACGAGCTTCCACCTGTGCTAATAATGTCATATGGGGAATAAATCGTCATCGGGCGGAGATACTCGATTCAAATTTGAATGATTCTTTGAATCGAGATTTTGGATTCTTCTACGTCTGGGGGCATACTAAACCAATTTTCTTCTAAGAATCGTAGTATTTTTCCTTTTTTCTTCTTCATCTGTTCTTTTTTCTCTGCTTTTCTCAGTTATCAATATGCCCCTATTTATAGAACTATCCCAAGCTAGTGTTGGCATAGCTAGCTAGTGCTAGCTCTCTTACTTTTGCTCCCCCTTTTGACATCTGTTCAGCTTTTTGACAGCTCCTGCTCGAAGATTAACTCATCCCTGCTTGGTTGCCACCACTTGTCAACTCGTTCGGATACGTATCTTCTGTTGACAACTCGTTCTGACACGTATCTTCTGTCTATTGATAGTGCTGGCCAGCATTTCTTTCCTGAAGATATGTGTCGAACATAATGTACTCTTCTTTCAGAATCGTCCTACTCGTTTGAACTGAATGGTTAATTATGTTCGGCCCTTTGTGTTCGTTTCAGCTACATCGGCCATTATGTTCGGCCAACTATGATCACTTCAGCCGTTTAGACGATTTTGTTCGGCCGACATTATGCTCGCTTCAGCGGTGTGGACGATTTTGTTCGGCCGACACTATGCTTGCTTCAGCGGTGTGGAGGATTTTGTTCGGCCGACTCTATGCTCACTTCAGCGGTGTGGAGGATTTTGTTCGGCCGACTCTATACTCGCTTCAGCGGTGTGGACGATTTTGTTTGGCCGACACTATGCTCGCTTCAGCGGTGTGGATGATTTTGTTCGGCCGACACTATGCTCGCTTCAGCGGTGTGGAGGATTTTGTTCGGCTGACTCTATGATCGCTTCAGCGGTGTGGAGGATTTTGTTCGGCCGACTCTATGCTCGCTTCAGTGGTGTGGACGATTTTGTTCGGCCGACTTTATGCTCGCTTCAGCGGTGTGGACAATTTTGTTCGGCCGACTCTATGCTCGCTATTATTGATAGTATTTTTTCAAATTTGACGCATTCCACGAGTAGGACAATGGGATTCCATTCAGGTCTTCCAAATCATAGGCCCCATTTAGCAAACGTTCTGAAACTCTGAACGGACCTTCCCATGCTCGGCCGAACACACCACTTGATACCCCCATTGCTCACTTTAAAACCAGCTCGCCCACATTGAACCTGCGTGTTCGGACTTTGGAGTTGTAGAACTTCTCTGATCTCTTTTTGTACATGGCATTCTTGAAATCAGCCTCCGTCCTTCTTTCTTCCAACAGGTCTGTACTCAGGGCGAGCGCCTGGTCATTAATGTGCTCTCCGAAAGTCATTGTTCGATGACTTGGAATCTTGATTTCTGCGGGTATAACAGCTTCCGCACCAAATGCCAGGGCAAACGGGGTCTCCGTAGTTGATGTTCTGAAAGTTGTTCGATAAGCCCATAATATTTCAGGTAACTCTTCAGCCCATCCACCCCCCTTGAAATTATCAAGTCTGGCCTTGAGGGTATGCTTGATGATTTTATTAACGGCCTCAACTTGTCCGTTTGATGGGGATAAGACGGAGTTGAGTAGTGCTTTTTATCCCCAATGAGCACAATTACATGCTCGAATTCACTTCCATCGAACTGTTTGCCGTTATCGATTTACTAATGATTGGGGAAGCCCAAATCGACAAATGATATTCTTCCAAACAAAGTTCCACATTCTTTGTTCAGTGATCTTGACAATGGCCTCGACTTCTGCCCATTTAGTATAGTAATCCAAGGCAACCACAACAAATTTTACTCCCGATGTGCCAGTAGGAAATGGGCCGATCAAATCGATCCCCCATTTAGCAAATGGCCACGGGCTATAGACTGACACTAATTCTTGGTGAAATTTTGTGAATAAGTGGGGCATGTACTTGGCACTTGTGGCCTTGAGCATCTGTGGAGCGAATCCTTTGAGGGTTGGCCAATAATAACCTTGTGCGATTATTTTGTGCGCCGGGGCGAGCCCACTGTATGATTTCAGATACTCCATCATGGATTTGTTCGTATAGTACGACCTTCTTCAGAGTAATACACTTCAAAAGTGGAAGTGAGAAGCTTCTTTTGTATAAATGCTCGTCTATGATAGTATAACGAGCAGATTGTAATCTGAGGCGAGTAGTTTGTGCCTTATTTTCAGGGAGAAGTCCCTTTTGTAGGTAACTCAAGATTGGAGTCATCCAAGTTTCTTGTTCTCCTGTTATTTGGGCGATCATAGTGCAGGAGGCGATGGCGAACAAGTTGTGGCGACCACAATATACATTGTGTTCGTCACTCCTTCTTGTTGCCGTGCAAGCAAAAGCATCGTGAACAATTACCCAATCGTGGTAATTGTTCAATGAAAACTTGTTCAAAATTCTTCGAGCAATTCTTTTGCTAGCTGTTGATACTGTGCCATCTGTTCGCCTCGGGCCTCGTACTCGCCTGTCACTTGATAAACGATTATCTGAGAATCGCTATAAATCATCAGCCTCTGAATTCCCATTGTTATTGCCATCCGTAGTCCAAATGGTCAAAGCTTCATTAGAACTTCATTATTTGTAGTGGGAAATCAAAACGGATGGTTGTTGTGAATGTTTTTACGGTTGGCCGATGAGTACTACGCTGCTCGGCTCTTGAACTTGTTGATGAGCCATCAACATACATATGCCATGGTTGGTCGATAGCTTTTTCGAGCATTTGAGGATATGTCAACTCGACCATGAAATCGGCCATAGCTTTGGCCGCTTCATTCTTTGTTCGCGGCTTAACGTAATCCGAGTGTAATCTAACTCCACCGCCCACTTTAATAATCGCGCCGTGATGTCGGTCGATTGGAGGACTTAGCAAATGGGAAAGTGGTCGATTACCTCGGATCGAGTGATCGAAAAAATATAGTCGTAAATTTTGAACACTCATGACGAGCGGCATATCTAATTTTTTCGATGGTGGGTACCGGAGCTCGGCTTCCTTAAGCACTTGGCTTACATAGTAAATGGGCAAGTGTATGGTCCCTTCTGCTCGTACGAGCACAACACTAATTGCATGTTTGGATGCAGCAAGATACAAATAGAGTTGTTCGCCTGGGACAGGCTTAGACACTGTCTGAGTATCTGCAAGGTACTGCTTCAATGATTCGAATGCATTTTGGCAATGCTCGGTCCACTGGAATTTCTCTTTCTTTAATGTATCAAAGAAAGGTTTGCATTTGTCTCCAGTTCGTGATATAAACCGGCTTACGGAAGCTAAACGTCCGGTTAACCTTTGGACCTCTTTCACATTTCTGGGGGCCTGCATATTGAGCATGGCTTGAATCTTTGATGGGTTTGCTTCGATCCCTCATTGACTGACCATATGTCCGAGGAATTTTCCTGAGTGAACCCCAAAGCTGCATTTCGTCGGATTTAGCTTCATGTTATACTCCCTGAGTATATCAAACGTTTGTTCGAGGTGGGTGATGTGGTCTTCCTTATGTTCGCTCTTTACCACAATATCATCAATATATACCTCAATTGTTCGGCCGATGTGTTCGTCGAACATTTTGTTTACCAAACATTGATATGTTGCACCGGTATTCTTTAATCCGAATGGCATGCGTTGCCAACAGTACATATTCTTCTCACTGCAGAATGCCGTATTCTTTTGATCGTCCAGATGCATGGGTATCTGGTGATAACCAGCAAATGCATCCATGAAAGTCATGAGTTTCGTGGTTTGTCAGATTATCGACCGGATAATCGATATCAAAGATCGGGAAGTTATCTTTCGGACAAGCCTTGTTTAAATCAAGTGAAATCAATACATAGCCTCCAAGATCCATTAGACTTGTGGGTTAGCATGTGTTCGCAAGCCATTTTGGGCATTTCACCTCTTGAATCGTTTTTGTTGTCGAGCAACTTTTTGATTTCACTATTCATTGCCGCATACTTTTTTAGGACTAAATTTTTCAAGGCTTACGGATAAGCTGGAGTTTGTATTGGATCAAGGTTGAGGGAGTGGCATGCATGTTTTGGATCAATGCCCACCATGTCCTCGTGTGACCATGCGAACACATCCAAGTTTGCCTGAAGATAAGCAATAATTTATGTTCGAATTGGTTCAGGTAATTCCGAACCAATGAACACTTCTAACTCGGGTCTGTTCGGGTCAATGTTGATGGACTCCAGTTGTTCAACAGGTGTTGCTCGTTTTCTCTTTTGTTTCCACCGAGGATCCTGAATGGACCCCCGGTGTTCAACTTCAACCTCCATGGGTTCGAAACCTATGCGAGGTTCTAGGTCCGTTTGCTTGTTCGGCCGATCAATATTCATTTGATCATGGAGATCTGGGGCATGAGCCGCTACCCTAGATTTTATGTTCGCGCCTTCTGTGTTCGTGCGAGGAGCTGTGCTCGTCAAACTTATGTTCATCGGAGGATATTGAGGCGAGGCATTTGCTCGCTGGCTTGACTCACCAATCTCCCATGTTTGCTCCATCATGTGTACAATATTTTGTTTTTCTGGTGCACATGATAGCAAACAATCTCGAGCTTTCTTTTGATCTCCTTTTACGCTACCCGTTCCATCTTGTGTTGGAAATTTAACACAGTAGTAATACGTAGAACATGCCGCTTTAAATTCCTGAATGAACGGGCGACCTAGAAACCCGTTATATGTTGACGGAGCATCGACGATTACAAAATCTAGCATTCTAGTTCGTCGGATGTCCGGATTCTGAGTTGATTCTAACTTGACTCCTAATCTAATCATACCATAGGGTCAGGTTATAGATTCCCCAAAACCCATTATGGTATGATTACATGGTTCAATATAATTGCTCAAGTCCCCAACTTGCTTTTCCATCTGGTGAAGGGTGTTGACGAACAAAATGTTCGCATAAGCTCCGGTATCAACCAGGAGACGGTGCACCTTCAATCCGAGGAGACGAGCACTGATGGTTAAGGAGTCGTTGTGGGGAGTTATGATTCCGTCGAGATCGTCTTCTGAAAACATAATTTGGTGAGAGGGTGGCGTGCTAGCTGATGTGCTCGCCACCTTCACCTGATGGACGCTTTACATTGCACGCATCTCCATCTTTTTTCGTCTGTTCGATAATGTTGGTGCCTGGTAACATCCACCCACTGGACCATATTCAGGACGTATCATCTGAATCTCTTGACTTTCTCGACCTCTTGCCACAGTAGGAGGCCCTCTTTTGGGTATTTCAGTCCTTTTTTGTGATTCTTCGGGATCACTGTCAGATGTTTGTTCGGCTTTACGTTTTAAGAATTGGGTAAGACGATTATCTTCGTATATATTCCAAAGTTGTAGGAGTAAATCGCGACACTCTTCAGTGTTGTGCCCGATGTACTCGTGGTAGTTACAATATTTGGAAGCATTGAGCCAATGTTTATCCATTATGTTTCTTCTTAGCCTTTCCAACATGTCCCGATCTCTGATTTGGTTAAAGATTGTCTCCGCTGAGACGCCCAAAAGACTTCGTAGGGCATTTGCTTCTGCTCTTTCTTCGAATGGTTTGAAAGAGCCTGGGGGTTTGTACCCCCCTTCATTCATCACTTTCTTCCCGAAAACTTTTCTAGTTGTAGGTTCCTGACCCAATCGTGATTGGGCGAGCAAATCTTGCATGGCTATGATTTTGGCCGCTCGCTCTCGGAACTCAGATATGTGTTCGGCCAGTCTTGATGCATGGCCTTCCACATGTCAGTATTTAGAGTCAAGCCCCCGACCACCGCGAGGATCTTGGCATCCTCTTCAACTGGGGCCCCATCATACAAACATTTATCAAATCTTTCGATGTATGCCCGATCAGACTCACCTTTTAGTTGGGAAAAATGCGCCAATCTTTGTTTTGGCGCTGGACGAGCACACATGGAGGAAAAGTGGGACAGAAATCGTTGTCCCAATTGAGCGAAAGATGTGATAGACGCGGCGGGCAAGGTAGAAAACCATCTATGTGCCCGATCACCCAAAGTCATGGGGAATGATCGGCACTGCATTGCGTCTGTGGCCCCCATCGCGATCATAAAGTCTGAGTATTTGTTGAGATGGACATGAGGGTCAGACTCAGCATCGAACATGGGGATTGATGGTCGAGTCTTTGCTACTTTCTCTTGTATTTCGGCCGCCATGATCGCCGAGGGTGGCCTTTGGTCGCGACCAGGTCGGCCTGTAATCCCTCGATGGCTTTCTGCATTTCCGCAAATTTTGTGGAACTGACAGACTTGGATCGGGGCTGTTTCCCATCATGTGGACCCAGTGGGTCATGCTCGTGATGGGGCAGTCCCCCTTTACAAGCTTGTCCTTGACTACCCAATCGATGATGGATAGACAGTTTTGTTCCTGCCGATTTTTGTTCGGCATGCGGACGATCACGAAGACCTGAGTGTGCGGGCATGTTTATTGGTTGTTCCTTCCCTGGATCCTGTCGCCTATTATTGCCGATTTGGTCTTTGGCGGAGAGCCTCAAGCGTCCAAACGCTGAAGGTCTAGACCCCTGAGGCTGTTCGTCATCAGACATATCATCGGCTTTTTGATTCGCCTGCTTCACAGTTTTCTTTTGAGCTTGCTCGCTATCAGGTGTAGGCGAGCGTCGCTCTTCATGTTCTTGAGTTTCTAATTTGGCCAACTCTTTTTCAGCCCTCTCTTTCTGCGCTCGCAGCAAGAAAGTGATGGCTTTTGTCGTGGCAGCCGGATCATTGGCAATATCATCAAGATTGATGGTCTCTACTTCCCGATCTTTGTGAGGCTGGCGCTGAGCCTCTTTCCGATCGTGTGGTCGGATTTGTCCCGACCTCTCCGTTTGTGTGTTCCTAGATTGAGGCATTTTATTTATTTTTTCTGCCTCGGCTCTCTAAGGGTTTGTGTATGGGTTGGTTTCTTGGTGAAGAACACCCTTCTTCTAGCGCCAGTTGTCGCAAGTCGTTTTTTATCGAGAGTATTATGTGGCTAATTTTGATAACAACTCGCAAACAAAACATGCACGTGTACGATAAGCTGTAAAAAAGATGAATTTGTTAACCCAGTTCGTCAGGAAATGACTACTCTGGGGGCATGCCAAGCCAGGATGTGGTATTGTGAGCTTTACACGTACAATATTTGATACACCTTATGAAGATGAATCATTGCGGATGAAGATAGTTTGGAGAGTTAGGCTCTAAGTGCTAGGGTTTCTAATATGATCACTTAAATTCTTCTATTCCTTCCCTCTCAAGTATGAGTATGACTCTTTCTGGGAAATTTTTCTGAACCTGTCTCTTGTTCTTTTTTCTTCTATTTATAGTGCTTTGACAAGCATGAGCTGGTTTGGCAAGCATGAGCTAGAGACTTCGGGTCTTGCAAGAACTCACGTAATGCTGCCACGTTTTCAACTTTGTCTTCCTGGTTGATCTTGGAGCTTACTTGTCTGTAAGGCACTCTTTTGGTCGTCCAAATTAATCTTTTGCTCGGTTGAATGCTTTGTTCGCCCCATGCTGGAATATTGTCCTCCTCGAGCACGCTGAGCCCTCAGGATGTTCGGGTCTTCGGGATATCTTAGTGTCGAGCACTCTGACCCTTCGGGATGCCTGATTCTTCAGAATGTTGTGCTGCGAGCATACTGACCCTCAGGATATCTGAGGTCTTCGAACATACTAACCCTCAGGATATCTGAGGTGCGAACACACTGACCCTCAGGATATCTGAGGTCTTCGAACATACTGACCCTCAGGATATCTGAGGTGCGAACACACTCACCCTCAGGATATCTGAGGTGCGAACATACTGACCCTCAGGATATCTGAGGTCTTCGAACATACTGACCCTCAGGATATCTGAGGTGCGAACATGCTGACCCTCAGGATATCTGAGATCTTCAGGATATCTGAGTATTTTGGCCGCCTTCAGGATATCTGAGGTCTTCAGGATATCTGAGTATTTTGGCCACCTGAGTCCTCAGATTTGTTTGTGGCCTTCTTGACTTAGCTCATCTGATTCCTTCTTTCCTGACCTGAGTGGCGAATACTTGTTCATTGTGCATGATTATTTTAATAAATATTACACGTGTCGCTCTTACGTGTTCGATTAATCCTGATTTATTATATCGAACACAACACACATAAAAAAATCCAACAATAGTACTCAATTTCTTTTGAGCTCAATATTTTATATTTAGGTCAAGTTGGTTAAGCCATTTATTCCAAACAAGGAAGAATATATATTAACCACGTAAGCGTAACAATATAAGATATTCACTTTTCAAGAATGTGCATAAAAATTAGATTTTTGAGATCAAAGGTCAAATATTCCGTTGTTTTGTAAAAAAAAAACCTTATCACGTTAAGTTATACTCATATGCTTCACTCATGAGTTTTCTTTATCATGTGAAGGTTGTACATTGTCGAACATGTATATATATACAAACGAAGTGTGACAAATTTTGATGACAATTTAAATAAATAAAATTTTCAATTCACAATTATTATGATAACATCACATTACCCAAATACATTATGGGAATTTTGAAAAAAAATATCATCAAAATAATATATTTATGTGGCTTTACTTGCAAAATTATATTCGCACCAATTTCTTTAGATGAAAAGAGATTAAAAAAATTTAGTAAATTAAAAAAAACCACATACATATAAGTAAAGATAGCCCAACAAGGATTTTCATATAAATCCTAAATTCTACAGCAAATAATTCTCAAGCCTATTCTGCTTCAAGCAGTTCTAATTGCTGAAACTTAAAAGGGATTAAGCTTCTTTACCAGAGCAGAACCCCACGGTAAGGGTTCCTAATCGTCTAATGAAATACTTGGCTTAATGCAGGTTTATGTGTCTCCTTTCTCGTCTCATATATAGGGCAATTTCGTCAGTCTTAGACTCGTCTCTGATGGGTAGAACAACCAAATATGGACAATAACCAATATCGAGTCCAAGCAAAGACTCAACACATAATCGGTTAGCCAAAATTAAAATGCAGATGTTATAGCAATTGATATAAAGGACATCAAATATATAAAATGAATATTATGGTAAACTTACACTGTATAACATGTAGTTAATTCAGCCAGAGTCTTAGAAATTAGAAGACACCATTCAATAATCACATTAAATTTCCTTGCTAATGCTCATTACTTGGGATCATTAAAAAAATTATGCATAAAAGCAAACGTAATTTCAAAATTTATACCATGCCATAACCTGTACACCATAAGTGGCTATAAAACAATAAACACGCAATTAATTATATGCAAATTGACAAGAGTGTAATACTCAATTATCATCAACAAGCCAAGATCCTGCCATGTGAATGGCACAAACAGGACCAACCATCCGTTTGAATTAATAATAAAATTAGAATTTGATAATTAATCATCGGTAATAGCATCGATCAAATTAATACCTTTAATTGGGAAAAAAAATATGCTCCATGAATAAATCACTAGCGCATCAAAGTTTTGACTGTACGCAGTCGTTAACAAATTTCCTTATTTGCAATTATATTACTCAAAATGACAATAACTTGGGCATCATGAGAATCATAACCACACTCCCTTGTAATCCCACTTACGGTAACAAGTAATACTTCAATAATCTATAAGAAAAGCATCTTTGAATACTCAACTAAAATCAATAGTGTTGAGGGTTAATGGGTTCTTACTCAATTCACAACCCGATAAATTCATTAGTAGTAGAATCTAGAAACACTAATGGGTTCGGTACGATTTCAAGTGCACCGATTGATTAAAATGATGGAATATACAGAGATGTGGTTTGATGAAAAACATACCAGGATTGATTAGCGGATTTTGTGAATTTGATCTACCTGATACGCGGTTTTGTGAATTTGGTCAACTGGTCACTTGATACGATATACAGGGTAGAACAATCGTGTTGATAACGTGTTGTAGGATATACGGAAATAACGAACACAGATTTGGTAACTCAGTTCATCAGGAATGACTACATCTGAGGTCATACCAAGCCAGGAGGTTTTCACTATTCTTTTCATACGGTTAATACATCAGAGATCCATGTGGGATATAATATAGGGTTATACATAATATAATGAAATACCTAAACTACCCCTCCATCAGTTATTTCTTGACGAATGCACATAAATGTATTTTCCTTCAATAGTGAGAACCATAAAAAAAAACGTTAGGAAGATTTTAATTTTGAGTTGAGTTTAATAGCTATTATATTTGGGCTTCCTTATAGGCTCGGTCAGGCCCAAATGAGGGGTTCCTTTGGGCTTGGGCCTTATGAACGCTTTTTTCTTTTTGGCGAGAACTTCTATAAGTGAATTTTTAGGCTGAATAATTCTGATCCAAGTTGATTTCTGTTTTGAGTTTTAAATATTGACAAAAATTTGAGTTGTGAAGTTTATTTTTTCAATATCACTATTATGCATAAATTTTATCAATGTTATGCATAAATACTATCACTATTTATAAAATAGAAACACTATCACTGTTTATAAAATGGAATATTTTATAAACAGCAGTGATAATATTTATGTATAACAGTGATAAAATTTGTGTGTTCATATATAGAATTGATTTAC
The DNA here is from genome assembly GCA_037126765.1 of Stenogyne calaminthoides. NCBI lineage: Eukaryota > Viridiplantae > Streptophyta > Magnoliopsida > Lamiales > Lamiaceae > Stenogyne > Stenogyne calaminthoides. Next base: position 15,924,568 of record JBBCBC010000029.1, read on the forward strand.
AGAAATGTTACTTTTAAATATTAATACAATATGTGGCGGTTTAATTATTGGCAAATTTTCATGTGCACCATTTGCACCAAATTAATTTGGTGCAATTTAATTTTAGGAGATCTTTTTTTAATTTTTTTTAGTTTTTTTTTTCAATTTCAGTTTTCTTTTAACTTTAATTTCAGTTTTAGGTAGTTTTTTTTTTCTTTTTCTCTCGACCCGGATCCAAACCCAGTCCGAGTGATTCATGGTTCACTCGGCCCAAGTGGTTCATGGTTCACCCGGCCCGAATAGTTCATATATGATTTAAGGTTCATTGTTTAGGGATTAGGGTTTAGAGTGCATAGTTCATCCAAATTAAAATTGAATCCAATTGCAATAATTTGAATTGATGCATGAGGTGCATAGGAGGGTAACTCTTAATTATTTGTATTAGAATTTTTTTTCCATGTGATGAATAATCTGTATATTGACATTTTTTCCATATGAATGATATAATGTGACTCAGATCCTCTCTCGTTAGTGGAGGTAAATTTTTTAAATTTCTTTTCATCTCCAACTTTAATTATATCAATGCCTCAAATTTTACCACATCACCCCATTAATAAAACTTGCATCCTCTCTGAAACATTGATATAATTAAGGGTGGAGATGAAAGAAATTTACCTCTCCACGGATTGTGATATGATGTGAGATTGAAAAAAATACTTAACAATCCATTCAAATTCAATACGAAAATAATTCAATTTTCAATAGATGATCATAAAAATCTTTAAAATGATATATTTTATTTAAAAAATAAATAAAATTATTAGGTGCTTGGTTCTTATTAAAATTGAGAATAAGAATGATAATGGTAGCAGTTAAAAATAACTAATATACAAACATTATTATTTAGTTGATATTTGGACTATCTCTCATCACAATAAATTTTGTTAGGCTTGCCGAATTGTTTCGGCATGAACTCATCTTTTAATTTTTTATATTTTTTTTATGAGAAACAACACTTGAATGATATTTATTTTAAACAATATAATTTTTATTTTATACAAATGAATAAGTTGAAAGGGAATAATTAAAGTGGAATTCTTGGGGTGTAATTAGAGATGTTAAACGGCCATGGGCCAACGGGCCAGGCCGGGCTAACCGGGAATTTTTCAGGGTTAGGACTTAGGTATCTCCGGCCCGTTTAAAATCGGGTCTTTTGGCCCGGAATCGGCTGGCCCGGCGGGCTTCAGGGCTGGCCCGACTTTTTTTTTTTTTTTTTAAATTAATTTTATAAAAGGTTTAACATCTCTAGGTCCAAGAAGAATGATAAATGAGCTGATGGGCTGAAAAAATATAAAGAGGTCCAACTCCAAGAATGATAAATGGGTTGCTGAGTGCTGAGTGCCTGCTGCTGCAGGCTTAAAAAAATAAAAAAATGGGCTGCTGGAGGAGATGTATTCATTCACGAATAAAAAAATAAAAAAATAAAAAATGGGCTTAAAAGAGGTCCAAGAATATATTCATTCACGAATCACGTGACCTTCACCAGTTTCTTCACTTTCCCATTTTCCAGTTTCTTCGTGTCGCCTTCGCCAGTTCGCCGCCATCATCCACAGCGACCTCACGCCACCAGTGACCGGCCGCCCGCTCTCTTCCTCCATTTTTCAGGTTCTTCAATCGGCCGCGGCCCAACCAGTGACCATCTCTGTTCCGTCTCTCCCCATTAAAGATCTCAGGCCACCGCCGCCACCCACTCTCTTTCTCCCTCACATCTCTGGTAAAGTTACGCTCTCCTTTTTATTTTTTTAACAGCAAGAATCAAAATGTTTTAAATTTGGGATTATTGGGGGTGTTAATTGTTAACTGTTAAATTGGGGATTGTTGGGGGTGTTAACTGTTAAATTAGAGATTGTTGGGGGTGTTATTAATATGCTGGGATTTTTAAATTTGTGAAAGATAGTAACTTGGGCGTGTTGGGTGGAAAGTGGAAACGATGTCTGTTTTATTTAATCAAAGAGTCACTTTAGTTTTATAATGACCCAATGTATGTGTGTAATTGCAGTTTTTCATTTTGGGGATTCAATGGATTTTGAAAGTCAAGCACAAGCAACTGATAGTTGTAATATATTTAATATGCATTTGGATTTTATTTTAAATAAAAAAGGTGTGGTTACCTGCGAAATTGGCGCCCGTAGGGTTAGGGTTAGAATTCTGTTCTTAATACTGGTTTAAAAGTGAACCGCTAAGGCAGGTACTTATAAATTTTGGGCTACAATGGGTTAAATTTAATTCGTTTAACATCTCTAGGTGTAATGACATGTAAAATCATGATTTCTTTTTTAAATATATATTTTTTTTTAAGCTCATCCATTTTTTTATTAATTAAATAGCGGCATATATTCAGTTGAGTCACGTTGGTACATTATCTTCGTCCCAAAGTTAGGGAAAGAATACAGTCAAAGAAAAAACAGTCAAGGCATGAGCTAGTGTAATATTTCCTATAAACTATTGTTCATATAAAATATTATTATTAAAAAATACTTTATTTTTAAGTAGCATATTTTATATACACAATAATAATATTTTGTATAGTCAATAATATTATTTAAAAAAATATTAATTTTTATAAATAAATGTAATGGTCTCAATTTTATTGAGATCGTGTTTGGTAGAATATAGATTTTTTTTTTTTTTGACAGGGGTGCAAGAATATAGTTTATGTTCAATATAAATTATATAATGCCCAGAAATTGAATAGAAATAGCACAGCCGATAAAAACACAAATATCTAAGGATCCATCATCAGAGTCTCTGGTCAGTGTAATCGAAGAACACCAGAATATATTCTACACTTTTCCATTTTTCATCTCAATTGAACAACTCCATTCATAATACGCCTTCAAATAATCCCAAATGGAAACCCTAACTACCACCACCGGCGCCATTTCTCTCCCCATTTTCTCCCCAAACAAATTCAAAGACCATTCGTCTCGCTGCCTCCTCCGATTCTCAATTTCCCCATCAAGTAAGCTCCGTTTTCAAATTTCCTTTACCCTAATTTTGATCGTTCCCAATTTTAACCCAATTTGAATTTGCAGGTAAAAACGACGGCAACTGCAACGGCAGAAACGATATCAATTCCGATTCCACCGATTCTGCCCTCGTTCCCATTCTCAGAAATGAAATCATTTCCAAGGCACGGATTTCATAAAATTTCCCCCAATTCTGGAGATACGAATTTTTCCCCCAATTTTAATTTTGATTTTGATTTTCAGGATGCTGCGATGGGGTTGGTGCTCAGCGCAGCGAACGTGAGGGGGTGGACGACCGGGTCGGGTATGGAAGGCCCGCCCGTACCCGCTGGGTCGGACTCTGGTACGGATCAGGTATCCACTTTCCCCTGGTCGCTATTCACCAAATCCCCACGGCGTCGGATGCGCGTGGCCTTCACATGCAACGTTTGCGGCCAGCGGACGACGCGCGCCATCAATCCGCACGCGTACACGGACGGCACTGTTTTTGTTCAGGTATGCATATGTTGAGTATACGCCTGTTATTACTTAGTCCCGTAATTTATTTCAGCTATTTGGTTTTTTGGTAAATGGAGGAAAGACCTAATTTCATACTATGAGATCACAATAATCACGATATATGCTTTGGTTTGTGAATTTGTTTTGAGAAAATAGAACTAATGAACTTCGTTTAACTAGAACATATGAAAATGGGGTCTCTATCCTTAGCTACTACTCTGTAATTTACCTGAACATGGATTTTGTTTGGGACTTGTTTTGTGATGAGTTACCCCGAAATGATACTCCCTCCAATTTAAAGTACACGAAGTTTTAGATCAATACACTTGTATTAAGAAAATCGTTGGCTTTTTACTATACCCTTACTCAAATGCTATGAATTCTACATTAGGCTTTGAAAGCTATTACTCCCTCCGTCCCAAACTCAATTTGCCCATTTATTGTTTCCACGGGATTTAATGTAAGAATTGTTTATTAGTATTTGAGAGGATAAAATAACTTTTGGTTGAGGGTATTTTAGTCAATTTAAGAGAATGATTCAAAAGAAAGAGGTTTGTCGGTGTAACTATTAGTGACATGAAATGTTGGGAGAGAATAGTTGGAAAAAATGTGGGTACTTTGTTGCTATTTTTGGGATGGGCAATCGAGCATGGGATGGAGCGTGTACTATTTAAGAAATTTTAATGATTGTAAGGATAAATTTAAATTAGGAAGAAATGTAATTAATTGACATTGAACAATGTGAAATGTCAATTAAATTGCAAATTAGGTGGATGATTGAATGGTCAAAACATCATTTAAAAAGAATTGGAGGGAGTAGCTATATTTTTTATCATGTGAAAGTTTCGAGTTATGTGTAGAATTCTATTGCTAATGCATTTCTAAACTCATTAATTAGGTTTGATTACTGATGATATATTTTCTTCTTCATATTTTTGTTGGTTTAGTGTTGCGGTTGCAATATATTTCATAAGCTGGTGGACCATTTGAATCTGTTCCATGAGATGAAGTGCTATGTGAATTCAAGTTTCAATCCAAACCCAAATGACAACATGCGTATCAAATATTTTGATGTGGATGATGAGAACAATGATGATATTTTTCCGCTTTTATGAAAGGTGAAAAATACTGCAAGTACTTTCAGTAATATGGTTGTACATATCAATTTACATTCTTATACGGTTTCTAGGGGGTCTGTACTTTATTGTGGCTTGTAAATAAGGAGGTTACTGATGTTATAATTGACTAAGTAGTATAAGTTGGATGTACATTTCTATGTTGCTGGCTGATTGTGGTTACATCAAATTAGTAATGGATACTATGTTGGGAAGAATAATGGTTATTCTGCTTCAAATTTTCTTGCTTGTGAAAAATGACCTAGTTGTTCTTGAAGCTGTTAGGCTGAGGCTTCAAGACTCTAAAAGCACGAGGCAAATACTTTTACGCACCAGTTGTACTGTGCAACTCAAGTGCATTTTTAATGGTATTAGTTGTTTTACTAAAAGGTATTAGTTGGTTATTGAAAAATATTAGTTGTTTGCATTGACTAGTATTACTTGTGCACCAATTGCACCGTGCAACTGGTGTACCCAAGCGTTACTCAAAGCACGAAATCTTGGTTGCAAGTTCCACTAGGTATGTTAGCATGCTTTCACTTGTTATTACTCATCATAATTAGGTGTTTATTTTGATGATTGTATTAAAGTGATTCCAAATGGATTCTTATTTAAAGATATGATTACATCCCTTGTACATTCTGCATAATAGGATGTTCTTCTAGGTTAGCTCAAGGATATGTCCTGATTTACTGTTTATGCTTCTTTATTGTGGTTTATTTTGACAGGAAGATGATGAAGATAGACTAAGTGTGTGTTTGTAAACTCTATACACGTCAAAGAAGTGATTATAATTGATTTTTAAAGAAAAATTGAAAGTGAATGGTGTTTGGAAATCAAGTGCTTTTACCTAATTTAATGAAGTGTTGCGTGTTTGCAAAAAAAGCCACTTATCTCATTTTACAAAATTGCCCTTTTTAAATGTAATTTTTTTAAACTGTGAAAAATGATTTCCCCCAAACCTAGCACACGATTATCGTGGACCAACCATTTTATCAATAATCTTGACTCTTCATTTTCACCAGAAGATGCGGCTGCCAAAATAAAAAGGAAGAAAAAAAAATCCCCAGCGAACCATAGAAAATGATTTCCATTTTATGGCGTTTTTCGATGTGATTATATAGAAAAGAACTCAATTTATGTTTTTTTTTGTTGCTCGTCGATCTGGTAAAATAAACAGAAGAAGACGGTGAAGGTATGGTGGTAGAGTGTTCCTTCAATGACTTTCTGAGAGTGAAGTGAATATGCTACGTTTTTCCAAATTTTTCTTTTCTTTTTGATGAGAATAGATTTGTAAAGAAAAAAAATTATATTTAATTATTAAAATGCTCAGAATCAGTTATCAAGTATCAGAAGTTGGGTGGAGTGGAGGGAGCTTTAGAGAATCAACTTTTAAGTGCTTAAAAAATCAGAGTTGCAAACACTTCATAAGTGATTATTTTTAAAATAAAAGTGATTCTACTTGCTGGCTAGTGGTTGCAAACACAACCTAAGAGCCTGTTTGGCTTAGCTTATAAGCACTTTAAAACAGCCTATAAGCTGTCTAAAAACTAATAAGGTGTCTAAATTTATTTGGTAAAATAAGATGTTCAATAACTTATAAAATTTTAAAATAAGCATTTAAGAGCTTATAAGCTCAAAAAAAAAAATTTGGGATATCTCAACTTAATTTACCTTATTCCATCACCTCAACCCAACCCGATATGAACTTGTCCCAGCACGATCAAAACCTTGCCCGATCACTGCCAGACACAGCCAACTCAATATGCAAAAATTAAAAATTACTATTAAATTAGAATTAAAAAAATACTCCATCAGTCCAATGAATTTGTTTACACTTTTCTTTTCCCAATAATTTTTCACCCTTAAAATGGAAATAACATACCATCATAAAATCCTCTAAAGTTTCAATTTTATTGCAAAAATGCCACTCATTTAAGCCCACTTTTTATCTTTTAATCTAACCATTTTAAACAACTAAACACTACTTAAACTAAACCCAACACAATTATCCTAACTCAACAACCCATTAAATCAAAAAACAAAAACGACCCAATCCAATAACCCCCCACCCCCATGTCTAATATGATGGGAGATTGTGAAGATTTGATAGGCTTCGACCTTGAATCGGAGCCGGAATTTCGTTTCGTGATGATACTAGTGATTATAAGAATGAGATTAATTTCCTTATAACCTAAGAGCTATTGGGAGTTAATTTTATAAACATTAATCAACGTTTTAACTTAAGCCTAGCACAAGACAAATCAACATATAATATATATACAGTTTTGATATGGAGATCACGAGTGATCACCTTATGGAGCCCAATTGATGATTTGGCTTTCCACCTCAGCTTATTATCTAATTAAATAATTTAAATTAATTTTGAAAAAAAATCCTACAACCTAAAATCTAAATCATGAACCCTAAACCATGACACATTCGGGCCGGGTGAACCATGAACCACTCGGGCAGAGTGAACCATGAACCATTCGGGTCAGGTTCTCCGTAATTTGATTTACTCATTTAAATAATTTAAATTAAATTTTGAAAAAAATATCACTTTGCACTAATTAAATAATTTAAATTAAATTACGGATCCAAACCATGACCCGAATGGTTCATGGTTCACCCGGCCCGAATGGGTCATGGTTTAGGGTTCATGATTTAGGTTTTAGGGTGTAGGATTTTTTTAAAATTAATTTAAATTATTTAATTAGGTAATAAGTTGAGGTGGAAAGCCAAATCATCAATTGGGCTCCATAAGGTGACCACTCGTGGTCTCCATATCAAAACTGTATATATATATATATATGCTAGTGATTCAATTATCAAGCAACCGAGAGAAGAAATATAGAATATAGCTAAATCAACCGCCTATCTATTCTTGCATGAGGAAAAACACCTAAATGAAATTTGTTTAGTAAACTCACTGCATAATTTTAAGTGAGTTTTTAGTGTTCTTAGTTTATTAATTAGATTACTTAGGTGTAAAATCTGATAATTTAAATTAGATTATTTAAACTTAAGGGTGTATTCAATTGAGATTCTATTTAATTTTTTTGGACTTTAAAAAGTCTGTGGATTTAGAAAATCCATAGACTTCATACAGAGTTTGACTGACTTTTTATTGATTTACGTGGATTTTTATAGACTTGACAAGATTGTTGAATACACTTTTTTTTATTGATTTACATGGATTTCTATAGACTCCGGCGCTGGAACTATTGATGAAAATGTATTTGGAACATACTTGAATATAAAAAAAGGTATCCAAATTGTTTTGAAAAAAGGGGTAGTTACTATTAGTTATCATTTATAAGTAGTTCTTACTCTTAAATGTTACATTTTTTTAAGTGTTACTCCTAGGTCCAAAAAAAATATGTTAAAGACTTAAATAATTTTACATAATACAAAATACTAAATTTGTGCAATTTTGAATTTATTTTGGAATGTTTGACCGAAATTTAAACATTTATTCCCTTACAAAATCTGCACACCCCAATTTTTTTTAATCATCTATTTAATTAATTTTCAAAAAATAACATATTTATTATATATATATATATATATATATATATAAATATATTAACTTAACCATTCTGCAAATTATAAAAAAATTCTGTGCACTCCATTTTTTTTTAATTATAAGTCCTATTATTTAATTAATTTTTTTAATTCTGCACACCCGTACAAAATTCTGAACACTTTATTTTTTTTCATTATCTGTCATTTTATTTAATTAATTTTTTTAATTCTGCACACTCGTAAAAAAATTCTACACACCCATAAAAAATTCTGCACACCTCAATATTTTTTTAATTATCTATCCTTTTATTTAATTAATTTTTTAATTCTACACACACGTAAAAAATTCTGCACACCCTAACACTTCCACACACCGGTAAAAACATTGCACATTATGCATACCCATAAAAAATTCTCCACTCCCATAAAAAATTCTACACGCCCACAATTTTGCACACCCGCAAAAATTGCACACCCATAATAAAAATTAGAAAGTGCACATCCGCGATAAAATTAAAAATTGCACACCTATAAAATATTATAAAAAAATTTAAAAGCAAAATACATAAATTCATTTCTTTTTGTTTTCAAACTCACCATTGTGGAATCCTTGGTGGATGCCATTTCACTGGATACTCTACTCAATAACACAGTAATGGGTGAATTGAGGGGATGACTAATGAAGTTTAATTGTTTGTTTCGGTTATTTAATTTTAAATTTTGTTACTAATTAATTTGTAATCAATTTTCCTAAAAAAAATGCCCACACACCTACAACTTTGACCGCCCCATTAATTAGAAGCTTTATTACTATTTAAATTGTTAGCCAAATGGTACCAAAATGACGGAAACAAGCATATATACTTGTTTAAATAAAAAAAACATTATTTGTTTAAATAGAAAAGTATTACGTGTTTAAATCAAAAAGTATTACTTGTTTAAAAGAAAAGTATAACTTGTTTAGATGAAAAGTATAACTTGTTTAAATAGAAAAGTATTATTTGTTTAAATGAAAAGTATTACTTGTTTAAATAGAAAAATATTACTTGTTTAAATAGAAAAGTATTACTTGTTTAAATAGAAAAGTATTACTTGTTTAAAAGAAAAATATAACTTGTTTAGATAAAAGGAAAACTTGTTTAAATAGAAAAGTATTACTTGTTTAAATGAAAAGTATTACTTGTTTAAATAGAAAAATATTACTTGTTTAAATAGAAAAGTATTACTTGTTTAAATAGAAAAGTATTACTTGTTTAAAAGAAAAGTATTACTTATTTAAAAGAAAAATATAACTTGTTTAGGTGAAAAGTATAACTTATTTAAATAGAAAAGTATTACTTTTTTAAATGAAAAGTATTACTTGTTTAAATAAAAAAATATTACTTGTTTAGATAGAAAAGTATTACTTGTTTAAATAGAAAATTATTATTTATTTAAAAGAAAAGTATTAACTTATTTAGATGAAAAGTATAAATTGTTTAAATAGAAAAGTATTACTTGTTTAAAATAAAAGTATAACATGTTTAGATGAAAAGTATAAATTGTTTAAATAGAAAATTATTAATTGTTTAAATGAAAAGTATTACGAAGGTTTTTTTTCTTCTGACTTTTCATCTTTAGAGTCCTCTGAGAGAATACGTAGAAATCTTTGGTTATTAGAAGAGATTTTGGAGAGTAAAATCTCTTTATATTTTTGGAAGAGAATCAAAGAAAATTCATAGAGTATTAAAATCCATAGACGGTTGAAAATCTAATGATTTTTTAAGACTTTTTAAAATCCATATTGAATACTGGCTTAATTGCGAATAAAATCACCACCTTTTCACAAATTGCAATCTAATCTAAACTTTTGAATTTTGGCAAATAAATCATCACTTTTACTCTTTTTTGCAATTCCAACTTCGGGCAGTTTGTCCTCTTGCCCTAAACTTAATGTGTAGAAAAATTGCATCGTCATCAGCCCAATAAGCATCCACGACAAAAAATACTTATTAACATAATAAATAAAAATTTAAAAACAAATTAATATTATATATACTAAAAATGAATTTAAAAAATAAAATAGAGAATAAAATAAAATATGTACAAATAAAATAATTAAAATGCAAAATTAAAAATCAAATATTCACCCTCTTCACATCTTCATATTCGAAAAAAAAAAAAAATTCAACTGCACCTCAATTTTTCATTCATATTCTCTCCCCTCAATACTTGAATCAATTTTGAAATGTGAATTGGGTCACCACATACGCTACTCCATACTCGACTCTCGAAATGGGAGCTCGCTTTTTGTAAAGGAGCATGGTATATATAACGAGCTTATTTTTATTTTATTTTTTTAATTACAGAATAATTTGATTTAGTGTAATTGGAGCAACACATATTTTAGTGTAATTGTATGTTGAAATTTTTTGTGTAATTAGATTTTAGAGAATTTGGAATTATTTGCAGAATTAATATTACTTTGTGAAAATGCGGTGGCGAAAGGAACGTGGGGTCGGGGTGGGACAACGGTGGGATGGTGTGGGTGTGGGTGTGGGTGTGGGGCGCGGTGGAGGCAACATTAGGTTGATGATGAAGAGATTTTGATGTAATTGAATTTTTTTTGCATAATCAAATTTTTTTCTCGAGAATGAAGATGTGAAGAGAATGAATATTTAATTTTTTATTTTTTATTTTTCATTTTAATTATTTTATTTGTACATTTTTTATTTTATTCTTTTAATTTCAACTTTATTTTTTTAATTCATTTTTTAGTATATATTATATAAATTTATTTTTAATTTTTATTTATTATGTTAATAAGTATTTTTTGACGTGGATGCTTACTGGACTGACGATGGTGCAATTTTTGTACACATTAATTTTTGGGCAAGAGAGTGAACTGATCGAAGTTGAAATTGCAAAAGAGAGTAAAAGTGATGATTTGTTTGTCAAAATTGAAAAGTTTAGATTATATTGCAATTTGTGAAAATGTGGTGATTTTATTCGCAATTAAGCCTTATATTTTTGGAAGAGAATCAAAGAAAATTCATAGAGTATTAAAATTCATAGACTGTTGAATATCTAATGATTTTTTAAGACTTTTTAAAATTCATATTGAATATCTCAAGATTTTTAAAGACTTTTGAAAATTCAGATTGAATACCCCTATACTTTGAAAGTCTAAAAAAATCCTACAGACTCCACAACCAATATACCCCTTATTAAACCCACTCAATTGGTTTGTCATTATATAATAACGTGATGGTACACAACACTAGCTCTACACCGTATACCTTTAGGTTTCGTGGATTGATAATTTAACTTGGTCATTTACTTACTATTATGATTCTCACACACTTATGATAATATATAGTCAAATTTAATTTGAATGCGTAATTCCTACACAAACTCTCTTATGAACAAATTTTATTATATAAAATTGGATTAATTTAATAGTAATTCTCTCTCTTAAAAAAAAAAGAAAAAGAAAAAAAAGTACAATTACATTCATTTAGTAATTCCATGACACTCATTCATTAATATTTCTACTTTTGTAAATTAATATCATAATATTTTTCACACACAAAAACAATAAGTTGTGTGTGATATTAATTTGAGAAGGTCTTGTATGAAATATTGCACACTAGTGTTATGTGCAATACATCACAATCAAGGCAAATTTGCTTAAAATTCGCGGATCAGGCGAGGGTCGGGTCGGGTCGGGCGCGGGCAGTGGGTTGTGGGCTTCAGGTTGGGCGGACGAATATGTATTAATGAAAGGATATATTTATCAAATATGTACTGTAGCCTAGTGGTTCAAGTTTGTTGCTAATGTATTTAGTTGTAGGTTCAAATCCTATTGAACACATAATTTTATTTTATTTTTTTTGGTCAATTTTTTGTGTGTTACTACATCTATGTATAAGTGTTACTACATTGTTATATTGAATTTTATTTATTTTTTGTTAATTTTTTGTGTGTTACTACATTTATGTATAAGTGTTACTACATTGTTATATTAAATTTTATTTATTTTTTGTCAAATTTTTGTGTGTTACTACATCTATGTATAAGTGTTACTACATTGTTATATTGAAAAAACTTCATATCTTATGTAACACTTAATAAAACATATCATAACACATAAATATTCATAACGTAACACGGGTCACATGGTAACACATTATTATTATTCATATGGTAACACATGCGTATTCACATAGTATTACGACGATATATTAACAGTGTTACATATTACTAAAAAAACACGTGTTACTACATGAACAAAAAGTGTTACCATATAAAGAAAAACGTGTTACCACATAAATAAAATCAGTACAAGCGCAAAAAGAAATTCCAATCCAAAATTACAGATTTAAAGAACAACTTGATGTGTTACTACATGAACAAAATGAGTGTTACCATATGAGCAAAAGAGTGTTACTACATGAAAAAAAAAAGTACAGACGCAAAAAATATCTTCAATCCAAAATTATAGATTTACAGAAAACAGAAATAGTGCAGAAGGATCTGAAAAACTACTTCACAAAACTATAGGAAATCACTTGTAAAATTGCGAGGATGAGAAAATTGAAGAAAACAAAAAGAATATGGAAGAGAAAGAGAAACGGAAGAACAAGAGAAGAAGAGGAAAAACCTAGATACGCACCACCATCAAAATCAACGGTGATCTGGTCGCGTTTGTTGCAACGCGAGGAAGAAGAAATCTGCGTGTGAGTGCGCGAGCGTGAAGAAGAAGAAATCTGCCCTGACTGCGCGAGTCGTGAAGATGAAGGAGGAAGCCCATTAACCCGCCAGCAATCTGCCCTAACCCGACCCTATTATTTGACCCGCGGAAAAAAGAAAAAGCCCAATTGCACATATCACTTGTATGCAATATTGCATACAAGTTTTTGTCTATTAATTTATAATTATAACATATTAATTTTTCTTTATCAGAGTTATAACATATTAATTTTTTTTATCAGAGTTATAACATATTAATAAATGAATAATATAATATTTACCCATGCCCTTATCTAATGTCATCCCTAGTTAAACCAATTACGAAAATTTATTTAAGGTGAAATTCATTTGAATTTATGTGTTTATTGATTGTCACGCTCAATCACTTTACCAACTATCAATTTAAAATAAAAATAAAAAGTAAAAATTGGTGAAAAAAATAAAATATGAATATAATTTTTTTTTAATTCCATTCTATGTTGTAAATTATTAACTAATGAGAGCATCAAAATTCATATATATTATTGAAAATAAACGAGTTGGTATGCTGTGAAACTTGTTCACTGTAAAATTAGTTTTAATAGACATATTCTTTAGTAATATAAGTCACACCATTTAGTAATATAAATCACATTCTTTTGTTATCACTACGATACTCTCTGCTATAATATAAGTCACACCCTTCACTTTTATGACTCTTTATAGTTAAAAGTCACACCCTTTATAGTTAAAAGTCACACTCTTTAGTAATATAAGTCATACTCTTTAACCAGTTTCACCGTGAAACTTGTTCACCCTATACTTTAACAAAATAAAGAATTTCCTTCAAAAGGTAATTTCAAATGGGTTTACAAAATTCCCTGTTAAACAAAAAAAAAAATAGAGTTTACAGAAATCATCATAATATATATAGTAAAACCTCTATAAATTAATACGCTGAGACCAAAAGAATTTATTATTTTAGAGAGACATTACATTAATTAATTTAAAGAGTTTTTTCAGTACAATGAATACATTTTATTTTCATAAAAGTGATTGATGTTATTATATATTCATTGAACTAATGTAATAAATAAATTCATCATAATAATTAAATACATAATATCGCAATTTTGACTGCAAATAAAATTCAATGTATAAAGTAAATACAATTCATATGCAAGCATATGTTTATGTACAACAACATAAACGAGCTAAAAATGTTTAATGTACAATCATTGGTAAAGAACTAAGTGAATGCATTTAATATTAATTTATGTATCATATCCATCATAAAAGAAAACTCTATATAAATGTTTCACAACGTTTTGGTGAAATTTGAGAATACAACACCAAAAATATTGAATGGGAAAAAAAAAATTAAAGATGAGCTCCAAATAGATTTGAGTTTTACCAAGAAACAATCAAATATAGATTCTTATTTTACTAAATTGTCATAGTTATTTTTGTAATTTGAAGAAATTATTAATTTATGAAATCAATGGGACAACTAATTTAATTTATATAGAGGTTTTTTTCAATTATTATTTTTTATTATCTTATCAAAATTAATCGATTTTTGAATTGACCCTAATCGGGACCGGAGAAAATTATTATTTTAAAAAATTTATTAATTTAGTGAGGTTTTACTGTACTTGCTTTCACTCTTCTATGATGGGTACATACATTCATTTTATATTCTCATCGTTATTTATAAGGAAAAAAAAAGGTTATATCTCTTTTTTTTTAATATACTATTACTAATTAAGATAAATAAGTAAACAACTACGTACATAGACATTGTTTTTTATATGGGAAGACAAAAAATTCCACCCAGTAGTACTGTTAGCTCTTCAATCGGAGGATGGATTACAAATCGAGGGATGTGTCTGCTCCATGTCCGAATAGCAGATACCTATGGGCAGGAGACTATATAGACATTGTTACATTTCTATATCGCGTGAACTTTTAACGGTATTATGATTACTTATTCTCTATAATCTAAAACATGGTAAATCTCCTATAAAGATATCCGACGGTCAAATTTGTACGTGCATGAAACTCCTTTGGAATGCTAGAAACTCCTTCATCTTCGAAGGGCTCAACTCCAATACCCAAAAAGTGGTAACCAAAATTTGCTTATCTTCATTCCAGTGGTTGAAGACATAAAATTATATCAAGCTTTGGTGCACTAGTGAGTGGTGGGAAGAGCCAAATTTTTATATAGTTCGGTATAGAAAAAAGTAATTGGTGAGTTTTGATGATCTAGGTCTTCGTCGAGTTTGGACGACGTTTTGCTGTAAACTTGAGTCTCTCTTAAAAATACTTCCTGTATTCTTTAAGAGTGACTTTGTATTTTTGTCTTTTTCTAAAAAAAAAAAAATTCATACGTGCATGATAAGAATAATATAAGATGAAAAGTATATATAAAAAAATATATTTTTATTGTCGCTTTTTTAGTAAATGAAAGAATTAATATTTGCATTTACATTACTTGAAGAAACGGGTACCCGGTCATAAACGGATAATTATCTTATTTCCATATATAAAATGTAAAATGCTGACAACATGCTTTGCTCCTGACAAAAAACCCGTTAAACCTAATCTTATTAGAATTGATTCTCGAACTAGTATATTCTGTGGGTATGTGATGGAGACGAGATTGCGATAGCAATCTCGGATAATTATAAGCGGATTTGGAGAATCAAGATTATTAGGGAATTAGTTTTAATTAGAATTTTTAATTTATTAGATTATGATTATTTCCATATATTTATGTTTATCTTTTAATTAGGGTTTCAAGTCTATTTAAGAGTCAGTCATGTAAGTATTTTATTTAGTTGAATGATGAATTAAGATTAGGGTTTTCCCTTCTTTACCTATTTTACGGTATTCAATTGTTGAATTAACATATCTTAAAAGGTGTTATTTGTTTATTCGATACGCCCGCTGCATCAGTATGTTGTTGATACGCCACCTGCACATGCGGTGGGGGTAGCGGCGGCTCTAAGGATGATGGTGGTGGCAGGGATTGTTTCACTGTTTTCGGTTTCCCGGGGGGGAGGGGGGGCAGGCGTTTGGTTTTTTTTTGGGTGGGAGTTTTATGCAGAGAAATGTGGAAGGAAGTTTGAGCGTGTTTTATTTGATCGGTCAGGGGGTTAATATTAGTGAATAGTTGGTGAGGGTAGAATTGCCTAATTTTGCACCTAACAGTATTACTAAAAAGTGCTAGCACCTAATAGTAATACCCCATGTAAAATAGCATTTTTCAGTAATTTTCCCTTAATTTTAATAGTACAATTACATTTATTTAGTAATTTCATGACATTTATTTATTCATATCTCTACTTTTACAAATTAATATCATAACATTTTCAGCGCACACACACAATAAACTCCGTGTGATATTAGTTTATAATTATAATATATTAATAAATGAATATTATAATATTTATTAAATAAAAATTTTATACGATGAACAAGTTTAATTAAATAGTCGATGGCACTAATAAGATGAGGATGAAAAATATAAATGAAGATAAGAATAATAAATGAGGAACCTACACATACCCTATCCAATGTCATCCCTAGGTAACCAATTAAGAAAATATATTTAAGGAGAAATTCATTTGAATTTATGTGTTTATTGGTAAAATAAGATGATCGATAATTTTTACTTCCCAATTAGTACTGTTAGCCCCTCAATTAGATGAGTTACAAATCAAGGGATGCGTTTGAGTAGGAGATACTTTTGGGCATGAGACTATGTACACATTGTTACATTGCTATATGGTATCACATGAACTATTTATGGTATTATGATTACTTATTCTCTATGATTTAGAACATGGTAAATCTCCTATAAAGGTATTCGACTATCAAATTCGTACGTGCATGATAAAAATAATATAAGATGAAAAATATATATATAGAAAAATATAAGTTTATTGTCGCTTTGCTAATAAATGAAAGAATTAATATTTGCATTTGCATTACTTGAAGAAAGGGGTACTCGGTCATAAACGGATAATTATCTTATTTCCATATATAAATGTAAGATGCTGACGACATGCTTTCCTCCAGAAAAAGAAACCGTTAAACCAAATCTTATTAGATTTGACTCTCGAGCCATAATATATTCTATGGGTGTTGTACATACTGCCCTGTTATTACAGTGAGATTTTGCAGCACCGTACAACACAATACAACAGGTGCTACAGCATCCTACTGCAGGGTGTACATTGTCAGTAGGGCAACCAAGATTTTTTTTTTATAATGAATGGGCTACATAATAAGATTCAAAGTTATCAAAAAAATATCTTTTAATATTGTCATTATTTTGAAAAATATATTTCTAATTACAATTGTGTATATATGTTTATATATTGTAATTATTAATTTTTTATTTTTTTACTTTTAACGATAACACAACAAATAGTTACAATTACAAACTACATTAGGTCTAATGAACACAATTCTACCGTACTTTGTAACTAAAGCCATACCTAATTATAAAGTACAAATATATTAGAAAAAAAAAGCCTTTTCCAAGCATAAAATATCATTTTCTCTCTTTAGGAAAAATAAAAAATTTGCTTGAAATGACATCTAAAAAGGCCTTCAACAAGACAAAAACTTGTGTGAGTTAACTCGAGTTCACGCTAAACTCTATTTTTTGATATTATTGTTATGTATAAAAATCATCATTATTATACATAAAAACATATCACTATTATTCATAAAAACTATCACTATTTAAAAAATAAAGTATTTTCTAAATAGTGATAATATTTGTGCATAATAATAATATAATTCGTGTACAGACCTGGTTCACAGGTTGTTACTCCTCCCATAAATACTGCTAATTAATTTGTATAATAAATTTGTACTTACTCTCACCTGTCAAATAAAAAAAGGAGTTTTATCAATTCAGGGCCTGAAAGATGGTAAAAATATCTATTTAAGGCCTGAAAGATTTTTTCTATCGATTCACGGCCTGGAAGATAGAAAACTATCAATTCAGGGCCTGAAAGAAAGAAACTATCAATTCGAGGCTTAAAAATTTTAAGGTCGTGTTTGGCACTAAAACCCTAAATCCTAAACACTAAACCCTAAACGATAAACCCTAAACATTGAATCATGAACCCTAAACCCCTCTGAACCGTAAACCTTGAATCGTAAACCCTAAAGATTAAAAAAAAACATGAATAAGAATATGAAATATTAGTGTCAAACATGACCTAAAAATGTGTGAGCCTCAAATTGATAGTTTTTATCTTTCAAGCCCTGAATCGATAGTTTTCTATCTTTTAGGCCTTGAATCGATAGTAAAAATCTTTAAGGCCTTAAATTGATAGTCTTACCATCTTTCAGGGCTCTGAATTGACATTTTTCCATAAAAAATATATTATGCCAAACAAATTATCATTTTGTTGCAGCTTTTAATCTTTGGCTAGGTTCATCATTAATTAACATAACTATTTCTTAACTTTTATGGTCTCATAATAATCCATTCTTCAATTTTCTTTCTCTTCTTTTGTCTGTTTCCTCGTTCGTTTTCACTCTTATCCTCCTCATCTTTCCCCTCTTATATATTCTCCTCATCAGCGCTCTTATTTTCATCCCCCCTCTCTCCCCCCTCCACAATTTCTCTCTCTCTCCCTCATATTCTGTCATGGCAAAAGAGAAGGTTGCTATTAAAAAAATAGAAAATCCTACAACTCGACAGATTACTTATACAAAGCGAAAGGAAAGCATTTTAAAGAAGGCAAATCAGCTGTCAGTTTTGTGCGATACAGATGTTGGCCTTATTATATTTTCACCCACTGACATTGACACCCTCACTTCTTTTGCAACCAATGGAAGGTTTGGTTTGTTGTGTTCTTTGTCGATGTTATGTATGACGCTCACGTATTATTATATTTTATGTTATAATTAATGAGGTGGAAATATTCAGATTTGAACTTTTTTATTTTTTTTTGTATGAAATTAATGTTGTTGAGTACAGGATGGATCCAAGATTTCGATTATATTTTATGCACTGTAATTTTAGGGCCGAAAAAAAGATATGTATGATGTCATGTATTGTTTTTATGAATATGTATATGATATGTCTATTCACGTACGTTATTGTTCCTGTCAGCTAATTTATTTATTCATATTTGGGAATTTATTATTCTTTATACACGGAAAATTGAGTTAAATTCTTTATATTGTGTTTCAACAGAGTTGAGGACACATTTCTTCGTTTTGTTGATAGACCTGATCATCTCAGAGAAGGGTATGTGTTTAATTTGGTGTAATTTTATGTTTTTGTGTCAGATCCACTTTTCGTATCACATCTTGTATTTTAACTATCGTATAGATTTTTTAAACATATTATATATATATATATATATATATATATATATACTTGATTTCTAAAATTTGTTCAATTATATAATTAAACATGAAACTGTGTCCGGGTCATTTTTTTTTTAATTACATTATTTTCTTTTACATGCAGGTCTTCAAATAATAATGAGGTATGAACTTTTACCATTCTTGACATCATAATTATTAAATCGTATTCTCTAAAATTTAAATAGAAATATTATATGTTTATATTTGAGAAGGAAATAAACTTTTTCAATAATATGTCTTGTTATATATCTACATCTGCAGCTCTTGTCTAAAAAACTTAAGCAGATAAAGCATGAGAGAGAAATGCTAGAAAAGATGACCGAGTAATCTCTTGTTCCATTTGCTTCCGTTAGAACTCTATATGCAATTTGCTATCTCATTTTATATTATATTATTCTTAATAATGTCATGTGTCAATTGATGATCTATATCATTAAATGCATATGATGTGTTAAACAATAAAATATAAAGATGAATCACGAAATTAATATACATAATATAATTTACTGAGTGAGTCTCATGTGCACGCACTCATAGTGTCATGCAATTTGTTATTTTGAAAAAATGCAATTTATTTATATTGAATCGTGCAACTTTTTTTCATATTAATAATTGCACGGTTCATTATAAACAAGTTGTATCTTTCAATATAATAAATTTCATAGTTCTAAAATGCACTATAAGTGCACGGTGCAATCTGAATATATACAAGACTTAGTCTAATTTATTAGTTTATACACTTAATATCATTAATTTTTAATTTTAATTTCTCATTGTTTGACGTGGGCAATTATCAATCCTCCGCGGATCATTTTGCTGGTTGAAAATTTTAGAATCGAGGTAACACTATATTAATTTTTTTAGTTTTCATAATCAAGTTTAAATGGTGTTTGAAATCTCTTGTTTGGAGATGATATATACGATTTAATCAAATGTAGATGAAGGTTAATTATTGTTTGAATATGATGATTTTTAGAAGCTCATTTATATATCCGTTTAAATATACATAGTGTTTTAGCATCACATTTTTATACAAAATTATTTTTTAAATTATGTTTTAGCATCACATTCTTATACAAAATTAAATGACGTTTTAATCTTTTTGCATCAATTACTCCCAATTTTACCCTTCATAGTTCATGAAACGGATAGAGATGCGGAATATTGAAATATTTTATGAAAAACTAAAATCATGGAATATGGTGAGAGAACTATTCAGTAATTAAGAATAAACTTGTCATCATATACCACATCTTTGAATGTAGGTTCAACTCAGGTGAGTTGTCAACCCGATTTGGGCATATTCGGGTTTGATTATTCTACATTTATAGATTTTAAAATATATTATTTTGTATTTATAAATTTTAAAACATACTAATTATTTTACATTTTCAAGTCCATAAAATTATTATTCTTAAAACATTTACAATCCCCTAAATTACTGACCCAAAAATATTTGAATTAATGACTCTGAGGTACAAGAAATAGGAAGCAGTGACTCTAAGATACAAATGCAATTTTTAGTGACTCTAAGGTACAAAAAAACACCATTTGTCATGTCATTGTCATTCCTTACATATAAAAGTCCCCAACCAAGCACCCCAAAATTAATTTTATTCTTGAATTTCATTAATTAATTTCAGGAGCTTCAAGAAAAACTGGATAAACTCAACAAACGACAACGTGGGGCAAAAGAGAAAATGAGGTTAGGATTTTGGCATTGTCTCTTGTATATATACATAAGTTGCACTGTCCAATTGGTGTTCATTTTCAAAGTAAGATCAATTGCACGAAATCCCTCGTGGTTTTGAAATATTGCACGAAATTATTTAAAAATTGTACGAAATCTTATTTGGTTTATTAAATCAAATTAATTTCTTCAAATCACGAGATAATAATTTTATCTATTTTATCTAATATTTGTAGTCATATATTTCATAGTATAGTTTCAAATTTTAATATTTAAAAAAATGATGTACGAGAAATAGAGAAAATTGACAAAACCATGACTCCTTTTTAGAATAAAAAGGGAGAATTTTGCTTGATTTAATAAACCACAGGGAGTTAATTTCGTGCAATTTCTAATTTACTAGAAGATTTCACCCAACATTATCGAACAACAAGGTGTTTTGTGCAATTAATCCTTTTAAATTTTTTGTTTATTTTACTAAATAGTATAAGTTTGTTTGTATTAAGCTAGTGTTTTTTTAAACAAAACTGATTTACTTGAGGCAAACTCATTTTTTTCTATTTACTATCCTTAATTTTCTGTTTGGGAATTATAACGAATACTAATATACATATTTGATTGAATAAAAAAAAAACGAGTTAATAAAATACATTAATATTTTTGCACAATTTCTTTCTTTGCAGATATTATGAACCTAATGTTGAGAAAATCAACTCGGTTTTTGAAGCTGGTGTTTTCCAGCGATTCCTCTCAAATTCCATTCAGCGTATAGAGCTGTCGAAGGTATATACTCGAATCAATTAATAATAGTTCAACGTGAATAAATTAAATTTAGGTGAAACAAATTAACTTTCATATAAACTAGCTAGTTTGCACCCAATATTTTTTAAATGGTATAATCATTTTCCATTTAATTTATTTTATTTATCAAGCTTCCTGAAAATTTAATATGTAGATCCTAAAAAAATATTGTTTTTATTTATTATATTTATTGAATCATACTCAAATAAACTTGGAATATACAACGCACTAATCTTTAATTAATTTTGTCAGATTACATGTTTTATTATGTATTTATAAGTTATAAAATGATATTATTTCCTAAATAATTTCAGGCGAAATTGCCAGACAAACAGGTTGATCCATTACCCGTTGAAAATGTCGAGGTAATATACATAATTTAGCTTCATAAAAATAATATTATTGTTATTGAATCTATATAAATCATTATGGGTAACAACTAGCTCAAAGGCTCATAAGCAGCCTTACATTTTATACGAAATTATGTTATATTAATATTAAGCTGTGCAATTACTTAATTTAAAATATTATTTATTATTGAAAGTTATTTATTCTTTCATTTTAGTAATGTTGATGATGACAGATGAATAACCTATTATTGTAGGGCTAGAATTGAAAAATATATCCTAATTAATTAAGAAAGATGCCTAACCTAAATAATAAGGGAAGGACGCTTTAGGACACTTTGCACATCACTTTAGCTTAAACACTGTCCTTGCACACTCCTTGCACAACGTCATAGTTAAGATAAGATTACGGGTATAAAACCATATCTAATTTGATCGAAAGATCACTATATATTGGGTAGCTTGCTCCTGACAAGATGTTCGAACGGGGTGAGATGTTTTCTCAATAAGATTGATGTCTTCTTATGTGTATCTTATACTAAGAATACGTTACAAATGAACCGTAAAATATGTTACAGAATTTGTAATTTATGTGATTGATTATTTATTTTAGATGCAATGTAAGTTGCTAATATGTAATAGTATTATAATTAATTTGAGATTAATGATCTCAATTTTTTTTACGACTACGGTATTAGTTTATTCATGTATTTGTCTTTATAACAATAATTTTTATGTTATTTGAGTGGACAATCGAGTGAACCTCTACAAATTAATTAAGGCTCAATTTGGATGGTGGATTTGGAAATCCATGAATTTTACACACAAATTATCAATTTCCAATGGATTTACAAACACTTAGGTTTGAAAAGTTAGTTTAAAATGGAGGGATTTTAAATCCTCATCAAAACCTATCCTCATCTCTACCCCTTCCCCCTCTTCCCCTTCACTCTTTTCCCTAAACTTTCACGTCTAAGTATTTGTAAATCCATTGGAGATCATGATTTATGTGTAAAATCTATGGATTTCTAAATCCATCCATCCAAACGGAGCCTAAATGTTTTTTAAATATTCACATGTACCTTCCCCTTTCAGGTGGGAATGCCAAAGAGAGGTGAAGATGGTTGTGAGCCCTCGTCCTCGAAAGTCAACTCCTTTAATTATGATATGTGAACTTGAGCTTTAATTTGTTTGGTTAGTTATAAAATTTAGTGCATTAATTTACAAATTTTATGGACCTCATGAACTAGTTTCGTTTTCATTAGTTTTAAACTATTTATATATGGATTTAGAGATCAGTTTGCTTTTGAATGCTGTACTATCCCAGATCAAAAGACGCATCACAACAAGAAGAGGGATCAACTAACCAAGCCGAGAAATCAGCCCCCTCCCCCCAGTAAAGATTGCTAATATCAACTCGATGCTTTGATCCTATTCCTTCTACCCTCCCTATTTTGACTAGACCCCCCCGTAACCAGACTGAATGACCCCAACCCAGAGACTATCAGATTCACTAAAGAAGCGCCAGATCCATTTCCCTAGGAGAGCCGAATTGAATTTGTGCAGCTCTTTAATGCCCAGCCCTCCCTGCTGTTTTTTCCTACATATAACCCCCCAACTCACCCACGCAATTTTACTGTTATTCTCACTCCCTCCCCAAAGAAAAGGCTCTTTGTAAACGGGTAATCTCAGTAATTGTTTTTTTCGGAATTTTGTACAAGGAAAGACTGTAGGAGTTGATTTTGTGTGCATTACTTGCACATGCACAATCATCACTTTTTAATAAAATAATTAATTTTCAAGTCTAGTAAAATAAGAATAAAATAACTATAACTTTTCAAAAAAAAAAAAAAAAAAAATATATATATATATATATATATATATCAATTGCACAATACAACTGATATAATTAATGTGTCTAATATTTATAATTAAATATACAATAAATTAAGAAAACTAGTATTTTAAAAACAGATAGATCACTTTGAAAAAAATGGTATTATTTCCTCATACGGCCTCATAAAAGAATTGTTAAATATATGTACAAACATTTATATATAGTATGTGAGCGATATTAGATACGACTCGCCAAATTATTTACACAAAAGCGCAAGGAAGAAATCCTCAAGAAGGCGAATGAACTCTCAGTTTTGTGTGATACGGACGTTGGCCTCATCATGTTTTTACCTGCCGACCGCCAATGTTCTTTTCAATGCGCGCAATAAAAGGTTGTGTGTGTGTGTTTTCCTTGTCAAATTTATGGGGAACTTTATTTATTGTTTAATTTAATTTTTTACTTTCAACGAGGTGGAAATATTAAAGTTTGTACTTCTTTTGTGTGAAATTAATGTTGTTGAGTGAAGTTTGGAGTAATTAATTTTTATGTACCCTAATTTTAGGGCAGATAAAAAATTTGTTTGTGTGATCTTGTGCACCAATTGCACGTGCATAATCATCAATTTTTAGTAAAATAACTAAAACTTTTAAAAATTAAATATCAGTTGTAAGATATAGTTAACATATATATGAGGTAATATTAGATCCACTAAGCAGAAGGAAGGCATCCTCAAGAAGGCGAACGAGCTCTATGTTTTGTATGATACGGACATTAACTTCATCCTTTTTTACGTATCCTAATTTTTAATGGCCAGGGAAAAAAACGTGTGTACGAGTTCATTTTCAGTGCACTAGTTGCACATGTTTAATCATCATTTTTTCAATAAAATAACTAATTAAACAGTCTATTAAGTCAGTTTCTTTTAATAACATAACTAAAACATTTTATAATATACCAGTTACACAATACAATTGATGTCATTTTTCCATTATATATTTCATTAAGAAAATTAGGATTTTAAAAAAAATAGAACACTTTGAAATAAATAGTATTATTTCTTCGTATGGTCTCATAATCTTTTTTTAAAAAATATATGCACTGACATATATATAATTTATGGAATTTATAGATTTGTTAAGATAGGTAAACATAAAGGACCAAAATTGGACAAAAAAAGGACAAAAATTGAACAATTGGCCAGAATCCCCAAATATTAAAATTTTCGGACGGAAAAGGTCAAAAATTGATTAAAAAAGGATGAAAATCGTACACCCTAAAATCAAAAATGATAAAGTAGAAACATAAAAGATTTATTTTGGAATGAACCGGACTTACAGGATGTAAAATGAAAAAAATTCAATTTAAGGGTAAGGGAAAAAATGTGTGTATGAGTTCATTTCCAGTGTTGCACTAGTTGCACATGTTTAATCATCATTTTTTTTAGAAAAATAACTAATTAAATTGTCTAGTAAATTAGTTTATTTTAATAAAATAACTAAAACATTTTTAAAATATATCAATTGCACAATACAATTGATGCAATTTTTCCAGTTACATATTTAATTAAGAAAATTAGTAGTTTTAAAAAATAGAACACTTTGAAATAAATAATATTATTTCCTCATATAGTCTCATAACTTTTTTAAAAATATATGCACAGACATATATATTATGTGAGTGGGTATTATATATGACTCGCCAGATTATTTTCACAAAGGAAGACGAACGATCTCTCATTTTCATTTCATATGGACTTTGGTCTCATCATGTTTTTACCCTCCGGCTGCCTCACTTCTTTTAATGCAACAAAAAGTTGTGCGTGTGTGTATGTTCCTGTCAAAATTATGGACGATCGAGTTTATGCATTATTTAATTTAATTTAATTTTGTTGAGTTAAGTTAGGAGTGATTATTTTTTCTTCACCCTAATTTTAGGGCCAAAAAGAAAATGTGTGGATGAGCCTGTGCACCAATTACACGTGCATAATCATCGCTTTTTAGTAAAATAATTTTTTTTCTAGTAAAACATTTTTTTAATAACTAAAATTTTTTTAAAAATTACATATCAATTGTACAAAAACTAATATATATATATATATAGTTTTATTTTATTACTAGAAAAAAATATATATAATACATTTGTGCTTGGGGGCGGTTGTGAAAAATTTATAAATTGTCTAATATATATAAAAAACATTTCCAAGAAATATACGGTTTTATATATATATATATTAGTTTTGATAACCATTGTTTAAATTTTTTTTTTAAAATTTCGTTTATATATATTAGTCCAATATTTTTTTTTTAATTATTAATTTATATTTTAAAAATCCTATAATAAAACTATAAACCAAAACTTATATATACGCCCAATACCATATACCATAAACCAAAAATCCTATAAAAAACCATAAACCACATATATATATATATACCAAAACATCAAATAAATTAATAAACATACACATCATGAAATAAATAAACATACAATCATAAACATACGTCCAATACACCAAAAACATGAAATATATATCATCACAAATATATAATTTAATTACATGCTACCAATATTTCAAACAACGTTCACTCAATATCATTATGAATATAAGAATCGATTGTAAAAGGTATCCGATCCAATCGTTTTCCATTTCTCCGATCTTTTCTTAGAGTAAGACTTGAGCTCACGTTCATAGACAAACCGCAAAACAACGAATCAATCAATATAGTATGAATTTTTATTCAATCAATAATAATTTAAATAAATCGATAAATTGACTTACATTGAGAGGAATGTTAGTTAGAGAAGCGCGGATTATATCTTCAATAAAGCAAACACAAAATGTCCACAATGGTCATTATTTATTTTGCCTCGGAACTTTGATTAACAATTATAATCACGTATTACAATTATGATTTCTTTCTATTAGTTTGATAATATACTAAATTAAATTTACCTTAATGTTAATCCAGTTCACTTTATTTAACTTAGATCTTGAACCTTGACTTATTTTCGATACATCGTCATCACACTATTATTATTATAATTAAAAAATAAAAATAGATTAAATATGCATAATTTTAAAAGTAAAACAAATCATTGTATAGAATATTAAAAATGAACTTACGCTTCCATATAAAACGAGATCGCGATTTGAATAAACTCCATATATAGTCCATAAAATATACACTTAATGTATTCATGTGTATGGCGACCAAAGACCCAATGATTCCTATATTATATTGAGAATATTAAAATTACACTACTACACATTTGAAAAATAAACATCCAAGTAACAACTTGGAATCGGTTTTATAAAAAAAAAAAAAAAATATTTGTCAAGAATAAACCTTGGATAGTGGTTTCAAACCATTGTCTAAACACCAAAACCAAAAACATGAAAAATATATTCAGTTGTCTTTTTATATATATATATATATATATATATATGAACCGAGACCTATGCTTCATTTCTTTCTCTCCAATTTCTTCTCCCCCAAAATACAAAAAAAGACCAAAACAACGTTTCCTTCAACCAAATTCATGAATAATATAAGTCGGGCTTCTCCCTCTCCCCCAAATCATTGTAAAATATATAATTTAATCGCCCTCGCCTCCATAACACTTAGTTGGTTGGATTGTGCAATCTTTAATTTTACTTTTTTCAAGCTATAGCTTTATTCATAGTGCATATTCCGTATTGAACATTATAAATATGATTATCTAGTTGAATTGAACATTAATATATGAGTAAGTCAATATAACGTGTGTAAAAAAAAAATCAAATGAATAGTCTTCCATGAAATATTTTATATGCCATTATAAGAAAAGTGGGGCACAAAATAAATATAAATATAAAATGGGGCCTCAACTCAAGTCGTATTTCCATTGAATTTTTCAAGCTTTAGCTTTATTCATATTATATATGTTGCTCTTGTTGTTTTTTGAACCCGAACTAATCTTGTTGTTTATAACACTTAGTTAATTTTGTTTATATTATATATGTTGCTCTTTTTTTTTAATTTGAAATATTATATTTTGCTCCATAACACTTAGTTGCTCTTGTTGTTTATATTCTCGGGTCTACTTCGGAAGACAATGTCATTCAAATAATAGACATGTGTTCATAGTATGTATGCTATCAACTGAAATTTTAATTTATAAGTAGATGATCAGATGTAACTTATAAGTAGATGTATCATGTATCTTTGCATAGATAGTTCTTATCATGTATGAAACATCCAGGTTGTGAATATTGTTTGTTTTTTGTTTATTAAAACTTTACTGGGATCATGTCTTCAATACACATGTGTTCATAGTATAAGAGTATGCTATCAATTTGAAATTTTAATTTATAAGTAGATGATGCGAGATGTAACTTATAAGTAGATATATGTATCATGTAATATAGATAGTTCTTATCATGTATGAAACATCCGGTTGTGAATATTGTTTGTTTTTTGTTTATTAAATGTTGTTTTTCCGCTTTACGGGATCATGTTTATCCCGGAGATGATGGAGATTCTAATGGAGATCATGGCGCATATGATCATGGTGCATATGATGATTGAGTGTGTGTGACACCGATGCTCCCACCACCACTAAGCGACTCAGGGGAGAAATATAGTTACAATGTCATCTATTAAGAGAGCTCAGAAAAGGGAAAACACTTTCGGTAATTTTATTACAATTTATTTGAAATCGATAAATATATTAATTGATCGTTGAACCTAAAAAATTCAATGAAAATAGAGTCGTTGTCCTTCTACATTGGAATTGCCGTCGAGCGTGATCCTAAACCAACGATTTTGGCGTAACCCCAAACCGACTCCTTTGAAGGAAAGAACGAGCTTACGGTATGTTAATATATATTTATTGAAAGTTGTAGTATGACCCTTAAATTTACTAAATTGTTATGTTATATGCGATAGACTACCTTGAGAGGTCTTGACCTCACAAAGAAGAAGCAAATATTGTCAATCGAGTAATGGCAAGAATTTCCGGACTTGGTTGAGAAGTAACACCGAGATTCCAGAATAACCCTATGGTGGCTCCCATTTGGGAGGAGTTTAGAGCAATGGAGGATGATTTTGTAAAATTGATCAATGTCATTTCCTCAATTTCTAATGCCCTAAGTTTTTTCGGTGTTTATCATATATTATATTGAGGATCAAAGCAAAAAAAAAATTAAGTCGATAAATTTAGCAATATCGTGGATCCAACAAAGGTTATGCACGAATAAGAGAAAATATGGTGAGATCAAAATCCTAACTTTTAATTTTTTTTTATATATTCACTTTTAATATATCTAATAAAGGGACAAATTCATCACTATCGTAGAAAAGAAAAAAGAAGATTTCGGAGAGAGTGAGCCTATTGTTACCCGCTTTTGATTTATTTCAGACTACTAGAAAAAGACGGGGAATATTCACGATCCCAATGCACAACGCATCATCGAAGATGGTAATCTATCCATTAATTTATCTTTCAATTACAAACTATTATTTATAAACAAATAATTAAATAATAATCTTTTGTTTTTGTGATTGGTGAGCGTCTAAAGACCATATCTTTGATGACATTCACATGATCGGCCCCGATGATTATGGGTTGGGAGAGAAATTTGAGTGTCGAATATGGTGTGGCGAAGACATCTTTAGCAATGACACACCGGTCTTCAAGCCATGAATATGATGGGTATACTAACGGAACAGGTTGCCAAGTTGACTAAAGATGTGGAACGTTTGAGGTATACGGAATGTCGCCGAGTGGAGCAAATGTGAACATATAATTATGTTTTCGGCTAAAGGGAAACTTTATTGAGGCACTTCAAAACATCTCACATGTATTAGATATGCATGTCTCACATTTGTTTTAATTAAAGACGGTGTATCAAAATTTTCTAACTAAATAAACCAACCTTTTCTTTTGCTACGTATCCGGAGGATCCCGTCGGTTGGTGCCCAGTGCTTGTTGTGGCTCCCCATGGAATGATTCATGGTCATCCCATCACCGGTTTTCGTGAGGGTCACACTCGATGTACCCGTGAATCGGAGAGAGGATGCAAAACCAATCGATGAACACAAATGAAATAAATGATTAGGGCACTTCATCGAATGGCCGACAACTTGGTCTCTAGCACCATGAGGGTAAAATATTTGTTATTAAAGTTCATTATCTTATTTGTGGTTCTAAATAATATTGTAAATTAATTGTAGAAACACCCCCACATGAGGCTAAATCGAGGGACTCCAACGCTCTAAGACTTGGTTATCCCATATTTGGAGACTTAGATCATGATGATCATTTCTGATCTAGGTTGCACCGGATGGTATCGTCTAATGCTTTTCGATATCGTCCACGGTTCCATGCTTGCTCACTTTCATCGAGAATACTTTCCAAGAATTCGTCGATGAGGAACATGTCTTGACAAGTCTTGAATGACGAGTGGTTGAGTGCAACCACCATAGCCCTTTACCTCAGGTATGTGTTTACTAATTCTCAATATTCACTTTCTGTATAGTTTAATTTTCTTTTTAAATATTAATTAGCGTATATATGTTGGTTAAAGATATTTGGGTGAGCTATATCTCTCCAGAGATAACCGAGCAAGTGGAATGTACTCCTTCGTCTCCCCCCAAGTGTCTTGCATAATGGGTGATAGAATTTACATACCATGGATGGGTTAGATTAATCACATCAATTTAATCTAAGCGGGAGCGATCATCTCATTTTTTGGCCAACAAATGTGGGGTGAGTGATAAACATTTCGTTAAAATTTGTATTCATGTTTATAATATTTGCACATATATATGCTAAATTTGCAGTTAATTTTAATACTCTCAATATAATATAGGAACCATTGGGTGCTGGTCGCCATACACATGAATACATTAAGTGTGTATTTTATGGACCCAGCTCGTGATGGAGTTTATTCTAATCGCCCTGATCTCGTTTCATATATGGAAGCGTAAGTTCATTTTTAATATTCTATACAATGATTTGTTTTACTTTTAAAATTATGCATATTTAATCTATTTTTATTTTTTAATTATAATAATAATAGTGTGATGACGATGTATCGGAGTCGCCTTCAGAGTCAGGGCTCAAGATCCAGGTTAAATAAAGTGAACTGGATTAACATTAAGGTAAATTTAATTTAGTAAATTATCAAACTAATTAATAGAAAGAAATCATAATTGTAATACGTTATTATATTGTTAATCACGGAGTGTTCCGAGGCAACGAGATAATGACCATTGTGGACATTTTGTTTGTTGCTTTATAGAAGATATAATTACGCTTCTATAATCTAACATTTCTCCCAATGTAAGTCAATTATTGATTTATTTAAATTATTATTGATTGAATAAAAATTCATACTATATTGAATGATTCGTTGTTTGCAGTTTGTCTATGAACGTGAGCTCAAGTCTTACTCTAAGAAAAGACTGGAGAAATGGAAAAAACGATTGACGGGGTACCTTTACAATCGTTTCTTATATGATCAATATTGAGAGAATGTTGTTTGAAATATTGGTAGCATGTAATTAAATTATATATTTGTGATGATATATATTTCATGTTTTTGGTGTATTGGACGTATGTTTATGATTGTATGTTTATATATTTCGATGTTTTGGTATATATATGTGGTTTATGGTTTTATTATAGGATTTTTTGTTTTATGTTATATGGTAGGCGTATATATAAGTTTTATTATATGGTATTGGGCGTATATATAAGTTTTATTATATGGTATTGGGCGTATATAGTTTTATTATAGGATTTTTAAAATGTAAATTAATAATTAAAAAAAAAAAAAGATGTTTTGGTTTTCAAATTTTTTCTATGTAAAATAAAAAACGAATAAAAAAAATATATCATCTTGGACAAATGCATTTGATGATAATGTCAATTTTTCTTTGGACAACCGGTGTCAAGACGGTGATGCTTGGAAGTTATGCTCCAAGGTCATTTTTAAAGTCCAAGACCAAATGTGTATTAGTGTTAAGCGCAAATTTAGCATATATATGTGTAAATATTATAAACATGAATATAAATTTTAACGAAATGTTTATCACTCACCCCACATTTGTTGGCCAAAAAATGAGATGATAAAATTAGATTCAACATATGATTAACTAACACATCCATGGTGCATACCCTATCACCCATTATGCAAGACACTTGGGGAGAGACGAAGGAGTACATTCCACTTGCTTTCGGTTATCTCGGAGAGATATACCTCACCCAAATATCTTTAACCAACATATATAACACTAATTAATATTTAAAAAGAAAATTAAACTATACAGAAAGTGAATATTGAAAATTAGTAAACACATACCTGAGGTAAAGGGCTACGGTGGTTGCACTCAACCACTCGTCATTCAAGACTTTGCTCACATGTTCCTCACTCACGAATTCTTGGAAAGTATTCGATGAAAAGTGAGCAAGCATGGAACCGTGAAGATCTCGAAAAGCATTAGGCGATACCAGTACCCTAGACTATACATGATCATCGTGATCTAAGTCTCCAAATCATGGGATAACCAAGTCCGATTTGATTGGAGTCCCTCGTTTCCCCCGACTTTATCTACGACACCCCTCGATTTCTCTTTAGTCTTTTGTGGTGATTTCTTGAGAGGCATTTGTGGTGTCGGAGATTCTACAATTAATTTGCAATATTATTTAGAACCACAAATAAGATAATGAACTTTAATAACATATATTTTACCCTCATGGTCTTTAGAGACCAAGTTGCTTTCGCCATTCGATGAAGCGACGTTCGACCGTAATGGCTTCATCGATTGGTTTTTTGCATTACTGAATCCTCTTGTCCGATTCTGGTACATCGAGTGTGACCCTCCACGAGAGTGATGGGATGACCATGAATCATTCCATGGGAGCTGTGGGCAATGTTTCTGTGGCTACCAATCGACGGGATCCTCCAAAAACAATAAGATATTTAGTTAGAAAATTTTAATTAGTCTTTAATTAAAACAAATAAGACAATAGTCGATACACGAGAGACATTTTGAAGTGCCTCAATAAAAGGGTTAGCTAAAAAAAAGATTAACTATGTTAACTTGCTCCTTTCGATGACATTAGATGGCTCGTTCTTCTCTCGGACCTCAAGCGTTCCACATCTTTAGACAACTTGGCAACTTTGTTCGTTAGTATACCCACCATATTCATGGCTTGAAGACCAGTGCCATTGCTAAAGATGTCTTCTCACGCCATAAATAAGGCCTAAAATATTCGGTAGGGATGCTCTGGCGACCCATAGCCAAATCCAAACAGATCATCAACGAACATGCGGATGCTCACGAGAGGCGCTCCCGAATCACAAAAACAAAAGATTAATATTTAATTATGTGTTTATAAATAATAGTTTTAATTGAAAGATAAATTAATGGATAGATTACCACTTCTTCGATGATGTGTGTTGTGCCTTTGGGATCGATGAATATTCCCGTCTCGACGGTAGTCCGAAATAAGTGCGGGTAACAATAGGCTCACTCTCTCCAACTTTTCTTCCTTCTTTCACGATAGTGATGAACGTGTCTTTTTATTAGATATATTAAAAGTGAAATATAAAAAAAATTAAAAGTTAGGATTTTGATCTCACCATATTTTCTCTTATTCGTGCATAACCTTTGTTTGATCCACGATATCGCGCCTCCATCGACTTGGCTTGATCACGATTTTTATTACTTCGATTCTACAAAGATAATAGAAATATGATAAAACATCGAAAAAACTTAGGGCATTAGAAATTGAGGAAATAACATTGATCAATTTTACCCGAAATCATCCTCCATAGCTCTTCTCTCAAACTCCTCCCAAAGATGGAGCCACCATATATTATTCTCGACACGCCGGAGGCGTGACTAGCCGAGTAAAGACCGGTTTCGGATCTCGTGTGTTACTTCTCAACCAAGTCCAAAAATTCTTGGCCATTACTCGACTTGCGACAATATTTTTTCTTCTTTTGTGTGGTCAAGACCTCCGAATGTAGTCTATACGCATATAACATAACAATTTAGTAAATTTATGGGTCATACTACAACTTTCAATAAATATATAATTAACATACCGTAAGCTCGTCCCATAATCTTTCCTTCAAAGGAGGGTTTGAAGCTACGCCGATCCTTGATTTGGCAAAGACGATAAGGATCACGCCCCGATCGCATGTGGTTATACTTGTACCATTACAGATATATATATATATATACATCTTACTTCATGTTCTTTTGTTTTATGCACCCTTGTTAGGAAGCAAGGTATAAAGATTAATCATTATTTCTCAATAATTGAAAACTCAGTTGACTTCTTTCACGCTTTTAACTCATCAATAATACTAATAAAACAAGCTAGCTATAACTATAGATCCATTAACTAAACTTAACACTCTTGTTCCTCCTTCCAGAGAAAAGATTCATGATTCAATTTGTAACAAGTAACACCATGTATTATAGCAGAAACATTTCGTACAAATATAACGTGGTTCAATGGGGATGATAACCGAGAATATATGCATATTCGTAAGTAGCCCCACTTATTCTTCGACTGAAACAATATGGGAAGAAGAAGCTAACAAGACTCTAAATACAGAAAAGAATGGAGAACCGACTCATAGTAGCTAACAATATGCATCCCATTAACAATATGCATCCCATTAATATGGAGAACCGACTCATAGCAGCTAACAATATGCAGCTAACAATATGGGATGATAAACGAGAATATATACATATTCGTAAGTATCCTATTGAAGAGTTGAAAAATATGGAAGTGGGCTGAGCGTTTCGCGCACAAAATCGAAGAGTTGAAAAATATGGAGCATGTCAACACCGTGAACCAAAATAATAACATCTAGATTACAACATGCAGCAGAAAAGGGATAAACCAAAACGAAGAAGACATCAAATAAGAGATAAATAGAGAAAATACCTAGATATTTTGGTGAACGGAACTGAAAACGGCGGCGGAGGTAGGGGAGGACGGCGGCGGTAGGGGAGGACGGCGACGGATGGTTCAATTTGGGGGAGAGGGAGGAGGAGGCTAGGACTTCGATCGATATATATCAGTTCAATTCGCGATTTGGGTGTATATATATTAATATCCGAACACTTGGACAACGGTTTGTAAATCATTGTCCAAACTATATTCTTGGATAAGCGGTTCAAAATCATTGTCTAAACACTTGCACAACGGTTCTCAACCGCTTTTAAGAAAGTTAAACTTGGACAACGGTTTTGAACTCTTTGTCTATTTTTTTTTTTTTTTAATTAAAACCGCTCTCCAAGCTATAGCTTGAGAGTCAATTAAAAAAAAAGGGTCATCCAATTCGGTATGCAAGCTCAAATGTGTAGTAGTGATATATATATATATATACTAGTATTTAGACCCGCGTGCTAAGCGGTTTGAAATATATATCATAGTACTACTATTGAATTATTTTTATTATCTGATATAATGGCAAATAGACGATACCTAAAAAAAAAAAAAAAAAAAACCCTAGAGCCATAAGTACACAGACCGTACCAGAGGCCGGAGCCCCACTAAAAACCTTACCAGGAGTAAAAACCCCCCTTGGGACAAAACCCCTGGTCGAAGGGAAAATGGGAAACTCCTCTAAATAGGGACTACTTTGAGAGACGAAAGTAGTCCTTATTCATATCAGAGTAAAGCTTGTCACTAATAAAATTGGGACAACCTCCGATCCAAACATTATCATAGTGTAATTTAGAAAGCGAATCAGCAATGGAATTCCTCCTCCCTATGAATGTGGGAAACCGTGAGGGTAACATCGGACCTGACTTCGGCATATTTCGGCCAACTGACTTTCAGTCTCCACGGGATATCACGCCCACTGCAAGTAAAAAATTTGACAGCAAGTTCAAAATCAGTCTCCACCCAAATGTTAGTCCAACCCCTGGCATTACTTGAACATTTCCAAAATGGAAACAACCCATAATATTAATACACTCACAATACCCTTTTTTATATTCCACTAAAGCCCACTAAAATCTACTTTACTTGGTTTGCGTGCCATTTTCAGTATTCAAGTCCTCAACCGATGGAGGGAGTATCAGTTATAATTTAAACAAATGAGTTTTATACATTCATAAAAAAAAAAAAAATCATCATACTTATGATATAAATACATATCATACCATGTTCTAAAAAAGGGCTTACATGATATATAGCTTCTATTCTTAATTTAATAAATTTTATAATACATTATTATTTTATTATTATAAATAATAAAGTAGTGAAATTCATACTAAATTTAAAGGTTGAAATCATAATTGCAAAAAAAAATGATCATTTTCGAACACAGATATCAAAAGTGTTTTTGAAAAATTCATGTTGGACCAATATTGCAATTTATCCAGAAACTTCTCATAATAATATTTGTATTATATTATAGAATAATTTATGTAATATATAAGAAATAAGTATAAATACCTTTGGATGTTCTCATGCATTTATTTTGAAGTTTTCTGATAATGAACCCTAAATTATGACCTATTCGGGTCGGGTGAACGATGAATCACTTGGGCCGAGTGAACCATGAACCACTCAATTTTGTCTTACCATCACAAATTACAGAATTTGATTGTAAATTAAAGCTTTTTCATGTATGAAAATTTTCATACTAGACTTTGTCTATATTTTTAACTAGTATTTAAACACGCGTGCTACGCGGTTTGAAATATATATCATAGTAATACTATTGAATTATTTTTATTATCTGATATAATGGGTTTATGAGTATTTTATACTATGTGTATATTTTTCTTATTAGAAATAAAAAAAATAATTTTATTTACATTAAGCGTTATTTGTTTTGTATATATTAATATTGTTTAAAACATTAAAATACGAATATTAATTTCTTGGTCAATCAAATTTATATTACAAAATGGGAGAAAATTTTAATACATAGTAATGAAGAGCAATATAAAAAATGTATTCTCAAACTAAATAGTAGAGAAGCCTATTAAAAAAACTATAATAATAATAGTAATAATTTTCATATTATTCTATTTGGTGTTTATCATATATCTCCAGTTTGTGGCATTATTCATTCTCAAATTTGACGGTCAAGAATCGATTAGTGGTGACACATGAGTCTCAACACAACCATCACATCTTCCCTGATATTCACCGCCTTCATGCTTCTTCTTGTTCTCGGGAGTTATTTCTTCACATTCCACCATTTGGTCGTCACAAATTGATGAAGGAGTAATCTGCTAAAGTAAAATTTATAAATTAATATTAATAATTTGAGGAATAAATAATATATATTTTTAAATTTTACCAAAAGATTTAAAACAAATAATAAATTAATAATAATACTAAATACCTTGGATGAACGATTTTTCTCCTCTATTTTTCTGATCAAATTTTCATCGGTAGACAACTTCACAACGGTATATACGTCGTAATTGTTGTTCAAATTGAATTGCAAAATATGGAATCGAAATATGAATTTTCTGTCAACCAACTCTTCTAGTTCTAATTGGAATTTATCACATAATCCTTTCTGCATAGTGTCTTAATATAAATTATATATGTATTATTACCATCAATAGTGTTGGTGTCTATGGTTCCACTTCTTTCACATACAACATGACTTCGTTCACGCACTCCTAATAATAAATATTCATAAACATATACTCCTTCCGTGATTACTTGAACACTTGCCTTATTTGGACGTCCCAACATTACTTGAACATTCCCAAAATGGAAACAACACATAATATTAATACACTCACAATACCCTTTTTTTATTCAACTAAAGTGCACTAAAATCCACTTTACTTGGTTTGCGTGCCATTTTCAGTATTCAAGTCCTCAAGGGACGGAGGGAGTATCAGTTATAATTTAAACAAATGAGTTTTATACATTCATAAGAAATTAACAAAAATCATCATAGTTATGATATAAATATATACATATCATACCATGTTCTAAAGAGCTTACATGATAGCTTCTAATCTTAATTTAATAAATTTTACAATATATGTTTATTTTATTATTATAAATAATAAAGCAGTGAAATTCATACTAAATTTAAAGGAAATAAGTGTAAATACCTTTGGATGTTCTCATGCGTTTATTTTGAAGTTTTCTGATAATGAACCCTAAATTATGACATATTCGAGCCGGGTGAACCATGAACCACTTGGGCCGAATGAACCATGAACCACTCAATTTTGTCTTACATTCACCAATTACAGAATTTGATTGCAAATTAAAGTTTTTTCATGTATGAAAATTTTCATACTCGACTTTGTCTATATTTTTAACTAGTATTTAGATCCGCGTGCTACGTGGTTTGAAATATATATCATAGTACTACTATTGAATTATTTTTATTATCTGATATAATGAGTTTATAAGTATTTTATACTATGTGCATATTTTTTCTTATTAAAAATAAAAAATAATTTTGTTTACATTAAGTGTTATTTGTTATGTATATTAATTAAACATGAAACTGTGTCTGGGTCATTTGTTTTCTAAATTTCATTATTTTCTTTTACATGCATGTCTTCAAATAATATTGAGGTATAAACTTATACCATTCTTGACATCATAATTCTTAAATCGTATTCTCTAAAATTTAAATAGAATTATTATATTTGAGAAGGAAATAAAATTTTTCAATAACATGTCTTGTGATATATCTACATATGCAGCTCTTGTCTCAAAAACTTAAGCAGATAAAGCACGAGAGAGAAATGCTAGAAAAGATGACAGTGTAATCTCTTGTTCCATTTGCTTCCGTTAGAATTCTCTATATTTAATTTGCTATCTCATTTTATATTATATTATTCTTAATAATGTCATGTGTCAATTGATGATGATTGATGATATATATCATTAAACGCATATGATGTGTATTAAAAATAATAAAGTATAAATATGAATCACAAAATTAATATACATATAATCTAAGTTACTCATTGAGTTTCATGTGCATTCAGGTGCACCGTGCACTTATAGTGCATTTTAAAACCATGCAACTTGTTATTCTGAAAGATACAATTTATTTACATTGAACTGTGCAATTATTTTTTCATATTAATAATTGCACGGTTCAGTGTAAACAAGTTACATCTTTTAATATAACAACGTTTCATAATTTTAAAATGCATTATGAGTGGACGTTGTACCTGAATGCATATAAGACTTAGCCTAATTTATTCGGTTTATACACTCAATATCATTAATTTTTAATTTTATTTCTCTTTGTTTGACGTGGGAAATTATCAATCCTCCGCCGATCATTTTGCTGGTTGACAATTTTAGAATCGAGGTAACACTATATTAAATTTTTTTAGTTTGCATAATCAAGTGTAAATAGTGTTTTTTTTTTTAAAAAGACAATCAATTACAATTAAATGGTGTTTGAAATCTCTTGTTTGGAGATGATATATACGATTTAATCAAATGTAGATGAAGGTTAAATATTGTTTGAATATGATGATTTTTAGAAGCTCATTTATTAAATCAAATTAATTTCTTCAAAACACGAGATAATAATTTTATCTATTTTCTCTAATATTTATAGTCATATATTTCATAGTATAGTTTCAAATTTCAATATTTTAAAAAATGATGTACGAGAAATAGAGAAAATTGACAAAACCATGAGTCCTTTTTAGAATAAAAAGGGAGAATCTTGCTTGATTTAATAAACCACATGGAGTTAATTTCGTGCAATTTCTAATTTACTAGAAGATTTCACCCAACATTATCGAACAACAAGGTGTTTTGTGCAATTAACCCTTTTAAATTTTTTGTTTATTTTACTAAATAGTATAAGTTTGTTTGTATTAAGCTAGTGTTTTTTTAAACAAAACTGATTTACTTGAGGCAAACTCATTTTTTTCTATTTACTATCCTTAATTTTCTGTTTGGGAATTATAACGAATGCTAATATACATATTTGATTGAATAAAAAAAAACGAGTTAATAAAATATATTAATATTTTTGCACAATTTCTTTCTTTGCAGATATTATGAACCTAATGTTGAGAAAATCAACTCGGTTTTTGAAGCTGGTGTTTTCCAGCGATTCCTCTCAAATTCCATTCAGCGTATAGAGCTGTCGAAGGTATATACTCGAATCAATTAATAATAGTTCAACGTGAATAAATTAAATTTAGGTGAAACAAATTAACTTTCATATAAACTAGCAAGTTTGCACCCAATATTTTTTAAATGGTATAATCATTTTCCATTTAATTTATTTTATTTATCAAGCTTCCTGAAAATTTAATATGTAGATCCTAAAAAAATATTGTTTTTATTTATTATATTTATTGAATCATACTCAAATAAACTTGGAATATACAACGCACTAATCTTTAATTAATTTTGTCAGATTACATGTTTTATTATGTATTTATCAGTTATAAAATGATATTATTTCCTAAAAAATTTCAGGCGAAATTGCCAGACAACCAGGTTGATCCATTACCCGTTGAAAATGTCGAGGTAATATACATAATTTAGCTTCATAAAAATAATATTATTGTTATTGAATCTATATAAATCATTATGGGTAACAACTAGCTCAAAGGCTCATAAGCAGCCTTACATTTTATACGAAATTATGTTATATTAATATTAAGCTGTGCAATTACTTAATTTAAAATATTATTTATTATTGAAAGTTATTTATTCTTTCATTTTAGTAATGTTGATGATGAAAGATGAATAACCTATTATTGTAGGGCTAGAATTGAAAAATATATCCTAATTAATTAAGAAAATGCCTAACGTAAATAATAAGGGAAGGACCCTTTAGGATCATATATATAAATGGATCATGATCAGTTGATCTTGTGCACGAGCTTTGCACATCACTTTAGCTTAAACGTCTGTTCTTGCACACACACACACATATATGTTATACAGATAATAACGTCATAGTTAAGATAAGATTATGGGCATAAAACCATATCTAATTTGATCGATAAATCACTATCGGGTAGCTCCAGAACAAGATGCTCGAGCGGGATAAGATGTTTTCTCAATAAAATTAATGTATTATTATGTGTATCTTATACTAAGTATACGTTACAAATGAACCGTAATTTGAGATGATTTTTTATAGATGCAAGTTGCTAATATGTAATTTTAATATTATAATTTGAGATTAATGATCTCAAATTTTTTATGACTACTGTATTAGTTTATTCATGTAATTGTCTTTTATAACAATAATATAATATTATCTGAGTGGACAATCGAGTGAACCTCTACATATTAAGTGTTTTTTAAATATTCACATGTACCTTCCCCTTTCAGGTGGGAATGCCAAGGAGAGGTGAAGATGAATGTGAGCCCTCGTCCTCAAAAGTGCAACTCCGTTAATTATGATTTTTGAACTTGAGCTTTGTTTGGTTAGTTATAAAATTTCGTGCATTAATTGACAAATTTTATGGACCTCATGAACGACTTTCTTTTTCATTATCACTTTATTATTTTATCATTTTATCACATAAAATACTAATAAACAACTCTTTCTACCCCCAGTTACCCATCACTTTATCACATAAAATACTAATAAATAATTCATTTCTATCCACCATTTTATCACTTTATCACTATTCTACTAAATCTTTATGAACAGTCAAATTACTGTTTAGTTTAAGACGGAGGGAGTACTAATTATCTTCTTTGGCATGACTTCCAAAAATATGGAAAGTAGGTTGAGAGTATTAAGGTCCCTTTGCAATGTTGAGTTCTTTTTCTTTTCTTTTTTAAGTTTGGGATCATTACATTATTAGTTGATATCCTATACACTAGTTGCACATGCATAATCATCACCTTTTTGTATAACCAATTGTTTTAATGAAACAAATAATTTTTTTACTGAAAAGTAACTAATAAATAATTTTTCAAGCTATATATACAAATAAGAAAATTAATTAGTATTTTGAAAACAAATTGAAAAAGATAGTATTATTTCCTCTTGCGGTCTCATAAATTTTTTGTAAAATCTATGCACAAACATGTATATTATGTGTGTGGATATTAGATATGACTCACCAGATTATTTTCATAAAGCGCAAGGAAGGCGAACAATCTCTCAATATTATGTGATACAAACGTTGGCCTTATCAAGTTTTTACCCTTCGACCGTCTCACTTCTTTTCAATGCAATGAAAGGTTGTGTGTGTGCGGATATTCCCTGTCAAAATTATGGAAGAGTTTATGCATTACTTAATTTAATAGTTACAAGAAGGTTGAAAGATTAAAATTATACTCCTTTTGTATGAAATTAATGTTGTTGAGTGAAGTTAGGAGTGATTATATTTCATGCACCTAATTTTAGGGCCAGAGAAAAAAATGTGTATATGAACATGTGCAAAAAATTGTGTATGTATATCAACATGTGCACCAGTTGCACGTGTATTTAATCACCTTTTAGTAACCTAACTAATTCTTTTCTAGTAAGATTTTTTTTTGTGAAATAACTGAAGCTTTAAAAATTACTACATATTTGTAGGATAATACAACTTATGCACATAAAATATATCTAGTCATAACTAAGAAATTAGTATTTTAAAAAATTGAACACTTTTGTAAAAGAAAATTATTCCCTCGTACAGTCTCATAATTTTTAAATATATATATATATATATATATACACATAATATGTGAGTGAATATTAGATAAACAAAGCACAAGGAAAGGAAACCTCAAGAAGGCGAACAAGCTCTCAATTTTGTGTGATACTGACATTGGCTCATCATGTTTTTAACGTCTGACTACCTCACTTATTTTCCATGCAATAAAAGGTTGTGTGTGTGTGTGTTCGATCTCTATCAAAGTTATGAAGGAGAGTTTATGTATTAATTAATCTAATTTTAGTCACAAGGAAGTGGAAAGATTTATATTAGAACTTTTTTGTATGAAATTAATGTTGGTGAGTGTAACTTGCGCCGGTGCTTATTTTTTCTGCATCCTGATTTTAGGGTCAGAGGGAAATAAATGTGTATGAGTTGATTTTCAAAAATAGATACAACACTTTTTAAAAAATAGTATTATAATTTCCTCATAAAAGAATTGTTAAATATAAGCACATACATTTACAGTGTGTGAGTGAATATTATATACAACTCGCCAGATTATGTACACAAAGCGCAAGGAAGAGATTGGCAAGAAGGCGAATGAAGTCTCAATTTTGTGTGATACGGACGTTGGCCTCATCATATTTTTACCCACCGACTGCCAATCTTCTTTCCAATGCAATAAAAGGTTGTGTGTGTGTGTTGAGCCGCAGTTGTTGACCATGGGTAATACATCCGGTGCTCATATCAAATTTTCGAATCAAATTGATCAAAATTTGATTACTAACCAGATGGATATTTGTGAAGATGATTAGAATATCACCGTTGAATTGGTGATTGGAGAAATCTATTATTAATAGACCGATTACAGGAATACAACAATTTTCCCAAGATACAAGGAGATTTGGAAAGAATATAAAATATATAAATACATTGGATAAAGACTAATTTCTATTCTTTATCTCTAATACCCCCCAATCAAGCAATTGCGTGGGGTGAAGGCACACACGAGCTTGGAACGAAGAAACTCAAATGCCGGACGAGGGAGGCTCTTCGTGAAGATGTCTCGCTATCCAAGATGTGAAGGAACAAAGCTAGTAGATAACTTCCCGGAAGAGACGAGCTCATTTAACAAAGTGATAGTCCAAATCAATATGCTTGGCACGCTTATGGGCAACAGGATTCGGCTCAAAAATAGAGCACTCTTATTGTCACAAAAAGAGTCGGACGAGAAGTTATGGGCGAACGGAGCTCACGGAGAAGATTAGTGACCCAAACCAATTCGAAAGTGCGATTCGCTAATGCCCGTACTCAGATTCACAAATTTTGATGCAGGCAATCGTTGGTTGTTTCTTAGCGAGACCAAGAAACAAGATTTCCCCAATAAAAAATAGAGTAACCATAGGTGGAACGAC
The DNA here is from genome assembly GCA_037126765.1 of Stenogyne calaminthoides. NCBI lineage: Eukaryota > Viridiplantae > Streptophyta > Magnoliopsida > Lamiales > Lamiaceae > Stenogyne > Stenogyne calaminthoides. The sequence goes on from JBBCBC010000029.1 coordinate 15,968,524, forward strand.
AGCGTCTCGAGCATAACGGGCCCAACAAGATCGGAATAACCCAAAATGTAAGTATCCGCCTCTTGACGAAGGAGAGACCATAGTGAATCGCACCCTTGACATAGAGAAGAATACGTTTTCATCGCTAGAAAATGAACGTCGGTCGGAGAGTGAAGGAACCGACTAACCGAATCGACAACAGATGAGAGATCGGGGCGGGTGATGGTCGATATCCTCGAAGGCCCCAACAAGTGATTCAGTATAAGCGTGGGATCATTTAAAACGGATCACCCAGATCGACAAGAGACTCCCAAAAAGAGCCCAATGGAGTGGAAGCGGGCTTGGAGTCCATCAACTCGGCTTCGTTCAAGGATATCATGGGCATATTTAGCTTGACCCACAAACAAGCCGCCAGATGTATAAGAAACCTCAAGACCGAGGAAATAATTGGGACGCCCAAGATCCTTGATGGCAAACTCACACGGTGTGTACGAGATATAAAAGATTGCAACAACGATTTGTCATTCCTCAGAATAATGATATCATCGACATAGAGCAAACAAATAAATAATGAAGTGCCTCGATGAAAATGAAACAGTGAAGAATCACAACGACTCTGTAGAAAGCCAAGGTTGGTGAGATACGAGCTAAACCTCTGAAACCAGGCTAGGGGAGCCTGGCGAAGACCATAAAGAGCTTTCTTGAGTCGACACACATGATCAGGTAAACGAGGATCAATAAACCCCGGGGGTTGAGCCATGAACACTGGTTTGTCAAGAACGCCATTAAGGAAAGCATTCTTGACATCAAGCTGATGAAGAGGCCAACTATGCCGAACAGATAAAGCCAGGATAATGCGAACGGTTGCAGCTTTGACAACCGGACTAAACGTGTGATGAAAATCGGTTCCCGGAATTTGTGTGAAGCCCTGAGCAACAAGACGGGCCTTGTGACGTTCAATCGAGCCATCAGCATGAAACTTCGTACGAAAAACCCATTTCGAACCCACAATATTCGTATCCGGAGGGCGGGGTACCAAATCCCATGTGTGATTCGAACGGAGGGCATCAATTTCCTCTTGCATAGCAGCAAGCCACTCGGGATGCTTGGCTGCAGACTTAAATCCACGAGGCTCAGTGGTGGAAACGAGAGCGGATAATAAGGCAGTGGAAGCTAAGTCAAGAGGGTAGCGGGCTTGAAAATGCCCGCCCGAGCCCGTGTGACCATCGGGTGTGGCGGGAACCCGGGCGGAGGAGCAGGAGGTACCGGCCGCAAAGAAAATGGATCGAGCGGAGGCCGCCGCGACAAAGCCGTTGATGAGGCGCGGCGGAGCCCGGCCGTGACGGGATGCGGTTGGTCGAGCGCAGGGCATGCACCGGTCGAGCGGTTGAATCGATCGCCCATGTCGGGCTGTTCATCAAGGATGCGGGGCGAGTGATGCACATTGCGCGGAGGCTGCGGTGCAGCAAAAGGCTGGGAAGCCGAGCGCAGGAATGATGAGTTGCCACCCGAGGCATCCAAGAAGGTGGTAATGTCTAATTTCGAGACGGAGGGCGCAGACGGCTCTCGAAAAAAAAGGAAAAGAAAACTCATCAAATTGAGCATGGCGAGAAATGAAGGTCCGAGAAGAGACAAGATCAAAACATCGAAATCCCTTGTAAATGCTACTATAACCCAGAAAAATACACGGACGACTACGAGGCTCCAACTTGTTATCAGCATAATCCCGAAGGTATGGAAATACCCGACACCCAAAAGGCTTGAAGTTTTGCAAAATTCTGAGAGAATTCCGTCTCATCTAAAAGCTCGAGCTTGTAGAGAGGGTCGGGAATAATCGATTTACTTAATTTCCCTCAACACTCCCCCTCACTCGTGGGCCGAATCATTGTCTCTGCTCTCTGGAGAGGAGGCCCAACAGAGTGAACAATTTAAATGGGTGGAGTGCTTCCACGGGAATCGAACCCACAACTTGGGCTCTGATACCATGAGAGAATTCCGTCTCATCTAAAAGCTCGAGTCTTTTAGAGAGGGTCGGGAATAATCGATTTACTTAAATTCCGTCTCATCTAAAAGCTCGAGCCTTGTAGTGAGGGTCGGGAATAATCTATTTATTTAATTTCCCTCAACACTCCCCCTCACTCGTGGGCCGAATCATTGCCTCTGCTCTCATGGTATCAGAGCCCAGGTTGTGGGTTCGATTCCGTGGAAGCACTCCACCCATTTAAATTGTCCACTATGTTGGGCCTCCTCTCCAGAGAGCAGAGACAATGATTCGGCCCACGAGTGAGGGGGAGTGTTGAGGGAAATTAAATAAATAGATTATTCCCGACCCTCACTACAAGGCTGTCCACTCTGTTGGGCCTCCTCTCCAGAGAGCAGAGGCAATGATTCGGCCCACGAGTGAGGGGGAGTGTTGAGGGAAATTAAATAAATAGATTATTTCCGACCCTCACTACAAGGCTCGAGCTTTTAGATGAGACGGAATTCTCTCAATATTGCTATACCTTTGCAGCCACAATTATTGACCAAGGGTAATGCCTTGACAAATTTAATTTCGAAGATTGTTTTAATCGATCCGAATTTCAGATCGCGATACGAATGCTGTATTTTCCAGTTTCTATTGTGTTTGGCATCTTGAATGTGTAATTTCAATTGTTTATTTAATGTTTCATACTTAAGCTATAAATTGTACACATTCAAGCTCTACGTAGTGGTGATTAATTACTTATATGAGTGTGGATGATGGATGATATTATTTCACGCTTGATTTATTTCTTGTGTTTTCTGTGAATTTCTGTTATTTTTAAAACCTTTTTTAAAATCTGAAACGAGTCAACTGTGAATAGAAAATATCATGATTAATTTTGCTTGTAGCGGAAGCCCAACAAAATCAGCCCACAAAAAGAAAGGGCCCAATATTATTTTACTAGTAACGTGAGCACCAGGATAGAGAAAGGGTAGATTCAAGCCTAAGATTAACTAATCTCAATTTGACCGACATGGCCCATGGATAATTTAATTTGTTAAGCCTATAACTATTTAAGGCCTTGAGGAGAGTGGACGTAGGGGTGTAAATGAGCCGAGTCGAGTAGTGCTGAACTCGAACTCGACTCGATTAAAATACTCGAAGCTCGAAACTCGACTCGAACTCGGTAGAGCCTAATTTTTTAAGCTCGAGCTCGACTCGAGAAGAAACTCGATATACTCGAACTCGGCTCGAGCTCGACTCGATTACCTATATAATTTTATAAAATTAAATATAAAATATATTATTAAAATATAAATATATATATTTAGTAAAATTAATGACAAAAATTTGATATACTCGAACTAAAACAAAGCTCAACTTGATTACCTATATGATTTTATAAAATTAAATATAAAATATATTAATAAAATATAAACATATATACATTTAATAAAATTAATGGCATAATAGTAATTACTATGCAAGCTCGATTAGGCTCGCGAGCCTCTCGAGCTGAGTATTTATGAGCTCGAACTCGAACTCGATAACTACTCGAGTAGCTCGAACTCGACTCGACTCGATTATTGTCGAGTCGATTTCTATCTTTTTATGAGTTGAGCACGAGTAGCTAGCGAGCTGTATCGGCTCACTTACACCCCTAAGTGGACGGCAGGCACACCACCTTGGAGATTCACGCAGCAGCAGTTTGGAGATGAAGATGCCGCAACCATATTTATTTAGTTAATTGATTTGAGATCTTTATAATATTTATTTTGGAATTATTTATTTCATCTATTTTAACTTTCATCATACTTGAATATTTAATTTTGATTGATCACCTAGATTAGATTATTCTTGTATATCTGCTAGTTCATAAATTAGCGTATATATGTTGGTTAAAGATATTTGGGTGAGGTATATCTCTCCAGAGATAACCAAGCAAGTGGAATGTACTCCTTCGTCTCCCCCCAAGTGTCTTGCATAATGGGTGATAGGGTACAGACCATGGATGGGTTAGTTAATCATATGCTGAATCAAACTGGGAGCGATCATCTCATTTTTTGGCCAACAAATGTGGGGTGAGTGATAAACATTTCGTTAAAATTTGTATTCATGTTTATAATATTTGCACATATATATGCTAAATTTGCAGTTAATTTTAATATTCTCAATATAATATAGGAACCATTGGGTGCTGGTTGCCATACACATGAATACATTAAGTGTGTATTTTATGGACCCGGCTCAGGATGGAGTTTCTTCAAATTTCCCTGACCTCGTTTCATATATGGAAGCGTAAGTTCATTTTTAATATTCTATACAATGATTTGTTTTACTTTTAAAATTATGCATATTTAATCTATTTTTATTTTTTAATTATAATAATAATAGTGTGATGACGATGTATCGAGAGTTTCAGAGTCAAGGTTCAAGATCTAAGTTAAATAAAGTGAACTGGATTAACATTAAGGTAAATTTAATTTAGTAAATTATCAAACTAATAGAAAGAAATCATAATTGTAATACGTGATTATAATTGTTAATCAACAGGTTCCGAGGCAACGAGATAATGACCATTGTGGACATTTTGTGTGTTGCTTTATTGAAGATATAATCCGCGCTTCTCTAACGAACATTCCTCTCAATGTAAGTCAATTTATCGATTTATTTAAATTATTATTGATTGGATAAAAATTCATACTATATTGATTGATTCGTTGTTTGCAGTTTGTCTATGAACGTGAGCTCAAGTCTTACTCTAAGAAAAGATCGAGAAATGGAAAAACGATTGACGGGGGTACCTTTTACAATCGATTCTTATATTCATACGATATTGAGTGAACGTTGTTTGAAATATTGGTAGCATGTAATTAAATTATATATTTGTGATGATATATATTTCATGTTTTTGGTGTATTGGACGTATGTTTATGATTGTATGTTTATTTATTTCATGATGTGTATGTTTATTAATTTATTTGATGTTTTGTATATATATATATATATATATATATATATGTGGTATAAGTTTTGGTTTATGGTTTTATTATAGGATTTTTGGTTTATGGTATATGGTATTGGACGTATATATAAGTTTTGGTTTATAGTTTTATTATATGATTTTTAAAATATAAATTAATAATTAAAAAAAATATATTGATTTACGGTTAATAAATCACGCCTATGTAACATAATAATAAACGAAATTTAATTTTTTTTTTAACTTAGACAGCGGTTGATAACCGCCGTCCAAGCACAATCTTGCAAAGCGGTTGAAAACCGCTGTCCAAGTGCGATTTCTTGGACAACGGTTTTTTATCAGCTGTCCAAGTTTGGACAGTTGTTACTTGGAGAGCGGTTATAATCGCTCTCCAAGGTCATTTTTCACAGCTGTCCAAGCCCAAATGTGTATTAGTGTATGTTCAACATGTTTACTCTGAAACATTCAAGTACTTGTTTTACACTGATCAAGTTGAACATTTCGCTGTATATAAATGAAGGTTTTAGGAAAATAGTTACACGTTTTAAAAATATACTTGAGTTGCACGGTGCACTAGTGCACATAAGACATACTCAATAAAAAGTGGGGACAATATAAGATAATGCTCACAACTGACTTTATTTTCAAAAGGACCAATAATCCAAATTTGCATACGCCACAGAGCGAGCATCTCATTGAAGTGTATTTGTCATTAGTTGATAAGTCGGGTTTAATGAGTTATTATTGTGTTAATTATAATTATTTTGTGGTTATTAATTTACTATTATTTTATTTTTATTCGATTTATTTTATCTTGGTCTTGATTACTGTGATTTTGTGTTTTAACCCTGAATGTTTTGATGTTTTAATTAATTAAATAGAGTTATTCTTGCTTTACTTATTTTCTTTGTTATTTAATTTTATGCTATGCATGTCTAATTAATTGGATTATTAGGTTTGATCATCCAAATATTTCTTTTGATTAATTCTAGCTAGATTACCAGTATAAATTCGTAATTGTTATATATGTGTAATCAGAGTAGCAAATAGAGTAACGTTGAGATAACGAAGTCTAGATTGTATGAAACAAGCTTCTCGTATTCATTGTCTAGTTTGTCCTATTATTTTGAATCATTAATGCATTTTAAGAGTTGAATCTCAAATACATGTTTTGAGGTTATTCTTGGAATAGGCTAATAAGAAATCGTATTTCTTTATTAATTAAACTTAAGAAATAATTCGTAGTTTGGTCGTACCACTAATTTAGGGGCAAAATTCGAGTAAGTTAAGGATTTCATTAATTGTTTTAATACACAAATTATTAATTGAATTTCTCTATTTTCTGTGGGATCAACCCTTTCTTATCCTACTATATCAAGGTATTAATTTACTTTTGGGTGTCGACGACAACACACCATTAGTCGTTTGTCTGAGAACTTCAATATACAAAATTTAGCTTTCTTTACAATATATACATTTGCTTATTAATTTATTAAACTTTACATTATGTATTTTATAACTTGCTTGTTTTAATTTTGGAAAATTTTATTTTATGTCCTGTAAGTTTGGTCAATTTCAAACTAAATCCTTTATGTTTCTACTTTATCATTTTTTTTCCTAGGGTGACAATTTTACATCATTTTTTTAATCGATTTAGGTCTTTTTCGTTGGAAAATTATAAACTCGCCGGAAAATCACTTGCGCGTTTCTTCCGACGAGTTTGTAATTTTCCAACGAAAAATGACCTAAATCGATCAAAAAAAGTTGTAAATTGTACACCCTAAAACCAAAAATGATAAAATAAAAATATAAAGAATTTATTTTGAAATTGGTCAAAATATAGGACATAAAATGAAAAAAAAAAAGAATTCCCATAATCTTTCTTACTTAGAAAAGCTACACACTTTGAGTGGAGGAGAATGTAAGTATATAGTTGAACTGTGTTATGATTTTGTTATTTTTTTTATCCTTTTGAAAAGAGTCAGTTGTGAACACTATCTTGCACTGCACCACTTTTTATTTGCTGATACGAGACACCAATTTGGAAAATAAGTTGAATATCTCAACTTATTTCTTTTAGAGTATAAAGCTGTAAAAAAACTTTTTTTAAATTTTTTTATAAGTTGTTTAACATTAATTTTCTTTTGCCAAAAAAATTCATAGAGCTTATAAACTCCTAAACATCTTATAAGTTGAGTCAGTAAATACTAATTTATGACAAAAATTCATATGAGACAGTGCCATGCATGAGATAGGGCACAACTTAACCCTTCCAAAGTGTTAAAACGCAAATACCCAATTTATACTCCGTCTTATCGTGAGACTGTCTCATGCAAGTGTGCCACATAATTCATTATGCTCCCTTCGTCCCACTATAAGTTTCACACTTTTCTTTTTAATTCGTTCCACAATAAGTTTCCGTTTCATAAATAGAAAAAGTAATTCTACTATTCATAATTTTTTATCCTCACTTTTCACGCGATATTACAAAAAATGTCACTCACTGCTCCACTCTTTACTTCACATATACTTTTTTTTCTTTTCTATTGATGTTGAACGGATGTTGTTCCAGATGTTGGACAACATTCTGCACAACATCTTAAATTTGCCCTTTCTCCTAACACTGACTCCGTTTTATTAGATGTGTTTTTCTATGTTTCCTACATTGCAGGTTGATGACAATTTCGGATATTGTCAAGCGGTTGCATTGATGGAGTAAGAAAAGAAAGATCATGGGTGGTTACACCAAGATCATGGAGATAGTGGAGGAGATCTTCAAGGCTGTCCACACCAAGTGGATAGGACATTGCAGTTGGTCCAAATGTCTATAAATAGACTACATTGGTCGACATTCAAGTTTGAGTTAAAGTGAAATCCCATTTGTTCTACTCCAAACTTAAGAGAGTAGCATCCGAGACACAACCGTGAGTGGAGTGTAAGGGTCGATGCTATGTCTATTTGTACTGGTCGAGTGTATACCAACATTTCCCATCAGTATTGTGTTTGTCTTAGTAGATCAAGATTTAGGTTGAATAAGATCACTAGTTACTTGTTCGAATAGATTGATTTTTGGTGTGTGGTTTTTCACTACACCTTTTAAGATCTTGTAAAAGGTTCGTGTGTATCTCACTACTTGTTATAGTGATGTTTTTAACCATGAGGTTCGTATAGTCTTATTATAGACTATACACAATTTTTGAAAATCCTTTGCATTACGTTTTATTACTTCCGCTGTCATATGTTGATTTATATGTTTCACAAAATTTTCAACAACACTCTGAAAATACACGCTCACACACTTTCAGTTGGCGCCAGAGCCATAAACTTGACACACTAAGTTAAAGGTCCTGTGTTTAAAGTGTGTTTTTGCAATGGAATATCCACTAACTCCTTCTTTAAAACCTCCAATTTTGGATGAATCAAATTATCCCTACTGGAAACCCAAAATGCGCATGTATATTAAGTCTATAGATGAGAGAGCATGGCGTAGTGTGTTGTCTGGTTGGAATCCTTCAAAAACAGTGGGTGATATTGATGGAGAATCGCAAGTCAAAAAGGAGATTGATTTGTCCAATGATGAATGCACATCGACCAATTTCAATTCTAAAGCCCTCAATGCGATTTTTACTTCTACTGATGTTTCTATGTTTAAACTGATATCTAACTGTGTTTCTTCTAAGGATGCATGGGATATATTGCAGGAACATTGTGAAGGATCAGAAAGTGTTCGAAGAACTAGACTCAGAATGTTGGGAACCAAGTTTGAAAACTTGAAGATGAAAGATGATGAGAACATTTCATCATACAATGAAAGGATAAGTGAGATTGCTAATGAGTCACACTCACTTGGTGATCCAATTTCCAACACTCGGTTAGTTAATAAGATACTTAGAACTGTTCCTAAACGATTTGATGCAAAAATATGTGCAACAGAAGAGGCTAAGAACACTGATTTATTGAGTCAAAATGAGTTGATAAGTATTTTGAAAACTTATGAGATTAACTCAAATATGTTAGATGATGATAAACATGAGAAAGATAAAGACAAGAAAGTACTTGCTTTTAGAGGTGAAACTTCTGATAATGTTGGTAAACATCCTTATGTGACTGAAGTTGATTCTGATGATGATGTTTCTGATATATGTGATGAAAATGTTTCTGAACAATTTGCTCTTATCACTAAGCAATTCAAATCTTTTCTAAAAGGAAAGATCAGAAGACCAAATGGTCAATTTCAATCAAAGGATAAGTTTAACCAAAACTCTTCTCCCTCTGATAAAAAGCTTGTTCCAAGTCAGTCTTCCAGTTTCAATCAACCTAGACAATTCAATAAGGATAACAAGTTCAAATATGATCCTGAGTACAGGAAAAAGGTTAAATGTGATGCATGTTCTGGATATGGTCATTATGCTAATGAATGTGCTAATACTATGCTTAGGAAGAAAATGAACTTTAATGCTACCTTAAGTGATGATTCTGATGATGAAACTGATTCTGGTAAATGTGAGCTAAGTGATATGTCTGCTAGAATAGTTTATGATGATACATTTGATGATGATCTCGATGATTATTGGTCTGAAGCAGATTCAGATGTTCATACAACATCTGAAACAACATTCAATCAATATAACTCTGAGATTAACTGTTTTACTGGAACTATTCTGAATGCTGAAACATCAAAATCTGATGATTGTGACTCTTAATATCTGAAGTTTAAAACTGATTTAGAAACTCAAAAACAGGTGTTGAGTTCCTTATCTTTAGAAAATTCAGATTTGAAAGAAAATCTTTTGAAGTTTGAAGTTCTTTTAACTAGAAAAGTTTTTGAAATTTCTTCTTTGAAAGATGAACTTAAGTGCACTACTCTAAGTTTTAAAAAGTTTTCTGCAAGCACTACTGAATTGAATGAGGCATTAATGATTGGTAGATCTGATAATGCTGGACTTGGCTTTGTGAAAACTTTTGAAAATACTCCTTTATCCTGTGAACCTATTTCTTTTGTAAAAGCTGGAACTTCTTTGTCTAAATCTTTGAAAGGTAAACAAAAGAAATCTGATGGTTTGTTTAAAGGGTATGTCTGTTTTTATTGTGCTGGAGTAGGTCATATTCGTCCATATTGTTCTAAGTTAAGAAGAGACTTAAAATTTGGAATTGTTTTACCTGATAAAATTGAACACCCTATGAAACAGGTTAACAACACTAAAAAGTTGATTCATAAGAACATGTCATGCAATGTTGTGTATACATCCTTGAAAACATGTGTTCCTGGATCTTGGTACTTTGATAGTGGTTGTTCTAGATACATGACTGGTCAACTTAATTATTTATCTGATTATACATCATGTAATGGTGGTCATGTTACATATGGTGGTGGTTCAAAAGGTAAAGTTGTTGGAAAATGAATATTGAATGTTCCTGGTTTTCCAAAGTTGACAAATGTGTTACATGTAAAAGGTTTACTTGATAATCTGATTAGTATTAGTCAGTTATGTGATGATGATTTACATGTAAAGTTTGACAAGAATTCATGCTATGTGTTTGATAAAAATGATGATTGCTTAATGACTGGCAAAAGATCTGCTGATAATTGCTATTTGATTGGTATAAATCACACTTGTAAAAGTGTTAAAGCAGATGATATTTTCATGTGGCATCAAAAACTTGGTCATGCTAATTACAGAAGTATTCAGAAATTACATAGACTAGGTGCTGCAGTTGGTTTACCTAATCTTAATTTTGAAAAAGGAAAAATCTGTGGACCATGCCAGAAAGGTAAGCAAGTGAGGACAACACATCAAATGTTGTCAGCATGTACAACAAACAGGTGTTGTGAATTGATTCATATGGATCTAATGGGTCCTATGGAAACTGAAAGTTTAGGTGGAAAGAGGTATTCATATGTTCTTGTAGATGATTTTTCTAGATATACTTGGGTTATCTTTCAAAAAGAAAAGTCAGATACCTTTTCTGAGTTCAAAATTCTTTACAAAAGGTTTAAAACTGTTTTATGTTTAAAGATCAGTAAGATAAGGTCTGATCATGGAAGAGAATTTGAAAACAATTTGTTTACTAATTTTTGTGCAAATAAAGGTATTTTGCAAGAGTTTTCTTCACCTAAAACTCCTCAACAAAATGGAATTGCTGAAAGAAAGAATAGAACTTTGCAAGAAATGGCAAGAGTTATGCTAACCTCAAAAGGTCTTTCTAAGAAATTTTGGGCAGAAGCTTTGAATACTGCTTGTCACATTGTGAATAGAGTCTATATTCGTTCTGGTAGTAATTGTACTCCCTATGAGATTCTGAATAACAAGAAACCAAATTTGAAATATTTTCATGTGTTTGGTTGTGTTTGTTACATTTTGAATGATAGAGATCAATTGCACAAGTTTGATTCTAAGAGTGATAAGGGATTTTTCTTAGGATATTCTAAGAATAGCAAGACATATAGAATCTATAACTTGAGAACTGATACAATGCAAGAATTTGTTAATGTGGTATTTGATGAACTTGCAAGTCTTGCAGGAAAAAGTGTTGAAGATAATGTATCAGATTTGATAGAAGTATCCAGAAATACTGATGACACTGAAGATAGTAAAAATGTTGATCAAAATCAGAATGTTCCTTCAACATCTGATGCAACATTACCCAAAATTTCAAATACTGAAAATCTATCACAAGATTCACAGTATCCAAAACATTTGGTTCCCTCAACAAAGATAATGAAAAGTCATCCATCAGATCAGATCATTGGAGAAGCTACCACTGGTGTACAAACTAGAAGAAGAATGGGTATTCATATCAATAACCTTGTAAGATCAGTTTGCATGTCATCCATATGCAATCAGGTAACTTTTGAGTGTTATCATTCTAAAATTGAGCCTAAAAATGTGAAAGAAGCTCTTGATGATGAAAACTGGATAAATGTTATGCATGAAGAGCTTAATCAGTTTGAAAGAAATGATGTTTGGATACTTGTACCTAAACCTAATTCTGATATTAATGTCATAAGAACAAAGTGGATTTTCAAGAATAAAACTGATGAATCTGGTAATATTCTGAGAAATAAGGCTAGATTGGTTGCTCAAGGATATACTCAGAATGAAGGAATAGACTTTGATGAAACATTTGCTCCTGTTGCTAGAATTGAATCTATTAGATTACTTCTTGCTATTGCATGTTTTATTAACATTAACTTGCATCAAATGGATGTTAAAGCTGCATTCTTAAATGGTATTCTGGATGATGAAGCTTATGTTGAACAACCTAAAGGTTTTGAAAATCTGGAATTGCCTGATCATGTTTACAAATTAAAGAAAGCTTTGTATGGTCTAAAACAAGCACCTAGAGCTTGGTATGGTAGACTTACTGATTTCTTACTTGAATTTGGATTTTTGAGAGGTGAAGCTGATAGAACCTTGTTCATTATAAATTCTGAGAATGATATCATGGTTGCTCAAATATATGTTGATGATATTGTATTTGGTTCAACTAGTAATGATATGCTTGAGATTTTTGTTAAAGAAATGACCTGTACCTTTGAAATTTCCATGGTTGGAGAATTGAATTTCTTTTTAGGTCTTCAAATCAAACAAGTTAAAGATGGTATTTTCTTTTCTCAAAACAAATATGCTAAGAATTTGGTGAAAAGGTTTGGTCTTGAAACTGCTAAAACTATGAAAATCCCTAACTCAAAAGTTGAGTAAAGACTTGATTGGAAAAGATGTTGATCCTACTTTGTATAGATCAATAATTGGAAGTCTTTTGTACTTAACTTCTAGTAGGCCTGATATTATGTATAGTGTCTGTCTTTGTGCTAGATATCAAGCTAATACTAAGGAATCACATCTTAATTATGTGAAAAGAATTATAAGATATGTAGCTGGAACATGTGATATAGGTATTTGGTACTCAAAGGATATTAATTGCTCTTTAGTTGGCTATAGTGATGCAGATTGAGCAGGTGATTGTGATGACAGAAAAAGTACTAGTGGAGGATGTTTCTACATGGAAAACAACATTATATCCTGGCACAGTAAGAAACAGAATTGTGTTTCACAGTCTACAGCTGAATCTGAATATGTTGCTGCTGGAAGTTGCTGCACTCAACTGCTTTGGCTTAAAAAGATGTTTGATGATTATGGGTTGGAAAGTGGTATTTTGACTATTTATTGTGATAATACTAGTGTTATCAATATTTCCAAGAACCCTGTGCAACATTCTTTGACTAAGCATATAGGTGTAAGACATCACTTTATAAGAGATCTTGTAGAGAAAGAAATTGTGAAGTTAGAATACATTTCTACTGAAAAACAACTTGCTGATATTTTTACAAAAGCCCTTGATAATGAGAGGTTTTCTTCACTTAGAAAATCTCTTGGTCTTTGCTATATCTGAACATAAACACTAGATGTTGTAACAAATGTTTCACAACATTTGAAGCAACATTGTGGTTCTGATAATGTGTTTATCTGCTGTTTCACTTATGATTGAACTTTAAATGATAGTGTTATGATCTTATTGTTGAATCATGGTTTCGATACAGAGTCCTGGACATATATCTCTTAAATGCATTGAAAAATAAAGCACAACTTAGATGTGTAATCATTGAGTAACTATGGGACACGGAGCTCGCTACTACGATGTTCTCTTTTCAAAAGGTGATTAAATATACATCCATGTTTGTTCACAATCCATTGAGTAACTATGGGGCACGGAACTCGCGACTAGGATGTTCTCTTTTGAAAAGATGGATCAATGTGAACATGTGTTTAAAAGAAAATTTCAAAATATGCAACACTTTGATGATGAATTTCATGCAAAATTGAGTGTTGAGATATATGTGTGCCGACATTTTGTGAAACCTTAAATGATTCAAACTTTATCTATCATACATGATTTGTTTAAATTTCTTCTTAAGTTGAATTCGTGGTCAAACATGTTATTTAATCTAAATTGTGTTTATTTAAGTTTGATATGGTTCCTTTTGTTTTCAAAATTGCTTTTGGCAGCTGATTACACATCACACGTTCACTCAAACTTAGTGGGTGGTTATTTTACTCCACTATGTTTCGGTTTTTGTGGTGGTTTTTGTGTAATAACTTCCCTCTCTTCTCTATTTATTTCAATTATTCTGTGTTGTTGTCCATTGTATGCTGAAAACATTTTGAGTTGCACATAGGAATCGAGGTTTGTTGATTTTACTTATGTTATTACTTTAATTCGGTCACTTATCTTCCTTTCCCTCATATTTTTCTCATTACATTATTTTAATTCCCTTTGCTTTAATTTCATTGGACAGAAAAAGGGTGGGATGGCTGATAAACAAAACCCTTCGGACTTCCCTGATCATTCATCCAAATACTCAAACCCTTCCTTTGCAGAAAACCCTCATTTCACTCCTTCCTCTCCTGAAAATTTGAACCCTCTGAACTTACTAGCAGAAATGGCCGCACAAAATACAGATTATGATTCCACTAATGTTGGTGGATCATCCTCTTCTTCCGTACAAAAACCTATCCCATACGAATTTCTCACCGATACTCCCAAATCGCTGATTCGCTTGATCATCGAGCAAATGCTAGAGAAAAACCTTCATGTTCTTCCTGATGTTTTTGTTGGGAATAAACTTATCAACATTAATGACTTTGTTGATCTCTCTGCTAAACCCCTAGCCGAAAAACCTGCTCCAGAAATTCCTTCAGAAACCCCTATTTCTGAACCCGCTAAAGAAACTCCTAACCCATCTCAACCCGTAGATGTTGAGATGAAAGTTTCTGATTCCTCTGATTCATCAACTCATTACATTTTTTTATTAATATGCGTGCTATAAAGTTGGGTCAAATTTCTGGGAAGGAGGGGGGGAGAAATTAAAGAACATCCGCTTGAGAAAGAAGAAACTTGCTCCCAAGAGAGGTGTTGGGAAATGGGGAAAACGGAGAATATCTCAAAGAAATCTTGGAAAGAAGGTTAATTATACTGGTAAACGACCAAAAAGGACAGATGGTGGTGCTGATGACCCTATTGCTGTTGAAGATTCTGATGAAGAAATGGCTGATCCAATTGAGCCTGTTGTTGAACCAAAAGATTCGGATGATGATCTTACTATGGAGGAGTTAATGGCCAAAAAGGAAAAGAGAACAAAGAGGAGAAATGATCCTCTTGTGTATGTTGCTGCTGATGTTGCTGAATCATCAGATTCAGAGAAATAAGTAGAATTCCAAAAGGATTCTGAGGAAAATATGGAAAGTGATGAGATGGAACCTGAAGAAGAACCCGAGGAAGATCCTGAAGAAGAAGATGTACCTGATGGAAACCAAATTGATGATGAATGGGATCAATTGTTTGATGAGGTACTAGAATCTGATTCTGACTCTGATGATAAGGTTGAGTATGGTAGAAAATCTGATGTTGTTAGATCTATGCTAAAAAGGGTGATTATTGATGAAAGGATCATAAAAATACCTTACTTTGAGGCTAACAATCTAATAGGTTTTCTTAAGAGTAGGTCTTTATTGCATGCTTTTCAATATGCCAAACCTTATTATGTTCCATGAGTTGCCGAATTTTATGCTAATCTGAAGAAAAGTTGTGGAAATGTGCAATCTGCAAACTATGGGAAAGTCAGATTCAGGTACAATGTTGTCACTATTTCCCCTAGGCTAATTAACATTTTTCTAAAGACTAGAAACATGGAGGATGAGTCTGGTGAACTGGATATTGGGGAAGTAATGTCTGTGATAACTGGTGGGAGATATATTGAATGGACTCTTCAATTTTTTCACGCAAAAACCGACTTCTTTGTACTCTGTGATGCATAAATTATTGGTTTCAAACTGGTTGCCTTCCAAAAATTCCACTGTGTTAACCAAAGAGCAAGCATTCTTGTTGTACAAGATTGTACACTTGAATAAATTCAACATGGGTCAGATTATCTTTGATAATCTTGTGTCATATCTTTGGTAAAACACTGCTTGAAGGAACCATTCTTCCATATCCAAGCTTCGATTTGTAAATTTGTTGGATAGATTAGAGTTTGAAAGACCAAAGGGTGAGAGAATCAGCAGCTTTGTTCCTAGTTTTGGTATATCTCATGTTCTGGAAGGTGGTAACCGGGTAGTTGATTTGCCTCTGAAAGATAATGAACAGCAAATCGAAAATGTTGCCCATTCTGTTGGCAACATTCCCTACATAGTAACCAGATGTGATGGTATCCCTTCTGTTACTTTTTCAAATTCATTCATTTCTGATCAAATTCAATCCATCCAGCAAAGTATAGATGCTCTGATCATACAGAGAACCTTATGAAGAAACTTGCTTTCTACTCCAACAGGGGGAGATTCACTTGGTGATGATGGTGGTGATGGAGCTGGTCCATCTGGCCATGCAGGAGAGAAGGATGATGCTAAAGATGCTGCTGTTGATGATGATGGTGCAGATGCACAAGATGATCAGAACAATGAAGCTGATGTTGGTGATAGAGAGGTGGATGATCTTCTTTGTCAATGAAGTTGTGGATGATGCTTGTGGAAAATGTTCTTGATGGTGAACAGAATGATGATGTTGCTGCTGAACAAGTTGTTCCTGACCCTGCACCAATTGACCCTACAACTGATGATAGCACTAATGAAGATCTGAGAAAGACTCCAGACAGAGAGGATATGTCTCCTGAGAGTATTGCTATGCTTGATGAGATGTATGGTCATGACAATTGGTGAACAGATTCAACACAGGGGGAGTTTTTGATGTATGGGGGAGAATTTGCAGATTATGGAGATGCAGCCATTTCAATGGCCCAGTCCTTCCCCTTACTTCACTTGAAAAATTCTTTTATGTATTACAATCTTTTATTTACTGCTCTTTACTTTATGAACTCTATTAATGGATGTTGTAGCATGGAATAAACCACTATCCCACGGCCCCTACAGATACAAGTCAAGAGGCTTACACTTCGAGGTGACGTCAGCAGAGGGAGGTTGCCCTAAAAGGCGAACCGCCCAAGTCGCAAAAACATGGAGGTCGTGTAGCGACCTAAGAGAAAATCAGAGGTCATAATGCGATGTCCATTTTCGACATCCAGGTCGGAGTCCGACCTGTAGCATGTAACGGACAATCAAAACCAATTAATGAAAGCATCCGACAAGCCACCCAATCCGCCCGGGTACTCCATCCCTCGATTGGCGCTCATTAAAGGGGTGATCTCAAATCAGACCAAGGAGACGGACGACTTGCGGGATTGAAGGCACCTAAGGGGCACTTTTCCTTGTAATCTCCCATCTTAAAGGCGGGACATATAATATAAATAGACTAATGAGGTCAAATTTATAAGGGTTGAACACCTTAGCATTCTAGGCAAATATATTATACACTTATACCTGGCTTGGACGCCTCCGGATGTAGTCTGATTCAAAGGACGAACCGGGTCACCAATTGACGTGTTCTCTTTTATAGTTTTTAGCCCTTTTTAGCTATTTTGCTTGATTAAATTCATTGTTAAACTAGGCATATTTAGCTAGTTACAACAATGGACAATTAGTTGTTAGGTTTATGATTCTATCATTTACTTTATGTTGGATACTTTGGCCTAAGTACACTGCTGATGCACTTAGTGCTTGTGTTGGTTGTTTGGTTTTAAATTATGATTTGGTTGAATAGTAGTTGTTCTCTGAATGGTTATTATTTGTTTCTTTCCTGACACACGTTCGAATGTTGTTTTTAACATCAGGTGTGTTGTAGTAGAAAGGCCAAATTGGGGGAGTTTGTTGATGTTGCACAGATGTTGTTCCAGATGTTGGACAACATTCTGCACAACATCTTAAATTTTCCCTTTCTCCTAACATTGACTCCGTTTTATTAGATGTGTTTTTCTATGTTTCCTACATTGCAGGTTGAAGACAATTTCGGATATTGTCAAGCGGTTGCATTAATGGAGTAAGAATAGAAAGATCATGGGTGGTACACCAAGATCATGGAGATAGTGGAGGAGATCTTCAAGGCTGTCCACACCAAGTGGATAGGACAATGCAGTTGGTCTAAATGTCTATAAATAGACTGCATTGGTCGACATTCAAGTTTGAGTTAAAGTGAAATCCCATTTACTCTACTCCAAACTTAAGAGAGTAGCATCCGAGACACAACCGTGAGTGGAGTGTGAGGGTCGATGCTATGTCTATTTGTACTGGTCAAGTGTATACCAACATTTCCCATCAGTATTGTGTTTGTCTTAGTAGATCAAGTTTTAGGTTGAATAAGATCACTAGTTACTTGTTCTAATATATTGATTTTTGGTGTGTGGTTTTTCACTACACCTTTTAGGATCTTGTAAAAGGTTCGTGTGTATCTCACTACTTGTTATAGTGATGTTTTTAACCATGAGGTTCGTATAGTCTTATTATAGACTATACACAATTTTGGAAAATCCTTTGCACTGCGTTTTTATACTTCCGCTGTCATATGTTGTTTTATATGTTTCACAACATTTTCAACAACACTCTGAAAATACACGCACACACACTTTCATTTTCCAATAGCCAAAATTACACTTCATTTTTATTTATTTATTTATTTTTTTTAATTAAAGCACCTAAAAGAAAATGAAAAGTTATAGAGGGACTTAAGGGAGTGTCTTTTTATATCGAGAGGGTAAAAGTGAGTAAACTACAGAGAGCTGAAAATGTATTCTCTACTACACATTTTAGCTTGGACAACCCTTTTAGAAAGAACTCTCCAAAAACGACCTTGGAGAGCGGTTTTTAATAAATAAATAAAAAATTAAAAAGCGGTTCGAAATCGCTCTCCAAGGGAGAGCGGTGTCGAACCGCTCTATAAGTTGCTTGCAATGCGGTTCATAACCGCTCTGCAAGGAGAGGGGCTTGAAATGCGGTTTAGAACCGCTCTGCAAGAGAGAGCGGTTCGAACCGCTCTCTAAGGGCATAGCCCTATATCAGATATAGTGCCCCCAATATCGCTCCAGTATCATTTCTTCCTCGCGCGTCCAACTCCTCCTCCCCATATCTCTCTTCTCCATTTTTTCCGGCGAAAGGCCGTCGCCACGCGTCGCCCTCCTCCTCCCCTACCGGCGTGCGTCGCCCTCCACCTCCTTCTCCCCTACCGCGCCGTGCGTCGCCCTCCACCTCTTCCTTCCCTACCGTGACGTCGCCTCTTCCTCCTCTTCCTCCCTACCGCCGTCGCCGCCTCCTCCTCCTCCTCCCCTACCGCCGCCGCCGCCGCCGTCTTCCTCTATATATAGGTAATTTAATTATTTTATTTAATACTTTATATATATGTATGTGTATATATATATATGTGTATATATATATATATTTATATATATCTATATATGTTAGAATATATATATATATATATATATATTGTTAGATTAATTAATTGGTTAATTGACTTGGTTTTAATTATTATTTGTTTGAATATTAGATTGTTTAATTTAGTTTAATTGTTGTTATATGTTAGGATTAATTGTTGTTTGATTAGATTGTGGTTAATTGGTTGTCAATTTGTGTGTTGTTTCACTCAAAAGTATTAGTTGTTTGTTTCACTCAAAAGTATTAGTTGTTTCATTTAAATGTATTAGTTGTTTCATTTAAAGGTATTAGCTGTTTCATTTAAAAGTATTAAGTATTTCATTAAAAGGTAATATTAGTTGTTTCATAAAAAAGTATTAGGTGTTTCATTCATAGGTATTAGTTATTTCATTCAAAGGTATTAGTTGTTTCATAATAATGTATTAGGTGTTTATTCAAAGGTATTAGTTGTTTCATTAATAAAAAAATATTAGGTGTTTCATTCAAAGGTATTAGTTATTTCATTAAAAGGTATTAGTTGTTTCATAGTAAGATATTAGGTGTTCCATTCAAAGGTATTAGTTGTTTCTTTAAAAAGTATTAGACGTTTCATTCAAAGGTATTACTTGTTTCATTCAAAAGTATTGTTGTTAGTGTGTGATTAATGTTGGTTTAATTATATTGTTGTTAGTAGCTTGGATTAATTGTTGTTAGTACGTGGCTTGAATTATTTTTTGTGTGTTTCTTTAATTAGACGATTAATGATGGTACATTAGAATACATTAGAAAATTAAAATGAATGTAGATTAAGTATAGTTAGGTATGCTTTTAGGTTTAATACTTTAAGATACATTATCTTGAGAAATAGTCTTCATATTGTCTTTCCTATAGGCATTAATTTGTAGCTAGTTCTATATGGATCGAAAGTGGGTTCGAGCAGATCGATTATCAAATGAGTATAGGAATGGGGTGAAATAATTTTGTAATCATGCAATTAGACACTGCACCGACCCTCGGTACATTCCATGTCCGTGTTGGAAATGTATGGATGGAAAAATCGTTAGTGGTCAAGAAAGTCTGTTTCATCACTTGATGATTCACGGTATTGATAAAACATATACCGTTTGGACATATCATGGTGAGAGAAGAGATGGATGTAGCTCAAGCAACCTAGAAGCTGACTTTAGGTTTGAAGATACAGTGGATGCGGATATTTTCGATGATGTACCGACTGTTCATACATCAAGTGGAGATGACGATGATCTGCAAGATCACCCTTATTTGTTAGAGAAGTTAAGGGATTCTGCTGGATTAACACTATGGCCCGGGTGTAAGAAGGTAACAAAACTGTCAGCTGTGTTGACATTGTTCAATCTAAAAGCAGCTCACCAATTGTCTGATGCATGCTTCACAAATATGCTGGAAGCAATTAGTGGTCTATTGCCTGATGGAAATGTACTGCCTACGAGAGCATATGATGATAAACAAATGCTCAAGTCCATCGGATTAACACATCAGAAAATTCATGCTTGTCCGCGTGATTGTATCTTATTTCGGAAGGAGTATGCAGAACTCGATGAATGTCCCAAGTGTGGGGAGAAGAGATATAAGAAAAATAAATCTCCAGCGAAGGTGATGTGGTACTTTCCGATAATACGAAGATTTAGGAGAATGTATAGTAGCGCTGTGGATGTTAGAAATTTAACTTGACATCATGATGATAGGATCAAAGATGGAATGCTAAGACACCCTGTTGATTCACCCCAGTGGAAGACATTCGATGTCAGGCATCCAAAATTTGGTAACGAGCCACGACACTTGCGTCTTGCACTCTCAACTGATGGAATGAATACGTTCGGTATCCAAAGTACCAACCACAGTACATGGCCAGTGATTCTGTTAGTTTATAACCTTTCACCCGAGTTGTGCATGAAGCGCACTTACATGATATTGTCTATGTTGATATCAGGACCCAAACAACCTGGTAATGACATAGATGTATATCTGGCTCTTTGATAGAGGACTTGAAGCTCCTGTGGGATGAGGGTGTCGATGTGTACGATGCTTGTAGAAAGGAGAATTTCAAGTTGAAGGTCATGATGTTTGGAACTATCAATGACTTTCCCGCTTACGGGAATCTATCTAGATATAGTGTGAAGGGGGCCGATGCATGTCCTTGTTGTACCAAGAAGACACATCACATCCGCTTGAGTCATTGTAGGAAGACCGTTTATATGGGACATAAGAGATGGTTGGACCCAACACATAAGTATAGAACAATGGCGATGAATTCGATGGCACAATCGAGAAAGATGAAGCACCACATTTATTGTCAGGTTCGGATGTATTGAATGAGAGGAAGAATATCAACACACAGTACGGAAAGAGCTTCGCAAAGAGTGTCCCCACTAGCGGTTGGAAGAAGGAATCAATTTTCTTTCAATTGCCCTATTGGAAAGAGTTGTATGTTAGACACTTCATTGATCTAATGCATGTTGAGAAGAACCTTTGTGCCAGCTTGCTCAATACTCTCCTAGATGATAAGAAGTCCAAGGATGGTTACAATGCAAGAATGGATATGATTGATATGGGAATAAGAGCAGAATTAAAACCTGTGCCTAGAGAAAGGGGTCAACCGTTCTTACCTCCTGCTGCACACATCTTGTCCAAGAATGAGAGAAAAGAGTTACTTCAGACGCTAAAGGATGTGAAAGTTCCAGAGGGTTATTCGTCCAACCTACAGAGACTTGTATCAGATGATGGCGTGAGACTGATGAATCTGAAATCGCATGACGATCATGTCATCATGGAGACTTTCTTGCCCATTGCAATACGTTCTATCTTGCCTGAAAATGTGCGCAAAACCATAACAAAGTTATGTTGGTTCTTCAAGGCAATGAGTAGCAAGGTCATAGATCCTAGAAAATTGCTTGGTTTTCAAAGACAGATTGTGGGGACGCTCTGTGAGCTTAATATGTATTTCCCTCCATCATTTTTTGATATAATGGTTCACCTAACCGTTCATTCGGTACACGACACAAGGATGTGTGGTCCTGCTCGTATGCGATGGATGTATGGTGTAGAGAGATATATGAAAGTGCTCAAAGGATATGTGATGAATATGTCAAGGCCGGAGGGATACATTGCAGAACGCTATTTAGTAGAAGAAGCAGTCGAGTACTGGTCTGAATTCATTCCGAATGTCGAAGCAATTGGACTTCCAATTACTCGGTACACCAATAGGATGGATGTTGAAGGCATTACCGGTGGTCAATCTGTAAGTGTTAGTATGGAGGAACTAACACGGATGCACTTGTGCGTACTTCACAACTCGGTCGACGTGCTTCCTTTTATTGACCTGCACATGCAAGCACTTGTTGAGACATTTCCCACCAGAGATAGATCAAGGATTGAAGTTGAGCACAATCTCATGTTTGTTGACTGGTTCAATGGTTATGTAGCAAATATATTGTCACGGGATAAAGAATCAGTGAATGAAAGAGTTAAGTGGTTATCTAGAATGCCTGATAGACATGTGTATTTGTACAAGTGTTATCTTATTAACGGATACACATTTTATACCAGAGATCATGATGCCACAAGTACAATGCAGAATAGTGGGGTGTCCATTACTGCAACTGGAGGGGATCAATCGAATACTACTTACTTTGGACAGATTGTCAACATTTGGGAACTCGACTATGTTGTTCACCAACAACCAATCTTCGAGTGCAGTTGGGTGAGGATCCCTAACGGGGTCCAAGTTGAAAGATCTGGGTTCGTACGCGTTGATTTGAAGAATGTGTAATACAGAGATGACCCTTACATAATGGCCAGTCAAGCTCAACAGATTTCCTATGTCCCCGACCCAGTTAATAAGAAATGGTCCATCGTGGTTCTATCAAATAAATTTAATAGTAGTTACCAGATTAGCGACCACGTCGATGAAGATGTTGACACAATCGATGATCCTTTTCAGAACTTCACTCATTCTGTACCCTCTTTCGACGATCTAGCAAATCTACGCCCGTACCATAAAATAATTATCGATGAGGATGAATATGGCAATCCGGATCTTGTTAAAATTTATGGTCATGAACGAGAAAAGTCAACCAATAAACGAAAAAAAAAACAAGTGCTAAAAAGAAATGTACGACTTTATTGAATGTTGTTTCTTTTGCTTTATTGAATGTTATTTCTTCTGCTTCCTTAAATATTGTTTGTTTTTTGTTTATTAAATGTTGTTTCTTCTGCTTTACAGGATCATGTCTTATCTGCCACATCTCGGAGATGATGGAGATGATGATGGAGTACATTTAGGAGATCATGGTGGAGATTATGATGGAGATCATGGTTCTGATGATCGACATCATACCGATGACTTGACCAGAGTGACATACACTGCTCCCACCACTAGCGACTCTCTGGGGATAAGAGCAGTAGAGGTATAGTCACGATGGCTTCTATTAAGAGGGCTAGTAGCAAGGGGAAACAAGTGTAGGTAATTTTATTACAATTAAACAGTTAAAATTGTAATTATATTGATTGATCGCTGAATCTAATTAAATAATATGTTATTGCAGTTATCATTCAATGAGTATGGGCAGGCAATCTGTAAATAGAGTGAGATGTTGTCTTTCTACCTTGGAGCTGCAATCAGGCGTATAATCCCTATCGTGCTGCCATCCAAGGACTGGCGTAGCGATAAACTGACTTCTTTGAAGGAAAGATTATGGGTTGAACTTTCGGTATATTAATTATATATATGCTTATTGAAAGTTGTTGTATGATTACTAAATTTACTACATTGTTATGTTATATGCGTACAGAGTACATTTCTCGGCCTTGATTATTCAAAGAAGAAGCAACATCGCCATAAGTTTGGAGTATTGGCCAAGAATTTTTGGGCTTGGCTGAGAAGTCAAGCACGAGATCCGGATACTGGTCTTTACTCGGCTAGTCCGCCTGAGGCGTATTAGAATTGCCCTGCGGTGGCCCCATACAGGGAGGAGTTTGTGCGACGATTTATGGATGATGAGTTCCAGGTAAAATTGATCAATATCATTTAATGCCCTATGCTTTTCAGTGTTTATCGTATTTCTATTACACTATAGTCACGAAGTGAGAAAAATCGCAAACAAGCCAAGTCGATGGAGGCACGATATCGTGGATCGAACAAAGGTTATGCACGCATAAGAGAAAATCTGGTGAGATCAAAATCCTAACATTTAATTTTGTTTATATATTTTTAATATATCTAATAAGGGGACACGTTAATGACTATCGTAGAAAGAAGAAAAAAAGAAAGCTGGAGAGAGTGAGCCTGTTGTTACCCGTATCGAGTTATTTCAAACTACCAGAAAGACTCGATACGGGGATATTCCCGATTCCAGTGCGCAGCGTATCATCGAAGAAGGGGTAAGCTATCCATTAATTTGTCTTTGAATTACAAACTATTATTTCTAAACAAATGATTAAATAATAATCTTTTGTAATTCAGGAGCGTATATCTCAGACCATGACGCCAGAAGACATCCGCTTTGTCGGTCCCGATGATCTACTTGAATGGGCTATAGGTCGTCAGGAGCATCCCGGCCGCTTACAGAGTGTTGGATATGGTGTGACGAAGTCATCATTGACCATGTTACCTGCTTTTCAAGCCATGAATATGCATGTGGTATACTTACAGAACAGGTTGCCCAGATGGCTAAAGTGTTGGAACAGATGAGGTCCGAGAGACGGTCGCATCACGGAATGTCCTCGAGTGGAGTAAGCTGTAAAAATAGTGTCGCTGATGCTATGTTTTCGGCTAATGCTAGGGACAATTTTATTGAGGCACTTCAAAACGACGTCCCGCAGGTATCAGATGTGTCTCACATTTATTTTAATTAAAGACTAGTATATATATTAAAATTTTCTAACTAAATATCTTATTCGAACAGTCACCGACCTCATGTTACCTTTATTTGGAGGATCCTACTCGATTGGTGGCTACAGGAACGTGGCTCAATAACTCCGATGGAGTTATTCATGGTAGTCCCATCACTCCTAGTTTCGTGAGGGTCACGCTCGATGTACCCATAATCGGAGAAGAGGATTCACTGGTGCCTAAACCAATTGATGATGCTGTCACGGTCGGAACAGCAGTCGGACACTTCATCGAATGGCCGACCAACTTGATCTCTCTCACCATGAAGGTAAATTTAATGTATGTTATTAAAGTTCATTATCTTAT
This sequence comes from Stenogyne calaminthoides, assembly GCA_037126765.1. Taxonomy (NCBI): domain Eukaryota; kingdom Viridiplantae; phylum Streptophyta; class Magnoliopsida; order Lamiales; family Lamiaceae; genus Stenogyne; species Stenogyne calaminthoides. Next base: position 15,993,981 of record JBBCBC010000029.1, read on the forward strand.
TTGTCATTTTAAATAATATTGCAAATTGATTGTAGAAATTGTCGACACCACAAAAGCCTAAACAGAAATCAAAGGGTGTCGCAGCCAGTCAGAGGGAGATAACGAGGGACTCCACTATTGGTGATCGCAGAATACGATGCAAGTGATAGTGGAGTCCTCTGATTTCAATATGATCACAGTTCCTATGAATGCTTACTTTCATCGGAATTCTATTGAGGAATACATCGCTCGAGAGCATGTGATTAAAGTCGTGAACGACCAGTGGTTGAGTGCAACGAGCATAGCCTTTTACCTCGGGTATGTGTTTACTAATTAATTCTCAGTATTTACTTTCTATATAGTTTAATTTTCAAATTAAATATTAATTAGCGTATATATGCTTAAAGATATTTGGGTGAGGTATATCTCTCCAGAGATCCTCGAGCATGTGGAATGTATTCCTTCGTCTCCCCCCAAGTGTCTTTCTTAATGGTTGATAGGGCACAAACCATGGAGTGGTTAGTTTCTCATATGCTGAGTTACACTGACAGAGATCATCTCATTTTTTGGCCAACAAATGTGGGGTGAGTACAATAAACATTTCGTTAAAATTTATATTCATAATATATATGATATTTGCACATATGCTAAATTTACACATAATTTTAATATATAGGAATCATTGGGTGCTGGTCACCATAAATATGATCACATTAAATGTTTATTTTATGGATCCAGCTGCGAATGGGTTGGCTTCAAATCGACCTGATCTCACTTCGTACATGGAAGCGTAAGTTCATTTTTAATATTATAATATAATGATTTGTTTTACTTATTAAAATTATGCATATTTAATCTAACTTTATTTTTTAATTCTAATAATAATAGTGTAATGACGATGTATCAGAGTCGCCTTCCTAATCAAGGCTCAAGAGCTAATTTCAATAAAGTGAGCTGGAATAATGTTAAGGTAAATTTAATTTATTAAGTTATCAAATTAATATAAAATAATTATAATTGTAATACTTGATTATAATTGCTAATCAACAGGTACCGAGTCAACGAGATAGTGATCATTGTGGACATTTTGTGTGTTGTTATATTGAAGATATAATATGCGCTTCTCAAACGGCAGTTCCTATCAACGTAAGTTAATTTATCGATTATTTAAATTATTATTAATTGAATAAAAATTCATACTATATATCTAACTATATTGATTAATTGATCGTTAATTGTTTGCAGTTTGTCTATGATCGTCCGGTCAAGTCTTACTCCAAACAAAGAATGAACAAATGGAAAATGGATTGGACATGGTACCTTTACAATAGATTCTTGTATAATTATAGATAGAGTGGGATAACTTTTGGTAGCATATTACTTATATATATATATATTTGTATTGATATACTTCATGCATGTTTTAATTTGTTTTATTGGACGGATATTTATTTCATGATGTGTATGTGTTTATTAATTTATTTGATGTTTTGGTATTAATTGGACGTATATATATTATCGTGTGGTATAAAATTTGGTTTTTAGTTTTGGTTTTGGTTTTATATAAACAGGATTTTAAAAATATAAATTAAAATTTAAAAAAAATATATATTGGACAACGGTTTTTAACCGCTGTCCAAGTGTATTTATATATATAAAAATTAAAAAAAAGGGTAAGAGAGCGGTTGTAAACCGCTGACCAAGTGAATATTCTTGGACAACGGTTACAAACCGCTGTCTAAGTTTTAAACTTGCAATGCGGTTATAAACCGTTGTCTTAGTGAAATATCTGGCGGTTTTTTTTTAAATTTATCCAAGCTTGGATTACATTATTTGGAGAGCTGTTATAACCGCTCTCCAAGGTCATTTTTAACAGCTCTCCAAGCCCAAATCTTTATTAGTGATTTATTCAAAATACAAACGGCAATATACTTTCGAAACAACGACAATATACTTAAAAATACTTGAAAATATACTTAAAAATACTAACGTCAAAGTACAAGGAAGAAAATATATATACATTCTGTTGATGTTGCTTTTGATGTGATAACTAATATATGACAACATCAATAATTCGTCCTTCTTTCACAACCAACATCTTGTGTTTCTATATGTTATTTCTCTTGTTGTGTTTTGCAGGATAATATTTAGAGAATATTCTGGAGAAATATAGGATAATGGAAAACAGTTGGTTTAATAGTGGAAGGAAATTAAAAACATGTGGGAAGTTATTGACGAGTTAAAATCATAAATGATCCCATATCTATGACCTCAAATATATTTACTCCCATAAGTTTTTTTATCTTCAATTTAGTCCCAATAACTTTGACAATGTCCAATTTTAGTCCCAAAACAGCGAAATAACGTCGTTTTGCTGTTTTTATTTGGGGCTTTCTAGCGGATGTTGTGACTCGACTGCCACATGTATATTTTTTTAACAGTTGAAATTTCAAGAATATATAATTAAAATTTTAAACTTAAAATTAAAACAGAATTGACGATAAGAATAAGTCAAACAAACTTAAAAATACATGTGACAGTACATGTGGCAGTCAAGTCATAACATCCGGCGGAAAACCCCAAATAAAAACGACAAAACGACGTTGTTTCGGCTAATTTTGGACTAAAATTGGACATTGCCAAAGTTATTGGGACTAAATCAATAACAAAAAAACTTATGAGACTAAATCTATTTGAGACCAAAGTTATGAGACCATTTGTGATTCAAACTCAGTTATTGACCATGTTTGAAGGAAGTTACATAATGGATAATGAATCCTATTTTATAGGATACATGGGGACTACCACTTGGACGTGCACTAATAAAATATTTCGCATTTAGGGTGTCTCATTTTTTACAGATAACCAATAGGACTTTTGTGTCTTTACTAAGTCTATAGGTTTTTCTGTTGAGAGCTTGGATGTTGTCCAAAATGTTGTTCAACATTTCTGACAACATTAGAGTTCGTTTTTTCTCCTAACACTAACTTCGAATATTTTATGTTGTCCACAATGTTCTTGTATGCAGGTTGACGACTTACAAATGTGCTACGTTAGGAGGTTGCAGATTAAACAAGAGTGAGGATTGTGGAGAACATGGGTAGTTATCGAGATCATGGAGTTAGTGGGAGACAGTTTCCTAGGTTGTCCAAACTGCCTAGGCTGCACAACATTTTCAACAACACTCTGAAAATACACGCACACACACTTTCAGTTGGCGCCAGAGCCATAAACTTGATACACTAAGTTAAAGGTCCTGTGTTTTAAGTGTGTTGTTTTTGTAATGGATTTTACATTTATTCCTTATGTTCGTACTTATGTTCTTGATGAAGTATCTATAATTTGTCAAGAAGATCTAGATCATCTTGATCTACTCACGAAGAAATTCAACTCTTTCTTGAAAAGAAAGATGAAGAAATCAAAGGGAAACATCCAGCCAAAAAGTCAGATATATAACACTTCTCAAATGCAAAAGAAGATGAACCTGAATGTCACCCTGAATGAAGCTCGTTCGCATGATTCAGAAATTTTTACCACTGGTGTTATTCCAAATGTTATTTCCACATATGTCAGGTATCCATCTTTTTCAGATACTTGTTTAAACTATTTTAATGAATCTATTCTTGAGACATGCATTTCAAGTGAAAATCACAACTGCGATATTTTTAACATGGACAGAAAAGATTTGAAAACGACATACAAAGATTTGTTGTAGAAATTAAAATCTATGACGAGGAAAAGCGATGATCTGATTGTTGGGGAATAAATTGCACAGATCTATTCGGGGTGAATATTTAAATACAAATTTAATTCTTATAATTATTACTAGCATGAATTAACCCTATATTAATTCAAATAATAATCCAACAACATATCATTCATATAATTAATTCACGTAAATCCTGCGCATGCAGAATTCTACGAGTTTACATTAACGTACCTTTTGGGATGGCAACGGTCTGGCTGATTAGACTAACCAAAAGAACTTCCCAAGTATTCCCTTAATCCTTGTTCGACTATCCGGTGGTAGGACACTTGTGAACAATTAACAAAAGGAAAATAAATTATGTTGCACCACCTTTGTGGATTTACTAATTTTTTCAGCACATGGAATTGTACTTGGGAATGAAAGAGTCATCCCCTATTCATAGAGCATAGGTGGTCGAAATTTTGGATAGAAAATAATGTGGGAAAATCTTTTCCTTGATCTCCAAGAAATCTTGAATATATCTCCTATATTCTTTTTCCCATAATTATAATATTCCACAAAATCCCACCTACTCTTTGTTATGGGATATTTCCGAAAATAATAGGCAAGATTCCAAGATTTGGATCTTCTTGAATTTATGAGATATTCTTGTATTTCAAGAAATACATATCTTCCATAATATTTTTTCAAGAAAATCAAGAAAATATTTCTTGCCCTTTATATTTCAAAAATTTCGAAATTATCTTCATGAATAACGAAGTGGGAGATTTCTTGAATTTAATGAGATAATCTTGTATTCCAAGAATACATATCTTCATTCCATAACAAAATTCAAAGAAAATCTTTCTCCCTTTTTTATCCATAAATTTTAATTTAATGAGGAAAAATAAGCAACAATATTTATTTTATTTTAAACACCTTTTTCAGGTTATTGGACTATATGTTGGGCTACTCGGGGGCCTTTAGGAGAATTAAGATTGGACCTTCCAATGGATCTTGAATTATCAATATTGAGCCACAATATTATTCAAGCCCATAAATATTAATTAATCCCACTACATAATTAATATTGCACTATCCATCTTAACCCATATTACAGTCAATATGGCTCGGTTATTATTTCCGTGTTTAAGATTATCTAGCCCATTAATTAATTCAAGCCGGCTGAAATAGCTTTCCATTAATTAATATCTTTTGTCCTTGGTCAAGGAAGCGGTTCAACATTATTATCCATACAGGAAACTAATTTCACTTGCAAGATTTGGTATGATAAAGCTTATGAACCTCCCAAGGGGGCCGTCGAACAAAAGCGTGCTTGCACACGATTCTCCGTATTAAATCTTAGCAATCACATGTGACCAATAATATTGCCCAAGATAAAAAGTATTGAATCTCGTTGATTCTCTACCCATGATAAGTCAAAGCAATAGTTACCAATCACGCGTGATCCTATTTAAGGAACGAAGATTAAGAAATAACGAACCACCGAGGTCTAATTCTTCCTTGTTGGTTCAAGAATTTGTCCTCCTCATAGGTCCTATTCGATTGCATTAGTCATGCACTAGTGTAATCTCTTGGTCAAGACAAGCCAATCCGAGCCTTACACTTCAACCTTTCACGATGGATTGTCCATTTCCATCTAGGTCGTGAATGGCGTACTTTTTTTAGTTACAAGGGATTTGTTAATTTAATCTTCGTGATCGGTATCACTAAATTAACTACAATGTAAACACGACGATTTATTGAGCAGTTATAAATAAATATATGTAACATTCAATGATATTTAAAGCATCATTGATAAACAATTTATTTCAAATAAATAAGTCCGAAATTAGATTTTTGATTATACAAAGTAAAAGCATACTTTCAAAGATAATCCCAACAATCTCCCACTTATACTCAAAGTCTACTTTTAAGTATACTACAAACAACATGTCTCGTGTAGTTCGTGACATCTAATGCCCCTACACGAACCTAATAATTTCTCCCACTTATACTCAAAGTCGATTAGCAGCAGGTCTTGACACCCATTCCTTCCACATGTCTCTCGAATGTATTGAGGAGGACCCTTTGTGAATGGATCTGCTGGGTTGTCTTCGGGACGCTATCTTTGCCACATCTATATCTCCTCTCTTAACGATTTCTCGTATAAGATGGTATTTCCTTTCAATGTGTTTCTTTGGCCTTGTGGGCTCTTGGTTCCCTTGAATTTGCAATCGCTCCCGGCATTGTCACAATAAATGATGATTGTCTTTGGGCAAATTAGGAACTACGTCCAAGTCCACTAGGAAGTTCTTGAGCCAAACCACTTTTTTATTTTGCCAAGCATAGCGATTACATATTCGGTTTCCATGGTAGAATCTGCGATGCATTTGCATAACGCTTCTCCATGTCACGGCTCCTTCCCCATGCAAAACACACTCTCGGAGGTAGATTTTCTGGAGTCTATGTCTGATTGGAAATCCGAGTCCGTGTAGCCGATTGGGATTGGACTATCTGACTGATAAACTAACATTCTATCCCGAGTTCTTTTCAGATACTTCAGAATGTTTTTAACTGCCGTCTAATGTTCTTTCCCCGGGTTACTTTGATATCTTGCCACCATGCCAACGGCAAAGCAGAAATCCGGTCTTGTACACAGCATTGCATACATAAGGCTTCCGACAGCCGAAGCATAAGGAATGCCTTTCATGTCATCTATCTCCTTTTGCGTCTTAGGGCACATTTTCTTGGATAGATGGATTCCATGTCTGAAAGGTACGAAGCCTTTCTTGGAATCTTGCATGCTGAATCGTTTCAAGACAGTGTCTATGTATGAAGCTTACGATAAGCCTATCATCCTTTTCTTGCGATCTCGAGTGATCTTGATCCCAAGAATGTGTCCAGCTTCCCCTAAGTCCTTCATATCAAACTGTTTTTAAAGCCATGCCCTTACGTCTGATAACACCTTCACATCATTCCCGATGATCAGAATGTCATCTACGTATAGTACTAAGAATACTAATGCAGTTTTGACACGTTTTTTGTACACACAACTTTCGAACTCGTTTTGATCGAACCCATAAGACTTTATAACATGATCAAAACATTGGTTCCAAGCTCTGGATGCCTGTTTGAGTCCATAAATGGACTTCATGAGCTTACAAACTAGGTGTTCTTGGCCTTTTTCAATGAAGCCTTGGGGTTGTTACATATAGATCTCTTCATCAAGACTTCCTTTAAGGAAAGCTGTCTTGACATCCATTTGCCAGATTTCAAAGTCGAGATGCGCAGCAATCGATAAGAGAATACGGATGGACTTAAGCATGACTACGGGCGAAAAAGTTTCCTCATAATCGATCCTTCTTTCTGAGTATAACCTTTCGCCACGAGTCTTGCTTTGAAGGTTTCCACCTTCCCGTCCGGTCCTCTTTTTCTCTTATACACCCACTTGCAACCAATGGGTTTGACCCCATTAAGTGGTTCGACTAGCTCCCACACTCTGTTATGAAACATAGAACCCATTTTGGCTTTCATTGCTGTTTGCCAAGAATCTGCATCCTTGTCTTGGATTGCCTCGTCATATGTCCATGGGTCTGATTCGTCTTGTCCGGGAATCAAGTCCGAGGACTCTCCTATTCCCATGAATCTTGTACAGTTGGCATTGAGGTTAGCCCCCTTAGCTCATTTAAGGTAATCTCACTTCTGGGTCTTCTTTCGTTCATATAGTCTTCTTCCAAAAATCTAAAGTGGGTGCTTATTATCACCTTTTGATCTTCGGGACCATAGAACATACACCGTTTTGTTCCCTCGGGGTATCCCACAAACAACCTTAATTCTGATCGAGGATCCAATTTTCCGGCTTCCTTGTCCAACACGTAGGCCGGACACCCCCAAATCCTCATGGGTCTCATACTAGGCTTGTGCCCGGTCCACAATTCTTTGGGAGTTTTGGGAACCGATTTGGATGGCACCAAGTTTAGAATGTAAGCTGCTATTTCCAAGGCATGACCCCAGAACGACTTGGGAAGATCCGCATAACTCATCATAGATCTAACCATTTCCAAAAGAGTTCTGTTTCTTCGCTCTGCAACCCTGTTTTGTTGAGGGGTTCCGGGTGCAGTAAGCTAGGATGCAATCCCTTCATCAGATAAGTAGTTCAAAAACTCATCGCTGAGGTATTCGCCTCCACGATCGTATCGTAGAGACTTGATACGTTTTTCCCTATGATTCTTTGCTTGAGCCTTAAATTCTTTGAATTTCTCAAAGGTCTCAGATTTATGCTTCATAAGGAAAATATAACCGTATCTTGAGTAATCATCAATAAAAGTGACAAAATACTCATAACCTCCTCTTGCTTTGGTTGACATTGGACCACATACATCTGTGTGAACGATTTCTAACACTTCTTTGGCTCTATTCCCCTTGGCTCCAAATGCACTCTTGGTCATTTTATCCTCCAAACATGATTCGCAGGTTGGAATTGGTTCAACTTGGAGAAACTCCAGTGAACCGTCTTTCACCAACCTTTTGGACCTCTTTGGATTTATATGACCTAATCTTAGATGCCATAGAAGTGTCTCGTTTCGTCGATGAACGATTTTCTTTTCTCTAAAAGCGATTGATGTGTTATAGGATGCATTTCGTGAGTGGTGTGCACAGTTAATTCTATAGAGATTATTCGACCAATGTCCCATAATAGATACACTCATCATTTCAAGAAATGACATCATTCTTATTAGAAGAAACTTAGTGTCCTTTAATCAAATTTTAGAAACTGAAAGTGAATTCTTTCCAAAACTGGGAACATAAAGATAATCTAAAAAAAAAACTTCATCTTTTAAAGACAGGTGCACTTCTCCCACTGCTTTAACCGCTACTCATGTAGCATTGCAATATCTGCTACTTGCGTAGTATTGCAATAACCGTTACTATCATAGCATTGTAATATCTGTCACTTACGTAGCATTGCAATAATTGCTACTTTCGTAACATCGCCCAGTGTGATGAAGATCTCACTCCCACTAAGTTGCCAGATCAGTTTGAACCCGTGAAGCAAACATGATTAGTGGATCTCGTATCAACCACCCACGGATGAGAAGTATACGCCGCTAAACAAGTTTCAACAACTAGTGCGTGAGAATTACCTTTCTTTCCGTCCCTTTTGGGGTTGGAACAGGCAAACCTCCATTGTCCTCTTTCACCGCAGCTTAAGCACTTCCTCTTTGGATTTACCACAAGCATTCCTCATCTTACCATTGCCCTTGGCAACAACTGAGTTTTATTGCTTATGGCTTTTGGTCCTCTTCTTTTTCTTGCCTTCCCATGGCCTAGAAAATGAAGACTTACCACTTGCCGTTAAAGCTTGAGTTTGGTGCCCCATCAATATCTCTGCCGAGACCAAAGCTTGCAACAAATTAGCTAGCGAGGCCAAAATGCTCAGAAACTTTTGGGCAGAGAGTGAAATACCAAATTCATCTGAGTCCCCAGATTATAATCTGCACTCAGAATCTCAAGTTTGTTCAGATGGGCCATCTATTTTGAGGACGTAATCCCTTACGGGTTTGCCGTCCACCATTTTCAGCGACGACATATCTCGTAAGGTGATCTGACGAGTCCCGCATTTTTGACTTGTCAGTTGGCTCATCTGATTTTGGTGTGTCAAGAATCCACTTGTGCTTTTGTGCAGTTAGGACAATCATAATTTTTCGTTTCCAATTAATATAGTTTCCATACATATTGTATTGACTTTAAGTATAACAGCAGTGGATTAAAAAGGTTATGACATGCTAAACTGAAATAAATAATAATATGCATAATCATAAATATATCACAAGGTTCGATCACATGTTTCATATTTAAAATCTCAAAAAAAAATATGAACATGCATCAGCCAACATCTCAAAACAATTTAAATAAGACACGTGGGGTGGGTCATTATTTAAACACATTCAAGCAGGTTACAAACAAGAACAGTTACAAACCTTTAATATCCAGATTAATAGTTGGCTCCCACTTGACCAATATAAAATTGACAGGGACTTCGGGGAAGTATATGCATATCAATTTTATACCTAAGTAATAACCATGATTAAATACAGGATTATTATTTCGTATTGAACGAGCCTCGTGAGGAGGGTCATCGTCGCCACTAGTAATAATTCACAATCATCCATTTGGAATTCATTTATGTGAAAGCTAACTTTTGACCGTCCCGTGGGGGGAATTTCTCCAAAAGAATTCACAAATAAATAAATCATGGAGGTCAAAATTAATTCAATTTTATTATCCGGAATAAAATTGTCAATTAATTATTTAAACATACTTAGTAATTTTTGATTGTGAGATTTTTCATTGGGCAACTCCATGCAAACACATTTAAACAAATTAAATAAAGCATAAGATACAATAATAAATCAAGCAAAGCAGAAAAATAAACATATTGGGCACAAATTATCCAATTGTCATGGTTTAATTTTTCTTGGCTTGATCTTGAAGAAACGCCGTCTTGAATTTCTCCCACTCGATCGTCTCAAAAAGAACTCCGTCTCGAAACGCCACGCCAAGTAGCTTCGTCAGAGGCGGGATGCATGCTCAAGATCCGCCGCCTCGCCCAAATGGCGGTCAAGCACAACAAGACATTTTGAAGCGGCAATGTCGCCCGCCATAGTGCCAATGTCTCCCGCCCGAGCGCTAGTGTCTCCCGCCGGCGAGTGCCCGGCCGTCATTCGTAACAGGCGCTTAGGTGGTATCGCCAGGTCACAAGTTTAAAGCCAAGCCGATGGGTTCCGCTTGCTGTCCGCCGCGTTTGAGCTTCCGCCCATAATCGCCCCGCCCGTCTTGGCCAAGAAGCGTCGCGCGTGCCTTCCTTGGCACGTTTAGCAAGGCGACGCACGCGCTTACGCTTTCGATTTCGGATCCCATCTTTTAATTCTTCATCTCCGCCTCGTTTTGATCCGGTTATAATTTATTTACAAAATAAATAAACATAGATCTAGACTAGTCTATTACATTGATCAAATCAAACAAATACTAATCTACTAGTGGATTTTCTCACGAGGCAAAACGAATCCGAACGAATTGAATTAAAAACCACAATTTATATGCATGCATAAATAAACACATTAAATTCCATGACAATTGGATACCAAAGCAGATCTAGCAATTCTACTATCCAATTTCAAATTTAATGTCGTCAATTAAATTACAATTTAAAATTGAGTCAAACCGTGGCTCGATACGCTTGTTTGGGAATAAATTGCAACAGATCTATTCGGGGTGAATATTTAAATACAAATTTAATTTTATAATTATTACTAGCATGAATTAATCCTATATTAATTCAAATAATAATCCAACAACATATCATGCATATAATTAATTCACGTAAATTCTACGCGATGCGAATTCTACGAAGTTTACGTGAACGCACCTCTCTGGGATGGCAACGGCCCGGCCGATTAGACTAACCAAAAAAGAACTTTCCAAGTATTCCCTTAATCCTTGTTCGACTATCCGTGGTAGGACACTTGTGTGTTGGGGATTATCTTTGAAAAGTATGCTTTTTACTTTGTATAATCTAAACCTAATTTTCGGACTTATTTCTTTGAAATAAATTGTTTATCATCGATGCTTTAAATATGATTGAATGTTATATATATTTCTTCGCATAACTGTTTCAATAATTCGTGACGTGTTACATCAGAGGTAATTTAGTGATACCCGATCACAAAAGATTAAATTAACGATCCCCTTGTAACTATAAGTACGCCATTCACTTACCTAGATGGAAATGAACAACCATCGCGAAAGGTTGAGGTGTAAGGCTCTGATTGGTTTGTCTTGACCAAGAGATTACACTAGTGCATGGTGATTATTTGAATAGGACCTCACAGGAGGATAAATTCTTTAATCGAACATGGAAGAATTAGACCTCAGTGGTTCGTTGTTTCTTAACCTTCCCCCCGAAATAGGATCACGTGGGATCAGAACTATTGCTTTGACTTATCATGGGTAAATAATCGAGAGAGATTCAATACGTATTTTATCTTGGGCAATATTATTGGTCACATGTGATTGCTAAGATTTAATACGAAGAATCGTGCAAAGCACGCTTTTGCTTGATTTGCCCCTTGGGAGGTTCATAAGTTTTATCATACCAAATCTTGCAAGTGGAATTTGTTTCCAGATGGATAATAATGTTGAACCGTTCCTCGACCAAGGACAAAAGATATTAATTAATGGAAAGCTATTTCAAAGTGGCTTGAATTAATTAATGGGCTAGATAATCTTAAAACGGGAAATAATGACCGGAGCCATATTGACCGTAATATGGGTTAAGATGGATAGTGAAATATTAATTATGTAGTGGGATTAATTAATATTTATGGGCTTGAATTATATTGTGGCTCAATATTAGATATTCAAGATCCATTAGAAGGTCCAATCTTAATTATCCTAAAGGCCCCCTGAGTAGCCCAACATATAGTCCAATAACCTGAAAAGGTGATTAAAATAAAATAAATATTGTTGCTTATATTTCCTCATTAAATTAAAAAATTATGAATAAAAAGAGGAGAAAGATTTTCTTTGAATTTTGTTATGGAATGAAGATATGTATTCTTGGAATACAAGATTATCTCATTAAATTCAAGAAATCTCCCACTTGGTTATTCATTAAGAGATTTTCTAAATTTTTTGGAAAATAGAGGGCAAGAAAGATTTTCTTGATTTTCTTGAAAAGATATTATGGAAGATATGTATTTCTTGAAATACAAGAATATCTCATAAATTCAAGAAGATCTAAATCTTGAAATCTTGCTCAAATTTTGAAAATTATACCATAAAAATAGGAGGTGGATTTTTGTGGAATATTTTAATTATGGAAAAAGAATATATGGGATATATTCAAGATTTCTTGGTGACCAAGAAAAGTATTTTCCCACATTGAAAAACCACCAAAATTTCGTGCCCCTCCTCTCCTATAAATAGGGGATGATTAGTTCATTCCTAGTACAATTCCATGTCTTTGGAAATATTAGCAAATCCACAAAAGTGGTGCAACAAAGTTTATTTTTTCCTTTTGTTAATTGTTCGCGAAAGTATCCTTCCAATCGGATTGTCGAAAGCAAGGGCTAAGGGAATACTTGGGAAGTCCTTTTGGTTAGTCCGTCCGATCAAGTCTTTGCCATCCCGAGAGAATGCGCTCACGTAAACCCGTAGATTCGCGATGCGCGTAGGTTTTACGTGGCTTTTTATATGCATGATATGTTGTTGCAATTATTATTTGAATTAATATAGGATTAATTCATGCTAGTAATAATTAATGAATTAAATTTGTATTTAAATATTCACCCCGAATAGATCTGGTGCGAATCATTCCCCAACAAAATCGTATCGAGAGCCTTGTTCGAAGACTGCTCAATTTTTTAAATTGTAATTTAATTCACGGACATTAAATTTGAAATTGGATAGTAGAACTATTAGATCTGTTTTTGCAGGTATCCAATTGTCATGGATTTTAATGTTTTATTTTGCATGCATATAAACCTGTGGTTTTTAATTCGATTCGTTCGATTTGTTTTGCCTCGTGAGAAAATCCACGAGTAGACTAGGATTTGTTTGATTTGATCAATGTAATAGACTAGTCTAGATCTAGGTTTATTTATTTTTTGTAAATAATTTGTAACCGGATCGGGAACGAAGAGATGAAGAATTAAAGGACGAAATCCAGAACCAGGCGAAGGCGGCGCGGGCGCGCGCTGGCACGCATGGGCGCAGGGCGAGGCCGGGCGGGCCGAGCGCGCGCGAGGATGCAGGCCGGCGCACGGGCGGTGCGTGCTCCAGGCCGGGCGGACGCCGCGGGCGCGCGCACACGGGCGCGCGCGGAGACGAGGGCGAGGCCGATGTCGCGGGCGAGGCGGAGGCGGGCGAGCGCGCGCGCGCGGATGCGCGAGGACGCGCGCGTCGCCTGCCGAGGACTGCCGACCCCTGCCGACTCCTGCCGAGGCGTGCCGAGGCGCTGGCGGGCGTGGCCTGCCAGGCGGTGCCGAGGCTGCCTAGGCTGTCCTAGGCCAAGCGGCCGGCCGGATGCGGGCGTGCATCCCTGCTGCGAGCTGCTTGGCGTGGCGGTTCGAGACGAAGTATTTTTTTTCGAGACGAACGAGTGGGAGAAATTCGAGACGTGTTTCTTCAAGATCAAGCCAAGAAAAATCAAACCATGACAATTGGATAATTTGTGCCCAATATGTTTATTTTTTTTTTTTTGCTTGATTTATTTGCGCTATCTTATGCTTTATTTAATTTGTTTAAATGTGTTTGCATGAGGGTTGCCAAATTGAAAAAATCTCAACTTCAAAATTACTAAGTATGTTTAAATAATTAATTGACAATTTTATTCTGGATAATAAAATTGAGTTAATTTTGACCTCCATGATTTATTTATTTGTGAATTCTTTTGGAGAAATTCCCCCCACGGGACGGTCAAAAGATAGGTTTCACATGAATGAATTCGAAAGGATGATTGTGGGTTATTACTATATTAATGATGACCCCCCCACGAGGCTCGATCAAAGCGAAATAGTAATCAGATTTAATCATGGTTATTACTTAGGTGTAAAATTGATATGCATATACTTCCTCAAGTCCTGGCCAATTTTATATTGGTCAAGTGGGGAGCCAACTATTAATATGGATATTAAAGGTTTGTAAATCGTTCTTGTTTGTAACTCTCTTGAATGTGTTTAAATAATGACCCACCCCACGTGGCTTATTTAAACTGCTTTTGAGATGTTGGTCGATGCATGTTCATATTTTTTGAGATTTTAATATGATGCATGTGATCAAACTTTGTGATAATTTTGTGCTTATGCATATTATTGTTTATTTCAGTTCATCATGTCGCAACCTTTTAATCCACTGTTATATACACTCAAAGAACACCAATTATCTGGAGAAAACTATATTGATTGGAAAATTATAATTGTCCTAACTGCACAAAAGCACAAGTGGATTTTGACACACAAAAATCAGATGAGCCAACTGACGAAGTCAAAAAACACGCGGACTCGTCAGATCACCTTGCGAGAGATGTCGTCGCTGAAAATGGTGGAGGAAAAACCCGTAAGGGATTACGTCCTCAAAATAGATGGCCCATCTGAACAAACTTGAGATTCTGAGTGCAGATTATGATCTGGAGACTCAGATGAATTTGGTACTTCATTCTCTGCCCAGAAAGGGTTTTTGAGCATTTTGGCCTCGCTAGCTAATTTGTTGCAAACTTTTGGACACGGCAGAAATGATGAAGAGGCACCAAACTCAAGCTTTAACGGCAAGTGGTCCGTCTTCATTTTCTAGGCCAAGGGTAGGCAAGATAAAGAAGAGGACCAAAGGCCATAAGCAATAAAACTCAACTATTGCCAAGGGCAATGGTAAGATGAGGAATGCTTGTTGTGTCAAGGAAAATCCAAAGAGGAAGTGCTTAAGCTGCGGTGAGAGAGGACAATGGAGGTTTTGCCTGTTCCAACCCCAAAAGGGACGGAAAGAAAGGTAATTCTCATACACTAGTTGTTGAAACTTGTTTAGCGGCGTATACTTCTCATTCGTGGGTGGTTGATACGAGATCCACTAATCATGTTGGTTTCACGGGTTCTAAATGATCCGCAACATAGTGGGAGTGAGATCCTCATCACAATCGGGTAACATTACGAAGTAGAAGACATTGCAATGCTACGTAAATGGCAGATATTGCAATGCTACGATAGTAACGATTATTGCAATACTACGCAAGTAGCAGACATTGCAATGCTACATGAGTAGCAGTTAAAGTAGTGGGAGAAGTGCACCTATCTTTTGAAGATAAAGTTTTTTTTTTGAGATTATCTTTATGTTCCCAGTTTTAGAAAGAATTCACTTTCAGTTTCTAAAAAATCGTTTAAAGGACACTAAGTTTTTCTAATAAGAATGACATCATTTTTGAAATGATGAGTGTACTGTTATGGGACATTGATGGAAAATCTCTATAAAATTAATCGCGGCACACCACTCACTTAAATGCATCCTATAACACATCAACTATTTCCGACAAAAAGAAAGCGTGAACGAAATACTTTTTGGCATCTAAGATTAGGTCATATAAATCCAAAGAGGATCCAAAGGTTGGTGAAAGATGGTTCATCGGGTGCGTCTCCAAGTTGAATCGAATCCAACCCGCGAATCATGTTTGGAGGGTAATATGACCAAGATGGCATTTGGAGCCAAGGGAATGGGGCTAAAGAAGTGTTAGAGATCGTTCACATAGATGTACGTGTAGTTCAATGTTAACCAAAGCAAAGAGGAGGTTATGAGTAATTTTATTGATGATTACTCAAGGTACATTTTCCTTATGAAGCATGAATTGAAGTCCTTTGAGAAATTCTAAAGAATTTAAGGCTCAAGCAGAGAATCATATGGGAAAAACGTATCAAGTCTCTACGATATGATCGTGGAAGCGAATACCTCAGCAATGAGTTTTTGAACTACTTATCTGATGAAGGGATTGTATCCCAGCTCACTGCACCCGGAACCCCTCAACAAAACGGGGTTTGCAGAGCGAAGCAACAGAGTTCTTTTGGAAATGATTAGATCAATGATGAGTTATACGGATCTTCCCGAGTCGTTCTGGGGTCATACCTTGGAAAACAGCGACTTACATTCTGAACTTGGTGCTATCCAAATCAGTTCCAAAACCCCAAAGAATTGTGGACCGGGCGCAAGTCTAGTATGAGACACATGAGATTTGGGGGTGTCCGGCCTACGTGTTGGATAAGGAAGCCGGTAAATTGGATCCTCGATCAGAATTAAGGTTGTTTTGTAGGATACCCCGAGGGAACAAAAGGGTGAATGTTCTATAGTTCCGAAGATCAAAAGGTGGACATTCACACCCACTTTAGATTTTGGAAGAAAACTATAGAACCAAAGAAAACCCAGAAGTGAGATTACCTTAAATGAGCTTAGAGGGCAAACCTCAGTGCCGACTGTACTAGATGATATACCAAACGATATGTTTTCACAACCGGAGCCTCGTTATAGTGGGAGGGTTGTTAGACAGCCCGAGAGATTCATGGGAATAGGAGAGTCCTCGGACTTGATTCCCGGAATCAGACCCATGGACATATGACGAGGCACTCCAAGATAAGGATGCAGTTTCTTGGCAAACAACAATGAAAGCCGAAGTGGGTTCTATGTTTCATAATAGAGTGTGGGAGCAAGTCGAACCACTTAATGGGGTCAAACCCATTAGATGCAAGTGGGTATATAAGAGGAAAAGAGGATCGGACGGGAAGGTTGAAACCTTTTGAAGCAAGACTAATGGCGAAAGGTTATACTCAGAAAGAATGGGATCGATTATGTGGAAACTTTTTCGCCCATAGCCATGCTTAAGTCCATCCGTATTCTCTTATCGATTGCTGCGCATTTTCGACTTTGAATCTGGCAAATGGATATCAAGACAGCTTTCCTTAACGGAAGTCTTGATAAAGAGATCCATATGCAACAACCCCTAGTTTTCATTGAAACAGGCCAAGAACACCCAGTTTGTAAAAGCTCAAGAGGTCCATTTACGGACTCAAACAGGCATCCAGAACTTGGAACCAAAGTTTTGATCATATTATAAAGTCTTATGGGTTTTGATCAAAACGAGTTTGAAAGTTGTGTGTATAAAAACGTGTCGGAACTGCATTGGTATTCTTAGTACTGTACGTAGATCACATTGTGATCATCGGGAACGATGTGAAGGTGTGATCAGACGTAAGGGCATGGTTTTCAAAATAGTTTGATATGAAAGACTTAGGGAAAACCGGACACATCCTTGGGATCAAGATCACAAGAAAAGGATGGTAGGGGTTATCGCAAGTTTCATACATAGACACTGGTTTTGAAACAATTCAGTATGCAAGATTCCAAGAAAGGATTCGTACCTTTCAGACTTGGAATCCATCTATCCAAGAAAATGTTCCCTAAGACGAAAAGGAGATAGATGACATGAAAAGTATTCCCTTGTGCTTCTACCGTCGGAAACCTTATGTATGCATTTGCGGTACGAGACCGGATATATGCTTTATTGTAGGCATGGTAGCAAGATATCGAGTAACTCGGGAAAGTTTAATGGATTTGACAGCTTAAAAACATTCTGAAGTTTCTGAAAAGAACTCGGGATAGAATGTTGATTTATCAGTCAGATACTCCAATCTCCATCGGCTACATGGACTCGGATTTCCAATCAAGTTTAGATTCCAGAAATTATCTGCCTCAGTTGGTGTGTTTCCATTTGGGAAGTGTAGCCATAAAATGGACGAGTGTGAAGCGTAAAATGCATCCGACTCAACCATGGGACTCGGGTAAGTAGTTGCTTGTGAAGCGGATGAAAGAACCGATTGGGCTCTAGATCTTCTTAGTGGACTTGGATGGTGTTTCAATTTGTCTAGAATATACGCTGCTGGGGCGATTACAAATTCAAGAGAACCAAGAGTCCACGAAGTCAAACAAACACATTAAAGGAAAAGACATCTTATACGAGAAATCGTTAAGAGAGGAGATATAGATGTGGCAAAGATAGCGTCTAAGGACAGCCTAGCAGATCCATTCACAAAACGTCTGCCTCTGAATACATTCGAGAGACATGTGAGTGGAATGGGTGTCAAGACCGTTGCCAATCTGCTTTGAGTATAAGTGGGAGAAATTATTAGGTTCGTGTAGGTGACATTAGATGTCACGGACTACTCGAGGCGTGTTGTAGTATACTTAAAAGCGGACTTTGAGTATAAGTGGGAGATTGTTGGGGATTATCTTTGAAAAGTATGCTTTTTACTTTGTATAATCTAAAACCGAATTTCCGGACTTATTCTTTGAAATAAATTGTTTATCAGCGATGCTTTAAATATGATTGAATGGTATATATATTTCTTTGCATAATGTTTCAATAATTCGAAAAACGTGTTACATCAGTAGTTAATTTAGTGATACCCGATCATGAAGATTAAATTAACAAGTCCCTTGTAACTATAAGTCGCCATTCATTAAACCTAGATGGAAATGAACAACCATCGCGAAAGGTTGAGGTGTAAGGAGAGATTGGTTTGTCTTGACCAAGAGATTACACTAGTGCATGGTGATCTTATTTGAATAGGACCTCTGAGGAGGATAAATTCTTGACAAGAACATGGAAGAATTAGACCTCGGTGGTTCGTTGTTTCTTAACCTTCGTCCACGAAATAGGATCACCGGGATCGGTAACTATTGCTTTGACTTATCATGGGTAGCGAATCGGAGAGAGATTCAAACGCATCGTCTTTTATCTTGGGGAATATTATTGGTCACATGTGATTGCTAAGATTTATCTGAAGAATCGCGTGCAAAAACGCCTTGATTTGCCCCCTAGGAGGTTCATAAGTTTTATCATATCAAATCTTGCAAGTGGAATTTGTTTCGGTATGGATAATAATGTTGAATCCTTCCAATCGAAGGACAAAAGATATTAATTAATGGAAGCTATTTTGGGTGGCTTGAATTAATTAATGGGCTAGATAATCTTAAACCGAGGAAATAATGCTAAACGGGAGCCATATGATCAAGGTAATATGGGTTAAGATGGATAGTCAATATTAATTATGTAGTGGGATTAATTAATATTTATGGGCTTGAATTATATTGTGGCTCAATATTAGATATTCAAGATCCATTAGAAGGTCCAATCTTAATTCTCCTAAAGGCCCCCCGATCATAGCCCAACATATAGTCCAATAAGCGAAAAAGGTGATTAAAATAAAATAAATATTGTTGCTTATATTTCCTCATTAAATTCCAAAATTATGAATAAAGAGAAGGAAGATTTCCTTTGAATTTTGTTATGGAATGAAGATATGTATTCTTGGAAGAAAAAGATTATCTCATTAAATTCAAGAAATCTTGAACTTGGTTATTCATTAAGATTTTTAAATTTTTTGGAAAAAAGGGCAAGAAAGATTTTCTTGATTTTCTTGAAAAGATATTATGGAAGATATGTATTTCTTGAATTACAAGAATATCTCATAAATTCAAGAAGATCTAAATCTTGAAATCTTGCTCAAATTTTCAAAAATTATACCATAAAATAGAGGAGGTGGATTTTGTGGAATATTTTTAATTATGGGAAAATGAATAATATATGGGATATATTCAAGATTTTTAATGAGAAAAGTATTTTCCACATTGAAAAACCACCAAAATTTCTTCATTCCTCTCTCCTATAAAAGGGATGATTAGTTCATTCCCTTTTTTATCCATGTCTTTGGAAATATTAGCAAATGAGGAAAAAATGGTGCAACAAAAGTTTATTTTTTATTTTTGTTAATTGTTTTTCATCCTTGGACTATATTTGGGAGCAAGGGGCTTAAGGGAATACTTGGGAAGTCCTTTTGGTGGGTAGTTGAATTATCAATATTGCCATCCAAGATTATTCGTTCCATAAATATTATTTAATCCCACGTAGGTTTAATGGCTTTTTTATATCCATGATATGTTAACCCAATTATTATTTGAATTAATATAGGATTAATTCATGCTAGTAATAATTAATGAATTAAATTTGTATTTAAATATTCAGCCCCCGAAAGATCTTTCCATCATTCCCCAACATTGTGAACAATGGTCAAGAAAAGGAAAATAAATTATTATCCATACTGAAAACTAATTCTAATTAAGGAATGCTTGGGAATGAAATTTGCTATGATCCCCTATTTATGAATAGGTGGTAAATTTTGGATAGAAAATAATGTGGGAAAATCTTTTCTTGATCTCCAAGAAATCTTGAATATATCTCCTATATTTTTTTTCCCATAATTATAATATTTACAAAATCACTCTTTGTTATGGGATACCGAAAATAATAGGCAAGATTCCAAGATTTGGATCTTCTTGAATTTATGAGATATTCTTGTATTTCAAGAAATACATATCTTCCATAATCTACCCAAGAAAATCAAGAAAATCTTTTTGCTTTTTTTATATTTCAAAACGAAATTATCTTCATGAATAACGAAGTGGGAGATTTCTTGAATTTAATGAGATAATCTTGTATTCAAGAATACACATCTTCATTCCATAACAAAATTCAAAGAAAATCTTTTCCTTTTTTATGTAAATTTTGAATTTAATGAAAAAATAAGCAACAATATTTATTTTATTTTAAACATCTTTCAGGTTATTGGACTATATGTTGGGATACTAGGGGGGCCTTTAGGAGAATTAAATTGGACCTTCAAATGGGTCTCCGAATTATCAATATTTACAATATTATCAACATAAATATTAATTTCACTACATAATTAATATTGGACTATCCATGTTAACCCATATTATAGGATTTTGTTTAAGATTATTTAATTAATTCAAGCCATTTGAATTTCATAGCTTTCCATTAATTAATATATTTTTGTCCTTGGTCTTTTGGAATGGTTCAACATTATTATCCATTTTTAGTTGCAAGATTTGCTATGATAAAGGAACCTCCAAGGGGAAAATCGAACAATCGTGCTTGCACACGATTCTCGTATTAAATCTTAATCTTGACCAATAATATTGCCCAAGATAAAAAGTATTGAATTGATTCTCACCCATAAATTAAGTTACAATGAATTTAAGGAACGAAGATTAAGAATAACGAACCACCGAGGTCTAATTTATTCAAGAATTTGTCCTCCCCTGTGGTCCTATTCGGTCATCACCATGCACTAGTGTAATGTCAAGACAAAATATATGTAACCATTCAATGGATATTTCATTTCCATCTAGGTCGTGAATGGCGTACTTTTAGATAAACAATTTATTTCGTGATCTTGTATCACTAAATTAAGTACAATGTAAATTTATTTTTTGATTATACAAAGTAAAAGCATATGATATTTCCAAGATAATAATCCCAATTATACAAAGTAAAAAGAACTTTCCAAGATAATTAAAAGGAGGTAATCCTAAATTGGAGGTAATCCTTACTAGGAAGGATCTTGAGATCTCAAAGCTTAAAGAAAAGTTGGATCCTTCAACTTTGAATTTTAGAAAATTCTTCTTTGATACCTCTATGTTGAATGATGCTTTTTCTGTTGAAAAATCTGATAAATCTGATTTCGGTCTTAAAGATTTTGAAACTTCCAAATCTTTTTGTTTTGAAAAGCCTATAATTTTTGCAAAAGCTGGTTTTAAATCTTGTGCTAAAGATTTGTCTAATAAAACTGTTTTAGTAAAAAAGTTTAGAAAGAGAAAATATATTTGCCATTATTGTTCTATTGCTGATCATATTCAACCATTCTGTTTTAAACTGGAAAAAGTTTTAAAATCTGGAAATGTGTTACCTGAAATGTTGCCACAACATTTTTACTCACATAAGTCAAAAACAACATGCGTTGAAAAATCAAAAGTTGTCTGTAATTTTGTTTATCCTTCATTGAAAGCATGTATATCATATCTATGTTACTTTTATAGTAATTGTTCTATGCATATGACTGGTAGAGAATATTATTTGTCTAATTATAAGGCTTTTGATGGTGATTAAATTACTTATGACGATAGTTTAAAAGAAAACATTATTGAAAAAAACATATTGAATGTTCCAGGTTTTTCTTATGTATTGCATGTTAATGGTTTATTGACTAACTTGATAAGCATTGGTCAATTATGTTTTGATAATCTTCATGTTAAGTTTGACAAGAATTCTTGTTTTGTTCTTGATGGTTTTAATAATTGTCTTATGATAGGAAACATGTCAATTGACAATTATTATACGGTTGATAACAATCATATGTGCAAAAGTGTGAAAGTTGATGAGTCAGTTCTTTTTCATAAAAACTTAGGGCATGCAAATTTCAAAAATTTGCATAAACTAGTTAAATATGATGGGGTGTGAACTTGTTTCTAAGATACCAAATGGTTTGTAATTAACTATTTCAAAGATTTCTCACTTGCATAATGCTAAGCATATTATTTTCTATATAGTTGTGATTGCTAATTAAGAAATTGTGTTCACTATTGATACTAATCTTAAACTAGTTGGCTATAGTGATTCATATTTAGCAGGTGATATTGATGATCGAGAGAGTACAAACGCAAGATGTGTCTATCTTGAGAATAATCTTGCTTCTTATTCTCAACTTCTGTGGTTGAAGCAAATACTTGAGGATTATGGGTCTAAAATCTCTTTCCTTACAATTTATTGTGATAATTCTCGTACGATAGATATATCCAAACATTATGTTCAACATTCAAAAACTAATCTCATAAATATAAGAAACCATTTTCTTTGTGATTTAGTTGAACAAAGTGCTGGTAAGATGGATTACATTCCTAGTGAAAGACAGTGTGCTGATTTGTTTTTAAAAGCCCTTGACAATGGGAGGTTTTCTTCACTTTGAAAATCTCTTATTTTTTGTACTATCTGAAAATTTATGCAGGATGTTGAAACAAATGTTGCAAAACATTTGGGACAACATTAGGATTCTGATAACGAATTTTTCTAAGTGTTTACTTATTTAATTATTAAATAATAGTGTTGTGTAAATACTATTTGGATCTTTGTTTAGATACAGAGTCCTGGACATACATTTCTTAAATGCATTTAAAAAATATACACAATATAGATGTGTAATCACTGAGTAACTATGGGACACGGAGCTCACTACTACGATGTTCTCTTTTTAAAAGGTGATTAATTATACATCAATGTTTGTTCATAATCCGCTGAGTAATTATGGGGCACGGAGCTCGCAGCTACGGTGTACTCTCTTGGAAGAGTGGATCAATATGAACTTGTGTAATAAAAAATGAAATATGCAACACTTGATGATAAAAATCATGCAAAATTAGTGTTGAGATGTATGTGTGCCGACATTTTGTGAAACTTTATGAATTCGAATTTATATTACCTTCATGAATTATCTGATTTCATTTGTAAGTTAAATTCTTGATTATAATTTGTTATCATATCTAAACTGGTTTTTGCATTTTTAAAATTGTCATTTTATTTTTTTCTGCAACTGTTGATCACTAGAATGCAATGAATTAACTCAACTTATTTCTTAAATTAGAATTAGTGGGATATTATATTTATGGGTTGTTAAAATCTGAATATTTTTTATGGATATATCATTGTATCAGATTTTTATCTCTAGATTGTTTGAAGATTTTCACAAAACCTTAATGTTCTATTATTCGTACTTCCACTAACTATTCGATTTATTTTGTGCCTTAAAGCCACAAGTAGAGTTACAATTCTCATGACACTCGATGTTTCCATCTTCATACTCTTATCACAAAAGATAGAGTAATTGACTTCCATATTCAAGTGTCAAATTCACCTATTGATTTCATTGAGAATAATGCATCTCATGATTCCCTTGTTCCTACACATTATAAATTCTCCTTTGTTGCTTTAAATGTGACCCATAATGTTGGCCACATTCCTGCTCTCAAAACTACAACAGGTCGTAAACTTCAGATGTTTCTCCTTTCCACAACAACAGGGGGAGAAGCTGCACAAGATGCTGCACCTGATGCAGAAGTTGTTGTAAGTTGTTGAAATGAGAACAACCCTACTTGATGAAAGGGGGAGTTCTGCATCTATGGGAGAATTTTTGAATTTTTATTTTAGGGGGAGATGTTTAATTTGGTTGGATTTGATATTGGTTTAACTTTCTATGCTTAATTGATTGGCTAATTTCTACACTTGTGTTGATAGTGATGATATGTTTTGGTTTGGATGTTTGCTATTTAGTATTACATCTCTACCTTTAATATCTACTATTGCATCAGGTTGTTGTTGCAGAAAGGCAAAAATTGGGGGAGATTGTTGATGTTGTTTTTTATGTGATAACTAATGTGTGACAACATCAATAATTCATCCTTTCTTTTACAACCAACATCTTGTGTTTCTATATGTTATTTCTCTTGTTGTGTTTTGCAGGATAATATTTAGAGAATATTCTGGAGAAATATTGGATAATGGAAAACAGTTGGTTTAATAGTGGAAGGAAATTAAAAGCATGTGGGAAGTTATTGACCATGTTTGAAGGAAGTTATATAATGGATAATGGATATCCTATTTTATAGGATACATGGAGACTACCACTTGGACGTGCACTAATGAAATATTTCACACTTGTCTCATTGCTTACAGATAACCAATAGGACTTTTGTGTCTTTACTAAGTCTATAGATTTTTCTGTTGAGAGCTTGGATGTTGTCCAAAATGTTGTTCAACATTTATGACAACATCAGAGTTCGTTTTTTCTCCTAACACTAACTTCGAATATTTTATGTTGTCAACAATGTTCTTGTATGCATTGATGACTTACAAATGTGTTAGGTCAGGCGGTTGCAGATTAAACAAGAGTGAGGGTTGTGGAGAACATGGGTAGTTATCGAGATCATGGAGTTAGTGGGAGATGGTTTCGTAGGCTGAATATCTCCTTAATTGAGAGATGGAAGAATATTATTGTCCACTATATATTGTACAATGATTACAACAAGTAAAAGAAATAATTACATGAAATAAATTGGATTTTGAATCACAAATGGTCTCATAAATTTGGTCTCAAATAAATTTAGTCTCATAAGATTTTTTATTGTTGATTTAGTCCCAATAACTTTGAGAATGTCCAATTTTAGTCCCAAATCGGTCGGAACAATGTTGTTTTGTCGTTTTTATTTGGGGCTTTCCAGCGGATGTTGTGACTGGACTGTCACATGTATTTTTTTTAATAGTTGGAATTTCAGGCATATATAATTAAATTTAAATTAAAACAGAATTGACGGCAAGAATTAGTTAAACATACTTAAAAATACACGTGACATGAATACACGTGGCAGTCAAGTCACAACATCCGCAGGAAAGCCCCAAATAAAAATGGCAAAACAAAGTTGTTTTGGCCGATTTGAGACTAAAATTGGACATTGACAAAATTATTGGGACTAAATATGCGACAAAAATATTTATGGGACTAAATCTATTTATGGCCAAAGTTATGGGACCATTTGTGATTCAAACTCAATAAATTGATACACAATTAATATTTACAAATCCTCTAGAATCATCCATCATTATCTTTGACACCCTCCTTCAAGCGATGCGCATGGGGACCAACGCAGAGCTTGGATCGAAAGAATTCAAAAGGCAGACGAGAGAGGCTCTTGGTGAAGATGTCTGCCAGCTTACGATAAGATGGAACAAATCGTGTAGAGAGCTTTCCACTAGAGACAAGTTCTCGAACGAAATGATAGTCGATGTCAATATGCTTGGCACACTTGTGAGCAATAGGGTTCTTACTTAAGAAGATTGCGCTCTTGTTATCACAAAGTAAAACAGGAGGCGAGGATGGTAAAACATGAAGGTCACGAAGAAGATTTGTGACCCAAATGACCTCAACAGCAGCATTAGTCAGGGCACGATATTCGGACTCATAACTCGAACGAACCATTGTTGGTTGCTTCTTCGCACTCCAAGAAACCAGATTGGGACCAACAAAGATAGAATAACCATAAGTCGAGCGTCGACTATCTAAACTGAGTGCCCAATCAACGTCCGAATAACTGAACTATTCAGTCTTGCCTCTTTCAAAGGTGAGGCCATGGTCAAGTGTGTACTTCACGTAACGAAGAATACGTTTCACCACCTGAAAATGATGAGTTGTAGGAGCAGATTGAAACAGGCTCACAGAGTTAACAGCATAAGAGAGATCAGGATGAGTGATGGTTAAGTATTGAAGTGCACCTACGAGAGAGCGGTAGAGTGTAGGATCAGCAAAAGGGGTGCCCGAAACTCGAAGGACCTCACTCGGAGCCAAAGGTGTGGAAACAAGTTTGGTATTGAGTGTTGGGGAATGGATTGCCCGGATCTATTCGAGATGAATATTTAAATACAAATTTAATTTCAACAATTATTACTAGCATGAATTAATTCTATATTAATTAAAATAATAATTCAACAACAAATCATGCATACAAATTCGTCACATAAATCCTACGCATGCGGAATTGCTAGGAGTTTACGTGAACTAACCTCTCGGAGTGACCGTTGAGAAGATGGATTCCGTTCACACGAACACACCAAAAGACCTTCTCAAGTATTCCCTAGTCCTTGTCTAACAATCCGGTGGTAGGATGCTCGCGAACAATTAACAAAAGGAAAATAAAATATGTTGCACCACCTTTGTGGATTTCTAATTTTTCCAACACATGGAATTTCACACTCAAAATTGAAGTTTTTCGAAAAAATACAATCTGTCGACGTTTCAAAATATTTGATATTTTCTCGACGCTGATATTTTTCCGAAAAATCAACTTCTGTGTTCTAGTGGGGATGAAAAAATCATCCCCTATTTATAATAAGGAGGGGGACGAAAATTTAGGTCAATTTGACTATTGGGAAATTTCCTTGCTTCTTCTCCAAGAAACAATCTTGAATATATCCAATATATTCTATTTCCCAAAATATCTCCCAACAAAATCTCCTCCTCCTTATTGTTATTGGATTTTCGAAAATTACCTAATAAATATCCAAGTGGGAGATTTCTTGAATTTAATGAGATAATCTTGTATTCCCAGAATACTTATCTTCATTCCATAACAAGATTCAAAGAAAATCTTTCTCCCTCTTTTATTTATTATTTTTGAAAAAAATAGAAAAATAGGCAACAATAATTTATTTTATTTTAAACACCTTTTCAGTTATTGGACTTTATGTTTGGGCTACTTGGGGGACCTTTAGGAGAATTAAGATTGGACCTTCCAATGGACCTTGAATTTCCAATATTGAGCCACAATATTATTCAAGCCCATAAATATTAATTAATCCCACCACATAATTAATATTGCACTATCCATATTAACCCATATTACTGTTAATATGGCTCCAGGTTATTATTTCCCGTGTTTAATATTATCCAGTCCATTAATTAATTTAGGCCACTGAAATAGTCTCACTTTAATTAACATCTTTTTCCTTGGTCAAGGAACGGCTTAACATTATTATCCATACCGGAAACTAATTCCACTTGCAAGATGTAGTATGATAAAACTTATAAGCCTCCCAAGGGGTCAAATCAAACAAGGCGCACTTGCACACGTTTCACAGTATTAAATCTTAGCAATCGTCGTGTAACCAATAACATTGCCCAAGATACAAGGTATTGAATCTCACTAATTCTCTTCCCATCATAAGTCAAAGCAATGGTTATTGATTCCACACGATCCTATTTAAGGGACGGAGATTAAGAAATAATGAACCATTGAGGTCTAATTCTTCTATATTCAGTACTGAAGAATTTATCCTTCTGTAGGTCCTATTCAGTGCATCATAATGCACTAGTGCAATCTCTTGGTCAAGACAAGCCAATCTGAGCCTTACACTTCAATGTACTAGTGCAATCTCTTGGTTGTGAATTCTGTACTTTTAGTTATTGATCTGTTATCACTAAATTAACTACAATGTAACACGTACTATTTATTGAATAGTTATGCAGTAAATATATGTAACATTCAATGATATTTAAAGCATCAGTGATAAATAATTTATTTCAGCAAATAAGACAGAAATTCAGTCTGGGTATACAAAGTAAAAGCATACTTTCCAGTATAACCCCAACAATCTCCCACTTATACTCAAAGTCTGCTTTTAAGTATACTACAACACATCTCGTGTTGAATTTACGTGACATCTATTGTCACCTACACGAACCTAATAATATCTCTCTCACTTATACTCAAAGCAGATTGGCTACGCACTTGATAACCATTCCTCCTACATGTCTCTTGAATGTTTCCAGAGGCAGACACTTTGTGAAAAGATTAACTAGGTTATCCTCCAATGCGATCTCAGCCACCTCTACATCTCCTCTCTTAATGATTTCTCGTCTAAGATTTCTTTCCTTCTGTGTGTTTTGTTTAACTCGTGGACTCTTTGGTTCTCTTAAATTTGTAACTGCCTCCAACAGATATTGCTGGACAAATTCAGAACTACATCCAAGTCCACTAAGAAGATCTAGAGCCAAACTGGTTCCTTCGCTGCTTCACAAACAGCTTGTAGGTCCCGAACGGGTTTTGTGAGGGCAGAAGTCTAGAGGGGAGGGGTGAATAGACTTCTGAAAACTTTTCGTGCAGATCAGGTGTGATGGCAGTTAGCCTGATCAGAGTGCAAGTGAATCAGTTTGGACTGATATCTAACTTACTAATCGCCTGAAGGCATATCAGTTTGGTATCTATCAGTTTAACTGATTTGTGCGGAAGCTAAGTTTTACCCGTGTGAAAAACCAGTTTTGATAAATCAAATTCCAAAGTCAGTCTTTTAACCAGTTGACTAAAGTGTCAAGCTTGATCAGATCAGAAGCTTGATGCAAATTGATCTTAACTTAGAATATGTATGCAGCTTTAATAGTTGTGTGCGATTGTGTAAGCAGTTAATCAAGGCAGGTAAAGGCACACAAGATTTATAGTGGTTCGGACAAACCAGTCCTACGTCCACTCTTCCCTATCACAAGGGGCACCAACTAAACCAACTGGACTTAGATTTTTGTGTTAGTCCAACACAGTACACCAACAGATATTTAAGGAGTTCTCACTCAACCGATCCCAGAAATCAGAACTAGAAACTCTAGTCTGAAATCTTGCTAAACAACTTAACCTAACTTTGGGTTTGGGTAAGATTGTTTTGGTTCCAACTATGAAATCTTTTCTAGTGTATAAAGTAGCCTATCAGCTAGATGAAAAGATTTCTATGCTAAGAACTTATGGGATTGAACACTATAGAAAATAATCTTCAAGTTCGTGTTCGTCGTGCGGAAATCTGATTATAGCTTGAGCTTCTTGATAGTTTCCGTGTGTTCACTCTGAAGTGTAATCCCATATTTATAGACCTCGAAATCAAAGAGCCGTTGGAGAGCAATTTGAATTTCAGGCTATATTTGGTAGACTTGCAGGATTGATGTGACGTGCTTCAGGAACGGCATGGCCGAAAGCATGAATAGTGTCTTTTATAGCCGTTAGAGAAAGCAACACCAAATCCCGTAATTGCCGGCTCCGATCATACGTGTCTCATTCTTATTGGTTAACAGATGCACTTTTCAGTGTTGTTCTTCCAACTAAGGTTGACATTCTTCTTGTTCAGATCATAGACGTATGATTAGGTGAAACATCAGTTTTCACCTGGTGAGCTGACCTGATCAGTCAGAACTGATCAGTCTACCTGATGGAGTCTTCTGGTGCCGGTTGACTTAGCTTCAACTAGCAGACTCGGCTGATGTAGGTCTTCTGGTCTGATCTTCTGGAAGTCATCTGATCTTCAAGTATTCTGAGTTTGAGCTTCATGACTTCAGCTGAGATATCTAACTTGATCAGATCGATCTGATCTTCTGATCTTCTCTTGCCTTTTGGCCTGTCGGACATCAGCTGTTCTTCATATCTTCAGATCTGACCTATTCATATTGAGGTTCCCCCTCAATATGTGACCTATCTATTACATCAGTTGTTTTATACAGTAATTATCAACTGGTATTCTATAAACGGTAATATAAACATCAGTCAGCTAACAGGTCTGACTGGTCCTATTACATGTGTTTTAGAACTTTCATCAAAACTCTAAATTTCCCAACACAGCTACTTACCCGGCTTCCATGGTTGAGTCAGTGGTGCATTTCTGCTTCACACTCGTCCATTTCATGGCTACACTTCCCAAATGAAAACACACTAACTGAGGTAGATAAATTTTGGAATCTATGTCTAATTGGAATTCCGAGTCTGTGTAACCAATGGGAATCTGACTGTCTGACTGATAAACCAGCATTCTCTCGCGAGTTCTTTTCAGATACTTTAGAATGTTTTTAACTGCAGTCCAATGTTCTTTCCCCGGATTACTTCTGATATCTTGCTACCATGCCAACGGCAAAGCAGATATCTAGCCTCGTGCACAGCATAGCATACATAAGGCTTCCGACACCCGCAGCATGAGGAACACCTTTCATGTCATCTATCTCCTTTTGCGTCTTCGGGCACATTTCTTTGGATAGATGTATTCCATGTCTGAAAGGTACAAAACCCTTCTGGGAATCTTGCATGCTGAATCGCTTCAAGACAGTGTCTATGTATGAAGCTTGCGATAAGCCTATCATCATTTTCTTACGATCTCGAGTGATCTTGATCCCAAGGATGTGACCGGTTTCCCCTAAGTCCTGTTAGTCTTAGTGTCTTAGAGACAATCCTTTGTAAGGACATAATACTCAGATAATATTCAGTATTGGTTTAATATTATTATTTGTTTAATATTAAATATATGGCGTTGCACTAATTAGAATATTATGTTTGATTGTTTGCATCTATTCTTATCTGTGTTCCCTTGAGTCACTGATGTCATTGAGTGTGTGAGAACTCAGATGACGTAAGCATGATTCTCAAATAGCCCCAATAAAGGATCATCAAGAATGGGATATTGATGATGCAGTGGAGATTGGTGTGCGATCTGCATCATACTCTTCGAGAGTGTAGTAAGATCTCACTTGCTACGAGATATTAGGTATCTCATGATGGATGCACAAATACCTTAGAGGGTATTGGTATAACCATCCGAGAAACCGTTTGATGTAGTTCCACTATATGTGTCTACGGGTGTCTCGGTTAGTGGGAGCAATGCGATACTCCTTTGACTTGAGGTCAATACGCAAGACATGTGTGGAGTGATGAACTTTGATCATGATCGATGCTTGGACCCTTCCATGGGTAGATATGGCTTGGATTGGGTTCATCACGAAGTGCATGTGCGTAGTAGTTGAGCCAAGAAAATGATTCATTCCTCAAAGTGGATTTAGAGATAATACCCACCTTCAAATCATAATTGGATCAAAGTCATTGGCCAATGCACGTCAACTTGGACTTTGTGGCCAAGTGTGACATAAGTGATCAATTAGTGATTGGAGATAAAGTGATTAAGTTATTTGAATAGACACTTCATCATGTTCAAGACTAATCGAGTATTCGTGAATGAAAGGAAGAAATCGTAATAGCCCATGTTACAGTTACAGGTAGTTGCATGTTTCTCGCAACATACCTCATATATTGAGAAAGTCTAATTTATTGTCTATGGTTCAATTAAGACCGTTAGTTTGACTAATCGCTCGATATATGAGGGCATATGGGTCACACAACAAGTAATTCTCTTTGACGGATTATAGTTGGTTGATTAAGTATTAAATTGGATTTAATATTTAATTTATGGAGAAGTAATTAATAATAGATTAATTTGGAATTAATTATTATTAATGTTTAATTAAATTGGATTTAATTAAATAAGAATTCCCAATAATAATATTTGGAATATTATTGTAAGATTTAATATATATGGAAACAAATCGTAGAGATTTGTCATATATGAAATTTAAATCCGTAGAGATTTATATTTAGAGAATTAAATTAAAGGAGTTTAATTTAATTAATTAAAAGAGATTTTAATTTCCCAACAGGCTGGCTTAGATTTTAAGCTGGGCCTCCCTATATATGTTAGCTCTTGGAATTTCACAAAGAGTTTTTACACTTCACAATTCTCCGTAAAATTAAGAGTTGAATTTTCCTTGCTGATTTGACTCGAGATTCAACACTGACAAATCTGTGCTGATCCGTTGAAGGGGATTATGTGGATACCATAGTAGAGGAATCTGTCCTACAGCTACTGTAAGTTTACTCGTTACGATTATTGTAATCGTTGTACGCAATTATGTGTTCGTTGTTGGTATACTGTTCTTTCCGCTGCGCATGTTATACGTGATTACGTGCCTCTAAATTCCAACAGTGGTATCAGAGCTCCAGACTCTTGTTTTAATTGCAATAAAATCTGATTTTTAAAATTAAAATTCTTATTTTTTAATCAGTGGGGCACGGTTACTTATTAACCGCACCCTTTTTTTTTTTGTCTCGGGTTGCTCGTCTCCTTCGTCTTCGCCCAAAACCCAGAATTAGGATTTTCCCCTTTTTCGCCACCGCACTGCTCCTCACGCTTTACCCTCGGTCGACGGTGCTACACCGCGTCACCAAAGGTCGATGCTAGGCACCGCGCCACGTGATGCGCGCGGGAGCCCGCAGCGCCCCGATCCCGTCTTGGAGGCATCGATCTTCTCCGCCTCGATTCATGGCGAATCACCGCCGATTTTCTCCAATTTCGACGCTAGTCTCTTGAACACACGGCGTGCCCATCTCAAAGCATTTCAAGGCAGCGCGTCACCGGATTTGGGAAGAGTCAGTGGCGACGCGCCGTCGACTCATCTCTTGCCTGTGTTTGTCGATCTGGTTTCGAACCAGAAATCGATTAGGGGTGCGGCACCACGCTTACCCCTCCGTTCCGTCTGCATCGATGGCGGGTCACCCGCATGCTAGGCGTGGCATTGGCAACCCGCGTCAGATCACTGGCCGAACCTCGTCGCGTCGCCTTGCCGATTCTATTCGTCTTCGTTTGGAACCTAGACTGTTTCAATTGTTTTGGTTCCTTGGTTGGATTGAATGGTGATTTGATTAATTGTGATGCGATTTTGACTCTGAATTTTTGGGTTAATTGGGTGTTTGGATTTCGAATTGGATTCGATTTGGTTGGGTGATGATGTAGGAGGGCTGTTTTGCAAATTCAATTTGAGACGGGCCCTCCCGTGCAAATTTAAAAAATTACACCTGAGCCCCCAGTATTAAAATAAATAAAAATTGAATTTTGGAATTTTATTGGATATAATTCTGAGATTAAAATTTCGGTTGGACCGAGATGATTAATTGGATTAATCAATTTTTAATAATCATAAAATAAATCTTTAATTAAATTTAAATTCGTTTTAAAAGGATTTATTAAAAACCCACTGTTAACTTGTTTAATCGTTTTAAATTAGTTAACGTTTAAGTCCGCATTATAACTTTTTGGGTAGGTGGCGCCCAATAAATGTCGGACCGTGTTAAATGCTTGGGTAGACGGCGCCCAAATATTTGTGAGTTCGTGTAATGCGCGCGTGGGTGCGCGACGGGGCAGACACAGGCGAGGCGGCATCGGCACGGATCGGCATGGGCGGGCGCGCGAGCGCCTGTTTGGGTAGGTTGGCACCCGTAATTGCTCAAATATGACTTAGACTTCATGGATCTCGATTAAGCAATTAATACCCTGCCTTTAAAACGTTCCTCACTAAAATATAGTTTTCTCATTAATTTGATAAGATGTCTTCCATCGAAATTAAAAGTAAATCGGAGATTTCGTTCCAATGAGTACTTAAAGAACCTCGTCTTTTGCTCGGATCTACATCTAACGGGAGTTTTATAGGGACATAAAATGTCGCCGCCTGATGGTTGTAAACCAACTTAACTTTGTTTCGCTAGCCCTCGCGGGGAACAAAGGGTAAGTGACATCAGTCGAACTAGGTTCGACAAACTAGAAGTTACGATTTTGCAATTGGTTTGGAGACCTACCAGTTATGCTGTCATAATGATCAGCCCTCGCTGGGATTATGATAGTAGTAATGTGGATCCTAGTCCATTATAATTTATATTATATATAAATTCGTACTTTTCTGATGAGGTCGTTAAGTATGTGAAAATAATTGAGATAAAATAAATTGAAAGGCCACATTTATTTTGATTGCTGAATATTGATCATAGGAATTATGTGTTTTAATTCCCATTTTTATTTTATTTCTTTAGGATTGTTGAAATGAATAACATGTCATTGAGAAGCGTTTTTGAAACGAACAAGTTGGTTGGGCCAAACTTTCTCGACTGGCACCGAAACATTCGTTTGGTGCTCAGGCAAGAGAAGATTGAGTACGTGTTGGACACGCCAACCCCTACAGATAAGAACAAATGCAAACAATCAAACATAATATTCTAATAAGTGTAATGCCATACATTTAATATTAAATAAACAATAATATTAAACCAACACTGAATATTATCTTAGTATTATGTCCATACAAAGGATTGTCTCTAGGACACTAACACTAACAATCTCCCACTTGAACTAGAGCCAATCACCTACATTCCTAACCCCTAGACCATTGAAATGTCTAGTGTGTACATGAACACTCAAAGCCTTGGTGAAAGGATCAGCCAAATTATCTTCTGTGGGAACACGTTCTAACTCTATTTCTCCTCTAGCGATTATCTCTCTATTCAAGTGATAACACCTCGGCACATGCTTGTTTTTGTTATTGGATCTCGGGTCCTTAGCTTGCGCAACCGCACCAGTGTTGTCACAATATAACTTTATTGGACCGGTCGGCACTCGGAACTACCCCTATTTCATTTAAGAACTGTTTTATCCAGACAACTTCTTTAGCAGCTTCAGCCGCAGCAATGTACTCAGCTTCGGTTGTTGAGTCCGCGGTAGTCTCTTGCTTGGAACTATTCCAACTAACCGCCCCACCATTGAGAGTGAACACATAGCCTGACTGAGGTTTGTAATCATCACAGTCATATAGGAAACATCGTCCAGTAAAGCCGCGTGACCACTAGCTCTCGTTCGTCCCCGTAGACTAAGAAGTATTCTTTTTAGACGTCGAGGTACTTGAGAATATTCTTGACAAACAATCCAATGAGGTTCACCGGATTACATTGTATCTACGATTGATCTTTGACAAATGAAGGCCACATCTGGCCTAGTGCAAGTCATGGTGTACATGATGGACCCAATTGCTGATGCATATGGTATTTCCTTCATGTGCTTGATATCATTGTCTGTGGAAGGACAATCCTTCTTAGACAGTTTTATCCCATGACATGCAGGTAGAGAACCTCTCTTAGAGTTCTCCATCTCAAATCGCTTCAACACCTTATCAACGTAGGTGGACTGTGATAGTCCCAACATTCTCTTGGATCTATCCCCATGGATCTTGATCCCTAAGATGTGTTGGGATTATACTGGAAAGTATGCTTTTACTTTGTATAATCAGACTAACTGAATTTCGGACTTATTTACTGAAATAAATTGTTTATCACTGATGCTTTAAATATCATTGAATGTTACATATATTTCTTTGCATAACTGTTCATTAAATAAGACGTGTTACATTGTAGTTAATTTAGTGATACCAAGATCACAGAAGATTAAATTAACAGTTCCTTGTAACTAAAAGTACACCATTCACGACCTAGATGGAAATGAACAATCCATCGTGAAAGGTTGTAGTGTAAGGCTCAAATTGGTTTGTCTTGACCAAGAGATTACACTAGTGCATGGTGATGCATTGAAGAGGACCTACAGGAGGATAAATTCTTGAATCGAATCTGGGAAGAATTAGACCTCGGTGAGTTAGTTATTTCTTAATCTTCGTCCCTTAAATAGGATTGTGTGTGGTTAGTAACTATTGCTTTGACTTATTATGGAAGAGAATCAGTGAGATTCAATACCCTATATCTTGGGCAATATTATTGGGCACATGTGATTGCTAAGATTTAATACGGAGAATCGTGTGCAAATACGCTTGTTCGATTTGCCCCCCTTGGGAGGTTCATAAGGTTTATCATACCAAATCTTGCAAGTGGAACTAGTTTCGGTATGGATAATAATGTTGAACCGTTCCTTTACCAAGGATAAAAGATATTAATTAATGGAAAGCTATTTCAAAGGTGGCTTGAATTAATTAATGGGCTAGATAATCTTAAACACGGGGAAATAATAAGGGGAGCCATATTAATCGTAATATGGGTTAAGATGGATAGTCTGATATTAATTATGTAGTGGGATTAATTAATATTTATGGGCTTGAATAATATTGTGGCTCAATATTGATAATTCAAGATCCATTGGAAGGTCCAATCTTAATTCTCCTAAAGGCCCCCCAAGTAGCCCAAGATAAAGTCCAATAACTGAAAAAAGTGTTTAAAAATAAAATAAATTTGTTGCCTATTTTTCCTTGTAATTTTCGAAATTTATGGATAAAAGGGGAGAAAGATTTTCTTTGAATTTTGTTATGGAATGAAGATATGTATTCTTGGAATACAAGATTATCTCATTAAATTCAAGAAATCTCCCACTTGGTTATTCATATAAGGTGTTTCGAATTTTTTTAAAATAAAGGGCAAGAGAGATTTTCTTGAAAAGATATTATGGAAGATATGTATTTCTTGAAATACAAGAATATCTCATAAATTCAAGAAGATCCAAATCTTGGAATTTTGGACCCTCTATTTTTCGAAAATACCATAATATGGTGTGGTGGGATTTTTGTGGAATATTTTAATTATGGGAAAAAGAATATAGAAGATATATTCAAGATTTCTTGGAGATCAAGAAAAGATTTTCCCACATTGTTTTTCTTCCCAAATTTTCGCCCAACACCTATCTATAAATAGGGGATGATTCTTTCATTCCCAAGGGCAATTCCATGTGCTGGAAAAATTAGCAAATCCACGAAAGTGGTGCAACAAAGTTTATTTTTTCCTTTTGTTAATTGTTCGCGAGTATCCTTCCACCGGATTGTCGAGCAAGGACTAGGGAATACTTGGGAAGGACTTTTGGTGTGTTTTCACATACAAGACCATTGTCATTCCAAGAGGTAAGTTCACGTAAACTCGTAGTATTTTCATCTGCGTAGGATTTCGTGAATTGTTTATATGCATGATTTGTTGTTGAATTATTATTTGAATTAATATGGGTTAATTCATGCTAGTAATAATTGTTAGAATTAAATTTGTATTTAAATATTCATCCCGAATAGATCCGTGCAATTAATTCCCCAACAACTGGTATCAGAGCCTCTGTTTTGGGCTCTGAATTTTAAATTGTAATTTAATTCGCTGTCATTAAATTTAAAATTGGATAGTAGAATTGCTATATCTTTTTTTGCAGGTATCCAATTGTCATGGAATTTAATGTGTTTAATTATGCATGCATATAAATTGTGGTTTTTTAATTCGATTCGTTCGGATTCGTTTTGCCTCGTGAGAAAATCCACGAGTAGATTAGTATTTGTTTGATTTGATCAATGTAATAGACTAGTCTAGATCTAGGTTTATTTATTTTGTAAATAAATTGTAACCGGATCGGAAACGGAGGCGGAGACGAAGAATTAAAAGACGGGATCCGAAACCGGTAAGTGTGTAGGCGACGTCGTCGAAACGCGCTAAGGAGGCACGCGCTGGCTGATGCGGATGCTTGCGGGCATGCACGGCAGGGCGAGGCCGGAGGGGCCGAAAGACGCTGGATCCGACGGGCGGGCGCTGCAGCAGCTAAACCGAAGGCCGGCTGGGGCGACGCAGCGCTGCTGCGGGGCGCGACGCGGCATGCGCGCGACAGGTGACGCGGTGCACGGGCGAAGCGACGCAGGGCATCACGCTGCGGCACGCGAGATGCCAAGGGCTACACGCGCGGCCGCAGTGGACAAGTGGCGGGCGACGTGGCGAGGGCGCCGGGCTTCAGAGACGGGCGCACTGACATGGCTCTGGGAGTGTTGTGGGCTCCGACCCGCCGGAATGGTCGACATGCGGGTTTGACAAGATGTTTTTTTTAAACGGTCAAGTGGGAGATTACATGAGAAAATGTTTTTGAAAATCTCACTTTCGAAAATTACTAAGTATGTTTAAACAATTAATTGATAATTTTATTCCGGATAATAAAATTGAATTAATTATTGACCTCCATGATTTATTTATTTGTGAATTCTTTTGGAGAAATTCCCCCCACGGGACGGTCAAAAGATAACTTTCACATGAATAAATTCCTAACGGATGATTGTGGATTATTACTAGTGGCGACGATGACCCTCCCCACGAGGCTCGTTCAAAGCGAAATAATAATTCTGTATTTAATCATGGTTATTACTTAGGTATAAAATTGATATGCACATACTTCCCCGAAGTCCCTGTCAATTTTATATTGGTCAAGTGGGAGCCAACTATTAATCTGGATATTAAAGGTTTGTGATTGTTCTTGTTTGTAACCTGCTTGAATTTGTTTAAATAATGACCCACCCCATGTGGCTTATTTAAACTATTTCGAGATGTTGGCTGATGCATGTTCATATTTTTTTGGAGATTTTAATATGAAACATGTGATCGAATTTTGTGATATACTTGTGCTTACGCATATTATTATTTATTTCAGTTCAGTATGTCGTAAACTTTTTAATCCACTGTTAATATACTTAAAGTCAATACAATATGTATGGAAACTATATTGATTGGAAACAAAAAATTATAATTGTCCTAACTGCACAAAAGCACAAGTGGATTCTTGACACACCAAAATCAGATAAGCCAACTGACGGGTCAAAATTGCGGGACCCATCAGATCACCTTGCGAGAGATGTCGTCGCTAAAAATGGTGGAGGACAAACCCGTAAGGGATTACGTCCTCAGAATGATGGCCCATCTGAACAAACTTGAGGTTCTGAGTGCAGATTATAATCTGGGGACTCAGATGAATTTGGTACTTCACTCTCTGCCCAAAAGTTTCTGAGCATTTTGGCCTCGCTAGCTGATTTGTTGCAAGCTTTGGTCTCGAAAGAGATGTTGATGTGGCACCAAACTCAAGCTTTAACGACAAGAGGTAAGTCTTCATTTTCTAGGCCAAAGGGAGGCAAGAAAAAGAAGAGGACCAAAAGCCATAAGCAATAAAACTCAACTGTTGCCAAGGGCAATGGTAAGATGAGAAATGCTTGTGGTGTCAAGGTAAATCCAAACAGGAAGTGCTTAAGCTGCGGTGAAAGAGGACAATGGAGGTTTGCCTGTTCCAACCCCAAAAGGGACGGAAAGAAAGGTAATTCTCACGCACTAGTTGTTAAAACTTGTTTAGCGGCGTATACTTCTCATTCGTGGGTGGTTGATACGAGATCCACTAATCATGTTTGCTTCACGGGTTCAAACTGATCCGGCAACTTAGTGGGAGTGAGATCCTCATCACACTGGGCGATGCTACAAAAGTAGCGGTTATTGCAATGCTACGTAAGTGGCAGATATTGCAATGCTACGATAGTAACGGTTATTGCAATGCTACGTAAGTAGCAGATATTGCAGTGCTACATGAGTAGTGGTTAAAGCAGTGGGAGAAGTGCACCTGTCTTTTGAAGATAAAGTTTTTTTTTGGAGATTATCTTTATGTTCCCAGTTTTAGAAAGAATTCACTTTCAGTTTCTAAAATTCTATTAAAGGACACTAAGTTTCTTCTAATAAGAATGACATCATTTCTTGAAATGATGAGTGTATCTGTTATGGGACATTGGCCAAGTAATCTCTATACAATTAACTGTGCACACCACTCACGAAATGCATCCTATAACACATCAACTGTTTCCGGTAAAAGAAAACGTTCATCAAACGTGAACAAAACACTTCTATGGCATCTAAGATTGGGACATATTAATCCAAAGAGGATCCAAAGGTTGGTGAAAGACGGTTCACTAGAAGTTGAACCGATTCCAACCTGCGAATCATGTTTGGTGGGTAAAATGACCAAGAGGGCATTCGGAGCCAAGGGGAATAGAACCAAAGAAGTGTTAGAAATCGTTCACACAGACGTATGTGGTCCAATGTCAACCATGGAAAGAGGAGGTTACGAGTATTTCGTCACTTTTATTGATGCCTACTCGAGGTACAGTTATATTTTCCTTATGAAGCATAAATCTGAGACCTTTGAGAAATTCAAAGAATTTAAGGCTCAAGCAGAGAATCATAGGGAAAAATGTATCAAGTTTCTACGATTCGATCGTGGAGGCGAGTACCTCAGCGATGAGTTTTTTGAACTACTTGTCGGATGAAGGGATTGCATCCCAGCTGACTGCACCCGGAACCCCTCAACAAAATGGGGTTGCAGAGCGAAGAAACAGAACTCTTTTGGAAATGGTTAGATCAATGATGTGTTATGCGGATCTTCCCAGGTCGTTCTGGGGTCATGCCTTGGAAACAACGGCTTACATTCTGAACATGGTGCCATCCAAGTAGGTTCCCAAAACTCCCAAAGAATTATGGACCGGGCGCAAGCCTAGTATGAGACACATGAGAATTTGGGGGTGTCCGGCCTACGTGTTGGATAAGGAAGCCGGGAAATTGGATCCTCGATCAGAATTAAGGTTGTTTATAGGATACCCCGAGGGAACAAAAGGGTGTATGTTTTATGGTCCCAAAGATCAAAAGGTGGTCATAAGCACCCACTTTAGATTTTTGGAGGAAGACTATATGAACGAAAGAAGACCCAGAAGTGAGATTACCTTAAGTGAGCTAAGGGGGCTAACCTCATTGCCAACTGTACAAGATGATATACCAAACGACACACTTTCACAACTGGAGCCTCGTCGTAGTGGGAGGGTTGTGAGACAGCCCGAGAGATTCATGGGGATAGGAGAGTCCACGGACTTGATTCCCGGACAAGATGAATCAGACCCATGGACATACGATGAGGCAATCCAAGATAAGGATGCGGTTTCTTGGCAAAAGGCAATGAAAGCAGAAATGGGGTCTATGGATCATAACAGAGTGTGGGAGCTAGTTGAACCACTTAATGGGGTCAAACCTATTGGTTGCAAGTGGGTATACAAGAGAAAGAGGGACCGGGACGGGAAGGTGGAAACCTTCAAGCAAAAGGCTTGTGGCGAAAAGGTTATACTCGTAAACAAGGATCGATTATGAGGAAACTTTTTCACCAGAAGC
Organism: Stenogyne calaminthoides; assembly: GCA_037126765.1. NCBI lineage: Eukaryota > Viridiplantae > Streptophyta > Magnoliopsida > Lamiales > Lamiaceae > Stenogyne > Stenogyne calaminthoides. The sequence continues at coordinate 16,035,295 of JBBCBC010000029.1, forward strand.
AATGCTCAAGTCCATCCGGATTCTCTTGTCGATAGTCAAGATCTTGATTTTGAAATCTGGCAAATGGATGTCAAGGTAGCTTTCCTTAACGGAAGTCTTGATGAGGAAATCTATATGCAACAACCCCAAGGCTTCATTGAAAAGGGCCAAGAACACCTTGTTTGTAAGCTCATGAAGTCCATTTATGGACTCAAACAGGCATCCAGAGCTTGGAACCAATGTTTTGATCATGTTATAAAGTCTTACGGGTTTGATCAAAATGAGTTTGAGAGTTGTGTGTATAAAAAGCGTGTCGGAACTGCATTGGTATTCTTAGTACTATACGTAGATGACATTCTGCTCATCGGTAACGATGTAAAGGTGTTATCGGACTTAAGGGCATGACTTTCAAAACAGTTTGATATGAAGGACTTAGGGGAAGCCGGGCATATCCTTGGGATCAAGATCACTCGAGATCGCAAGAAAAGGATGATAGGCTTATCGAAGCTTCATACATAGACACTTTGTCTTGAAACGATTGAAAGATGAGGATTCCAAGAAAGGCTTCGTACCTTTCATGCATGGAATCCATCTATCCAAGAAAATGTGCCCTAAGACACAAAAGGAGATAGATGACATGAGAGGCATTCCTTATGCTTCGGCTGTCAGAAGCCTTATTTATGCAATGTTGTGTACGAGACCGGATATCTGCTTTGCCGTTGGCATGGTGGCAAGATATCGAGTAACTGAGGAGGAACATTGAATGGCGATTAAAAACATTCCAAGTATCTGAAAAGAACTCGAGATAGAATGTTGGTTTATCAGTCAGATAGTCTAATCCCCATCGGCTACACGGACTCGGATTTCCAATCAGACTTAGATTCCAGAAACTATCTACCTCAGTTAGTGTGCTTTCATTTGGGAGGTGTAGCCATGAAATGGACGAGTGTGAAGCAGAAATGCATCACTGACTCAACCATGGAAGCCGGGTAAGTAGCTGCTTGTGAAGCAGTGAAAGAATCAGTTTGGCTCTAGACCTTCTTAGTGGACTTGGATGGAGTTCGAATTTGTCTAGCAATATTTGCTAGGGGCAGTTGCAAATTCAAGGGAACCAAGAGTCCACGAGTCAAACAAGCACACTGAAGGAAACACATCTTATACGAGAAATCGTTAAGAGAGGAGATATAGAGGTGGCAAAGATCGCGTCGAAAGACAACCTAGCTGATCCATTAAAAAGAGTCCACCTCTGAATACATTCGAGAGACATGTGAAAGGAATGGGTGTCAAGACCGTTGTCAATCTGCTTTGAGTATAAGATGGAGACATTATTAGGTTCGTGTAGGTGACATTTGATGTCACGTATTAGGAACTACACGAGACATGCTGATGTATACTTAAAAGCAAACTTTGAGTATAAGTGGGAGATTGTTGGGAATATCTGGAAAGTATGCTTTTACTTTGTATAATCAGACTAACTGAATTTCAGACTTATTTACTGAAATAAATTGTTTATCACTGATGCTTTAAATATCATTGAATGTTACATATATTTACTGCATAACTGTTCAATAAATAGTACGTGTTACATTGTAGTTAATTTAGTGATACCAAGATCACAGAAGATTAAATTAACAGTTCCTTGTAACTAAAAGTACACCATTCACGACCTAGATGGAAATGAACAATCCATCGTGAAAGGTTGTAGTGTAAGGCTCAAATTGGTTTGTCTTGACCAAGAGATTACACTAGTGCATGACTGATGCATTGAAGAGGACCTACAGGAGGATAAATTCTTCAGAACTGAACTGGGAAGAATTAGACCTCAGTGGTTAGTTATTTCTTAATCTTCGTCCCTTAAATAGGATTGCGTGTGGTTAGTAACTATTGCTTTGACTTATTATGGGAAGAGAATCAGTGAGATTCAATACCCTATATCTTGGGCAATATTATTGGGCACATGTGATTGCTAAGATTTAATACGGAGAATCGTGTGCAAGTACGCTTGTTCGATTTGCCCCCTTGGGAGGTTCATAAGGTTTATCATACCAAATCTTGCAAGTGGAACTAGTTTCCGGTATGGATAATAATGTTGAACCGTTCCTTTACCAAGGATAAAATATATTAATTAATGGAAAGCTATTTCAGTGGCTTGAATTAATTAATGGGCTAGATAATCTTAAACACGGGAAATAATAACCGGGAGCCATATTAACTGTAATATGGGTTAAGATGGATAGTGCAATATTAATTATGTAGTGGGATTAATTAATATTTATGGGCTTGAATAATATTGTGGCTCAATATTGATAATTCAAGATCCATTGGAAGGTTCAATCTTAATTCTCCTAAAGGCCCCCCAAGTAGCCCAAGATAAAGTCCAATAACTGAAAAAAGGTGTTTAAAAATAAAATAAATTTGTTGCCTATTTTTCCTTGTAATTTTCGAAATTTATGGATAAAAGGGGAGAAAGATTTTCTTTGAATTTTGTTATGGAATGAAGATATGTATTCTTGGAATACAAGATTATCTCATTAAATTCAAGAAATCTCCCACTTGGTTATTCATATAAGGTGTTTCGAAATTTTTTAAAATAAAGGGCAAGAAAGATTTTCTTGAAAATATATTATGGAAGATATGTATTTCTTGAAATACAAGAATATCTCATAAATTCAAGAAGATCCAAATCTTGGAATTTTGGACCCTCTATTTTTCGAAAATACCATAATATGGTGTGGTGGGATTTTTGTGGAATATTTTAATTATGGGAAAAAGAATATAGGAGATATATTCAAGATTTCTTGGAGATCAAGAAAAGATTTTCCCACATTGTTTTTCTTCCCAAATTTTCGCCCAACACCTCTCTATAAATAGGGGATGATTCTTTCATTCCCAAGGGCAATTCCATGTGCTGGAAAAATTAGCAAATCCACGAAAGTGGTGCAACAAAGTTTATTTTTTCCTTTTGTTAATTGTTCGCGAGTATCTTTCCACCGGATTGTCGAGCAAGGACTAGGGAATACTTGAGAAGGACTTTTGGTGTGTTTTCACATACAAGACCATTGTCATTCCAAGAGGTAAGTTCACGTAAACTCGTAGTATTTCCGCATGCGTAGGATTTACGTGAATTGTTTATATGCATGATTTGTTGTTGAATTATTATTTGAATTAATATGGGTTAATTCATGCTAGTAATAATTGTTAGAATTAAATTTGTATTTAAATATTCACCCCGAATAGATCCGTGCAATTAATTCCCCAACAAGATGTAGCAGGCCTCACCAAGATCCTTCATCATGAAGGTCTTTGACAACCATTCTTTCACGGACTGCATGAGAGGGATATTGTTCCCCATAATTAATATGTCATCAACATACACAACTATGAAGACAATATTCTTCCCATTGCACTTCCGATAGACGCATGGATCTTCCGAGTTTCTGATGAAGTCAAATGATTTGACAGCCTCATCAAATCGGATATTCCAACTCCTAGAAGCTTGCTTCAATCCATAGATGGATCGTTTGAGCTTGCACACAAGATCAGATTTTGGCTTTGAGATAAAATCTTCCGGTTGAGTCATGAACACTTCCTTATCAATATTTCAATTGAGGAAAGTTGTTTTGACATCCATCTGCCAAATCTCGTAGTCGAGGTGTGCTGCTACTGCAAGTAAAATTCTGATGGACTTGATCTTATCAACTGGTGAGAAAGTCTCGTCATAGTCAATGCCTTCGCTTTGACTGTAACCTTTCGCCACCAACCTAGCCTTGTAGGTTTGTACCTTGCCATTTGCATCGGTCTTACACTTGTAGACCCACTTGCAACCTATGGGTTTGACCCCTTTTGGCAATTCAACCAAGTCCCAAACTTGATTGATGTACATCGAGTCCATCTCGGATTTCATGGCTTCATGCCAATTCTCTGAGTCAACATCTAATGTTGCCTCAGTGTAAGTTTTAGGTTCGTCCTTATCCGGGATCTCCATGTCATCTTGTTCCTCCACGAGGAAACCATAATATCTGGTGATCGGATTACGAACTCTAGTAGACTTACGGAGTTGTGGTTATTCAGGCTGTACATTCTGATCGTGGAAATTTTGTGATACAGCGATTTCATCGTTGACCGGGGAGGCCTCAAGATTGATGCTTCCGGACGCTGAGCACTTCCGGATGCCTCTTGAGTGGGAGTTTGAACAATGCTATTCTCATTCAGCCTACTTGGAGTTCTTTGCTCAGGCATTGCAACTCCAATTACGCTCCCACTGGCTGAAAGAGGATCACTATGTGATAAACTTCCACCATGCGAGATACTGAATGCTTCCACTGATTCTTGGCCATGTTGCTTTGACAAGATATCATTTTCTTTGTTAATTTGTGGTTCTTGAATTTCTTCAAGTTCTATCATCTTACAGCCTTGTTCCTTGAAGACGTAGTCTTCTTCGAGGAACCTGGCCTGCCTAGAAACAATCACTGACTGTTTCTCCGGTAGATAGAAATAATATCCTTTAGTTTCCTTAGGATATCCCACAAAATAACCCTTTTCACCTTTGGATTCCAACTTATCGGTGAGCATCTTTTTCACAATCACGGGGCAACCCCAGGTTTTGATATGCGAAAAAGTTGGCTTCTTGCCACACCATAATTCATATGGTGTATGCTCAACTGATTTGGATGGAATCCTATTCAGAATGTAGATTGGGGTTTGTAACGCGTATCCCCATAAGAATGTTGGAAGAGAGGAAAAGCTCATCATGGACCTCACCATGTATAACAGGGTTTGGTTTCTCCTTTCGGACACACCATTCATTTGAGGTGTTCCGGAAGGAGTCCATTGTGACTGGATTCCATGTAACTTTAAGTAATCAGTAAATTCATGGCTAAGGTATTCACCCCCTTAAACTGATCGTAGAGTCTTGATACTCTTACCAAGTTGTTTTTCTACTTCAGCCTTAAACTCTTTGAATTTCTCAAAGGATTCAGATTTGTGTCTCATAAGATACACATACCCGTATCTTGAAAAATCATCAGTAAAAGTGATGAAGTATCCGAACTGACCCCTAGCTAGAGTGGGCAATGGTCCACAGACATCACTGTGGATCAACTCTAGAACTTCTTTGGCACGAACTCCTTTCCCAGAAAAGGGTTTATTGGTCATCTTGCCCTTGAGACAGGATTCGCAATTACCATAAGACTCAAAGTCGAATGGGGTTAAGTAGTCTAACTTTCTTAACCTTGCAATCCTATTCTCATTTGCATGACCAAGTCTACAATGCCATAAGTAAGTTGGGTTTTCATGATTACTAAGTTTGAGTCGTTTATTTTGTATATTAAGAATATTATGTCCACAATGCAACAAATATAAACCATTCGATAAAGGAGCATTCTCATACATATCACCATTAAGCGAAAAATAACAATTATTATTTGCAAAATGGAAGGAAAACCCTTCAATGTCTAACATATGAATATAAATAATGTTGCGAGTAATAGAATGAACAAAATAACAATTATTCAGTTCAAGTCTAAAACCAGAGGGTAAATCTAAAACATAAACGCCAACACGTTCAGCAGCAACTCTTGCTCCATTCCCAACGTGTAGGACTACTTCACCCGGCCTAACTGCCCTGCTATGCTTGAGACCCTGTACATTAGTACAAATGTGTGAGCCACAACCGGTATCCAATGCCCAGTAGTTAGTATAATTTGTGGACATCTTTATCTCAATAACAAACATACCTGTTCTGGTGGCTGAGACACCCTATGTCTTCTTTTCAGCTGCTAGAACCTTACAGTCCTTCTTCCAATGCCCCTTCTGCTTGCAGTGGAGGCATACATCCTTGTCCACCCTCTCCTTCTTTTGAATTCCACCTTTGGGCTTGAGGAAGTTTGTCTTGGAGCCTTTCTTTGTCTTGCCCCTTCGCTTCTTCTTTCCTTTCGGAGCAGAAGAAGTAGAGGCACTCACCATGAGCACGATTTTTCCTTAGCAGTGGAAGACTCAAATGTCTTTAGCATGTTATGCAGCTCGGGCATAGTCGATTCCGTCTTATTCATATTAAAGTTTACCACGAAACTTGAATATGAATCGGGAAGCGACTGAAGAATGGCATAAACAACAACACTGTTGTTAAGCTCAATGCCCAAACGACCAAGTTTCTCGATTAGCCCAATCATCTTCAATACATGAGGAGAAACCTTCCCTCCTTCAGACATCCGGCATCTAAACAGATCTCTCATCACTTCATAAATCTCGGAATGAGATTTAGAATCAAAGAGATCCTTCAGATGCTTGATCATCTCGAAGGGAAGCATCCTCTCATGCTGCCTTTGCAACTCGGGAGTCATCCCTATGAGCATAACACACTGAGCCTGGGAAGCATCATCTTGATGCTTCTTCTGAGCTTCGGCGTCAAACGCCTCGGCTTCTTCAGTACCAGCCTTCGGGGTAGCAGGGATTGACGTGTCCAACACGTACTCAATCTTTTCTTGCCTGAGCACCAAACGAACGTTTCGGTGCCAGTCGAGAAAGTTTGGACCAGCCAATTTGTTCGTTTCCAAAACGTTTCTCAATGACAAGTTATTCATTTCAACAATCCTAGAGAAATAAAATAAAAAATGGGAATTAAACACATAATTCCTATGATCAATATTCAGCAATCAAAATAAACGTGGTCTTTTAAGTTTATTTAGTTTCCATTATTTTCACATATTCAACGACCTCATCGGAAGAATACGAATTTATATCCAATATAAATCATAATGGACTAGAATCCACATTCCTACTATCATAATCCCAGCTTTGGCTGAATACTATAATAGCAGAACTGGAAGGTCTCCAAACCAATTGCAAAACTGCAACTCCTAGTTGATTGAACCTAGTTCAATCGGATGCCCCTTAACTTTCGTTTCCCTGCTTTGGCTGGTCAAACAAAGTTAAGTTGGTTTACAACCATCAAGCGGTGACACTACGTGTCCCTATAAAAGTCCCGTTGAATGTAGATCCGAGCAAAAGACTTTGGTCTTAAATACCCATTGGAACGAAATTCCCAGTTTACTTTTACTTTGATGGAAGACATCGTTTCAATTTAATGAAATAAAACCATATTTTAGTGTGGAACATTTTAAAGGCGAAATATTAATTGTTTAATCGAGATCCGAGCATGTTAATCTATATCACATTTGAGCAATTATTGGGCGCCGCCTACCCAAACATGACTTAATACGGACTAACACTTATATGGATGCCGTGTACCCAAACAATTAATACGACCCGTCAATTATTGGGTGCCGCCTACCCAAACAGTTATAATACGGACGTAAAAGCGTTAACAAATTTAAATAATAAATAAGTTAACAATGAAATTTTAATAATCCTCTTAAATTAAATATCAAAATCCAATTTCAAATTTTAATTTACAATTATTGAAATAATTAATTAATCCAATTAATATTTTAAATAAAATCTAATCTTATTTCAGGTTTTAAATTAATCCAATTAATTTATAAAAAACCATTTTGTTTTATTTAATTCGTAAGGGCTCAAGTGCAATTATCATAACTTTGCACTGAGGGGTCCGTTGGAAATCTAATTTCAACACGGCCCCTCCCTCATCACTGCCCAAAACCATTCATCAATCGGGACAACCGATACCAACAATCTCAACTGCAATTTCATCAAGGATAATCCAATTAACCGATTCAATTAGTCAATTTTGTCAGAATTTCATAACTCAATCCAATTGAAACGAAATTAGCGTAAGGATATAACCCAAAACGAACGAAATCGATGTAATACGAAATTTTGGAATCGGCGATTCCCGAATCGTCAAATTCGAAGCAATTGATACCAAAATCGCACAATTGAGCTCAAGCATCATGTGAAACAAGCATCGAAAAACCGAAAAAAGTTCATCCGGTGTTCGTTTAAGCGAAAAACCGAAAGCAGGCGGCGGCGATGTCGCAAAGCCAAAACCAGAGGACGACGCGAGTCACCTCCGCCACGCGCCTTGAAGACGCTGACGACTATCATCGCCGCTTGGCGTCCACGATCGAAGACCATGAGTCACGCTCGCATCGCGGACGAGAGGTGAAACCAGTCTAAAAACCAGAGTCGCGAGGAAGACAAAGACGATCGAATCGGTGGCGCGCCACCGACTAAGTCGGGGGGCGCACCCGACTTCGAAAAGAGACGGAAGGCGGAGGCGATACGGTGAAGACCACGCGAGAAGCATCGGCCCGACGACTGCGGAGTCGCCGACGCATCGCGAGGCCACGACGCCTAGCGTCGCCCTCAAGCGATGTGGTGTGACATCGCGCCAAAAGGTCCGATCGGTGGCGGCGATTTCTCTCAGGAGAAAACCCTAAATTGATTTGGGGTTTTCGTGCTCAAATGAGGTAGACGACCAAAAAAACAGTGAATAAGGAAAACAAGGTGCGGTTTATACTAGTATTGTTAAGCGGTCGGCCCTAACCCATTAGGACCCACCCTACTGAACTTTACTGGGCCAAACGGTCCGGGCCTTAAGTTAGTTCATTTTAAAGCGGGCCTCTAATAGTTGAGACCTAACCCTAACCTAGCGGGTTTCATGAGCTAAGCAGGTCACCTAACGGAAAAAAAAAAATTTAAAAAAAATTGTTCAAACATTAACATTACATAATGACAAAAATTTTGATCCAGACTGCCCCATCATCTTTAATAACAAATGTTCAAAATATAAAATTAGTTCACATCATCTTTAATAACATAATTGAGCAAAGTTCCCATGAAATTAGTTAATAATATAAAATTTGTAGCATCACATTTATAAATTAATACCATAATATTAATTTATAATTATAATGATATCAGTTTCATATTATGAACAAATTTCATAATAGAATTTATAAAAAGATTATATTATTATTTTATATTGGATTAATATTTTACTTATTTATTCAATTCAATAGAAATTCAAAACTGTTAAAAAATATTGAATTGGAGAGGATTAATTATTAATTGGCTAAATCAAATAAAAATATTTAATTTATAATTGATTGGCCATAATTGATTTTTGCCTTATTTAAATTTGTGAAAAAAAAAATTAATTAAAAAATTAGAAAATAAAAAAATAAAAAAATTGAGTATATATAAATATAAACGGGCTAAAAAATTTCTTGAATTAACGTTAGTTTGCTTAGATTTATGTGAGCTAATCGGTCCGGGCCAAAAAGACCCGATTTTAAACGGATCTCCCATTGCTCGGCCCTAACCCTACTTATAATAGGTTTAAACGGGTCGGCCCGTTTAGCCCGGCCCGAATTAACATCTCTAGTTTATACCGTGCCCCACTTAAGAATAAAAAAAAATTAATTAATTTATTCAAATAAACCCTTTTAATTATGCAATTAAACACGAAGAGCCTGATGCTCTGATACCACTATTGGAATATTGAGGCACGTAAACACGTAATACATGCACAACGGAAATAAATAGTTCACCAACAACGAACATACAATTGCATAATTGAGTACAAATAAACATAAAGAGAAACCTTACATCAGATCAAAAGTAGATTTCTCAACTATGGTATCCACGTAATCCCCGTGGACAGAATTGCACAGATCTGCATCAATACATTCGTTTTTATAATTTTCTTACAATAATTTATTATCTCTCTTACTTGTTTTACATTTTTTTGTTGTAGTTCATAATGAATCCCGGGACCTCATATATATAGGGAGAGATTAACTTATATTTTAAGCAAATCTTTATTAGGAAGATAATTCCTAATCTTGAAAACCATATCTCAAAGATATGTTTTTCCCTACAGATATTTTCCTACAATAATATTCCATAATATTATTTTGGGATTTTTATTTAATTAAATCTAATTTAATTAAATAATAATAATAATTAATTCTAAATTAATATATTATTAATTCTCCATAAATTAAATATTAAACCTAATTTAATACTTAATCAACTAACTCTAATCCGTACACGGGAGTTACTTGTTGTGTGACCCATAGACCCTCATATATCGAGCGATTGGTCAAACTAACTGTCTTAATTGAACCCTAGACAATAAATCAGACAATCTCAATATATGAGGTACGTTGCGAGAAACGTGCAACTACCTATAACTGTAACATGGGCTATTGCGATTTCCTCCTTTCATTCACGAATACTCTGATTAGCCTTGAACATGATGAAGTGTCTATTCAAATAGCTTAATCGATTTATCTCGAATCACTAATTGATCATTCGTGTCACCTTTGGTCACAAAGTCCAAGGTGGCGTGCATTGGTCAATGACTTTGATCCAATTATGACGAGAAGATGAGTATTCTCTCTAAATCCACTTTGAGGAATGAATCCTTATCTTGGTTCAACTACCACGCACATGCATTTCGTGATGAACCCAATCCAAACCATATCTACCCATGGAAGGGTGTAAGCGTCGGTCATGGTCAAAGTTCATCACTCCACACATGTCGTGCGTATTGACCTCAAGTCAAAGGAGTATCGCATCGCTCCCACTAACCGAGACATCCGTAGACACATATAGTGGAACTACATCAAACGGTTGCTCGGATGGGTATATCAATACCCTCTAAGGTATTTGTGCATCCATCATGAGATACCCAGTATCTCGTAGTAAGTGAGATCTTACTACACTCTCTAAGAGTATGATGCAGATCGCACACCGATCTCCATTGCATCATCGATATCCCATTCTCGATGATCCTTGATCGGGGCCTTTTGAGAATCATGCTTAAGTCATCTGAGTTCTCACGTACTCAATGACAGCAGTGATTCAAGGGAACACAGATAAGAACAAATGCAAACAATCAAACATAATATTCTAATAAGTGTAATGCCATACATTTAATATTAAATAAACAATAATATTAAACCAACACTGAATATTATCTTAGTATTATGTTCATACAAAAGATTGTCTATAGGACACTAACACTAACATAATATATATTCAGCACCCACTTACAAGCTTTCCAATGATTAACTGCTGGAGCTTGAAGAATTTGACTAAGCTTATTTACTGAATCTGCAATTGCAACATCCCGCCGTGTCAATTTGAGATATTGCAAAGCCCTTACTGTATTTCGATAAACAACATGTTTAGATCAAACCCATAATCTCTGATTCTGTAGAGACCAACACCTTATCCATTGAACCATGGAACCATTTTATTATATATATTTTTTTTAAATGTGAGATCAACTGGTAAATCAATAAGCAATTATTTATGTCATAGTACAATATATTTCACCAATAACAACATAGAAGATGCAATTCAACTCAAGAGAAGTTCCTGAAATGCATAATGTGCTTATATACTATATGGTCCCCATTTTTTATTGACAATAAAAATCACACACATTACTAGCATAGTCGACCCCACTGTTGGGGTTATACGTGAAAGTATGCTTTTACTTTGTATAACAGACTAATGTAGTCTCATTTACTGAATATAAATATTTTATCACTGTTGCTTTAAATATAAATGAATGTTATTTATTTATTGCAAACCGTTCAATATTAGTACATATTGCATTGTAGTTAATGTGATGATAACCGATCACAGAATATCACATTAACAGTTCCTTGTAAATAAGTACATTTTCATAACCTAGATGGAATTGAACACTCTATTGGTAGAGATTGATGTGTAAAACTCAGATTGGCTTGTCTTGACCAAAAGATTACACTAGTGCATTGTGATGCGCTGAAGCGGACCTACAAAGAGGATAAATTGTTCCGTACTGACTTTTGGGATGAAGAATTAGACCTCAGTGGTTGTTGATTTCTTAATCTCTATCACTTAAATAGAATTGTGTGTGATTAATATTTATTGCTTTGATCTATGTTGGGTTTAGAATCAGAGAGTGATTCTAGACTTTGTACTTTGGGCAATATTATTAATTGCATGACAATTGCTAAAAATTAATATAGAGAAACGTGTGCAAGGAAAGTCTTGTTTGATTTGTCCCCTTGGTGGGCTCAGAAAAGTTTTATCATACCAAATATTGCAAGTGAAATTTATTTGCGGTATGGATAATAATGTTGAGTTGTCTTTACTCCAAGAAAAATATATTAATTAATATAAAACTTTTCAGTGGCTTAATTAATTAATAGACTAAATAATCTTAAACACAAAAAAATAATAACCAGGAGCCATATCGTAATATGGGTTAAGATGGATAGTGCTATTAATTTTATAGTGGAGTAGATTAATATTAATGGACTATATAATATTGTGGCTCAATATTGATAATTCAGAACCCATTGAGAGGTCCAATCTTAATTCTCCTAAAGCCCCTCAATTAGTCTAAATATAAGTCCAATTAATGAAAATATGATTAAAATAAAAGAAATTATTATTGCCTAATTTTTTTGATAAATATGGGAAAAAGAAAGAAGAGATTTTCTTAGAAAGATTTTATGGAAGATAAGAATTCTTGGAATACAAGATTATCTCATAAATTCAAGAATATTTCATGACTTTGACTTTTTCTCCTTTTTTTTTTTTTGAAAATATTGATTTATAAGGAATGAGTTTTTTTGTGGATTATTTATTTATGGGAAAGAGAATATATTGGATATATTCAAGATTATTTTTTGCATAAGAATTAAAGATCTTCCCATATCTATTTTCTAGTGCAAATTTCGATCCCCTTCATCTTATAAATAGGTGATGATTTTTTCATCCCCAACACAATTACAGTCTTGGAAAAATTAGAAATCCACAAAGGTGGTGCAATAAATTTTCTTTATTTCCTTTGTTAAAAATTGTTCGTGCGAATCTATCACCGGATTACGAGCAAGGATTTGGGTATAATTGAGAAGACATTTGGGTTGATGTATCGTCTCAACAGTTGTCTCTTCAAGAGGTACGTTTCGCGCAAACTCCTAGATTCCGCATGTGTAAGACTTTACGTGAAATATATTGTACGCATGTATGTTGTTGGTTATTTGAATTAATAGGATTAATTGGTGTAATTGCAATCAAGTACATTTTTTTGAAGTGTACTTGCAATCAGGTACATTCTGGTTGCACATATGTGGGTACAATTGCACTGAAAGTACAATTGTACCTACATATGTGCAACCAAAATGTATTTGTGTTGGGATATTTTAGTTTTGATGAATTATGCCAAAACATTATCAACTTGTGTTATTTAAGTTAATCTACAGATAACAAGTTGAGGGGGAACGAGAGAACAAGTTAAGGGGGAACTCATGAAATCAGACAAAGATGATCGAGATCGAGGCGAGCCGTCGAGATCGATGAATAGTAGGATGATTTCGAGTAAAATGATGAAATTTGAACAAGAAGAAACATCTTTGGTTTTTGAAGAAGAAATGTCGATCGCAGTTGATTTAATGATCGATCTTGATGCGGTTTCTTCGATGCAAATCTTGATCACAATTTTGTTGATGGATCTGACTGATATCTGGTGACCGGATCTGGTGACGATCTCTTGACTTGACGGATTGATTGTTGATCAGACTGATCGGGATCGGATCAGAGACCAGAATCTGCAGACCAGATTTGCGGACGAAAATCTGCATACCGGATCAAAGACCGAATCGAAAAAAGTCGAACAAAGAATCATACGAAATGAAATCGGATCCGATTAGACACATAAAAAATCGCCAATGAGAAGATGACAACACACATATTGATGTGACATAAAGTTCGCAAGGAAAAGTGCAAGAGGACAAAAGAAAAATTTGAAAGTTATTAGTATGGATTTGAATATTACTTTTCAACGGTAATATTTAAATCCACACTATAAATACATTGCACTATCTTCAAAAGAAGATAATGGAGGATGCTGCAAAGTGAAGATTAAAGTCAAATATTCAAGCATCTCCATTCAAGAACACAGATCATTTAATATCCAAATTTACCTAAGAGTGTTCTTCATTATTTCTAAGCATAAATGTAATATCCTAAGCTTAGAGAGATTTTCCCAACCTTAGCTTAAAGGCTAAAACAATGTAAGGAAAATCTCACCTAGTTGGAAATAACACCAAACCTATACCCTTTCTTGAGAGAGAAAATTAGTGGTTAAGTGAGGTAGTTAAGAAGCAATCCCGTAAGGGAGGGTAGGCAATCCCGTGAGGGAGATAAGTCCCGAGAGAGTGAGAACTCATTAAACATCTATAGGCGATCCCGTGAGGGAGATAAGTCCCGTTGAGTGAGAGCTCTATAAATATCTGTTGGTTAAATTGGTGCCCCATGAAGGGAAGAGTGGATGTAGGACAAGTTAGTCCGAACCACTATAAAAATACGTGTATTCTTATTTGCTTTCATATTAACTGTCATACATACTTTAGCAAATCTGAATAACACACATTCGGAAATTTTTTTAAGTCACCTCCAAGTGAGATTTTACGAGTTTTAAATCGATTTTTTCGGGACCAACAATCTGGTTGCAAGTTTTAAAAAAAATGTACCTAGGTGCAATTTCACCGGATTAATTCAATGTTAGTAAGAATTGTTAATTTAAATTTGTATTTAAATTGCACCTCGAATAGATTCGGACAAAACGTTCCCCAACACCCGCATGATATGCATATTTTTAAATATGCTAAATCTTGTATACACTAAGTACACTTTGCACTCCATAGTATATTTTAAAAATATACAATTATTTGCACTGAAGTGTACAATTTGTTATACTAAAATGTAATAAATTATATGTTTCAGTGGAATAAATTGTATGTTTCTAACATATACTATGGACTGCAAGGTGCACCTGGTGCGCATGAGATCCACTCTTAAATATTTTATACAAATATTGAATATCAAATCATGCTACTTATATAGGATTAAAACTAATAATTTTCATATCTTTCTACTTTTTCGATTTAATTCCGTAGTTATTCCCTTTTCATATTTAGTCATATGTATTCAAAATATGTTAATTTAGTGTCGAATTGCCGAAAAACACACGAAATAACATTTTTTGATAATGTGTCGATCACATGCGCCTATTTTCCTAATGAAGTTGCAGATGTGGCATTTTTTATCCGCATGACATGCTGAATGATCGAAATTAAAGTCAAACTCGTTCCATAACTTTTACCTTTTTTAAATAGTCCCGCTTTTTTTCACCTTTTCCTGATTAGTCTCATATGTATTCAAATTAGAGAATATACTTATTGTAGTCCTGTGAATTTGTCCTTTTTCCATAATTGGCCTAAACCTTTATTACTTTTTTATTTTGGTCTTATAAGCTTGTATAATTTTGAAAACAGTTCTTTTACTAAGAGTAGCAAATCACCCAACAATATGTGCAAGGTGATCTTTACAGATTTTTTCCTTTTTCTTTTTTGTATGATCGATGTTGTCTTTTATTTTATTTTATTCGATTTAAGATGTTCCGATTGCACGATATAATTGGTGATTACTCTAAAAATTATTGTGTGACAATCATAAACTAATTCATCAACTCCTCGTTCATTAAAAAAAAAGAATTATTCACTTCGTCCCATTTTATAAATTCATATTTTAGAATAAAAAAGGGGTAGAGTTATAAATAGCCCAATGTAAAAGTAAATATTCTTTTATGTCATTAAATTTCAATTTGTTCTTTTCTAGCCAAGAGAATTATTATTTAGACTCTTATACCCCTATTTAATTAACTAAAAGAGTTAAATAAAATAGGAAAAAACACAGATGCATTCTTAAAACAATATCACGGACTTTTCTCCTAAAAATTAGAACAACTTTCTCTTTCACTCATCCGATCAACACTCTAATACTACACCATATTCAAACATTAATTCATCCCGTCCCACATTTTATTAAACTAGTGCTACCATTAATTCACTCCGTACCACATTTTATTAAGGGTCCATCACCATTAATTACTCCGTACCACACATTATTGACGTCGTACCACATTTTATTTAAGCTTGTACCACTATTTTTTCACCCTTACCACACTTTATTGAAGCTGTTACCACCATTAATTCACTTCGTACCACGTTTTATTTAAGCTCGTACCACCATTAATTCACCTCGTACCACATTTTATTAAAGCTCGTACCACAATTTTTTCACTCGTACCACACTTTATTGAAACTCGTACTACCATTAATTCACCTTGTACCACATTTTATTAAAGCTTGTACCACAATTTTTTTCACCCGTACCACACTTTATTGAAGCTCGTACCACTATTAATTCACCATGTAACACATTTTATAAAAAATGAAAAATGAAAGAAAGAAAAAATAAAAACAAAAGAACTGGTCTTTTTAAAAAAAAAGGAATGAGGGTATAGTTGGTTAAAAAAAAATTATCTTGGCTAGAAAATAATAAAATTAAAACATTGACAAAAAAGAACTTTTTAAAATCATTGACTAAAAACTTTTTAAAAAATCAAAATTATTTGATAAATTCTAAAAAAATTAAGATTGAAATAAGGATAATCTTTCAAGGTTACCCTCATATTATTAATAAGAGAGAAAGAGATCCACTATTCCAAATAATATTTAAAATTAAATAAGGATCCGTATGATTATTTTATAACATTATTTAATTTATGCGATTAAAGAAAAACATCTAGCAAATTGAGATGGAGTGGGTACTAGTGATTAGAGATGATATCAACAGTTCAAATTTTATCATTTTGTAATGGAGCACTCTACTGTGAAATATTTTGACGTAAGATTGTTCAATTGCAAAGAAGTTGCCAGTCGAACTGAATCAAGCGAATTCTTTCAAAAAAATTCGCGCAAAGACAAAATAGGAAAACTCGTCCCCATTCAGTGTTACTATAAATATAAGGACAAATTGTTTGACCTGCCAAAAATTCATAAATTTTTCATTGAGTGGGTCTCTTGTGCACCAAGTGCACCAATTCAAATTGGTGCACTCTACACCCTAACCCCTAAATAGTGAACCCTAAATTACATATGAACCATTTGGGCCGGGTGAACCATGAACCACTTGGGCCGAGTGAACCATGAACCACTCGGGCCGAGTTTCGAGTCGAGTTGGGGTATTTAAAAATTAAAAAAAAAAAAAAACTCTAAAACTGAAATTAAAGTTAAAACAAAACCGAAACTGAAAAAAGAAAAAAAATTATAACATGAATTTAAATAAATTGGGTGGGATAGGGGCGAGTGCACGGATTCTAAATCCGTGCACTTGGTGTATTTGAGACCTACCCTTTTTCATTATGTGTTTATGCGCTTCTCATTCTGATCCACGAGTTCTATTTTATAGATCCAGGATCCCTAAAATATTTTATATAAAAGATTGTTTTTCTTAATTATCACATTAGTAAAATTGTCGTTTATAATTAAACAATTGATTCACCCTAATAAAGCCCAAACCTAAACCAATATAATAACAGGGAATGAGACCAACAAGTCCAAAAGGCCTTTGTTCCTGGAGCTCGATCGGCCTCAAGAGACTATGATTGTGTTTACAAATGTGATAATTTTGACATGTGTTTTGGAACACTTACTTCCCAAATGAAGAAAGATAATTTCTGTCTAGTTAAATTATCGAATCTTCAGAACTAGTGGTTATAGTGTGGCGCTGAAGTTATGTGTCGGCTCGTAATTATAGTGTGAATAATACTTTCAAATAATGCAAGTTCTAATTACCAACTACGAGAAAGCAATTAACTACAAATGCAAGCAAACAAGAAAGTGAAAGAATTTCATCTCATCTAAAAGTCTCAACTTATAGAGAGGTGTAGAATTAATTTGTTTATTTAATTTTTCTAACACTCCCCCTCACTCGTGGACTGAATTCTCTTACACCATCATCAGGAGATGACTCATCTAGTGAATAATTTAATATGGGTGGAGTTGCTTTCAGCGGGAATCGAATCCAAAATGTGGGCGTGAGTCTGATACCATAAAAGAATTCTATTTCATCTAAAAATCCAAACTTATAAAGAGGTGTGCAATTAATTCGTTTATTTAACTTTCCTAACATAAAGTAACTAAATCAGATTTAAATGGGGAGATGAAGTGCTCAGGTGTTCTTCCTTATGGGTTAATCGACAAAAGTTCAATGCGGGCTATTGATGTTGCCACCAATGTTACAACATTGATTACAATATCATAATTCAACATTTCTTCTTAACCACTAGCACTTTGCATACAATGTTGTCTTTGATGTTGTTGACTGCAGACTGACGATTCAGAATGTTCCTCAAGATTTCAGAAGATTCTACAAGCTTCAGGAATTGACAGGAATATTGTAGATCATGCGTATGTTTTCCAAAATGTTGAAGAAGACACTACACGACAGTTTTACAAGAGATCATGAGTTAGTGGAGGAAGATATTTCTAAATCCTTCAAGGAGGCTCTATGGATGAAGAATGTAGCGTACAACTTCTGTCTATAAATAGAGGACAACATCGTTCATCACAAGTGAAGCAATAATCAAGAATCAACTGTTGAATGCTAGTTACATTAAGATTGTTAGGGCCGTTATTTTGGACTTTTGGTTACAACAAGTGATTATGGTGTTTGTAACATTTTGAGTAATAATAGATCAATTATATGTGGAACGTTAGTCTCGGCGAAAATAGTTTCATACACTGGATAGATTAACTTTGATAGTGTAGGGATACACTTAACCTTTAGATCATAAACGTTGTTTAGATCTTGTTTTAAGATGATTCTATTTGTGAATCTCTTGGTACTCACTACTTGATTAATAATGAAATTTTCGTCATAGAGCATCACAGTCTATTTTATAGATTGTGCAAAAGTCTTTTTAAACCATTGTGTGTTATGTTTTGAGTCTTCCGTTGTTTCTATCTTTACTGATATACTTTGAGCGTTACAACATTCATTGCAACATTACTGTGATTTTACTTAACACAATCCGATCACACACTCTCAGTTGGCACCAAAGTCAAAACTTGATTTTACTAAGTTAGATTCTATGTCAAGTGTGTTGTTTTTGTTATGGCAATGCAATATCCATTTACTCCACAAAGTTTGAAACCACAAATTCTTAATGGTACAAAGTATATGCTTATTGGAAACCTAAGATGATGATGTACATCAAGTCAATTGATGAACGTACTTGGAGAAATATACTGTCAGGATAGACACCTCTTAAGAATCCAGAAGATGGAGAAGGAGAGGTGACAGTCAAACGCGAACTTGATTGGTCTACTGGAGGGTGTACAATTGCTAGCTCACGCACTAAATAACACTCCCTTCGTCCACCAATTTTTTGCACAGTTGACTTTTATACGCATTTTTGCGAGCGAGTTTTGTATTAGTAATTGAAATGATAAAATGACTTTTAAGGAGACGTATGATAGATACAAAACTAATACAAAACTCGCTCGTAAAAACGCGTGTAAAAAACTAAATATCAACTGTGCATAAGATTGGTGGACGGAGGGAGTAATAAAAGTTAGCTTCACTTATTTTGAAACCAAAATAAAATTTTCTTGAGTAGGTCTCTAATGAAACTTGTTCATAATATGAAATTTATATCACTATACTTACAAACTAATATCATTATATTTATTTCATAAAAAAAAATCATTACATTTATCAATTGATACCATCACACTTATAAACTAAAATTATAATATTAAATGCTATTAATACTAATTTATAAAAATAATATTATCATTTTATAAGTATAATGATATAAATTTCATCAATAAGTCTATCTAGCGTGATTTTTCTTTAGTCATATGTTAAACCCTGTTACAAGTTGCCTTGTCCAATCAAATGATTATGCAATCCACATGTTTATGCATCGAATAAAAGTTTTGTCAACATATAAAAAAAATTAGAGGTAACAATCATTCCACTATCGGCTAAACCCAGATGCAATTTGCGAATACCTTAATCCCAATTTCCCGAATCAAAAGAAAAAACGTCATCATCAAAATGCAACAATCCCACAATCCAATTGGATAAACCCGAATGTGGGGCGCACCCCTTTGTTGCATCTCGCATTAGTTTAATCGAAAGATTCAATCTTCGAAATGGATATAATGCATAAACAAACATCGCTCCAAAAACAGGACAAAGAAATGGTGATAGAAGCAAAGTTCCAATCCCCGTCAACACTCATTATAGAAAACGGTGCCCCTTTTTTATTATTAATTTTAATATTTGTGTGTGAATTTGGTTTTGCTTTAATTCATGGGAACTGAATATGCACGAATAAAATTGCATAAATTAGGGATATACAATACATAGATACTTACATCACTCCCCACCAACTCCTTTTTTTTTTTTTCTCTTTTGCCCTTTTCTTATTATTGCATTCTTTGTTGGAATCTGGATCAAAATGCATATTCCTTGAGTTGTATGTGATTCTTTTTTTGTGGGGTTTTATTTTTTTTGTTGTTTTTTTATGGGAGATAGCTGTAGCTGTAGCATCCAACAATCAGAGTGGTCTCCGGTTCAAAGCCGGAAAAGAAAGCAGAAAATTGAGGTTTATAATGAAGTTTTGTGTAGGTTAAGAGAATTGGATGTTGATGGGGCTTCTGAACCGGGTTTTGAGGATGATTTGTGGGCTCATTTTAACATGTTTTCTCTTAGGTAAATTTTCTCTCTTTTTTCTGTGCTTTGTGGTGCATGTTTGGTTGATTTTAGTTGTCATACAGAGTGTGTATTTGGTTTAATAAATTTAAGGGAAAGGATAAAGAAAATTGATGAATTTAATTTTGATTGAAGAAGAAATGAAGAAATAATTTCCAGTTTCTTGGTAATGATCCTGAAGAAAGAGAAGTTTTCCCTATTTTGTTTCTTTTGCATAACTGGTCTGTTGGCTAGTTAAAAAAATTGATTTAAGATGTCTTAATTGAGAATAGTTCCTTTTTCTTGATGTGAATTTCTTGAAATTACAAGTTAAGAGAGGGAGACAAAAGTCTTTCTAAAATCAGAATGAAATGTTTCAAAATCTCTGGAATGAGTAGGAACATGAACTCTCTTCTTCAAAGTAATACTGTTCAGTATACGAAGTATGACATTTTAAAAGATGCTTGATTTTATGTGTTATTCTTCTCAAAATCACCAAAAGGTCATATTTCGTATACTAAACAGTATTACCAAGTTCACCGTAAAACTTCCTTGGTCTGTAAAAAGTTTTTGTCCTCAGGAATTTTATCAAGCATCAGTATTTGGATAAATATTAATTCATATAACAGATTATCCTGATACTGTAGATATGCGTTGGATGTTAATACTGAACGGGCAGAGGATGTCCTGATGCATAAGAAGTTGCTAGTCATGGCACGCGATCCTTTAACCAGACCTGCAGTTGATGTGCGCCTTGTGCAGGTATATTCCTCAAGCGTATTTTTAAATGGTATTAGTTTTTTTACTAAAAGGTATTAGTTGGTCAGTATAAGTTGTATTCATTGGACAACATTAGTTGTTTTCATTGAACAATATTAGTTGTATTCCAGTTGCACGGTGCAACTGGTGCACCCAAGTGTTGTCTAAAATTAAAACGAGGAACATAAAGCACATTTCAAGCACTTTTTCCCCTGCAGAAACTGATCCTACTCTTTTTACTTAAATGGTTTCTCCATTTGGAACAGTAATAACAGCATCACTAAATGGTTAGATATTTCTATAATATATAAAGAACAATAGTGTTCTGAATTTTGCACACAAAATTGGAGTTGGGAGTGGGGGGAATTGCTTCGGCAATTCATTTGAAAATACGGATGTTTCTCTCTGCTGTTACAGTGGAAGAATGTAGTTATGTAGAGTCTATTCGACCAAGTCGACTAAATGCCAACTCAGCAAAAAAAACCAAGCAACTATTAGCTAACCTAACAAGCTGAAAATATATTATGTATATGTGATTAGGCTAAATTAACGTCTAATTCTTACTCAGATTCAATAGTCTGTCACATACTATTTCACAAAAAATTCAATATCATTATGAGTAGCTTAAATTGGAATCACAACTTCTCTGATGCATGTTATATAAGTCTTGAAATGGATAGCTTTTATTTTATTGATTGTTCAGTTTCCATTTTTTCTCTAACACAGGTTCGTCCCACCTCCGATGGTAATCCTGGAAACTCCTATAATGGGGGGATGATCTCCAACAAGATAGGTACAAAAAGTGGGAGATTAATTACATTGAATATGTGTAGAGAATTTACTTTTCTTTGACTAAGTAGTTACGAAATTATCACATTGTGAAACTTGTGTTCAAGATTCCTTTTCGTTGAAAATTTCAGCCTTCCCCCACCATTTGGTCCGTCGTCAAATTACGAACTTGCCTTTGAAGGTGTTAGAATAATATTATAGTTGGGCCTTTATAGATGGACCTTTATTAGAAAAGCCTATTCCCTTGTATATATATATGTACTCTTGACCTAATTCAATACATAGAAAATTTTCCCACATTATGTCTTTTAACTATAGCATAACATGGTATCAAGAGCATGGTTCAGATTTTGAAAATTAGGGCAAGATTTCGAAATTAGGGTTTGAGAAAATTAGGGTTTGGGCAAATATTTGGGGTTTTACCATTTTCGCTCAGATCCGGGCGACACCACCCACACAGGGAGGTGTGCCGTCTCCCGGCGACCCTTCACCGGAAGTCCGGCGGCCGCGCGTGGGGCCCACACGCGCCGGCGAAGTAATTTTCGCCGCGATTCTTGCGGCGGCGCGTTTCTGGCCGGAATTTCCTCCGGCGACTTCCGTTGAGCTCGCCTCGTCGAGCTCTTTCTGTTGGTGTACCTGTTGGGGTCAATATCTGAGTGGTGTGTGATTCCGTTTTTTGGTACAGATTCTCTCTCACTTTTTTTTGGAATTTCAGTTGTGTTTTCTTCTTGGTGGTTGATTCATTATGAGTGAAGAGCATAAGGCTATTGATGTTATGCCCGTGATGGCGAAAATCACGGAGCATAAACTTATTCCTTCGAATTACTTTGATTGGCGTCAAACTATAGAGCTGTATTTGTTGAGTGTTTCTATGGACGGTCATTTGGCCGATGATCCACCCATTGATGCCACAAAACTCCCTTGGCAATGAGAGGATGCTCGTTTGTTTTTACAGATACGCAATTGCATCAGTAGTGAGGTGATTGGGATGGTTACTCATTGTAGGACTGTTAAGGCACTCATGTCGTATCTTGAGTTCTTATATTCGGGGAAAGGGAATATTTCCCGAATGTATGATGTGTGTCAGGCATTTTACAGACCAGACAAAGGAGATAGGTCGATAACGGATTACTTCATGGAGTTCAAGAAAACTTATGAAGAGCTTAATGTGTTGCTTCCGTTTAACCCTGATGTTACTGTTCAGCATGCTCATTGAGAGAAGATGGTTGTGATGAGTTTCTTAGTCAGTCTTCCTTCTGAGTTTGAGACGGCTAAGTCACAAATTCTCTCTGATTCGTAGATTTCATCGTTGGAAGAGACTTATAGCAGAATTCTTCGCACTGAACGCACAAGCTCCACCATAGCTTCTCCACCTAACAGTGTCCTTTTCAGTCGTGCTCCTACTTCCGAGTCCGGGAGGCCACAGTCCAAGAATGGTGGGAAGAGGGGTAATCAAGGGCATTCATCAACAGATGTGGAGTGTTATTATTGTCATGGACCTGGGCATACGAAACGAGATTGTCTGAAATTGCGTAACAAGAGGCCTCCCTCATCTGCTCATGTAGCTGATAGTGGTGGCAATTCTGTCCACTCTGGTGAATCCATCACCATCTTCGCTAATGAGTATGCAAAGTTGTTGAAGTTGCAAGAAATGAATCTGTCACAAGCTAGTTCGGTCCTTACTTGGTTCTTTGAGTCAGGTAAACCTAATGCATGTCTTGTTTCCTCATCTTCCAAGTGGGTCATTGATTCTGGCGCCACAGATCACATGACAGGTAATCCAAATCTGTTCTCTACCTTCATCTCACATAATACTTCTTTTCCCGTTACTTTAGCTGATGGTTCAAAATCCCACGTCATTGGATCGGGAACTGTTAACCCAACATCTTCCCTACCCGTGTCATTTGTTCTTAGTCTTCCTCAACTCTCGTTTAATTTGGTTTCTTTGAGTAAACTTACTCACAATCTTAATTGTTATGTCTCATTCTTTCCCGATTATTGCTTATTTCAGGATCTTACGACGAAGAGACTTATTGGTAAGGGACATGAATCGGGCGGCCTCTACATCCTTGATACTCGGTGACTAAATCAGTAGCATGTCTTTGGGGTATCTCACTCCTATGGACGCACATCGTCGATTGGGTCACCCTTCACTTCCTTTGTTGAAGATATTGTGTCTGCAGTTTTCTAAGTTGTTATCTCTAGATTGTGAGTCTTATCATTTTGCTAAGCATCAGCGTGTTAGTTTGAGTCCTCGAGTCAACAAACGAGCTAGTGCTCCTTTTGAGTTAGTACATTCTAATGTTTGGGGTCCTTGTCCTGTTACATCGAAACCTGGATTTCGTTATTTTGTAACCTTTGTTGATGATTATTCTCGAATGACATGATTATATATAATGAAAAATCGTTCTGAATTATTTACCCATTTTTCTACCTTTTGTCTTTGAGATTAAGACTCAATTTGGTGTATGCAGTGAAAATCTTTTGAAGTGATAATCTTAAGGAATATCTTTATGAAGCATTTTGTTATTATATGCTGCAAAATGGCATTCTTCATCAAACATCCTGTGTTGACACACCGTCTCAAAATGGTGTGGCTGAGAGAAAGAATAGACATCTTCTTGAAACTGCTCGAGCTTTGTTATTTGCCATGCAAGTTCATAAACCCTTTTTGGGCGGAATCTTTGTCTCTACCACGTGCTTTCTCATTAATCGCATGCCATCTTACATCGCCCGTGGTGAGTCACCTTTTCATGTCCTATTTCCATCTCGGCCTCGGTTTCCTATTGAGCCCAAGATATTTGGTTGCACTTGTTTTTGTTAGGGATGTTAGGCCTCAAGTCACCTGGCCCGGATCCGAAATCTTTGAGGTGCATTTTCTTGGGCTATTCTCGGGTTCAAAAGGGATATCGATGTTTTTGTCCTAGTCTCAACAGGTATCTTATATCTGCTGATGTTGTGTTTTCTGAACATACACCTTTCTCTCATTGCACTCCTCCTCCCTCCCCTTTGAGGGGAGGATCTGATTCGATACATCTGATCCTTATCGATTGTTCATCCATCGATTCCACTAGACCTCCTATTCTCTGAGACATACACTCGTCGTCCACGGCCTCTGGTCCTGCTTTATTGATTTGGATCTGTCGCCGGTTTCATGTCTGAAAGCGCCCAATATGTTCGTCGACAGATCCTTCTTCGAGTGATGATCTTCCTATTGTTCTTTGAAAAGGTAAGCATTCTTGCACTTATCCCATTTCCTCTTTTGTTTCATATGATCACTTATCCCCTTCCTCTCGAGCATTTGTTTCTTCTCTCGAGACTGTTCCTAACAATGTTCAAGAAGCTTTGGCCCACCCTGGTTGGCGTAATGCCATGATTGAGGAAATGAATGCATTAGATACTACCGGCACTTGGACTTTGGTGGATCTTCCTGTGGGTAAACGACCTATTGGATGCAAATGGGTGTTTACCGTCAAAGTTAATCCTGATGGCTCTGTGGCTCGATTGAAAGCTCGCCTTGTTGCCAAAGGCTATGCTCAAACTTATGGTGTTGACTATTCCGACACCTTTTCTCCTGTTGCCAAACTTACCTCGATAAGGCTCTTGATTGCAATGGCAGCTACTAATCATTGGCCTTTACACCAGTTAGACATCAAGAATGCCTTTCTCCATGGTGACCTCATTGACACTATTTATATGGAGCAACCACCTGGTTTTGTTGCTCAGGGGGAGACTCATAAGGTATGTTATCTTCAAAAGTCTTTGTATGGTTTGAAACAGAGCCCTCGTGCATGGTTTGGTACTTTTACTCGTGCTGTTGAGAAGTTTGGCATGAAGCAAAGTAAATCTGATGATTCTATTTTTCACATGCGTTTTGAGGGTGGTATTATCTTGATGGTTGTGTATGTGGATGATATTGTGATCACTGGGAGTGATGTTAAAGGGATTGCATCTTTGAAAGCTTTCCTTCCTACTCAGTTTACTACCAAGGATTTGGGGATACTTAAGTATTTTCTTGGTGTTGAAGAAAAGCGAGGAGCAAGAAGGAGTTTTTACATCTCAAAGAAAGTATGTGCTCGATTTACTTTACGAAGCAGGAAAAATTGGGAGCTAAACCATGTAGCTCTCAATGGTTCGAATTTGCGACTTACAAAAAGGGGTGTGTTATTTGATGATCCGGGAAGATATAGAAGGTTGGTTGGAAAATTTGAATTATCTTAGGGTTACGCGTCGGATATTGCTTACCCGAAGTAAGTGTAGTGAGTCAATATATGTCATCACCAACTATTGATCACTGGAAGGCGGTAGAGCAAATCTTGTGTTATTTGAAAGGAGCCCCTGGACGTGGAATTGTGTATAGTGATCATGGTCACGAGAAGGTTGAATGTTTTTCCGATGCTGATTGGGCAGGGTCAAAGGAAGATCGACGGTCTACTTCAGGATACTGTGTCTTCTTTGGTGGAAACTTGATTTCTTGGCAAAGTAAGAAACAGAAAGTAGTCTCACGTTCGAGTGCAGAGTCTGAATATAGAGCTATGGCCAAAGCAGTGTGCGAGATAGTATGGGTATACGAGTTTCTAAATGAAGTGGGTTTGAAGATCTCAATACCAGCCAAATTGTGGTGTGATAATCAAGTTGCGCTTCATATTGCATCTAATCCGGTCTTTCATGAACGGACCAAACACATTGAGATTGATTGTCACTTTGTCCGTGAGAAGATTCAACGTGGCTTAATTTCGACAGGTTATATGAGGACTGAAGACCAATTAGGAGACATCTTCACTAAGGCTCTTAATGGAGTTAGAGTTGACTATCTTTGTAATAAGCTAGGCTTGATTAACATCTATGCTCCAGCTTGAGGGGGAGTGTTAGAATAATATTATAGTTGGGCCTTTATAGATGGACCTTTATTAGAAAAACCTATTCACTTGTATATATATATGTACTCTTGACCTAATTCAATACATAGAAAATTCTCCCACATTATGTCTTTTAACTATAGCATAACAAAGGAAATAAATCTGGACCTCATGATGAGAATAACTCTGTGAGTAGGCAATCACACTTTTCGCGGTAATATTCTGAAAGGTTTGAACCAATTTGAGCTTCCATTTCTTTGTTGTTGTTAATCTGTCAGTTTGCAGAACTAATTGAGATGGTTATTGTCATGCTATAATCAAAAGACATAGTGTGGGAGAATTTTCTATGTATAGAATTAGGTCAAGAGTACACATATATATATACAAGTGAATAGACTATTCTAATAAAGGCCCACTAAAGGCCCATCTATACTTATTATTCTAACACTCCCCCTCAAGCTAGAGCATAGATGTTAATCATGCCTAGCTTGTTACAAAGATAGTCAAC
Source organism: Stenogyne calaminthoides (assembly GCA_037126765.1). Classification (NCBI taxonomy): domain Eukaryota; kingdom Viridiplantae; phylum Streptophyta; class Magnoliopsida; order Lamiales; family Lamiaceae; genus Stenogyne; species Stenogyne calaminthoides. The sequence goes on from JBBCBC010000029.1 coordinate 16,062,727, forward strand.
TCTAACCCCATTAAGAGCCTCAGTAAAGATATCTCCTAATTGATCTTTAGTCCTCATATAACCCGTCAAATTAAGGCCACGTTGAATCTTTCACACTAACAAAGTGACAAATAATCTCATGTGTTTCGTCCGCTCGTGGAAGACCGGATTAGAGGCAATGTGAAGGGCGTTTGATTATCACACCCATTAGCTTTTTGGTATTGAGATTTCTAAACCCACTTCATTTATAAACTCATATACCCATATTATCTCAAGACACAACTTTGGCCATAAATATATCAGGATCAGACTCGAACGTGAGAGACTTTTTTTTTTTACTTACTTTGCCACAAAATCAAATTTCCACCAAAGAAAACACAATATCCTCAAGTAGACCTTCGATCTTCCTTTTTGACCCCCCTAATCAAAGATCGAAAAAACATTCAACCTTTTCGTGACCATGGTCACTATTCACAATTCCACGCCCAGGACTCCTTTCAAATAACACAAGATTTGCTCTACCGCCTTCCAAAGAATCAACAGTTGGTGATGACATATATCGACTCACTACACTTACGGGTAAGCAATATCCGGACGCGGTCACCCTAAGATAATTCAACTTTCCAACCAACCTTCAGATCTTGGGATCATCAAATAACACACCCTCTTTTGTAAGTCGCAAATTGGGAACCATTTGAGAGCTACATGGTTTAGCCCCGTTTTCCCTGTTTTTAGAAAGCAAATCGAGCACATACTTTCTTTGAGACAGAAAGTTCCTTCTTACTCCTACTCACTTCAACACCAAGAAAATACTTATGTCCCCAAATCCTGGTAGTAAACCGAGTAGGAAGGAAAGCTTTCAAAGATGCAATTCCCTTTAACATCACTCCCAAAGGATCACAATATCATCCACATACACAACCATCAAGATAATACCACCCTCGTAACGCATATGAAAAAATGTAATCATCGATTTGCTTTGCTTCATGCCAAACTTCTCAACAAAGACGAGTAAAAGTACCAAACCATGCACGAGGACTCTGCTTTCAAACCATACAAAGACTTCAAGATAACATACCTTATGAAGTCTCCCCGAAAGCAACAAAACCGTGTGGTTGCTCCATATAAATAAGATCAACGAGATCACCATAGAGAAAGGCATTCTTGATGTCCAACCGTGTAAAGGCTAATGATGAGTAGCGCCATCGAAATCAAGAGCCTAATCGAGGTAAGTTTGGCAAATGGAGAAAAGGTGTCGTAATAGTCAACACCATAAGTCTCGAAATATTTTGGCAACAAGGCGAAGCCAACCGAGCCACAAAACCATCAGATTAACTTTAACAAGAAACACCCATTTGCAGCCAATAGGTCGCTTTAATTCGGGAAGATCCACCAAAACCCAAGCCGCAAGAGTATATAAAGCATTCATTTCTCAATCATGGCATTACGCCAACCGGATGGGCCAAAGCTTTTGAATGGTTTTAGGAACAGTTTCGAGAGAAGAAACAAAAGCTCAAGAGGAAGGGATAAGGATCATATGAAACAAAAGATAAAATGGGATAAGTGCAAGAACGTTTAATTTTTTCGAAGAGCAATGGGAAGATCATCACTGGAGTGAGGATCATTGACGAAGATATTGGCTCAAGGACATGAAACCGCATATCGGGAACCAAATCAAAGAGGAGTGAACAGGAGGTGGAGGACGACGAGAATACGTTTCAGATGACAGGTGGGCGAGTGGAGTCGATAAAGGTATCACCGGAAGAGGAATCAGATATATCAAAAATTAAAGATCTTCCCCAATTGGGAGGAGGAGTGGAATGAGAGAATGGTGTATGCGCAGAAAAGGCAACATCAGCATATACAAGATACTTGTTGAGACTTGCACCCTAGAATAACCCAAGAAAATGCACTTCAAAGATTTTGGATCTAATTTTGTGACCTGAGGCCGAACATCCCGAACAAAACAAGTACAACCAAATATTCTAGGCTCAATAGGAAACAAGGACTTAGATGGAAATAGAACATGAAAAGGAGTTTTACCACCAAGAACCGTAGAAGGCATGTGATTTATAAGAAAACAAGCAGTAGAAACAGCATCAACCCAATTGGTTTTAGGATGGAACCTCACTAGGGGCGTGGCTAGTCTCCTCCGCTATTGGGTGCGTGTGTGGGACCGCACCTCCGTGCCCCGATTTCTACATGGTATCAGAGCGGGCCCCATGCTCGTCTTGGGGTGGTGTCGACCGCGAGGTTGGAGGCCGTTGAATTGATGAGTGGGGTTGTTTAATTCGGCGTAGTCGAGGTCGTTGAATCGATTGAACATGGGTGATCCTGTTTAGTTAAGAATTGACGAAGGACTCACGTGTGAGGGCGTGTTGAATATATGATAAAGGATTTCACATGTGAGTTGTCCCACATCGGAATATTAGAAGAAATGAGACTAATTTTTATAAACTTAGTGGGCTACTCCTCCTATCACCAATTGGTTTTAGGATGGAACCTCACTAGGGGCGTGGCTAGTCTCCTCCGCTATTGGGTGCGTGTGTGGGACCTCACCCGGCGCCCTCGATTTCTACAATGAGTAAATAACTCGAAACGATTTTTCATCAAATATAACCATGTCATACGAGAATGATCATCAACAAAGGTTACAAAATAACGAAATCCAGGTTTCGATGTAACTGGACATGGACCCCAAACATCAGAATGGACTAACTTAAAAGGAGCACTTGCTCGGTTATTGACTCGAGAACTCAAACTAATACGATGATGCTTAGCAAAATGACAAGATTCACAATCTAGAGATGATAACCGAGAAAAGCTGGAAGATACGGTTTCTTCAACAAAGGAAGAGAAGGATGATTGTTGACGATGTGCATCCATGGGAGTGACGGTTCCGCACATCTTCTTGAATTAGTCTGATGTGCCTCAAGGATGTAGAGGCCGCCAGATTCATGTCCCTTACCAATAATCTTCTTCGTCGTATCCTGAAGCAAGCAATGATCAGGATAGAATGAGACACAACAATTAAGATTACGAGTAAGTTTACTCACAGAAACCAAATTAAACGAGAGTTCAGGGAGACTAAGAACATATGACAAGGATAGGGATGATGTCGGGTTAACAGTTCCCGATCCAATAACACGAGATTGTGAACCATCGGCTAAAGTAACAGGAAATGCAGTTTTATGTGGGCAAAAGGTAGAGAACAAGTTTGGATTACCTGTCATATGATCTGTGGCACCAGAATCAATGACCCATTTGGATGATGAGGAAACAAGACATGCATTAGAATTACCTGACTCGGTAACAGTGGTAACAAAACTAGCTTTTGACTGATTCACTTCCCGAAATTGCAACAACCTTGCATACTCACTAGTAGAAATAGTGACAGAACCATTAAAGTGGTCAAATTTATTGCCCAATTTTGGACAATCTCCTTTGATATGTCCAATCCCATGACAATAACGACACTCCACAGAAGACATTTTATCTTCAAAACTACAAACCAACCAAAACAAACAATTCCAGAAACGCAACAAATCAAATCCAAAATTTCACAAAATCTGTACCCAAAAATGAAATCACACACCACTCGGATGTTGACCCAAACAGGTACACCAACAGAAAGAGCTCGACGAGGCGAGCTCAACAAAAGTCGCCGAATAAAATTCCGGCAATGGACGCGCCTCCACGCGTCGCCGCAAGTGGCGGCAGGAAAAAACTCTCGCCGGCGCGTGAGTCTCACACGCTCGGCCTCCGGCGGCGAAATTTCCGGCGAAGGGTAGCCGGACGACGGGGAACCTCCCTGTGCCGGCGGTGTCGACCGGAGGTGGCCGGAAACGTGAAACCCCAAATCCTTGCACAAACCCTAGTTTTCTTCAAACCCTAATTTCAGAAATTAACTAGCCCTAATTTCAAATTCTGGAACCATGCTCTTGATACCATGTCATGCTATAATCAAAAGACATAATGTGGGAGAATTTTCTATGTATAGAATTAGGTCAAGAGTACACATATATATATACAAGTGAATAGACTATTCTAATAAAGGCCCACTAAAGGCCCATCTATACTTATTATTCTAACAATTATCAACTAATTTGTTCCACTTGTGATGCTTGCAGGCCATTGCACGAAATAACTATTTCAACAAAAGACAAAACCAAGCTTCTTAGTGGGGTAATGCTTCTTCATTTTGGAGATTTTATATATTTATAGTTTTTTGTTTCTCATTATCTCATCAGAATATATGACAAAAGTCTTATTTATACCCGTTTTACTGAGCAACTGATATTCATTTTGTGTATATATTTAAACTGGTATTATTTGTTTCATTAAAAGGTATTAGTTTGGTAGTATTATTTGTTCGATTAAAATATTAGTAATTTTACTTTAAAGTGATAGTTTGGGTGGGTGGGGGTGGGGTGGGGTTGGTTATCCAAATTTGAGTGTATTTCAAATCCATCCGAATCACTCTGAAATGTATAGTACAAAATGAGAATGGTGAATTTCAAATCCATTCTAAAAATCCTTCTACCCAAACAACACTGATGGAATTTGCTATTATGATTATGGATGTCAAATCCATCCTAAAATCCCGACTCTTGTTTGAGCTTTGTCATTTTTAAAGATGCTGCATCTACCTAACCATGCTATTTTTGCTGTTCTCAATTTCAATTAATTTGTTTTGATAATAAACAAAGGTCTTCTCATTTATTTTTCAGTTAACATGTCTGATGTCTGAGATTGGTTTGAACATTCAAGAAGCTCATGCTTTTTGCACGATTGATGGGTATTCGTTGGATGTCTTCGTAATTGATGGTTGGGAAAAGGTAGTTTCTGTTCCTTTTTCACAGAAATTTATAAATTCCACAATTTTTATATCTTAAGTTGAAATTTTAGACTAGCACTTTGGACTCATAACTCTCAAATTTCCAGTTATTATTATCGACATAATTACAGTATCCTGATTTTATCCTTGCTCCTCCAGTTTGATGCAAATTGTTGATTTGCCTTCTTACTTCCAATTATTAGGAAATTGACCAGCTCAGAGATATTTTAATGAAGGAAATTCCAATCATTGAGGTACCAAAATTCATAACCATTTGTGGAAAACATATTTCTTATATTGTTTTATAACAATTTTTTTTTTTTTTTGCAGAAGCAGTCAGTTTTTAAACAAGAGCAGAGGCAGAGTGCCTTTATGTTACCACTGAAAATTCCTGTTGATGGGAGTGATGTCTGGGAAATAGATTCCAATTTGTTGAAGTTTGAATACAAGATTGCTGAAGGGTCAAATGGAGATTTGTGAGTTCTACAATAATAATTTTAAATAATTTTATTATGATTTTGAATTGCTAAACACAAATGTACACAGGTACAGAGGTTTGTATCGTAGTCAAGATGTAGCCATCAAAATATTTAAGACTGCATCGGATTTGCAGCGTGAGTTCACCCAAGAAGTCTACATATTGAGGTTAAATTCTAACTCGTGTAATATTTTTATTTGGAATCTCCGATGGTGGTTTTTTATTCTGATTTATTTCTGGTTGACAAAGTTCTTGCCTCTACTATAATAATTGCAACCAACTAAATTCTTCCTTTTTATATAGTCATAAATCAAGATTAGGGTTCAAATCCTGGTTTTCAGGCAGTATTCAGCTAATTTTGTGATTAATGCAAATGGGGGCTTCTGAGAGTGGCATTGCAGTAGTTGTAACTATGCTTCTAAGAAAAGTCTTTCATAAACCAGTTTTACCATGCAACTTGGTTGTATTTTTTTGTATTTTTAAACAGTATTAGTTATTTCATTAAAAGGTATTAGTTTGCCACCATTAGTTGTTTCATTTAAAAGTATTAGTTCTTATACTATAAAGTGATAGTCATGAACCATTTTCCGTGATTTTGAGACCAAAATTGGGCAAATTTTTTTAAATACTGGGACTAAACCGAAAAAGTTAACTTTTTGGGACTGAAATGCACATTAAAAAGGTTATGAGACCAAACAACTTTTTAACTCATAAGTTTGATGCTCCGTCTGAAGATTTACTTGTTTTTCTTTGTCAAACCCTTTGATATCTTTTTTCCATTCAGGAAAGTCCGGCATAAGAATGCGGTACAATTTATTGGTGCATGTACAAGGCCTCAACTCTTATGCATTGTTACCGGTAATGTAACTTACTTTTTCCAATGAATTTTGTTTCACAATTTGTCATTTTAAATAAATAATGATTTTTATTTCCAGAATTTATGTCTGGTGGAAGTGTGTACGATTTCCTACACAAACAAAAGGTTGGCTTCAAGCTTCCAGCCATATTGAAAGTCGCAGTTGATGTCTCCAAGGGGATGAGCTATTTGCACCAAAACAGTATAATTCACAGAGACCTGAAGGCTGCCAACCTATTGATGGATGAAAACAAAGTAAGGGATCACATCTATCAACTTATTTATCGAATATCCAATGTCCAATGCAGCATGTCATTTAGTTCCACAATTTACGACTTATTGACCATCTTTTGTTAAAAGGGTAATCTTGAAATTTCACAACTCATAAGAAGTTACATGATGCAGGTGGTAAAAATTTCTGGTTTCGGTGTTGCTCGGGTCCAAGCACAATCAGGAGTTATGACAGCAGAGACGGGAACTTATCGTTGGATGGCACCAGAGGTATGTTGATCTACTTTTATTGGGAATAATGTTATCTAGGACCGTATCTATGGGGATGGCAATTGAAGGAAAATATTCAGTGCGTCAATAAAAATTAATTTTCGCAAATCTAGTCCCATAAGTACTGTGTGTGTCGGGCCAATTTGTCCTAAATGTGCGAAAATAAAAGTTATAGCCCTTCAATTGCCAGACTGAAAACATGTCATCTTTACATTGATACCCCCATAGATACGATCCTAAAAAAAGTTTATGGTACATGTTACGAATAATGATCTAACAAGTGCATTTCTCATTATTTTGTTTTTTATTGTTTTGATCTCCGTAAGCCATTATCATGCCAAATACCATGCATGCATTCCTTTGGAGATAGGTGTTGGACGTCTCTGCTAATTATTGCTCATTTTTTTGTCCATTGGAAGATTATTGAGCACAAGCCGTATAATCATAAGGCTGATGTTTTTAGCTTTGGGATTATGCTATGGGAACTTCTAACAGGAAAGGTTGGTATTAATACAGAGTATCTATACTATTTATAAACTTCAATCAGGAAAGGCTTGTAGTCTAAGTAACGAGTTCCTAAGATGTTCAAATGCCAGGTTCCGTATGCACACTTGACTCCTTTGCAGGCAGCTTTGGGCGTCGTCCAAAAGGTGCGTATCCATTTAAAGACCGGGACCGTTACTTTTCTAATAAATTTCAATCTTGGTCTTTTTTAATAGCTTCTTTTGAAATGCTTTTCATTTTTTGATTGATTGATTACAGGGTCTAAGGCCAACAATACCAAGGCAAACTCATCCGTTAGTAATGGAATTGCTCGAAAGGTGTTGGCAGCAAGAACCATCTTTAAGGCCTGAATTTTCTGAGATTACCGACATCTTGCAACGTATGGCGAAAAAGGTACGTTGTAGTTGTACCGTGAGATTTTATGGGATTTGAAATCCGTTATCAGAAATCCATGAATAATAAAAAGTGTACTTGGATTTTGTATACGTTTTGGGAGTTGAGGGGGTACTCTGTTCATCGTAATTCTTTGTTGGGAATGATAATGAGAATGGATATAGGATAATTGTGGTGGTTAATGAGAATAAAATATAATCTATTCACATTCAACGTACTTTGTCCGAGGTTGTGAGACTCAAATAAGTTAATCGATACCCTATTTCAATTAACTACCTCCGTTTATAATCATTTCTCCTCTATCATTCCACCATTTTTCAACCAATAATAATTTTTTATCAAACTTATTCCAATTTTAGTGAAATACACTAACAATATGATTATCATTTTAGTGGTAATCCAATATTCGATGATTCACATTACCATTCCCATTAAAAAATGTAAAACAAGCTCTCCCTAAAATTTTGCAGGATTTGACAGGTTAGAGTTTTGAGGCAGGGAACAATAAATAAATAGTTGGTGTTACATGATTTATTATTTGTGTCTGGAGAAACGCGTTTAAAAAAAAAAGTAAGATAAACATATTGTATGTTACAATTTTTTAAGTACTTGAAACGCTATACGAAAATATTGCACAAATGGGAATGTGAATGTGACGGGATTTCAAATCTCAAAGCAAACACATATTTTTACTGTTTACCAGTTTACCCTCTTGGCATTTTATTGTTGATGTGTATGTAATTTCTTCTCTTAAACAGATACTCGAAGAAGAAAGAGCTACAAAAAGAAGAAATTTGGGAGAATCGTGTCAGCTGATGGACGATTTTCCAATGACGAGACAACAAAATGGAAACACCGCCTGATGTGTTTCCGTATGTACAGATATGTCCCGTTTTGAGAGCACGTAGTAGTTCGTCTATCCCCATCCCAAATACGAAAGAAGGTCCAAGCTAACACGCCGTAAAAACTGTAACTAAGTATATACAGGAGACACAGGAATGCATAGTTTGCCGTAAGCTCTTTTGAAAATCTTGGATCAAGCCCTCCCCCTGTCTTTATAAATATGCCTAGTTATAACTAAAGTCGTGTTGTAAATGACTTTATTTGCATAAATGGATTTCGCTTTTCTCAGCTATTTGTATACTCTTTAGATAATCTCAACGTATCAAAACGTTTGTCCTTGTAGATAAGAAATCAGGAACGAATCCAAAAATTTGTCTCAAAGGGCGGAATTTTTTATTAATTAAGGGCGGCGAAATTTTAATATCACAACGGAGGCGAAATGATAAAATTTTATGATACTAAGGTAAAAATATAATTTTTTTAAACATATATTGTAAAAAAAGAAAAAAATTAGTCCCAAGGTCCATGTAAGAAACACTTGAAAGAGTTCCTTAACAATACTTTTTTATTAAATAAAACTAATAAAACATTTTATTATGGGATAATTCTTAAGTTGCATCATCTTTAATCCTAGTGTGAGTCTCATGTATATTCAGGTGCACCGTGTACTCATAACGCATTTTAGAATCGTGTAACTTGTTATATCAAAAGATGCAACTTGTTTACACTAAACCGTGCAACTATTAATACGAAAAAATAATTGCACATTTCATTATAATAAGTTGCATGATTTTAAAATACACTATGAGTACACGATACACCTGAATGCATATAATAGTTAGCCATAATCCTATATATGTTACGGGAGAATATATTTTTCCAGGGTTTTTGTGTGAATTGAAGACCAAATTAATTAACAATACAATACTTTTTGTGTAATTATCTTACGCAATGACCTTTTCTTTTTATTTTATGAATTTATGGATTTCGAGATTGGGTGTGGTCAATAATTAAAAAAAAATCTTATATTTAAAGTGTAAACAATTAAATTATAAAAATTAAACTTACAAGTTATCACTGGGACGAACCTTCATTTTTGAAAGCAATTTAATAAATTATCATTTATAATTTTTAATAACACATCCTGCTAAATAAAAATGACCATACAATTATTTAATAATTGATACTCATGCAATTTCGGTCCAAGTAAAAGACGTCGTGATAAGAGGAAAATCTAGAGAAAGCCCAAACTAAACATTAGTTGTCAGCCCAAGCCTTGAAAGAAAGGGAAAAAATCTAACTTTGGGCTCACCCCAAATGAAACAATAAACAAAAATCAGATCCAATAATATTAATTTGACCAGCCCAAATATATTACGAGTAACACTACTGTGAACCAAGTCAATACATGAAATCTATTACTATATATTATGTACAAAAATTATCATAAATTTTTTTTTCACTATTTAAAAATATAAAGCATTTTTTAAACCGTGATAGTTTTTTTTTTGCATAACATTGATACTAAAAGAATTGAGTTCACGGTGAACTCGAATTAACACATTTTTTTATCATATGCTACACCCCTTTGTATTAGAGATACAATTGTATGAGACGGCCTCGTGGTGAGACAAAACATAGTTTGAGCATTATTTTAAACACTGTTAACAGTAACTCTAAACAATGTCGTTTTGAGTTTTCCGATCGATTTGAGACTAATATTGAACATTGTCAAAGTTATTGAGATTAAATCGACCTATAAAAAACCTTATGTGACTAAATATGTGACTAAATATATTTGAGACTAAAATTATGACACTACAAAAAAACACTGATTTAACGAGGTTTTTAAAGAGGGGGGGAGAACCCTCGTTATTTAATGAGGGTTTTTACGAGAGAGAAACTTAACGAGGGCTTTTACGAGGGCTGCACCCTCGACATATTCAACGAGGCAAAATTTCAGAAATAAATTGGTCGCCAAATAACGAGGGCGTAAAAACCGCTTCAGTAAAAGCTCTCGCTTGGCGTCGGCGAGGGTTCAAAATCCCTCGGTAAACTTTTCTGCAAATTCAACGCCAATTCAAATTTTCTGACAGTTCTGCACACCCTGCCCGAGGTGTATGTACCGAGGGCAACTACCCTCATTAAGGCCCTCGCCTTCTTCTACATATACACCACCAGCGCCATTTTGTCCCATTTTCGCCAATTTGTGTCTTGGAGAGCAGAGGAGAGGCGAAAGCTTAGGAAATTAGCAGCCCCATTCGCCAATTTGAGGTAAGTTATTTAATTATTTAGTATTAGTATATCGTGTATTTAGTATTACTTGTTTATATATCTAGTATTAATTGTATTAGTTTAAATTTTAATATAATTTAGCTTAATTTAATTTGTAGTGTATATTTTAGTTTAATTTGTAGTGTATATATTAGTTTAATTAGTTGTTAATTAGTGTATATATTATTTGTAGTGTATATTTTAGTTTAATTTTACTTGATAATTGCTTAGTATTATTTAGGTTAATTTCTAGCTAGTAAGTGTATATTAGTATTATTTAGCTTAATTCCTAGCTTAATTTAGTATGTTTTTAAATTTTAATTGTTAGTTAATTAATTGTTTTAATATTTTATTAGTTGTTTTAGTTATGTAATTATTAGTATTATATAATTATTTTAATAATGTTTAGTATTAATTAATATTTAATTATTTTAGAGGAGATGAGATCGAGTGGAGCTAGATGAAAGCTTTGGAGAGCAGTCCACTTCGTCAATTTGGTAAGTATTAGTTATTTAATTATTTAGTATTATTATATTGTGTATTTAATTAGTATGTATTATTTGTTTATATATCTAGTATTAGTTGTATTAATAATTTAATTTAGCTTAATTAAATTTGATTGATAATTGGTTGTTTAGTGTAATATTTTAAATTTGGTTGCTTATTTATTTAGTATTAGCTAGTTGTTTTACTATTAATTAATTAGTATTAGTTGTTTTAATACTGTTTTCATATTATTTTAATTTTTAGTTGGACGTTTGAGTGAAGGGGCGAAACTAGAGCAACTTCAACTCGTTTTTGGGAGTTAAGGTATGTATTTTTTATTTTAATCGTTATTATATAAGTATTAGTTGTTTTGTTATTTAGTAATAGTTGTTTTAATATTATTTAGTATTAATATTTTAAATTAATGTGTATATATATTGTGTAGTATTAGTTGTTTAATTATTTAGTATTAAATATCAATAATGCATGTAGTATTATTTATTTATTTATGTTAATTTAATTTATTTAATCTAATTATGCATATATGCATGTAGTATTAAAGTGTATATATATAGTATTAATTAGTTGTTTAATTATTTAGTATTATTTATTATATTAATTATGTTGGACGTTGGATCAGTGGAGGGATTGATGTTGATGAATATTTGTTGGTTATTGTTTGTTGTAGAACATGTTCGTTTCGACTTGATTGATTTTAATTGATTAAGTCGAAAATGGATCCACGTAGGATCTTGATTAATTGGGAAATACGATAAATTAAGACGAAACTCTGCCAAAATTTTTAGAAAATATTAATTATTAGTTATTAATTAGGCTTTTGAATACTAATTAATTCGTAAATATTTTTAAACAGATAATTGATATGGATTATTCCATCCATTTACGTTGGATGTATGGTCCTAGATCGATTAATGACAATATATCTCCCGAATTCTATAATGGACTCGAATCTGTTATAGATTTCGCCACTAGTAATGGGATGATTCAGGGCAAGATTAGGCGTCCCTGCAATAAATTTCAATGTCGGAACAATAATATATATCATGACCCTGATGAGGTGAGATCACATTTGTATAGAAATGGGTTCATGCCCAATTATTGCAATTGGATTTTTGACGGTGAGGAAATGTGGGATCATGAATACGATCATCCATTTGATTCGACTTCACACGGGACGGTTGTCGAGACTTTTGCATGTAGCTCGTACCACGATATGATGACGGACTTAACCTCTGGTCCCCACTTAAATGTGGATGATGAGGCCCCTAATGAGGAACCTCCTAATGAGCATCCTGCACATTTTTATAACATGCTTCGTGCAGCAAATCAGGATATAATGCCTGGTTGCGAATCGCACTCACAGTTGTCATACAATGCCCTATTGCTTAACATTAAAACTGAAAACAGACTGTCTGAAAAGGGCTATAATCAAATGGTTGATGCGATTCGTGTTCTTTGTCCGAATAGCCTCGTGCCCAAGAAATTTTCTGATAGCAAACAGCTGATGAGTGAGATGGGTCTTCCAGTGGAGAGGATTCATTGTTGTGCGCAAAATTGCATGTTACATTGGGGTGCAGATGGCGAACTTGAAAACTATAAGTTTTGTAGTCGGCCACGGTTCAAACCTGCTAGACGTGACGTGAATGGGCGATTGAAAAAAACCCTCCTTTTAAGGAGATGCTCTATTTTCCCATCATCCCTCGTCTGCAAAGGTTGTATCAGTCTAATGCTACTGCGAAGGATATGACATGGCATGCACGTTGCTCGAACGACCACTCCGGTGTCATGCGTCACCCTGCAGACTCACATGCTTGGAAACACTTGAACCAGTCGCATCCTGATTTTGCTTCAGAAATTCAGAACGTGAGGTTGGGCTTGATCAGCAATGACGGTTTTCAACCGTTTGTGGCGCATGGAAAACAGTACTCATCATGGCCAGTGATAGTGACACCGTACAATCTACCCTCATGGTTGTGCATGAAGGATCAATTCATCTTCCTTACGGTTCTAGTGGCCGATCCAAAGAATCCAAAAGATAAATTGGAAGTATTTTTGCAACCACTGATCCGTGATTTGATGTTTTTATGGGAACATGGAGTGATAACGTACGATGTTGCTACAAAGTAGAATTTTATGATGCGGGCTGCACTAATCTGGACCATCAGTGACTTTCCAGCTTACTCGATGTTGTCTGGATGGAGCACAGCTGGAAGACTTGCTTGTCCACACTGTGCAGATTACACTGATGCTTTCAGTCTGCGGCATAGTCGCAAGCAGTCGTGGTTTGACAACCATCGTAAGTTCTTAGGTAGACGTCATCCATACCGAAGGAACAAGACTACATTCAGAAAGAATGTAGTAGTTGATGATGATCCACCTCCCATCTTGACAGGTGATCAGATCCTCCAGCAAATTGATTGGATTGGCTTGAAGAAAGTAACAGAGTTGGGTGCTGATGATCACAACAAATGTTTACAATGTGGTTGGAAGAAGAAAAGTGCTTTCTGGAATTTGTCGTATTGGAGCTCGTTGTTGATCCGACACAATTTGGATGTGATGCACATCGAAAAAAATGTGTTTGATAATTTTTTCTACACGGTAATGAATGTCTAAGGGAAAACAAAGGACACAACGAAATCGAGGGATGAACTTAATGAATACTGTCGCCAACCCTCGTTGCAGAAATGTGCACACACAGGAAAGTACCCCAAAGCTAGTTATTTCCTTGATAAGAAGCAAAAAGACATGGTTTGCAAATGGGTAGATGGGTTAAAATTCCCCGATGACTATGTGTCCAACTTGTCTCGGTGCGTAGACTGGTCAAAATTAAAGATGTTTGGGGTGAAGAGTCATGATTGTCACGTATTTATGCAGAGACTACTTCCATTTGCTTTTCGTGAGATTCTGCCGATTAAGGTTTGGCAAGCCATCACTGAAATCAGTTTGTTCTTCAAGGAGTTAACATCGAGGACCATTACTGTAGAAAACATGACTCGGTTGGACAACGATATTCCAGTGATCTTGTGCAAGTTGGAACGTATATTTCCACCAAGCTTCTTTAATTCGATGGAGCATCTTCATGTCCATCTTGCATATGAAGCAAAAATTGCTGGTCCAGTACAATATAGATGGATGTATCCATTTGAGAGGTACATATAATCTATTGGACTCATTCAATTATTTGATAAAAAAAATACAATTTATACTTACCCATTCAATTGAATTAGGTATCTTCACAACTTAAAGTTAAGTGTGGGTAACAAGGCACACGTGGAAGCTTCAATTGCAAATGCCTATTTAACAAAAGAAGCATCAATGTTTTGTTTCCATTACTTTGAGGAACATGTGCTGACGAGGAAACACAATAGACCTCGCAATATACCTCGTGAAGTACCACGATCAGTGGGAGGTAAACTCTCGATATTTGTGCCTCCTGGCAGTACACTTGGAAAGAAGGGTAGAATACCAATTGTAGACTTGGTGAAGTGAATAGCTCATACGTACGTGTTACTAAATTGCAACGAGGTGCAACCGTATATTAAGTAAGTGAATTAATTCTATATTAATTTGATTTGATATTTACAACCGCAATTTCTCATCGAAATTTACAATTGTAGTGTGTTTTTCGAGCAACTACATACAATTCAACCAAATCTATCGAATGCTGAAAACGATGAATTTCTTCAACAACAATTCGCATTGTGGTTTGATCAACTTGTAAATGATCTATCTAGTGGTTAAATTCAATTAATATATGTTGGGAGATGAATTTAATAAAGATATGATTTTGATTAGATCCCAAAACCCTGAGTATGACATGTTCAGGATAATCTTGATAGATGAGTCAAGATTCAGTTTTAGAGTGTTCAGATGGATGTTATCGCAGACCGTATATAGTCGGCAGATATAGAAACGGGTTAGAAATCAAGACTCATAAAGAATCAAGAAACCGAAGTTTAAATCGGTTTGAAAGATGAAAGTTTTCAAGACTCAAGATGAAATCGAGAACACGAAGATTCAGAGAAACCTCAAGGCCGAGAGAAAGGCTCGAGAAGGCTCAGAGAAACCTGAAGACTCAGAGAAACCTGAAGACTCAGGATATCACTGAAGACCTGAAGACACAGAGAATATCAAGGCACAAGAATCATCGAAGACTCAAGAATGTCTTGAATGCTCAGTATATCCTGAATGTTCCGAGGCACTGAAGCTGAGGAATATAGCCGTTGGAATCCGGTGGACGTGGACCAATGAGAGGAAGACAACCGATGCGAAAAAGCTCTGAGAACCATAGAGAATAGTATGGATTTGAATGTGATTCTCTCCAAGGGTAACATTCAAATCCACACTATAAATACAAGTTCTTCCATCAAATTAAAAGTGGATGCGTGGATGCGTGGAGAATATAGCACACGATGCTACAGAGCTAAGAGGAGTTATACCCAAAGCATTCCCACCCTAGAGCACAAGTCTATAGATATACATATATATTCAAAGAGTGTTCTAGAACCCAACCTAAGCAACCCACGATGTATCATAAGCTTAGAGAGATTTTCCCAACCTTAGCATTGAGGCTAAACCATTGTAAGGGAAAATCTCACCATAGTTGGAGACAACACCAAACCCAAGCCCCATTCTCGTAAGAGATAAGTAGTGGTGAAGAGAGGTAGTTGTTAGGCAAACCCGAGTGAGGGTGATAAGTCCCGAAGGAGTGTGAACTCGTTAAACATCTAAGAGGCGAGCCCGAAAGGGTGATAAGTCCAGTTTGAGTTAGTAAACTACAGAGGTAGTCAGAAAGCTCAAGGTCGGGTTGAGTAAGTAAACTACGCGAGGTAGTCAGAAAGCTCAGGGCAGAGTTGAGTAAGTAAACTACGCGAGGTAGTCAGAAAGCTCATGAAGTGTTTGAAGGAATTTCCCTAGAAACAGGGAGAGTGGATGTAGGAGCTTGAGTCTCCGAACCACTATACATTGTTGTGTTGTTTACTGCTTTACGTTCTTATCTTGTCGTACGCACTCGATTATAAGCAAGACACAACACATGAGCTCAAAAGAGAAAAATCTGGAATCACCATTCCTTCACCCCTGTTTTATATGCACCGCAATGAAATGTTTTGCTTCCGCACGCGCAAAATGGGTTTTCCCACCGGGACCAACAAGTGGTATCAGAGCAGGTGCTCAAAAGATTACCTTTTTCAAATGTGATCGCCTGAGCAGATCTATTTTAAAACCAGTCTCTGATCTGATACCAACAAGTGGTATCAGAGCGGGAGTTCAAAAGGTTCACTAATTTCAGAGTGACCACCTGAACAGATCTTTTTAAAGAAAAACCCGTTTCTTTAAAAATGCATATATACTGATGTTTTGGCATCTTTACCAATTGAGAAATTGTTGGGATATTTTAGTACTATGCCAAAACATTATCAACTTGTATTATTCAAGAAAATTTACAGATAACAAGTTGAGGGGGAACGAAAGAACAAATTGAGGGGGAACTCACGTAATCAAAAGTAGATGATTGAGATCAGACGAGGCTGCAGACGAGACTGATCGAGATCAGATGAGTTAGATGAGTTCGGAGTCAACTGATGAGCTGTGCAAAAACCAGAAGTGAAGAAAAGCTAAAGCCAGCAAATCAGAAGAGAAGGTTGCAATTCAGAAGATGAGCAAAAGAGACTGACCGAGATCAGACGTGATCGAGATCAGATATGATAAACCTGATATACTAACCTGATATGATGTACTTACCAGATGCTATTCTAATATATTGATCTGAAGGTGTATCCAAAGAAAAATCAGATAGCCTGTGTAAAAGTAATCTGAGACTCAGTAAGATTTGAGACTCAGTAAGTAAAACTGATCTGAGATTCAGTAAAGAAAACTGATCTGAAACTCAGTAAGTAAGAAAGACCTGAGGGTCAGGATGTCTGAAGTCAGAAGAAATCGGACTCGGTCCAAGATGAAGTGTCAGTATGCCTGATCAGACAAGGTCCGTTGAATCAAGAGACCTGAGACTCAGTATGTTATTGAAGACACTGAGAGCTCAGAAAGACCTGAGGCCAGGAGCCGAGCAGAAAGCAGAAGACTGAAGACCAAGACTGAAGACTTGCAATTCTTTATGTTTTTGTCTTTATCTTTTGATAAGTTCATTGTAAACTGTAATAGACTATCATACATCAATGAAACTTTATCTTTATGTTCAAAGATAATATCTCATTATCTTTTTACATGTATTTAATTTTGATATGCCTGAAAGATTGTCTCTAAATTAATTGTTGAGAAATTAAGTATTTGGTAATGAATCCTTTGAGAGATTCTTTACTGAAGAAATTGTTGAGAGACTCATTAGTTGTGTGATTAAGGGGGAAATTGTTGGAAAAGTCTCTGTTGGAGATAAAATCATTCTTGTAATAGGAAAAACTGAAACCTGAGTATAGGTTAAGAATGTTGTAACCAGATAAGTTTTGGAATCATCAAAAAGGGGGAAATTGTTGGGAGATGAATTTAATAAAGATATGATTTTGATTAGATCCCAAAACCCTGAGTATGACATGTTCAGGATAATCTTGATAGATGAGTCAGGATTCAGTTTTAGAGTGTTCAGGATGTTATCTGCACCGTGTATAGTGGCAGATATAGAGCGGGTTAGAAATCAAGACTTCGGTAAAGAATCAAGAAAAACCGAAGTTTCGAAGATGAAACCGAAGTTTCAAAACTCAAGATGAAACCGAGAACACAAGACTCAGAGAAACCTGAAGGCTCAGAGAAATCTGAAGGCTCAGAGAAACCTGAAGGCTCAGAGAAACCTGAAGACTCAGGATATCACTGAAGACCTGAAGACACAGAGAATACTGAAGGCACAATAATTACTGAAGACTCAGTAATGTACTGAATGCTCAGTATATCCTGAATGTTCCGAGGCACTGAAGCTGAGGAATATAGCCGTTGGAATCTAGCTGACGTGGACCAATGAGTGGAAGACAACCAGCCTGAAAAAGCTGCAGAACTTACAGAGAATAGTATGGATTTGAATGTGATTCTCTCCAACGGTAACATTCAAATCCACACTATAAATACAAGTTCTTCCATCAAATTAAAAGTGGATGCGTGGATGCGTGGAGAATATAGCACACGATGCTACAGAGCTAAGAGGAGTTATACCCAAAGCATTCCCACACTAGAACATAAGTCTATAGATATACATATATATTCAAAGAGTGTTCTAGAACCCAACCTAAGCAACCCACGATGTATCATAAGCTTAGAGAGATTTTCCCAACCTTAGCATTGAGGCTAAACCATCAGAAGGAAAAAAAAAATCTCACCATAGTTGGAGACAACACCAAACCCAAGCCCCATTCTCGTAAGAGATAAGTAGTGGTGAAGAGAGGTAGTTGTTAGGCAAACCCGAGTGAGGGTGATAAGTCCCGAAGGAGTGTGAACTCGTTAAACATCTAAGAGGCGAGCCCGAAAGGGTGATAAGTCCAGTTTGAGTTAGTAAACTACAGAGGTAGTCAGAAAGCTCAAGGTCGGGTTGAGTAAGTAAACTACGCGAGGTAGTCAGAAAGCTCAGGGCCGAGTTGAGTAAGTAAACTACGCGAGGTAGTCAGAAAGCTCAGGAAGTGTTTGAAGGAATTTCCCTAGAAACAGGGAGAGTGGATGTAGGAGCTTGAGTCTCCGAACCACTATACATTGTTGTGTTGTTTACTGCTTTACTTTCTTATCTTGTTGTACGCACTCGATTATAAGCAAGACACAACACATGAGCTCAAAAGAGAAAAATCTGGAATCACCATTCCTTCACCCCTGTTTTATATGCACCGCAATGAAATGTTTTGCTTCTGCACGCGCAAAATGGGTTTTCCCACCGGGACCAACAATATATAGGTGAGGATACATCATATTCAGGATGAGTCTATATGAGATCTTTTGGGCGGTCCTCTTAGTAGTGTCACCACGTACCCTGGATATTACGTTAATGGATTCAAATTTTACACACGAGCTTATGGCACATCTATGGCCACTATGAACAGTGGAGTTTGTATTAAGGGAACAAACTATGATTCAAATGAAAATATGGGATACTCGAGGAGGTAGTGGTGTTGGAATATCCCGGACTTACCGAAAGAAAAGTAGTTTTATTCAAGTGTGAGTGGTTTGATCCAACTGTGCAAGTGGGAACAAGAATACATCCCAATTATAAGCTCGTGGACGTTAATCCGAGAGGACGATACGACCGTTTTGATCCATTTGTGCTAGCAAGTCAAGCCAGTCAAGTTTATTATTGCAAGTACCCCAGATCTGTGCGGGGCCGAGATTGGTGGGTTGTTTGCACCACAAAACAAATATCCTTAGTGGAAATCGATAGAAATACCGCACCAGAGCTTCCCCAACTCCAAGAGGACGACATATCATCCCAAATGAATGTGCAAATAGATGATGATCCTGTCATTTTGGCAGATTTGAACGTTGCAGTACTGGAGGAGGAGGAGGAAGAAGAAGAAGAAGATAGAGATCATAATTCTGATTCCGAAGATAATTGATGAAACTAATTAATATATTTGTTATGTATGCTTGTTTTTAATTATTGATATTGATGAAGATGATATATATATGTTGTGAAATTAGTTGTTTTAATTAATGTATTGATGATGTATGTACTTGTTTTAATCATCAATATTATAATATTTAATTTATTTAACCAATGTTACAGATGACCGGCGACAAAGGTATACGAATGGCGCTCAGCAGACGTCTATTCGGGAGATCCAGTGGATTAGGGTCGAATTTCCGTGAAAATAATGAAGAGGAAGAGCAGAATCGGGTACCGATACCCGATGTCAAGACAACGAGTAGTGCTGAAGATGACCACCGTGATGATTCAACTGAAGGTGGCGATGATGATTCATCTAGGTCTCGGGAGATTGACGAAGAGGAACTCGCAAATCATGATCCACCACAGATTCGATTACCTATACAAGTGTGGAATGAGAAGTATGTTATACCACTATATCTTTATATTTATATATCATATAATATATATGTGTGTAATGTTAGTGTTAGTGTCCTAGAGACAATCCTTTGTAAGGACATAATACTCAGATAATATTCAGTATTGGTTTAATTTTATTATTTGTTTAACATTAAATGTATGGCGTTACACTCATTAGAATATTATGTTTGATTGTTTGCATTTATTCTTATATGTGTTCCCTTGAATCACTGTTGTCATTGAGTAAGTGAGAACTTAGATGACCTAAGCATGATTCTTAAATAGCCCCAATCGAGGATCATCAAGAAAGGGATATTGATGATGCAATGGAGATTGGTGTGCGATCTGCATCATACTCTTAGAGAGTGTAGTAAGATCTCACTTACTACGAGATACTAGGTATCTCATGATGGATGCACAAATACCTTAGAGGGTATTGGTATACCCATCCGAGAAACCGTTTGATGTAGTTCCACTATATGTGTCTACGGGTGTCTCGGTTAGTGGGAGCGATGCGATACTCCTTTGACTTGAGGTCAATACGCACGACATGTGTGGAGTGATGAACTTTGACCATGACCGATGCTTGCACCCGTCTATGGGTAGATACGGCTTGGATTGAGTTCATTACGAAGTGCATGTGCGTGGTAGTTGAACCAAGAAAATGATTCATTCCTCAAAGTGGATTTAGAGAGAGTACTCATCTTCTCATCATAATTGAATCTAAGTCATTGGTCAATGCACGTCAACTTAGACTTTGTGACTAAGTGTGACACTAATGATCAATTAGTGATTTGAGATAAATTGATTAAGTTATTTGAATAGACACTTCATCTTGTTCAAGACTAATCGAGTATTCGTGAATGAAAAGAGGTAATCGCAATTGCCCACGTTACAGTTACAGGTAGTTGCATGTTTCTCGCAACGTACCTCATATATTGAGAATGTCTGATTTATTGACTAGGGTTCAATTAAGACCGTTAGTTTGACTAATCGCTCGGTATATGAGGGCCTATGGGTCACACAACAAGTAGTTCCCTTTTACGGATTATAGTTGGTTGATTAAATGTTAAATTGGATTTAATATTTAATTTATGGAGAAAAAATTAATAATAGATTAATTTGAAATTAATTATTATTAATGTTATTATTTAATTGAATTAGATTTAATTAAATAAGAATTCCCAATAATTATATTTGGAATATAATTATAGGATTTAATTTACGTGGAAATAAATCCGTAGAGATTTATACGTAGAAATAAATCCGTAGAGATTTATTCGTGGAAATAAATCCGTAGAGATTTATATGGGGAAATAAATCGAAGAGATTTATTTAAATAAAGATTATGGATTTTATTTCCCAAATCATGTTAGCTTAAGATTTAAGCTGGGCCTCCCCTATATATATAAGCTCTTGAGAATTCACAAAGAACGTAACTTCATATACTCTCCATAAGATCTTAAGTTTGGATTTTCCTAGCTAATTCAACTTAGGATTCAACACTGACAGAATCGTGCAGATCCGTTTAAGGGTATTACGTGGATACTGTAGTAGAGGAATCTGTACTACAATCACTGTAAGATTTATTGTTATGATTATTGTAATCCTATCTGTGCAATTACTTGTTCGTTGTTGGTGAACTTTATTTTCCGCTGCGCATGTATTACATGTTTACGTACCTCTATATTCCAACAGTGGTATCAGAGCGCAGACTCTTGATTAGTTAATTGCATAATTGTTTTGATTTTAATTTTTTTTTTAAATCAGGGGGTACGGTTTATTTGATAAGACCGCACCCCACATCCGTCTTTCATTGTTCACGGCTCGGTCCCTTTCATCTTCCCAAATCTTAGGGTTTTTCAAAACCCAAATCGCACCCTCCTTTTGCAGCACCGCTCGGCTAGAGGGCGGAGACCCACGGCTCGTCGCCTCAGCGCGACGGCGGCGCGACCCCGTGAATCAATCGGCCCGTGTGCGATTCGTCACTACCGCTGCAAACCCTCGAACGACTTGACTTCTGAAGCGAGGCGGTTCACCACCGTCGTCTTCGATGCATCATCTCTTCCCTGACTTATGGCGGCGGCGCTCGGTCCTCGATTTGAGTCATCGGACACGCGAAGCCGAGCGGCGGCGGCGATACACCAGCGCGCCTAGGGCGACACGGTGAAATCGGCCGCGCTTGAGGCTTCACGTCGGGAGCCCACTGATTCTGGTTTCGACGACCTGGCTGTTTCTGTTGTCGTTGCCTTGTGCGGCGTTCGATTTGATTTTGGCCAGTTCTGTTATGATATTCCGATTATTGTTGTGTCGATTAATTTTCTATGTTACTAAATTGAAATTTCCTGATTCTTGTTGATGAATGATGAAACTGGAAATTATGTTTGGGGTTTGGAAATTGTTGAAACTGCACGAATTGGATGGATTGGAGGTGATGATGTTTGGGGGCTGTTTTGCAAATTCGATTTGAGACAGACCCCCCAGTGCAATTTTGGAATTTGCACCTGAGCCCCCTAACAATGAAACATATAAAATTTAATTTTGAAAATTTATAAAGTTATAAATTAAATTGAAATTTAGATTTTAAGTTGAATAATTAATTGGATTAATTATTACTTAGATTTTAAATTGAATAATTAATTGGATTAATTATTTTTTTAATAATTTAGAATCAAATTAAAATTGTTTTACAATTCGATTCAAAAAAGAATTATTAAATCTCACTGTTTAACTGTTTAAAAATAAATTCGTTAAACGCTTTTACAGTCCGCATTATAACTGTTTGGGAAGGCGACACCCAATAACTGTCGGACCGTATTTATTGTTTGGGTAGACGGCGCCCATATAAGTGTTAGTCCGTGTAAAATCATGTTTGGGCAGGCGGCGCCCAATAATTGCTCAAATGTGATGTAGATTAACATGTTGGATCTCGATTAAGCAATTAATACCCCGCCAATAAAATGTTCCTCACTAAAATATGGTTTTCTCATTGATTTGATAAGATGTCTTCCATCAAAATTAAAAGAAGACCGGAGATTTCGTTCCAATGAGTATTTAAGGCCCTCGTCTTTTGCTCGGATCTACATCTAACAGAACTTTTATAGGGACATGTAATGTCGCCGCTTGATGGTTGTAAACCAACTTAACTTTGTTTAACTCGCCCTCGCGGGGACAAAGGGTGAGGGACATCAGTCGAACTAGGTTCGACAAACTAGGAGTTTCAATTTGCAATTGGTTTGGAGACCTACCAGTTATGCTATTGTGATATTCAGCCTCGCTGGGATTATGATAGTAGGAATGTGGTTCCTAGTCCATTATGATTTATATTGGATATAAATTCGTATTCTTCCGATGAGGTCGTTGAATATGTGAAAATAATGGAGACAAAATAAATTTGAAAGGCCATGTTTATTTTGATAGCTGAATATTGATCATAGGAATTATGTGTTTTAATTCCCATTTTATTTTATTTCTCTAGGATTGTTGAAATGAATAACTTATCACTGAGAAGCGTTTTGGAAACGAACAAATTGGCTGGGCCAAATTTTCTCGACTGGCACCGAAACGTGCGTTTGGTGCTTAGGCAAGAAAAGATTGAGTACGTGTTGGACACGCCAATCCCTGTTACCCCGGAGACTGGTACTGAAGAAGCCGAGGAGTTTGACGCAGAAGCTTAGAAGAAGCATCAAGAGGATGCTTCCCAGGCTCAGTGCGTTATGCTACTCGGGATGATTCCTGAGTTGCAAAGGCAGCATGTTTCGAGATAATTAAGCATCTGAAGGATCTCTTTGATTCTGAATCTCGTTCCGAGATTTATGAAGTGATGAGAGATCTGTTTAGATGTCGATTGCTTGAGGGAGGGAAGGTTTCTCCTCATGTATTGAAGATGATTGGGCTAATCGAGAAACTTGGTCGTCTGGGCATTGAGCTCAAGACCAACGTTCCTGTTTATGCCATTCTTCAGTCGCTTCCCGATTCATATTCGAGTTTCGTGGTAAACTTTAATATGAATAAGACGGAATCGACTATGCCCGAGCTGCATAACATGCTAAATACTTTTGAGTCTTCCACTACTAAGGAAAGGCCCGTGCTCATGGTGAGTGCCTCTACTTCTTCTGCTCCGAAAGGAAAGAAGAAGAGAAGGGGAAAGGCAAAGAAAGACTCTAAGCCGAACTTCCTTAAGTCCAAAGGTGGAATTCAAAAGAAGGAGAGGGTGGACAAGGATGTATGCCTCCACTGCAAGCAGAAGGGGCATTGTAAGAAGGACTGTAAGGTTCTAGTAGCTGAAAAGAAGACGTAAGGTGTCTCAGCCACTGGAACAGGTATGTTTGTTATTGAGATAAACATGTCCACAAATGATACTAACTGCTGGGTATTAGATACCGGTTGTGGCTCACACATTTATACTAATGTGCAGGGTCTCAAGCATAGCAGGGCAGTTAGGCCGGGTGAAGTTTACACGTTGGGAATGAAGCAAGAGTTGTTGTTGAACGTGTTGGCATTTATGTTTTAGACTTACCCTATAGTTTTAGACTTGAACTGAATAATTGTTATTTTGTTCCTTCTATTACTCGCAACATTATTTTTATTCCGATGTTAGACATTGAAGGGTTTTCCTTCCATTTTGCAAATAATAACTGTTATTTTTCGCTTAATGGTGATGTTTATGGAAATGCTCCTTTATCGAATGGTTTATATTTGTTGCATTGTGGACATAATATTCTTAATATACAAAACAAACGACTCAAACTTAGTAATCATGAAAACCCGACTTACTTGTGGCATTATAGGCTTGGTCATGCAAATGAGAACAAGATTGCAAGGTTAAGAAAGTTAGACTACTTAACTCCATTCGACTTTGAGTCCTATGTAAATTGTGAATCCTGTCTCAAGGGCAAGATGACCATCAAACCCTTTTCTGGTAAAGGGATTCGTGCCAAAGAAGTTCTAGAGCTGATCCACAGTGATGTCTGTGGACCATTGCCCACTCTAGCTAGGGGTAACTTCGCCTACTTCATCACTTTTACTGATGATTTCTCAAGATATGGATACGTGTATATTATGAAACACAAATCCGAATCTTTTGAGAAATTCAAGGAGTTCAAAGCTGAAGTAGAGAAGCAACTTGGTAAGAGTATAAAGACTCTTCGATCGGATCGAAGAGGTGAATACCTTAGCCATGAATTCACCGATTACTTGAAGTTACATGGAATCCAATCACAATGGACTCCTCCCGGCACACCCCAAATGAATGGGGTATCCGACAGGAGAAACTGAACCTTGTTAGACATGGTAAGGTCCATGATGAGCTTTTCCTCTCTTCCAACATTCTTATGGGGATACGCGCTCCAAACCTTAATCTACATTCTGAATATGATTCCATCAACGCCAGTTGAGCATACGCCATATGAACTATGGTGTGGCAAGAAGCCAAAATTTTCACATATCAAAACGTGGGGTTGCCCCGCAAATGTGAAAAAGATGCTCACTGATAAGCTGGAATCCAAAGGTGAAAAGGGTTATCTTGTTGGATATCCTAAGGAAACGAGAGGATATTATTTCTATCTACCTGAGAAACAAACAATAATTGTTTCTAGGCAGGCCAGGTTCCTCGAAGAAGACTATGTCTTCAAGGACCAAAGCCGTAAGAAGATAGTACTTGAAAAAATTCAAGAACCACAAGATAACCAAGAGACTGATACCTTGTCAAAGAAACGTGACATGGAATCAGTGGGAGCATTCAGCAGCTCACATGGTGGAAGTTTCTCACTTAGCGATCCTCTTTCAGCCAGTGGGAGCGTAATTGGAGTTGCATTGCCTTCGCAACAAACTCCAAGTGGGCTGAATGAGAACAACATAGTTCAAACTTCTGCCCAAGAGGCATCAGAAAGTGTTGCTCTTGAGGACTCTCCGGACATTGATGAAATCGATGCACCACAAAATTTTCACAATCAAAATGTACAGCCTGCACAAACACCACAGCTTCGTAAGTCCACTAGAATTCGTAATCCGCTCACTAGGTATTATGGTTTCCTCGTAGAGGAACATGATGACGTGGAGATCCCGGATAAAGACGATCCTAGAACTTATACTGAGGCAACATCCATGAAATCCGAGATGGACTCAATTTACACAAATCAAGTCTGGGACTTGGTTGAATTGCCGAAAGGGGTAAAACCCATAGGTTGCAAATGTGTCTACAAGCATAAGACCGATGCAAACGGCAAGGTACAAACCTACAAGTCTAGGTTGGTAGCAAAAGGTTATAGTCAACGCGAAGACATTGACTATGATGAGACTTTCTCACCTGTTGCTAAGATCAAGTCCATTCGAATTTTACTTGCTATAGCAGCACATTTAGATTATGAGATTTGGCAGATGGATGTCAAAACAGCCTTCCTCAATGGAAACCTTGATAAGGAGGTGTTTATGACCCAACCGGAAGGTTTTGTATCTAAGCCAAAATCTAATCTTGTGTGCAAGCTCAAACGGTCCATTTATGGATTAAAGCAAGCTTCTAGGAGTTGGAATATCCGATTTGATGAGGCTGTCAAATCGTTTGACTTCATCAGAAATTCGGAAGATCCATGCGTTTATCGTAAACACAGTGGGAGAAATATTGTTTTCATAGTTGTGTATGTCGATGACATACTAATTATGGGAAACAACATTTCTCTTATGCAGTCGGTTAAAGATTGGCTATCAAGGACCTTCATGATGAAGGACCTTGGTGAGGCATGTTACATCTTAGGGATCAAGATCCACAGGGATAGATCCAAGAAGATGTTAGGACTGTCACAGTCAACCTACGTAGATAAGGTGCTAAAGCAATTTGCAATGGAGAACTTTAAGAAAGGTTCTCTACCGGCATGTCATGGGATAAAGTTGTCTAAGAAGGATTGTCCTTCCACAGAAGCTGATATCCGGCGCATGAAGGATATACCATATGCATCTGCAATTGGCTCCATCATGTACGCCATGACTTGCACAAGGCCAGATGTGGCCTTTGCTATTAGTACTACTGGTACATACCAGCAGAATCCAGGTGAACCTTGTAGGTCCCGAACGGGTTTTGTGAGGGCAGAAGTCTAGAGGGGAGGGGTGAATAGACTTCTGAAAACTTTTGTGCAAATCAGGTGTGAGGGCAGTTAACCTGATCGAGTGTGAGTGAATCGTTTGGGCCGATAACCAACTTCTTGATCGCTCAAGGCGATCGATTTAAGAACTATCAGTTTAACTAATGTGTGCGGAAGCTTAAGTTTTACCCGTGTGAAAAACTAGTTTTGATAAATCAGATTCCAAAGTTAATCTTTTAATCAGTTGACTGAAGTGTCAAGTTTGATCAGATCAGAAGCTTGGTGCTAACTGATCTCAATTTGGAATATGTATGCACTTTAAAGGTTGTGTGCGATTGTGTAATCAGTTAATCAAAACAGTAAAGGCACACAAGATTTATAGTAGTTCGGACAAACCGATCCTACGCCCACTCTTTCCCTATCACAAAAGGGCACCTACTTAACATTTGGACTCTGTTTTTTATGTGTAAGTCCAACACAAGACACCAACTAGATGTTTAAAGAGTTCACACTCAACCGATCGAGATCGTAACTAGAAACCCTAGATCCGAATCTTGCTAAACAACTTAACCTAACTTGGGGGTTTGGGTAAGATTGTTTTGGTTCCAACTATGAAATCTTTTCTTTGCGTATAAGTTGACTTCTAATGACTAGATGAAAAGATTTCTATGCTAAGAACTTTATGGGATGAACACTTAATAAAATTAATCTTCTTGTTCGTGTTCTTGGGCGGAAATCTGATATTAGCTTGAGCTTCTTGATTGTTCAGCGTTTCCGTTCCTTGTTTTTTTTTCACTCTGAAGTGTGATCCCATATTTATAGACCTTGAAATCAAAGAGCCGTTGGAGAGCAATTTGAATTTCAGGCTATATTTTGTAGACTTGCAGGCTTGATGTGACGAGCTTCAGGAATGGCATGGCCGAAAGCGTGAAAAGTGTTTTTATAGCCGTTACAGAGAAGCATCATCAAATCCCGCAATTGCCGGCTCCGATCATACGTGTCTTGTTCTTATTGGATAGCAGACTCACTTTTCAGTGTTTGTTCTTCCAACTAAGGTTGACATTCTTCTTGTTCAGATCATCGACGTATGATTAGGTGAAACATCAGATTTCACTGGTGGTCGACCGATCGATCCGAATCGATCGGTCTACCGATAGAGTCTTCGGTGCGGTTGACTTAGCTTCAACTAGCGGACTTACCGATGTAGGTCTTCCGGTCCGATCTTCCGGAAGTCATCGATCTTCAAGTATTACGAGTTTGAGCTTTATGACTTCAATTTGAGATATCGACTAGATAGATCGATCGTCGATCTTCTGTTTTGTCTTGCATTTCGCCTCATCGGATATCACCGTCCTTTGAGTCTTGATTCGACCTATACATATTGAGTTTCCCCCTCAATATGTGACATATCTTTTCAATCGGTTGTTCTATCAAGAATTATCAATCGATCTCCTATAGAGTAATATAAACATCGATACCTAATGTGTCCGATGGTCTATTACATGTGTTTTTGGAACTTTCATCAAAACTATAAATTTCCCAACAATTTTTTTTTTTTGATGAAACCAAAACACTTTGAGAAACCAAAAATCTGATTGATAAAAAATAGAACGATTAAGAGCATATAATCGAAGACAATGAGACTTTGTCTTAGGATCGAGTAAAATAAACTTTTCTCATTAAAAATTTGATTACATGTTACATCAGAAAAGTTTGTAAATAAGAATAGCTGATCCTGAGTAGTCTTCTGATTCTTCACTCTTTAGGCTTGTATCCTTCCGGCATCTCTCTTTGATCTTGAGGAATGTTGAAAATCTGATAAAGTTTCCATTTGACATCATTAGTCTGCTGAAGATCAGTTATATGCGTTTTGCTCAGGATGTCAAAATAGAATCTTTGAAATGCCAGTCTGTCAAATGAGCCATCTGCCTTCTTCGAGTAATCCATCAGATCATACTCTTGGCGAGATATTTTTACATTGATAAGCTTGGCCTCATTTTTCGAGATACTTTAAAAATCCGGGTATTTATTTTCTAACCGGTTGAGGAATTCTTCATCGGGAGATTCTTCTTGTGGAACAAGATTAAGAACAAAGGCATCCGAAGCCATTCACTCTCGATCTTATTCCATTCCTCAAATCTCTAAATCTTGGCAGTTAGTTTTTGGGATGATCTCATCAACTCTTCTTTGGCGGCTTAGGTTACGCACGGATTTTTCAAATTTCTTCCTTTCTTTCGCTCTCAATCCAAATTTCTTCTTGATTTTACGCCTCTCGCCATTTTTACGCCCTTCTTTTTCTTGGCTTTTTCGGGCTTCATTTATTCTGCTCTTTGGACATCTTTCCAGTAGTCCGAGTTTGTGATGTCCCTGCACCTGTTATGTCAGTTGGTTTCTCAATCTGTCCTTCCCCCTTTTTGGTTTGATCAAAAAGAGTAGTGAGGTGGGAGGTCAGAGAACCAAAGTTGACTGCGATCGCCTTGTTGAGATCTGCAACAGATATGCCTTGAGTTTGAGCAGTTAGATTTTGAATCGTCGATATCAGCTCAGTCTTGACAGATTCCATGGCAGTAGAGAGTGTTTTAATCAGTTTGTCAAGTTTCTCTTCTGTCAATTCTAGCTTGTCAGTGAGCATCAGAAAAGAAACTTGTTGTTTATCCACCTGAGTCAGTTTGGCATCAACGGTCTTTTATCGATTCGGTATGACTTGATGGACACAAGGTGGGAGAACTGATCTTTGATTGCTCCAATCTGTGAAATAGCCAATTCCCTTTGATCTGTTATTTCTTTTTGATGGCACCGCCTTTGATCGCCTCGATCCCTCAACTTCTTCTTCGGGGAGATCTTTGAGACAAGATTTGATCTCTCCGAAGTTGATCAAGAGTGACGTGTGATGTTGGAATATTGAGTGTCACTTGATCCGATTGATTGTTTGTGCCTCCGGTGGTTGGTCATGAAGCTGCAAACACCGGCTCCACTATCATCGGCGACTCTGCATCCTTTATGATGGCATCGGGCCAGAGCTTTGTCGTGATCTCGATTAAATCTGTTCTCGCAACCCTAGCTTCTGTGGATCGAGCTTTGACGGATTTAGCGATTATCGGCTCATTTGGTGATCCCACTTTAGCGATTTCCTCATGTCGAAATCGAAGTTCCAAACTCATCCCAGACCGCCCATCTGTTAAATAATTATTATAAAGTCGAGAAGCTTTTTAGTCGAAGATCTCTCGGTGAGGATCTCCATGACTTCTCTCTTATGGCGGGATGGGCGACCAATTACGGATACAACTCATCAATTTCTCTTTCGATTAGATTCGATCAATTTCCGGTTATGATCTTTGTTGATCCGGACTCGGGAATTGTCATCGATTCGGTTTGATGAGATGTGGAAGGTTCTGGTTGTGCTTGAGTCGGCGGAAGATGGCCGACGGTTCGACTGCAGATATTCTGCCTTTGTGGAAGAAAGTCTTACGGTTCCACATCGTAAGCTTTTCGTTTATGACGATCGCGGTTTGTGTTCGTGGGCAGGTGGAAGAATAGGAGTGACATGCTTCGGTGACCATGAGTCCGAGTGGTGAATCACCGTAGCCTGGAGGAGAAGGAGATCGTTTCGTCTCGAGCTTCTTCCTCGAGAATGATGATCTCGGCGAAGCTGTCTGGTGAGATGCTTCGTTGATTTTTTGTGGTCACCGATTTTTGTGGCGCAACAGGGCTCCTTCTTCATCGACTCATCTTCAAAGCATCGAGTCATGGAGGCTTGCCGCCTTCCGGCCTCTTCTCCCAGGCCTTCACGGTTTTTTTTTTTTCTTCTTCGGGGGCATCTGGTGGGCCTTCGGGGGGGCCTTCACCGGCTGGTGGATTCGCCCAAGATCTGGTGTAGCTTTCTTGCTTTTTCCTTTCTTTGACTTTGGGGGGGTTGGGCGATATCATCGTCTGGTGGCCCAAAATGACCTGGTGGGCGTGAGAAAGCCCCTTATAGGACTTGATCCATTCATTTCCCATTTGGCCTTTGGCATTTTATCTGTGGGATAACCGCAACCTTGTTGAGATTGGCGATCTTTTTCTTCGGATATACCGCCTCCACTCATCAACTCCAAATTTATCATGTTCTTGGAGTAGAATGGCCTTTAAACCCATGCCAATTGATGTTCTTGGCTTCATCAATTATTGCGACCATCTTTGTCTGGTTTGCCGGATGTAATATCATGCGAAATTTGAATCAATACCCATAATTGTTTTTGACAATATGTCAAACAACAATCGGTATTTCCTCTTGAGCATTGGCCCGACAAAAACGACGTATGATGTTTGTCGAACTTCTCGAAGAGCTCTTTTTCGATCGGCTCATCTTCGTTCTCCCAGTAATGAAAGCGGCGAGATCCGTCCTTTGGGTAATTTGAACAGGGCGTGTTATATCCTCATTCGACGATCGATTTCTTCTCTCAGAATCGCCGAAAGTAGTTCTTCTCCGGAGCATCCGTATCCACTCTTAAATTCCTTAGGAATTTAGTGCTTCATCTTTGCATCTTTGGATTGCGGTGAGCGGTATAAAAAATTTCTCAAGGCACCTTTTCGCGAAATTTGCTCGACCTCCATGGATTAGGATCTGGTGATATTGAACTGCATGCGAACTTATCATCCACAATCTTTGTTGCCGTTTCGCATAGTTGCACATTATTTTACCCATACTGGTGAGTGATCATCTCTGAGATAAGATAGATTTGGTAAAAAAAATTGTGCACTAATACAAAGAATATCACACAAGCGGAAACTAAGAAACAATAAAGCATAACACATGATAGAAACATTTAAGATCAATGGATTTAAAAAAAAACATCAAATAAACATAGATTACCAGATTCTGTTTTTCGGAAAGATGATTTTGAAACTTAGGAAAACACTTTGAATCTGAGAGAAGTAATCTGGAGTTTTCAGAGAATAAATCGCAAGTTTGTGAAATGGAAAACTCTGGTATGATTTTTGATGAACTTTATAAAGACGAGGAGGGAAAAAGAAGACAAGATTTGGAAGATCAACCATTTGAAAAGATTAAACGTTCAGATTAAGCGGTTTTGATCGTAGGGTCGGGAAAAAAAACGCGTCGAAAAACATTTTGGATTTAAAAGCACATTTAGTAGCAGTTAATACATGTTCCCCACGTCCGCATTAAATGATTTGCAGGAAATACGTCACAAGGATAATGGGTACAGTAAGGCAAATAATATCAGATAAGATCCGATAAATAAGTAAAGAACAAGAGAAAAGAAAAGCGTATCTGGTTGACTGATATTGTAATCAGTCAATACCACTTGTCCATGTTGATTTCACTTGTTGATCTTAGTATTCCGCCTAAGCCTTAAAATTTCCCAACCGATCCTTTTTAGCCGATCTTCTTCACTTGCATCGATCGATTGAAGTTCCAAGCTCAACCGATCTTCCTTGAATACGTCGATTTCCTTCCGATCCTCCTTGATGGGTTGAAGTTCCCCCTTCAACCGATATTTCATTTTCCCATAGACCGATGTATCGATTTGTTGGAGTTTCAAGCTCGGTGATCTTCCTCATCGATCGACCAGTATGTATCGATTTTGGTTGACCTAACTGATTCTTTCTCAAGTCAATCCAATTCTTGGAATAAGTGTTACCGCCAAAACTTAGTCTAGAATAGTAGTCTCTATTCCCTAAGTTGGCGCGATTTGATTATCGTAATTATCGTGCGAATCTTTCGATATGTCAATCCGTAAATTTATCCAATTATCGATCGCGTGATTCCTACATTTGTCCTTTTTGGTGCAGATTTCTCTAAAAGGTTTTGAGAACTCGAATTTGCATTTGCACCCTTGCTTGGCCTCTATAAATTGGACCAATTGTTTTACACAACATAACCCAATCACCATACTTATCTTCTTTGTAGAATCATGTATCCTGGTGAACCCTTATTTCCGGTGAAACTTCCGGCAAACACCTTTACCCATTTTTCAATGATTTGACTTCTCAAATCAACCTGTCGTCTCTTATATTTGTTTTAAATCGTCATCAAAGATTTCACATACGATTGTTGCAAAGCTTCTCTACCACCATGGTCTGCGAACTTTCTTTAAGGTAACCGAGAAGACACTTCTCCTAACCGTAGTATGCACCTTTGTGTGTCTATCGTTATGACGTAACTACCATCAACAGACTTAGTCTGAAAATGAACGTGAGTTTGATATGCGATCTTGA
This sequence comes from Stenogyne calaminthoides, assembly GCA_037126765.1. Taxonomy (NCBI): domain Eukaryota; kingdom Viridiplantae; phylum Streptophyta; class Magnoliopsida; order Lamiales; family Lamiaceae; genus Stenogyne; species Stenogyne calaminthoides. Next base: position 16,096,180 of record JBBCBC010000029.1, read on the forward strand.
TCAGTCAACAACTGATCTTCGTATATTAACTCACCATTTAACAGCTGGAGAGCCCACTGACTCTTTCTTAGGGCTCCTGGCTTAAAAAAAAATCTTATCAAGGCGTCATTGTCGCTCCCTTTGGTTTTAGCCCGACTAGCGGCTTTAGGATTTCTTTAAAGCCTCTCTCACCCTTGTTAAGTGGGGGAAAATGAGAGCATCAGATTTAAAATTTCTCTCTCCCCTGCTCTACTTGGGTTAGGATGAGGGTTTAGGGTTATAGGTTTAGAGTTTTTGGTTATGACTTATGTACTGACCTCCGGGTCCTTTGTACTTGTATCTTGTAATGTAATCTGACCTTCGGGTCTTTATCAATGAAAAGTTCTATTATTCCATTGTTGTGTAAAATTCCTGTATCCTTATGCGATTTTAAGCTTTAATCTTGTGAATACCACTTGTGAATCTTGCTTGTTGAATATCAGCTTAATCGACTTACAAAGATGTAAAATAACCCAACTGATTTAATCAGATATTCCTTTAAAATTGTGTGTTTCCTTTAATCTGATGAACCCTAAATCTGATCAGTTCCTTTAATCTGATAACTTGTAAAACTGATCAGTTCCTTTGAATCTTGTTGAATTTCAGCTTAATCGACTTACAAAGTATAACTGAACAGATTTAATCAGATAATCCTTTAAACGATCAGTTCATTTAATTTGATAAACTTTAAATCTGATCAGTATCTTCTCATATCAGTCCCTTGACTGATCTTCTGATCAGTTGAGATACCAAACTCAACTGATTCCTTTCAGCCTGGTTAGTCTCTTAACCAGCTGGTTCTGGAGAACAATCCATCAAACATTTTAGGTGCATTTTCTCCAAGATCCAGAAGCCCTAGCTCATTGCATAATTCTCTAAATCTGATCTCAGCTAGTGGCTTGGTTAGAATATCGATTTTTTACGTATATCATTATGAATCTTTTCCATTTCGATATTCTTCTTTTTTCAACATGATCTCTTATAAAATGGTGTCGACATCCACATGCTTGCATCTTGTATGTAGAAACAGATTACGAAAGTGATTGCAATAAAGACTATTTCTGGGTCACGTAAAAATAGGTACATTCTTAGCTTCAATGTTATAATCCCTCACCGCCGACTAAGCGAAAGCGGTTGGGAACAACGACTTCTGCTGACCATATATTTCGCTTCATAGTAGAGATGTCATGAATCGATATCCGCTTTTTGAAAACCACGAGATCGGTTTACTTCCTAAGAATTGACAAGTTCTTGAGGTGGATTTTCTGTCAATCTTGCAACCTCCATAATCAGAATCAGAATACCCACTAAGCTCTAGATTATCATCTGATGGGTAAAATAAACCAAGGTTTACTGTCCCCTTAAGATACTTAAGAATCCGCTTAGCTGCTTCTAGGTGACTTATCTTTGGATTTGCCTGAAATCTGGCACATACACCTACTGCGAAGGTTATATCTGGTCTGCTGGCAGTCAGGTATTGTAGAGATCCAATGAGAGCCCTATATTCCTTCTGATTTGTTTTCTGACCATCCTCATCCGGATCCATCTTGAATCCGGTCATCATAGAATTTTGGCTTCCTTACAATTTTGAACTCCAAACTTAGCCAATAAATTCCTAGTGTACTTTGCTTGGCAGATGAATATCCCTTCTGTACTTTGCTTTACTTGAAGACCCAGAAAGTAATTCATCTGACCCATCATGGACATCTCGAACTTCCCTTGCATCAGTTTGCTGAATCTTTCACATAGACTTTTGTTGGGAGATTCGAAGATGATGTCATCCACGTAGATCTGAACCATCGTAATATCTTCTCCATCTTTTATTACGAATAAGGTTACGTCCATTATTCCTTTAGTGAACCCACTTTTCGATCAAGAACCGAGAGAGTGTATCATACCAAGCTCGAGGAGCTTGTTTGAACCCATAAAGAGCTTTTCTTAGGCGGTACACTGTTTTTCCCTTTTCAAAGCACGGAGGTTGTTCGACATAAACTTCCTCTGCGCTAGTACCCCATTTAAGAAAGCACTCTTTACGTCCATCGATACCTGATGAACCCTCGTGGGAGGCATATGCGTAGCTTGACCCGAATGGCTTCTAGGCGGCGGCCGGGTGCAAAGGTCTCATCATAATCAATTCCTTCTGATTGTGAATACCCCTTAGCAACAAGTCTTGCCTTATTTCTGGTGATGACGTTTTTCTCATCTCTCTTGTTCTTGAATACCCACTTCGTGCCAATTACGTCTTGATGATTTGGTCTGTCTACCAGTTCCCAAACTTGATTTCTCTCGAACTGTTCAAGCTCCTCCTGCATGGCTAGGATCCAGCTTGCGTCTTGTAGAGCTTCCTCTATTGTTGTTGGTTCCTTCATAGACAGATAACAGCAATACATGGCACTTTCACCAATCTGATGTCTAGTTTTAACTTTATCAGATGGGTCTCCGATTATCAGATCAGTTGGATGACTGGTTATCCAGGTCCTTCTATTCTGATTTGTGTCGTTTTGGAGAACATCGTCCGTTTCTGATAAAATTTCATTACTAGCGATTGGGAGTGGTGCAGAACTATGATCCACTTGATAAGAAAAAGTCTCAGCTGATGTTGGACTCATCATGTGCTGATGTCTGTTCGTGGGAACTTCAGGTGTTCCCCCTGAACCGGATGGTTCGATTGATCTTATCTAATTTATGTCGAACTTCTTCATAAACAGTTTTTTCGTACCTTAGGATTTGAATGATTTGGTGAAACAGCTAGATCTGGAATGTATACCATTACGGTTTCTGATTCTTTTTCCTTGATCATTAGCTGATCCATTTTCTGAGCATCAGGTACTTGTTGATCAGGTACATCTTGTTTCGAGGCGATTTCTCTTGATCGTAAGATGCTTCATCAAAAGACTACATGGGGTGTTTCTTCCACAAGTAGGGTTAAATGCATTGTAGACCTGAAAAGCCTTGCTAGATGAGGAATATCCTAAGAATATACCCTCATCCGACTTGGCTTCAAAGGTTTTCAACTGACTCTTCCCATTGTTGTGTATGAAACACTTACACCCAAAAACATGAAAGTAAGAGACACGAGGTTTTCTGTCCTTCCACAGTTCATAGGGTGTTTTGTAGTGAGCCTTAGTCAGAATACATTTGTTCTAAGTGTGGCATGCAGTGTTGATTGCTTCGCCCGTGAAGCGGCTTGGTATTGCATGTTCAAACTAACATCGTCTTGAAAAAACTTCTTTGAGAGAGTTCTCATTTCATTTACACCATTTTGTTGTGGCGTCCTTGCGGTGATGTTTCATCTGTCAGATACCAAACTTAGAGCAAAAATCAAGAATAAAAGAGTTGTAAATTTGCACCTTTATCCGATCGATTTTTACTACATTGACACCCTTCTCATTTTGTAATCTTTTTAGCAATTTCGGGTATCTTCGTTTGTCGTCTCATTCTTCTTATGTAAGAATATAACCTGTAAACTTGGAATAGTCATCCACGATTACGAGAGTATATTTTCGTCCGTTGAGATCGATTTGGTGTAATCGCGGTCCGAATAGATCCATATGAAGCAATTTGAAGATCTATTTGGATGCGGTCCCGAATTCCCTTGAATGAAGCTTTTGACTGTTTTTCCTTCCGACATGCAAGACATGTCCGATCCTTTGAAAATACTTAATTCGGAAGTCCTTCCACTAGAGACATCCTTGCTATCTTATTAAGAGTTTTAAAGTTCGGATGGCTCATTCTTTTGTGCGAGCCAATCGCTACTTTTGGAACTCTTGAAATCGGGCATGCATTTCTTGGGCAATTGTTGCTCCAATTTGTGTAGATCGTCCCTTTCCTTGAACCAGTTAGCAAAATCTGTTGAGTGGCTCGATTCTTGATAGTGCATTGGTCGATCGAGAACTCAACACCTTGAATCCATTGTCGCAGTAATTGTGAAACCGATAATAGGTTGTGCTTCGGACCTTCGACACATCGAGACTCGATTATTTGTACATCATCATTCTCTAAGGTTAGAATCCTTTGGTATAACCAAAGTTATCATCACCGAAAAGAGTACACGCTGGCCTTTTCATTTCTATGTAAGAGCCGAGGAGGTGCTTGCTTCTGTCATGTGCCTTGAACATCCACTATCGATGTACCGGATAGTTGCTTGCACACCTCCTTTGTTGGCGGACCCACGCGATCCTGCAGACCAAATCGGGGCTTTAGGTACCCCTTTTGGATTGGGTCTGAGGGGTTAGGATTAGTTTTGGGGATCCATACAAACGAGCACTTCTATTGTGATCAGTTAGATCAGAAGGCCTGATTTGTCTCTCATACCTATCAACATAATCATACGTCTCTGTGTATGCTTTCTGATTTGTATGATTATTAGTGTGAACCTTGGATGACTTAGAAGACTTGGGATTTATCTTTTTCTGTTTGTCTTCTTTTTTATCCGATTGTGGTTGGTCTTGTGACCCTAGATTTTCGATTATAGGGGTAGATACGATCGCTACCATCAAAAGATTCATATCTTTTTAAGCATAGGTGGTTTTTGCGGTTTACCTCAGAGCATGCTTATTAGGCGGTGACCTTGATTGGGTCTCGATTGGACTTCCCTTTACGAGTTGTCTTTTTCGATTTCGATCTGTTGATCGAGTTGAGGTCTCTTCGGAAGAACCGGGTTCTTCGTTGATTCCTCGATCGATGTTTTTTTACCGATTGGGGTCCATTTCGTTCCCCTTCCGTTTGCAGCACCGCTTTTACCGCTCAACTGGTCTTTTTTCCTTATTAGATACATGTTTGGCTTTTGGTGTATCTTTGTCGAAACTAAATCGATTACACCTTTTTGAGATGAATCGGTAGGGGCTTTTGAGGATGTGGAAGGGTTCTCATAGCCAAGTCCTTCTTGTTAATCGTTGTTCGAAAAATAGGCGTTCATGTCTTGAGCGGTTTTAGATGATTTTGAAAAAACCTCTATTTTCTACGCAGATTATCCTCGAGATGATTTTAAACTTTCTTACTTTTGGAACATTTCATCGAATTTTTTGCTTGCGAGGATTTTGAAGTCATCGAACTTGTTGTTTGTTAATTGCCGGTGATCTTTGATCTCGCTTCTCGATCGAAGCTTTAACTTCGAGAATTTTAAATTTCTCGGTTGCCTTACGGCGGTTTGGTGATCTAAGTTCAGAGACTTTCTTGAGATCATTTTCTTTAGCAAGTCGATTATTTACGGTCCTCGACTTATCATTTTAAACTTCCACTATAGCATAAGTGTCTCTTGCATTGGAGATCCTCAAGCAATTGCTCGAGTAGAGCTGCAGTCAATCTCCCAAAGAGTGTGTGCTAATGATAGCAGTGTAAAGCGAACAAGCGGAGTTTGGAGGTTACCTCAGATTGGTCCTCCCCGCCATCGAGGCGAGATCTCATCGTCGTCTAAAAAGAGAATATCGATCTTCATTTTCATAGAAGTCAACAAAGATCTTCTTCGAAAAGCGAAGTCTTCTCAGAGGAGTATCCAGAGTCCTCGGAGGGCGATAGAATCGTCAATTCTCGACGACGCAACCATGGCTCTTCCGTCCCTATAACATTGCTCTATTATGTTCCTCTTTTCTTCCCTTTCTCTTGGCGTCAGTCCGGGCGTCTGCGCTTATAGTGACTGCTTCTCACGGTTGAAGCACGCTCCTTGATCCACCGTACCTTTCCTTCCGGGTGAATCACTCCGTCAGTATGACCTATCGGTGACTTCCCTTTCTAATAGTAGTCCGAGCTTCTTCTGACATTTTGGTTATCTCTTCCTTCGGTCACCGATTATCTCTTTTCCTTTCATCTCTGTGATCCCTCCGATCATCGATCTGGTTCTTCTCGGAGATCGTTGGCTGATCTCCTATCTCTCCTCCGGTATGTTGATAGTCATTATAAAATCTTCGATACTTACCAAGTTGGACGTTCGACTTCTCAAGCTTCCTAGTAAGCAGAGCGATTTGTTCTGCCTGACTTATTATATTCCCAACAGGTTCGTTGGCCTTCGTTCTGCTGCTGGTTGCCTTAAAAGCAACTGATTTTGAAGTTAAGGCTTCAGCGGACACCTCATCTTCATCAGCTTGTCCTCTTTCAATCAAATCAAACTCGTGAGCTTTAAGGCTCAAGAACAAGCTACTTGGCTTAATCTTTGAAATGTCTTGGCAATCCTTGATTACCGTGACCTTCATGTCCCATTTCTTGGTGAGAGACCTTAGGATTTTGTAGTTGATATCTTTATCAGACATCTCTCTACCAAGTTCTCGAAGCTTGTTTATAGACATTGCAATCCTTCCATCGAGTTCGTTGATGGTTTCGTTGGGCAACATCTTCAATTTTTCAAACTTCACCAGTTCGGCTTGTAGACGGCTGTCTTTTATCTGTTCATTTCCCTCGCATATCTCAGCCAGAGTATCCCACATTGCTTTCGCAGATTTGAGATACTTAATCTTTTCCTTGGTGACCTTATCCATGGTCTTCATGATAATATGCCTTGCGATAGTATCTAGAGTGTGCGACTTTCTTTCCTCTGATCCATCAAATTTGGGCTTTTTACGCACAAGACTTCCGGTGCAAAATCCGGATCTCCTCCAACTTCGGGGTTGTCGTAGTATATGATGATGGGTCTCTTTTCGATGACTTCCATCATTACGCCATCGATCGAACCTAGATGGTTGGACATATATATGGCCCAATCTGCATACTCATCGATTGAGAACTTTGGCAGATCATGATATATACCTGAGGTGTTATCCATGCTGAGTGATTTTGGAAAATGAATGAGTTTTTAAAAACGGTTTTTCCAGATCAGTTCAGTTGACCACAAAGATTCTTCCTCAAGAATCGATGATACACAAAGTCAGTGGTCTGTAGAACCAACTGCTCTGATACCACTTGTAGGTCCCGAACGGGTTTTGTGAGGGTAGAAGTCTTTTGTGCAAATCAGGTGTGAGGGCAGTTAACCTGATCAGATTGTGAGTGAATCAGTTTGGGCTGATAACCAACTTACTGATCGCCTGAAGGCAGATCAGTTCGGTAACTATCAGTTTAACTGATGTGTGCGGAAGCTTAAGTTTTACCCGTGTGAAAAACCAGTTTTGATAAATCAGATTCCAAAGTTAATCTTTTAATCAGTTGACTGAAGTGTCAAGTTTGATCAGATCAGGAGCTTGGTGCTAACTAATCTCAATTTGGAATATGTATGCGCTTTAAAGGTTGTGTGCGATTGTGGTGTCGGTTAATCAAAAACAAGAAAGGCACACAAGATTTATAGTAGTTGGACAAACCAGGTCCCCACGTCCACTCTTCCCTATCACAAGGGCACCTACTTAACCAACTGGACTCTGTTTTTATGTGTAAGTCCAACACAAGACACCAACTAGATGTTTAAAGAGTTCACACTCAACCGATCCAGAGATCGTAACTAGAAACCCTAGTGCGAAATCTTGCTAAACAACTTAACCTAACTTGGGGGTTTGGGTAAGATTGTTTTGGTTCCAACTATGAAATCTTTTTTCTTGCGATAAAGCGACCTAATGACTAGATGAAAAGATTTCTATGCTAAGAACTTTATGGGATGAACACTTAATAAAATTAATCTTCTTGTTCGTGTTCTTGGCGGAAATCGATATTAGCTTGAGCTTCTTGATTGTTCGTTTCCATTCCTCCTTGTTTTTTCACTCAAGTGTGATCCCATATTTATAGACCTTGAAATCAAAGAGCCGTTGGAGAGCAATTTGAATTTCAGGCTATATTTTGTAGACTTGCAGGCTTGATGTGACGAGCTTCAGGAATGGCATGGCCGAAAGCGTGAAAAGTGTTTTTATAGCCGTTACAGAGAAGCATCATCAAATCCCGAATTGCGGATCCGATCATACGTGTCTTGTTCTTATTGGATAGCAGACTCACTTTTCAGTGTTTGTTCTTCCAACTAAGGTTGACATTCTTCTTGTTCAGATCATCGACGTATGATTAGGTGAAACATCAGATTTCACTGGTGGTGATTTGATCGATCCCCGAATCGATCTACTCCGGTAGAGTCTTCTGGTGCCGGTTGACTTAGCTTCAACTAGCAGACTCGGCTGATGTAGGTCTTCTGGTCTGATCTTCTGGAAGTCATCTGATCTTCAAGTATTCTGAGTTTGAGCTTTATGACTTCAGCTGAGATATCTGACTAGATCAGATCGATCTGATCTTCTATTCTTGTCTTGCATTCTGGCCTGTCGGATATCAGCTGTCCTTTGAGTCTTCAGATCTGACCTATACATATTGAGTTTCCCCCTCAATATGTGACCTATCTTTTTCATCGGTTGTTCTATCTGAAGAATTATCAACCGGTCTCCTATAGCAGGTAATATAAACATCGATCATTAACAGTCCGATTTGGTCCTATTACATGTGTTTTTGGAACTTTCATCAAAATAATAAATTTCCCAACAAACCTTACTGGATTGCTGTCAAGAACATTCTTAAGTACCTTAGACGTACTAAAGACTGTTTCTTGGTCTACGGAGGACAGTCAGAGCTAGTTGCAACTGGCTATGCTGATGCAAGTTTTCAATCCGATTGTGATGATTACAAATCACAGTCGGGCTATGTTTTAGTTCTCAATGGTGGGACTGTTAGTTGGAATAGTTCCAAACAAGAGACTACCGTAGATTCAACAACCGAAGCTGAGTACATTGCTGCGGCAGAAGCTGCCAAAGAAGCTGTCTGGATAAAACAGTTCTTAAATGAACTAGGGGTAGTTCCGAGTGCCAGTAGTCCAATAAAGTTGTATTGTGACAATACTGGTGCGGTTGCGCAAGCTAAGGAACCGAGATCCAATAACAGAAACAAGCATGTACCGAGGCGTTATCACTTGATAAGGGAGATAATCGCTAGAGGAGAGATAGAGTTAAAACGTGTCCACACGGAGGATAACCTGGCTGATCCTTTCACCAAGGCTTTGAGTGTCCATGTACACACTAGACATTTTGATGGTCTAGGGGTTAGACATGTAGGTGATTGGCTCTAGTTCAAGTGGGAGATTGTTAGTGTTAGTGTCCTAGAGACAATCATTTGTAAGGACATAATACTCAGATAATATTCAATATTGGTTTAATATTATTATTTGTTTAATATTAAATGTATGGCATTACACTCATTAGAATATTATGTTTGATTGTTAACATTTATTCTTATATGTGTTCCCTTGAATCACTGCTGTCATTGAGTAAGTGAGAACTCAGATGACCTAAGCATGATTCTTAAATAGCCCCAACCGAGGATCATCAAGAAAGGATATTGATGATGCAATGGAGATTGGTGTGCGATCTTCATCACACTCTTAGAGAGTGTAGTAAGATCTCACTTACTACGAGATACAAGGTATCTCATAATGGATGCACAGATACCTTAGAGGGTATTGATATACCCATCCGAGAAACCGTTTGATGTAGTTCCACTATTTGTGTCTACTGGTGTCTCAGTTAGTGGGAGCGATACGATACTCCTTTGACTTGAGGTCAATATGCACGACATGTGTGGAGTGAAGAACTTTGACCATGACCGACGCTTGCACCCGTCTATGGGTAGATATGGCTTGGATTGGGTTCATTACGAAGTGCATGTGCGTGGTAGTTGAACCAAGAAAAGGATTCATTCCTCAAAGTAGATTTAGAGAGATTACTCATCTTCTCGTCATAATTGGATCTAAGTCATTGGCCAATGCACGTCAACTTAGACTTTGTGACTAAGTGTGACACTAATGATCAATTAGTGATTTGAGATAAATTGATTAAGTTATTTTAATAGACACTTCATCATGTTCAAGACTAATCGAGTATTCGTGAATGAAAAGAGATAATCGCAATTGCCCACATTATAGTTACATGTAGTTGCATGTTTCTCGCAACGTACCTCATATATTGAGAATGTCTGATTTATTGACTAGGGTTCAATTAAGACTGTTAGTTTGACTAATTGCTCGGTATATGAGGGCCTATGGGTCACACACAACAAGTAGTTCCCTTTTACGGATTATAGTTGGTTGATTAAATGTTAAATTGGATTTAATATTTAATTTATGGAGAAGAAATTAATAATAGATTAATTTGGAATTAATTATTATTAATGTTATTATTTAATTGAATTAGATTTAATTAAATAAGAATTCCCAATAATTATATTTGGAATATAATTATAGGATTTAATTTAAGTGGAAATAAATCCGTAGAGATTTATATGGGGAAATAAAGCGTAGAGATTTATTTAAATAAAGATTAGGGATTTTATTTCCCAAATCAGGTTAGCTTAAGTTTGGATTCACAAAGAACGTAACTTCATATACTCTCCATAAGATCTTAAGTTTGGATTTTCCTAGCTAATTCAACTTAGGATTCAACACTGGCAGAATCGTGCAGATCCGTTCAAGGGGATTATGTGGTTACCGTAGTAGAGGAATCTGTACTACAATCACTGTAAGATATATTGTTATGATTATTGTAATCCTATCTGTGCAATTACTTGTTCGTTGTTGGTGAACTTTATTTTCCGCTGCTCATGTATTACGTGTTTACGTGCCTCTATATTCCAACATGTAACACTCTTTTAATTTTACAGGTTTTATCCCTCGAAAAAATGTTCGAGGATCATCAGGAACATCATGTCCCGAGATATGGAGTTGGGCGGGTACACGTGGGCATTGGTTTCTGAAAATCGGAAAAATAGGTGGTGGAAGACATTCCAGGTATGCATTCGTTTGATTAATTTAAGTAGATTGTTCATTATATTGTTACTTATACACCGATCTACGTTTAACGTTTATTTTTTTATTAGAGGGATGTCACTTGGGATCAAAGACAGGAGGACACAAGACATATCAAAGATCTGTTTATGCGGAGGGCTAACATCCGGAATGTTGATCTTCTCAATAACTGGAAGACGATACACCGTAAGAAGGGAAAGGTGCCCCCATGGGATGATGATGTGTGGAAGGCATTGAAAGATTACTGGCTCCGACCTGAAGTCATAGCTAAAAGCGATCAGTGCCGCAAAAACCGGACCTCCAAAAAATCTACGCATCATGGAGGATCAAAAGGAGCGATTGATTTTGCATATGACTTTGTAAGTAGTTTTTGCACCACCACAAATCGATATTTTTATTACTTTATTATAATATTTAATAGTAATTAACAAAACTATACAAAATTGTCAGTACCATAAAAATGGACGCCTCCCAACGGCATGGGAACTCGTGAATAATTTTCACAATAAAGCTTCCACGTATGCTGAGATGGAAGCCATAATTGTAAGTGCTTGAAGTAACGTTGTTTATTCAATATTTAACTTGGTTAATTAATAGTATATCTAATTTTAAATGTCAAAATATTTGTATGTCAGCGAGAAGTGGAGGCACGGATCAATTCTGAGTTCCCCAAGGATGCAGACGAGTACGAGCGCAGTAAACAAGCCTGCAAGTACTATACACAGCATGTGTCGTACTCCCACGGGAAATACAGGGGTTTGGGCCAAATGTCAGAGTTGGGGCGCATTCAATCTGGCTGGCCCCGGCGGGACATCTGGGGGCACCTCTATCGGCTGCTACTCCCAATTTGATCAAGAGCGCTTTCTGGCACAGTAGCACGAACTCGAGAGGGAGAGACAACAACTAGAGGAAATGACCAGACAGATGGCACAAATGCAAAGTCAAATAGACCAGATGTCACAAATGCAAAGCCAAGTGAACCAGATGAGCCAGTTTTTCTCGATGTGGCAGTCAACCGTTGCTCCCCAGCAACCGCCGTGGCAAGGAACCGGTGCTCCACATATGGGTGTTACTCCCCAGCAGGGGTTGCAGGGAATCGGTGGTTCCCAACAGTGGGGTAGTCAGACCGGTAATTTTACCAATGCTTCTCCAAATTAACCGATGGTTATTATGATCCCGCACCACATCCCGGGGTCTTTTTGTTCCTCCATTCCCCGGCCAGGCGTGCTCAGAGGTCTCCTAATGCTCCTATAGGTCCGAGTGCTTCTACTGCTCGTGCTCGACGCCGTTCCGTCGACTCTTCCGGCAGTACTCAAGGAATCACTGAAATGTTGAGAAGTGTCGGTACATTTGATCCCAATTTGTTTCCTCCTAATCAGTTTCCCCCGGCAAATGACAATGATGATGATGGTGATGGTGATGATCATGTGCATTAAACATTTGACTGAATATTAATTTTGTTATGTTGTATGTTAATTTTGAACGCCACATATTTTGATATGTTTTAATTAGAATATTTGAACGCCACATGTGTGTTTTATGTTTATTTGTTGATTAATTTCTACTATTAGTTTGTGAGAATGCTTTAAAATTTTATATTAAAAACAATTATTATAGGTGCATGTATATATATATATATATGTATGTACACGTGTTATATATTAAATACTGAAAATTAATATAAAAGTAATAATTTTGCAATTTTATTGAAAATATTTAAAAATTAATGATCAATATGTATATTTGTTAGTAAATATTACATACGTGATTATTTAAAATTTTTCCTTAAAAATAATTTAATTCAAACGTATTAGGATTACCTTTAGTGAAAAAGAGTATTAAAATGATTATTTGAAAATATTTTAGTAAAAATAATTAATATAAATATATATATAAATGTATTCATAATAATAAATAGTTAATAAGAATATAAAACTAATTATTTCAAATTTTATTAATAATATTTTTATAAAAATAATTAATAAAAGTATATATATAAATATATACATAATAATAAATAATCCATAAGAATATAAATTATTTATTTCACAATTTTATTATAAATATTTTAACTTAATCAAAACATATATATGCATGACAAACAATTAAAATAAATAATAGAAGAAATTTTTTTGTAAAAACACAATATATAATACCTATACAATTAAAAATACAAACTTAACGAATAACTCGCCTAGCCCAAACGGTTAGGCGGAACACGCAAGGCCTCCACATACCGGGAGGTCGCGTGTTCGAATCACATGGGGGGTAAATTTCGCTCAAATTATGTGCTACAGTTGTGGGGCTCGCGTGTCCCAGTGGTTTGTGGGTGCGCTTGGAGCCTCGCCAGCCCGGGCTCGGCAAATTAATTCGTGAGGGCCCTTTGCCCTCGGCAAACTGCTTCCCAAATAGGCGAGGGTCACGTCTCCCTCGTTAAATCCGCGGCGTCAGAAGGCGAGGGCTAGCTGGCCCTCGTTAAATTTCGCGTGGGCCTTGCCGAGGCACTTTGGTCGGGAAAATGGCGAGGGCCTACCGCCCTCGGTAACTGACATGTGTCAGGCCCTCGCGAAAGCCCTCGTTATTTGTCTAGGACATCTTTTTCCCTCGTTAAATTTTTACCGACAAGTACTTTACCGAGGGTTCTTTTCCCTCGCTAAAGCCCTCCCTAAACCCGAATCCCTCGGCAAAACCCTCTTTAAGGCCCTTGTTAAATTAGATGTATTTTGTGGTGTGAGACTTTCAAACTAGACTTGTTTGGTAGGAAGGATACAACCATACTGGCTGATTTGGTCACTTGGTCACTTTTGGGCCAATGATATATTTTCTGATATTGGGTTACTTTTGGGTCCAACTCTTTCCTTGTCCAACGTCACATTAGGCATGTTTTACGGGACATTTTGCTTATAAGACCAAGTCAAACCTCGCGTGCCAAAAACATGCTCCAAAACTACGTACGTCGTACTTCAAATACTTGAGACTTGAACCAAATCTGACCATGGGATTTTTGTGGTTAAGTTGGAATACTTAATATTTTTTTGGACTTTTAGCAAAAGAGACAAGTTACGAGACCGAAATGAATTATAAGTCCAGACAATTCTAAACAAAATCTGATTTTTATGGGAATTAAAGAGTATTGTAATTAATACGCAGAAAAAATAGTAGATCGATGTAAACACGATTTCGATTATGAGAGATGAACAAGGTGTAACAATTTTTTAGAACATGTAATAAATGAAGGGAACAATGATGATTTTTTCTAGCTAAAAATTCATGAAGATTAATAAATAAAAGCAACGCCCCTTGGATACTCCAGCTGCTAAAGTTAAGCTACTTTAATCAGATTTACTAGCCTTTGTTTCAACTCGGATATATCAATGCTTGTGATTTCATCGAGCTCAAACACCAAAAAAATTAATTAATTACCATAACATATACTCCCTCCGTCCCAGAAGACTTAGCACACTTCTTTTTTTGGTCTGTCCCATAAGACTTTGCACACCTAAAAATGGACACACTATTCTCCACTTATAACCTTACAACACACACTTTCTACCCCCATACACATTTGCTACCCCCCATAAAACAAATTTTCTTAATCTCTACGCCGAAAAGTTAGCGCGGAGTCTTCCGGGACGGAGGGAGTATTTGATAAAAGTTATCAGTCGAAATTAAACCCTAGTAATAGCATAATATATCATTACGCTTACAAACTCTTCCGTAGAACTTGTTCATAGTATGAAATTTGGAAATTAAACCAAAATAGTCTCATAACTTTGAACCTTTATTGAAATGGTCCCCTAATTATCAACTTTTCCAATTTAGTCACATATGTATTCAACTTGATACAATTTAGTCCCAAATTGCCGGAGGTCACTCAAAATTGCCCATAACGACGTCATTTTGGGCGTGTGTCCTACACACGCCCCTAATTTTGATCGGAATATGTACGACACGTGTCCAATACGACATGTCAATTTTGGTCATTTTCAACGAAAAATTCATATTTTGGCCGGAAAAGGTACATGAAAATTAATGACTAGAGTACTGAATGACACGAAAAATGTACCGAAAAATGGCCAAAATATAGAGTGATGCGAAAAAGATACCGAAATGACAGGCTTAATGAGAGAAAGAGAATATTATAGGCCTTGATCATGGCGTCGTTGTAAATCACTTGGAATTGACAAATTTTATGATTTTGAAATTGCGAATTACGGGGCAGATTTAGTCAAAACTCGAAATTTGTTGAGGGCCTTGCTTCCTGAATGAGAGGCAGTTCAATAGGGGGTGTTGACTGTTGAACAATATTTTATGTGCAAATGATTTCTTTTTTTGATTGATCCAAGGAGTTGGTATGCTGTGAAACTTGTTCACCGTGAAACTGATTTTTATTTTTTTACAGACATGCACTTTAGTAATATAAGTCACACCCTTTAGTAATATAAGTCACACACTTTAGTTATCACTATGACACTCTTTGATATAATATAAGTCACACCCTTCACTTTTATGAGTAATACTCTTTATAGTAAAAAATCACACACTTTATAGTAAAAAGTCACACACTTTAATAATATAAGTCACACTCCTTAACCAGTTTCACCGTAAAACTTGTTCACACTATACTTTGCCATATACAAGAGATTGAGTACAAAGTATAGTAACTAAATCAATCTAGATCCTAAATTACATGGTTCATATATGGAATGAAATCTATACACGAATATACAATGATTGACTATAATTAATTCAAATCTTGGTCCGATTTATGTGAATCTTCAATCTTGGACGGCAAGGCACACATATCTCTAATATTGACTAGAAATTAGAACAAGTTTGAAGCTGAATTTTCCGTAAAAAATAGAACGAAAATTGACACCAAAAATACGGAAACGAATACAATATTTGAAGCAACAAGAAAATTAATTAGGAAAATTATTTGTAGGTACAAAATTTTAATGCAATTTTTTTATATCGATAAAAAAATTTATTGCTCATGTCCGGGTATAAGACATACCCTAGAGAAATTATAAAAGCAAGGAATTAACTATCTAGGACTAATCTAGAATTCACAAACCAGTCACTATACGCAAAACAATTCCTAATTACATTCTTCACATAACACCAACTCCATATTCTAACTTTCAATTCATCTACCACTTTCTCAATAGAAAACGCCTTGCCTTCAAAAATCAAAGCATTCCTTTCTTTCCAAATTAACAAAACAACACATTGTCAAATTGAAATTGCCACTTGTCTCCCAAACAAGATTGCATATATAATCAAAGTTGCACCTAAAAAGTGCAAATATACCTACAAATATACAACTATTTTGTATCTATTAATAAATTGCAATCCTGAAATGTACTTATCAATAAGTCTTCCAATTATTTAAGGTAATTTAAATAACTATTCACCTTACATATTTAAGTGGAAGAAAGGAACGGAGTGAAGCGTAGAGGGCATCCATTTCTTGCCTTCTACGCTTTTCAGTGTCTCTAAACACGCTTTTCTTCGATTCACTAATCCCTGCATCATTCTTGCTCTCTTCGATCTTCCTTTTCATCCACTTCTTCACAGCCTTCTCCTCTAAACCACCACTATTATCTGCTAGCAGATCATCAATGACATAATTACCCTTATTGGCCATGCCTAGCTCAAATTCCTCAAATATTTGCTCATCAATCTTTGTAGGAAACATCTTTAATTAATTAATAATCTTTTCCATCTTTAATATATATTGTTCAAATATTTAAAAAAAAGACACGAGAAAAGTTAAACAAATATTATAGGTACACTGGTCAATAACCTAAATTGTTATTTTAATCTACTTATGGATGAATAAATTCAAATCCTATGATATTACTGTTAATCATTACACAATAATTGATTTGTCTTTTTCGCATCTTTGAAATAGGACACCCCAGGATTTTTAATTGCAAAAATTAAATCATGTTATAGCTTAGTGTGTGCCTAATAGTAGTGGGCAGTGGCCAGCTAGGGTGCACGGATACTCGAAATTTTTTAATAATACAGTGTTGGATACACCGCGGATTCTTGTGTATGTGGATACGCATTCCATACGCTACGTGATGTATCTCAATTAAAGATAATAATTATAATTTTGAATACTGTGTCAGACACGACTGATCAACGTGTCGAACACGGATAGAATATGTGCGCGCGGTTAAATTTGAATTTTTTTATTTTTTTTATTTTACATTTATCTTAGTATATTACATTAACCTTAAAACGTCTATAAATGATAAAAATCTATCACTATCGACACACCACTGTTTGTCAAAATTCAACAGATCTTGCCTTGTGGTTGAGGTTAGTCTCCCTTCCGTAAAAAAAAAAAAAAGTTAGTCCACTTATAATAAACACACATGATATCTTTTATTTATTCCTGTTTGCGCACGAAATTTTGAAACTAGAGATTCTTATTTGATTTTTTTTATTTGATTATTTTATAATTGAGTTGTAATTTCAAATTCTATCTAATATTTTGCATATTTACAGTTTAACTATTTTATGCATATCTTTTGTATATTGACTATAATTTTGTGATGTTGGTGATCATTTACATATTTTATTGGAATGTTCCTCCTGTTTTGATTTTAAATTTATCTAGGTGTTATATTTGCATACATGTACGAAGATACATATTTAAAATATTTTTGTAAAAATACTTATATATATTTGCATGGATAATATATAATAATTTAAAATTTTAAAGTCGTACCCTTGCCGTATCTTATCCAATTTGTTTTGAATATCTGCGTCTCCGTATGCGTATCGTGTCGTACATGTGGTACCCGTGTTTATGCAACCTAGGTGGTCAGAGACAAGAAAAAGTTAATTACCTCGTGATTAAGACATCAAATATTAATTAGATGCAATTATCATTACAAAAAAGATGTTGTCTTTCCTTTCAAAATAAATAAAATGACGTTGTGTTTAACAAGCTATAACTATGTAGATTGTAGAGTTGCGTTTCTTTTTCGAACAAATCATATGTGTAAATTGTAACCAAAAAAAAAGGAAAGAAAGATGTGACCCATTTGTAAACCAAATTGTCCAAATCTATAAATTAATAGAGCTATGGCGAAGCCATAAACCATGTTTAGGCAACCTGATTAAAATTTATAACAATCAATTTTGTCACAAAATTTTAGTAATTATATATTTAAACATATATAATAGAAACAAACCATTTTGTCTTTTACTATGGCTGAAAAAAATCAGGCTGATTCGGACACTGATAGTCGGTATATCAACTATATACAGGGATGCAATCTAGTCAAACCGAACTGAACCAAATCTTAAGGGTTAAGAGTTAATTAAGATTGGATTGTTTCTTTTCGAGCCAAACTCAAGCTTAGTCGAGCCTATACGAACTTAAATGAGCTTAATAATATCAATATTAAATTAAATTATATCTCAATTAATTATACAAATAAAATAAAATATTTCTAAAATTCATATATATTTACTAAATCTATATATAATTTATTTAATAAAATCAATTCAGTTACATATTTTTATATTAATTATACATATTTAGCATTAAATTATAAATTAAACTATTCATTATAATTAAAACGAATTAGCTCAGGAGGTTACTAATAAGCCTATTCACGAGCTAACAAAACCTACTGAGCTTGAGTTTATTCTTCTATGTTGACGTGGTTTATTAAACAAATTTGAATAAATACTTTTACAGCCAAATCACGAATGTATCGCGAACGACTTGATTTACTTACATCCCTAACAATATCTTTCATTTCGATGTCTTTAATTTTTCATATTCTATAATTATTGCATAATTAATTTACTATTGATATATATTTTTTAAAATATTTTGTAAATACTTTGTAAAATTGAATAGTTAAACTTTTTGGGATGAAAATGGATTACACGAAGTTATGGGGAAAAAAAAATTCTCCAACTAATAGTATAACAATGTACGAAAATAAAAGTTTAAATTCGGAACATAAACTAATACATATACTTATATAATCAAAATTTTAAACGTAATTGCATGACATTTAAACTATAACTTTCCTCTTCTACTATTCATGATTTTTATTATAGAGACCTCCTATTTAAATAACCGTAGCAAAATTTTCATCCAAACTCACATCAACAATAAAAATTCCTAATTGATTGTCAAGTTCAAGTAAAACAATTCAGTTTTATTTAAACATATATATATATAATTAAATATTTTTTAATATTATATATAAATGTGATATTACTAAAAGAACTCTAAAAATCTTCAAAATCTTAGGGGCCCAATGTTCCCCTGTACCCTTCCTCGCTCCATCCCCGATGAACATACCTTGGTTTGTCCAACATATAAAGTCACAATCTTAAACCTAAAATCAAAGGCTTTGATCCGCCCACCCAAACATCTTTGTAAGTATTGTAGATAAAGCTTTTAACCCTAAAAGTAAGTGTCGGTCACATAAAGCAAAATTTTATTGAGATCCCCAAATGATAAAAACAATTTTACAAAAGCAACATAACAAAAAGAATAGTGAGCAGCGCAAAGAGAGAAGCAAGTAAATCTTAGCTGGAAAACAATCTACCGAGTGTGAATGATGTTGTAGAGGGCTCAAAAAATCCCCCGCTAACCAACTTCAGAGTAACCTCGGGGAAATCAAAGACAAGTTCAAGAAAACTCATACATTCACAATATGGAACATCGAGTGGAACACTAAAAATGGAACAAATGATATCATTCGCCGTGGAAGTATAAAAAATAGAGAGCTGCAGGGATCAAATTTAATAGCTTTTCATGAATTTAATCCCACAACTCCTAATTAATTGGTTCAATTGATTTTTGGTCCTACAACACCGAAATTTGAAGCACGGCATTTTGTGCACGCGCGTTTTTTGGACCTTTATTTTGTGAGACCAAATTCACTCTTCAAGTGCAAAAACTGTTCTCCAAAACCACGAGGTATGTCAAACTCCTGCAACTTAATTTTATATAAAAATCTGATCAATTAGGGAGTTTTGTTATTAGACAAAGTCTACTATGAAAATTTTCATATATAAAAAAACTTTAATTTACAATCAAATTCTGTAATTGGCGAAGGTAAGACAAAATTGAGTGGTTCTTGGTTCACCCGGGCCCGAATAGGTCATAATTTAGGGTTCATTATTTAGTGTTTAGGGTGTAGATGATTGATTTAGAGCAATTTTATAGATTTTCATACATGAAAATTTTCACACTAGACCTACTCTTGTTATTAAATTGGAACACTTAACTTTCTTGAGATCTCTTGCACAAAAGACAAATGTTGCTCTGGATCAAATTGAATTTTAACCCAACATTCCCACCAAATTCGATTTTCCATAACTTTTTCTTGAAATTTTTATGGGAATTATGAGTACTACGCAGAAAAAAGTACATATCGACAGGGTGTAATTATTATTTAGAACATGAAATTAATAACGAAACAATAATGATTCCCCTCCTGATACTCCAGCTGCCAAAGTTAAGCAACTTTAATCAAATTGACCAGCCTTTGTTTCAGCTCCGTTATATCAATGCTCGTGATTTCATTGACCTAAAGTACAAAAAAATTATTAATCACACATTTGATAAAAGTTATCAGTCAAAAACCTAGTACTAGGAGAATATCATATTTTAATGGGGTGTGTCTCATGTGCATTCATGTGCACAGTGTATTTTAAAACCATGCAACTTGTTTACATTGAAAGATGCAACTTGTTTATACTGAACCGTGCAACTATTTTTCATATTAATAGTTGCATGGTTCAGTGTAAACAAGTTGCATTATTCTAAAATATACTATGAGTGCACAGTGCACCTGGATGCATACAAGATTTAGCCATTTTAATAATATGCTAGACGTCCATGATAGCTCTTGGAAATTAACATAATACTTTCATACGGATTTGGATCATATATATAACTTAAAAACAATAGATTTTATATTTAATATTTTAAATAAACTAATTACCTCAATGTGAAGTTTATGGAAAAAGTATTGATGGTCCCTGGTGGAATCAGAGGTAGCACTTTTGAAAGGGGGAAACTGCATTCCTGAATATGTGTACTGATTAAGATCTCCATTCCATCATCCCTCAAAAGGTTTACTTTCTCACAATCATAATTTGAATAATTAATGTTATTCGAGTTTGGATTAACCTACTTGTTTTTTCTCATCTTGATTTCTTCTATTTTGTTTTGAGTATCTTTGATGTAATTCACTGCCTGCTCCATGTGATCACATACAGCGCGCTTCCCCTACATAAAATCTGAAATTTTGACATACATATATATATATATATATATATATATATATTTGATATGGAGACCACGAGTGGTCACCTTATGGAGCCCAATTGATGATTTGACTTTCCACCCCAGCTTATTACCTAACTAAATAATTTAAATTAATTTTAAAAAAACCCTACACCCTAAAACCTAAATCATGAACCCTAACCATGACCAATTCAGGCCGGGTGAACCATGAACCACTCAGGCAGAGTGAACCATGAATATATATATATAAATATAATATATTCATTCAAGAAGAGTTAATTTAAAAAATCGTCCAATATCTTTGCTCAAATCCAATATTGGTCCTTTTCCTTTTACATTACCAATTTTAGTTGTTTTGGTCCTTTGAGGCGTAGAGAATTACAGGGAAAGAGAAATATGTTTTTTAAGGAATGTAACTTTGGAGGGGTGGCAAAAGTAGGACTATAATTTTTTTGGCTGACAAAAGTAGGACCATAACTTTTAAAAGTAGCAAAATTAGGCCTGTAACTTTTTAAATTAGCAAAACTAGGCCCGTAACTTTTTAAAATAGCATTTTAAGGCCAAATTAAGTCCGTATTGCCCTCTTTTGGGCTCAAATATTGCAGGCCAATCCGGCTTAATTTGGCCTGAAATTGCTATTTTTAAAAAGTTATGGGCCTAGTTTTGCTAATTTTAAAGTTACGGACCTAGTTTTGCTACTTTCAAAATTTACAGTCCTACTTTTGCCAGCCCGAAAAGTTACAGTCCTACTTTTTGCCAGCCCGAAAAATTACAGTCCCGAAAAAAAAATATTCCCGACAGGGAAAAGGTATCAAAATGATGGGCTCATAAAGAGGAGAGAATGTTATATGTCTCGACCCTCATCCCTCTGTAAATCACTCGGAATTAGTAACCTAAATCGGTGAAATTCACAACTTTGAAATCATGATTCATGGGGGAGGTTTTGTCACTAAAAATTTAAGGTCATTTAAATAATTATTCACCTTAATATGCCTATCAAACCAACAGTTAACCACATATACTTGTAGCTAACATATGTAGGTAGTTGACCTAGCAATAGGCTAGTCCTAAACCTAAATTGTTATTTTAATCTTCTTGGAGATGAATGATTAATTGGTCTTAATAAATTCAAATCCAATGATATTACTATTCATAATTACATACTAATTGATTTTAGATTTGTCGCATCCTGCTGCAACATGAAATCCCAGGATTTTTAATAGGCTAGATAAGTTTGAGAAGATATTAGTAGTGGCCAAAAACAGAAAAGGTTAATTACTCGGAGATTAAGACATTTTGTATTTAAAATGATCTTGTCTTTAATCTAGCTACATAGAGTTGCGTTTTTTTTTCCTTAGATCCTTTCTTGCTGCTCGGATCCACTGTTCCAACACACCGTACGTATTCCATCTACTATTCCACATCTTAAATGAGGGACACGTTTACATCTCACAATATCAATAAATATAAGAATAACATCTTAATATAACCAGATTGGAATTAGAAAATTATATTTATTTAAGCAAAACTAATTAATTCCAACGAAATCTCATTCCAAAATATCTTATAAGAATATTTATAATTAATTAATTAAAGCTACATATATATATATATATATATTGAGTTGGTATGCTGTGAAACTTGTTCATCATGAAACTGATTTTTTTTTACAGATATACTTTTTAGTAATATAAGTAACTACAAAATAATGGTCATTTAAAGAGGGTTTTAATGAGGGAATCTGACTTGATGAGGGCTTTAACGAGGGAAAAAATCCCTCTTTAAAATGCTCCTAAGTAATTGGTGAACGAGGAAATACTTGGGCCCTCGTTAAAACGCGAGGGATTTAACGAGGGCTGCCAGATCCCTCGTCAAAGCCCTCGCAAATTCCCTCACCAATTCCCTTACTAATTAATGAGGGCCCTGGCCCCTCGTGAATTCCCTCGCGAATTTTTAATCTGGGAAAAATGTGTATTCGGCCAGATTCGAACCCGCGTTACTCAGCTCCGAATGCCCCGCAGAACCACTGGGACACACATTTTGGGCGAATTTTCACCCCCATGAGGAATCGAACACGCGACCTCCTTGTATGTGGAGGCCTTGCGTGTTTCGCCAAACCGTTTGGGCAAGGCGAGTTATTGGTTGAAGAAGTCTTTCTTAATTTATGTGTATCATATATTTTGTGTTATTTATTTTATTTCTTATATCATTTACTTTTAATTGTTTGTTATATATGCTTTAGTTTAAGGGCACGGCTACTTACACCCACAAAATTGCTTAGTTCACCCACTTTTTTTTTTCTTAGTTCACCCATTTTGTTTTTAACAATTTTTTTAATGAAAAATATTAATATACTATTTTTATAATTAAAAAAATAAACATAAATTTACTAAATACACTTCCTCGATTTCACATTCACATCAAAATCTCATTCTCTTCATTTCTTTTTTTACACCAGAAAAAAAAATATAAACCTTAAGATACTTTGAAATTGGAAGACGAGAAATATTCGTGAATTAAATCGAATCACAAAAATTAATTACTTTGAACAAAAATTCATACACACGAATTTAATTAATTACTTTGAATTAAAATTCATAAACAATACTTTTTGTAATTGATTTCTTTTTTATTAGGATTTTTTCAAAATCCAAAATAAATTCAATGTGATCTCTTGTTTTTGAGCAATATCACGGAAGCCTTCCAAAATCAAAACAAGAGATCACGTTGAATTTATTTTGATTCAATTGTTTTAAATCCTATTAAAAAAAAAAATGAAGAGTTTGTATTGTTTATGAATTTTAATTCAAAGTAATTTATGTAATTGATTTTTTTTTCCAATTTCAAAGTAATTAAGGTTTATATTTTTTTTTTCATTAAAGAAATGAAGAGCATGAGATTTTGATGTGAATGTGAAATCGAGGAAGTGTATTTAGTAAATTATGTTTAATTTTTAATTATAAAAATAGTATATTAATATTTTTCATTAAAAGAATTGTTAAAAACAAAGTGGGTGAACTAAGCAATAAAAAAAAGTGGGTGAACTAAGCAATTTCGTGGGTGTAAATAGTCGTGCCCTTAATTGGGAATAATGTTTTTTAAGGACAGTAAATTAGGGGGGGTTGTGTTTTATGGACAATAATTTTAAAGGCTTGGAAATGTAGGACATTATATTTTAAAATTTGTAAATATAGGATAATATGTTTTAAAATTTGTAAATATAGGACAATATGTTTTAAGAATATGTAAATGTAGGACAATTGAGCCCGAATCTCTCAGCTCAATTTTGGCTTATTCGGGCTCAATTGTCCTACATTTACAGATTTTAAAATATATTGTCCTATTTTTACATATTTTAAAACATATTGTCCTACATTTCCAAGCCAGTAAAATTATTGTCCTTAAAATACAACTCCCCTAAAGTTATTGTCCTAGAAAAACATTTTCCCCACCTTAGTTTAATTAAAATGTTTATACTACAATTGTAAAATAATTCATTTTATATTCTTTTGCACTATTTATTAACATGAGTACATTTATATATACACACTTATATTGATCTTTTCTATTTAAATATTTTCAATAAAATTATAATATAATCACTTTTATATATATATTTTTTACCATTTACTAACATGTGTACATATATACACTTATATTAATCGTTTTTATTAAAATATTTTCAATAAAATTGTCAAATAGTCACTTTTATATATATACTCTTTTTCACTAACATGTGTGCATATATACACTTATATTAATCATTTTTATTGAAGTATTTTTAATAAAATTGCTAAATAATCAATTTTTTACTATTTACTAATATGTGTACATATATATATTCATATTGATTGTTTTTATTAAAATATTTTTAATAAAATTGTCAAGTAGTAACTTTTATATATTTGTTTCATTATTTACTAACATTTATACTTTTATAAGCTTATTAAAATATTTTCAATAAAATTGCCAAATAATTAATATTTTCACACGGGAAAATTTTCATATAATACCTACTCTTATTCTTAAGAGCCAGCAATAATTAGAACTTTCTTATAAAGCATATTAATTATAATAAAATTAATAACAACACACTAAATGATAAATACAGTAATTACAATAATAGGCATATATATTTATAATAATAGCCCATATTATCTAACAATATTAATTAATTAATAATAATATAATAATATATACACACAACTCACACATCACATGTGCTCTTGATAGTAATTAATAATAGTTAATACATATATAGCCTGTATACGTATTGAATTTATTCCCTCAAACACATATATATACAAACACACACCAACACGGATAACAAAACACACGCAATGTACATACTATTGGCGAGGGGTTGGTATCTCTCGTAAAATGTCAACAAAAGTTGGCGAGGGGGGCCACCCCTCGTTAATTTTCACTCAGAATTTACCAAGGGTCTTTATCCCTCGCGAAACTGTCAGATAAAAGTGCCGAGTGGGACCGCACTCGGGAAATCTTTGACGAGGGATATTCCCTCGTTCTTTTACGATGGCAGTAATCTCTCGTTGAATCCCTCGTTAAATCATGCCCTCGTTAAAACTCTCGGCAATGACGAGGGTTATAAATTCCCTCTTTAAGATCCCTCGTTAAATTAGCTCTTTTTTGTAGTGAGCCACACTCTTCAGTTATCACTACGACACTCTTTGCTATAATAAAAGTCACACTCTTCACTTTTATGAGTAATACTCTTTATAGTAAAACATCACACCCTTTACAGTAAAAAGTCATACTCTTTAGTAATATAAGTCACACTTCTTAACCAGTTTCAACGTGAAACTTGTTCACACTATACTTTGCCATATATATTAGTCAATAATTAAATTTGTTAATTATTAATTGGAATTTGTGTTTTATAATTTTAATCTATTATATAAAATTTAACTTCAATTAAAAAAATATGAAAAAGTATTAGCAAAAAAATTGAGAACATGTATTACAAAATAAAATATGAAAATTTTAATATTTAAAAATATTATAAAATTTTATAAGTAAATTCAATAAATGCATATAAAATCTGTATGTAATTAGAATTAAATTTAAATATATATAAAATTTGTACATATAGCTTATAATTAAATTTGATGTAATTAATATAAGATTTGTACGTAATTAATACAAATATTAAAATGTGAAATCATATACATATCTCATTGATATACATATATTTTAATATATTAAGACATACAAATGTTCTAATGTGAAATGTGATTATAAATACGTAAAAAAAGAAAAATGTTTTATTATTCTAATAAATTTTCATATTTTTTAATTGGATTTTAAATTTTATATGATACGTAAAATTACAATACGCGAAGTCCAATTAATAATTAACAAATTTAATTATTAATTACTCTATATGTATATTCTTAAACAAATGGAGAGGAAAATGCAGCTTTTTAACCCATGTGAAGTAGAAATTTATAAAATTCGATCAATTTGGAAAAAGTGAAGTTGATTGTGAAATACTTATCGATGTATATTCAATTCAATTTTGAAGGCAAATTGAAACGATGATCTCTATATTCACTCTAAAATTATTATAGCATTTTCTAGCAGCACACATGTCGAAATGCTTCACAAATAAGGATTCATTACTTTCATAACTAAAATTACATAATTATTGTGTATGTTTGTCATTGAAATTGATATTTGATTTTAACAACTCGAGCCCTAAAGTTGGGGTAATTACTGGCAGATACAAAATTTTAAAAAAATTTACTGGCAGGTACATATACAGTCAAAATTGCACTTAAAAATGCAATTGTACCTATATATATGCAACCATTTTGTACTTGCTAGTAAGTTTTTTAAAAAATTGTACCTATCAGTAATTTCCCCCCTAAAGTTTGGATACCTTCTCGACGTCTTTTCAATTCCATGGTATTTTTAAATCGGAGAAGACAGGAGACATAACGAATCGAAACGTGGGGCTATCTCTTTGGAATTGAGTGAAATTTGTTTTCGTAAATTTTCTTGCTTCTCTCCGATGGTCTCTATAGTTCTTCTTCTTCTTTTTTTCTCACGGCTGAAAAATTAATTAGGGCGACCAGAATTTTGATTAGAATATTTAGTAACATTATTTTATAATTTTAGTTGGATTTATAAATATTATATAACATAAAATGTTAATAGAGAAATATATGTAATTTTATAATTAATTTTTTCAATTATTTTAAATGAAAATGATATTTTTGTCATTTTATAATTTTTAATTTATTAGCAGAGCGATTGTTTGCATAGTGCACATGCTCTAGTGCAAAGTGTAATCATTTTAAAATAAAATTATATATTGGATCAAGATCCAATGGTAATCAAAGGATTTCCTAGCGCCGAGAAGGGCGAAGTTGCTCCTGTCCGTAGAAGATTCCATGTTAGAATGCATGATTACTTTGAATTTTGGAATAAAGTAGTGTCCAATACTCTGCAGGTATATGAGTATCTGGATATGAATGAGAGACGCACCCAATACGCCACATGATATGTTCCAATAAAAAATATCAATAATAATTTTGGGTACCGTGATGGACACGATTAATCAGTGTGTCGGACAAAGATAACACACGTGTGGGGTAAAATTTGCAAAATTAATATTTTTTGGCTTTGAAATAAATTTGTCTTATATTAAATTAACTCAAATTAACCTCAACCCACAAACAATAAAAGATATATTGACTTTCTTCATCGTTCACATGGTCACACCACTACCAAATCATTCGTCATTCACATATTTTGTTGTGATGTTCATCTTATTTTGATTTTATGTTCGTTTAGGTGTTAAAAAAGTTGCACGCGGCCGGTATATAGAAACTTATTTAAAAAAAAAAATTGCATATGGGTACTTAAATTTTTTTAATAATCCAGTGTTGGATATACTCTGTGCGTATTTGAGTATCCGAATATGGGTGGAATATGCACTCGATACACCACGTGGTATGTCCCAATAAAAAATATCAATAATAATTTCGAATATCGTGTCGGGCACGACTAATCAGCGTGTCGGAGACAGATAACATACATGTGGGGTAAAATCTGCAAAAGTAATATTTTTTGGCCTTAAAATAAATTTGTCTTATATTAAATTAACTCAAATTAACATTGGCCCACACACAGTAAAAGATATATTGACTCTCTCCATCATTCACGTGGTCCTCTACTATCAAACTGTTCGTCGTTCATATATTTTATTGTGATGTTCATATTGTTTTGACTTTACATTTATTTAGGTGTTAAAAAAAATTGCATACGGGTATAAATAATTGTATTTTCAAAATAAAAGTTGTGAAAATATTTATATGTATATTGACAATATAAAATAATTTAAAAAGTTATAATAGTCGTAATTGACGTCGTATCTTACCCAATTTTTTATTAAAAAAAATATGTGTTAATTCCAACATGTATCTATGCAACCTAGATAAAATTAAGCCATATGCAATTTCTCTTTTCACATTCAATTAATATTTATTATTTGTTTGATTGTTGAGTCAACTTATTAAAATATTTGACATGATTTTTTTTGCTGTCAAGTAGAGTTTGTATTATTCTTGCTACATGCATATTATGAAATCAATTTAATTGAGATAAAAAGTTATGATGAGGTTTTTTATTACGAATAAAATATGTAAATATATTATTATCTTGTGAATAATTAGAATTGGTGTGAGATTAGGAATGTTCTCCTAATTATGCAATTTCAGATCTTGCAGATTAAGTTAGGGTTTTATTCTTAGTTGTATAAATAGTCTTGAACATCAATATACAAAATACACTTTTCTGCTCTATTATTTTCATGGCATTAGAGCCACGTGGCTAAGATCCACGAATAATCAACAATGTCCGGCGACGATATAAAAAGCCGTCGTCACAAAAAATCGATATTACCTCTCCTTTCTTTCTTGGACCACAAGATCGACCTGGAGATTTCATAACTCCGGCAAATTCGGGTTCTTGGATGGATCTATTTCTGAACCCACGCATCCCTGCTTGCAAGATGATTGACTAACTATTCACGCTATGCTTGTTTCTTGGTAGATGAACACCATTGATCCAGAGGTAAAATCTACTCTCTCAACTTATGATGATGCAAAATTGTTGTGGTATGATTTGAATGAGCGTTTTCCGTTGTTAATGGCCCTCGGATTCAGCAACTTAAATATGATATTGCACGTTTTTAGCAGACCAAGACTATGTCGGTCACTGTTTATTATGGAAAACTTAAGTTTTGTGGGATGAATTGAATATATAATCATGAACCAATATTGAGTTGTAAATGTGGAAAGTATGGTTGCAAGTTGGGGTTGGCTCATGAACAACGAGGCGAGGGTGAAAAACTTCACCAATTCTTGATGGGATTGTGTTCTAATTACTACGGGCAATTACGCTCGACTTTGTTGTCTCAAGACCCTTTGCCCACACTCAATCGAGCCTACCAACAGTTTACACAAGAAGAGGGAATGCGTGTTATAACACAAATTAAGGAGGACATACCTGAAGTAGTGGGCTTTGCAGTCTGTACGGAGAGTCGAGGTCGTGGGAAAATGGGAAAAATAAATAAATCAGGTTTGTTGTGTTCTCACTACAACAGAACGGGGCATGAAATTGTGAATTGTTTTGAACTACTTGGCTATCCTGGTTGCTGGGGAGACAAACCAAAATCTGATGGGAGAGGTACTGGTCGCAGCAAGACGCCTTCAATAATGCAACATGTTGCAGGTCGTGGTAGAGGTGTCTCTCGGGGCTGCTGCACCACACATGATTGGTGTTGTAGTGGGAAAAATAAGTGGCACACCTAGTCCAACAGTTGTTCCTGGATTTAGCTCTGACCAGTGGAAGGCTCTTGTTGCTGCTTTTGGTAATCCGCGCCCTCTAATGATCGTTTGAATGGTGAGTTTAATGTAAAATTATGAATAATTGATACGGGAGCATCTAATCATGTGACGGGGGATGTTTCTTGTTTGACGCATGTCAAGGATGGTATTTCTTGCCCTGTAGGTCTTCCCGATGGCCAGAAAGCTGTAGCAACCAAAGAGGGGGTTGTGCAGCTTTCCGATAAAATCTGCCTAAAATACGTCCTTTATGTTCCCAGATTAAATTGCAGTTTAATCTCAGTTTCACAATTGAATGATGATATGAATTGTTTTGTCCAATTTTCTTCTAACATGTGTGATATACAGGACCTTCATTCGAGGGAGCTGATTAGGACGGGTGATAGAAGAGATGGACTCTACTACTTCCGACGGATGTTAACAGTGCAAAAAGTATCACTGGATGTTGTGTCCTCTTCAATGGAACTTTGGCACAAGAGAATGGAACATCCCTCCGAGAAAGTAGTGAAGTTACTCCCTCCTGCCCCTCCTTAAAAGTCATTTTATCATTTCAATTACTAATACAAAACTCGCTAGCAAAAATGCGTGTAAAAGTCAACTGTGCATAACATTGGTGGACGGAGGGAGTATTATCTTGTGCATAATTAGAATAGGTGTGAGATTATTAATATTCTCCTAATTATGCAATTTCAGATCTTGCAGATTAAGTTAGGTTTTATTCTTAGTTGTATAAATAGTCTTGAACATCAACATACAAGATATACTTTTCTGCCCTATTAATTATTTTCATTTTTCAATGATACTTTATTCTTTTATTGAGAATGTTGTATTTAAAAAATATGGGAATGATATAGAGCCCACCAGTGGGCACCATAATTATGCCCACCGCCTACGTGATTGACGATGTGGCAGTGCAACATAAGAATTTTTTTTTTCCTTAATCACCATATATCTATATATTTAGATATTTTAGATTTCATTTAATTTTATACCATAATTGCACCATTTGCACCAATTTAGAATTGGTGCAATTGATTTTTTTTTTCAATTTTTGTTTTTCAGTTTTTTACCCGACTCGGTCCCAACCCTACCCGAACTCGGTCTAATTGGTTCATGGTTCACTCGACCCGAATGGGTTTAGTTTTTTTTTTTCATCAATTTTTTTAAATACCCGTTCCGGACCCAAGCCGGTCCGATCCGAACCCGGCCAAATGGTTCATGGTTCACCCGACCCGAATGGTTAATGGTTTAGGGTTTAAGGTTCTTGGTTTAGGTTTTAGATGAACCATGAACCTAAAACCCTAAATCATTAACCATTCGGGTCGGGTGAACCATGAACCACTTGGCCCGGGTTCGGATCGAACGGGTTTTTAAAAAAACTGAAAAAAAAAACCTAAACCCGTTCGGATCGGGTGAACCATGAACCAGTCGGTAGACATGCTCACGGTTCCGGAACCGTCTGTTCCGATTCCGAACCGGCGGTTCCAAAATTCTGGGAGGGGGAACCGGAACCGAACTGTGGCCAAGGCGGTTTCAGTTCGGTTCTCGAACCGGCGGTTCGGAACGTTCGGCCGGTTTTTTTTTTTCT
This sequence comes from Stenogyne calaminthoides, assembly GCA_037126765.1. Classification (NCBI taxonomy): domain Eukaryota; kingdom Viridiplantae; phylum Streptophyta; class Magnoliopsida; order Lamiales; family Lamiaceae; genus Stenogyne; species Stenogyne calaminthoides. The sequence goes on from JBBCBC010000029.1 coordinate 16,127,706, forward strand.
TTTTTTTCATATATTTTTTTTTGTGTTTCTTAGTTTTTTGGATCTAAAATTTGAAGGAATGTATAGATAGATCATGAAATTGGACATTGTTATTGTTAATATGAGAATTTAAATTGAAGATTATATTAATAATTGAACTATTACAAATTAGTAATTCTAACTTAAAATAAGCTAGTAATCTACTATTATAAACTTACAAATTACAAAGTGAACTATATCGAATTAGTAATTACAATTACAACTTAAAATTTTAAACTTTACAAAATAAATTTGGGGGAGGGGGGGATTTAAAGAAATTGGACTTGAGCTTAAATTTAAGAAATAAACTTAGAAATTCTAAGTTTGAAACTTAAAATTAAGTTTCCTACGTATCCAAATAGGAATCAAAGTCCACGTAGTTCTCTTACCTCAAACTTACCTCGTTGATTTGGATCGATTCGATTCTTCATGCATCACTTCCGGTGGTAGTTTCTTCGGAGCTATCTTGATCATCATTATCAATTAATTCTTGACTTCTCTTTTCAGCTCTTACCCAATCATCAAGCAAGCATTGGTTTTCCACGTTTTCAAACTAAAAGCTTGTTCAATGGCAACGGTTGAGGCGGGAGATGCAAAAATTTCTCTTGCTAGCATTGACAATATTGGATAGGTATTTTTCATCCTCGACCACCACTTTAGTATATTAAAAGTAGTGTTGTCTTCATCTTCATCAAGCCGAACAAATGTAGAGGATAAATAATGATCAAGTTCGTAGTAAGAGTTAGAAGTAGACCTTGGACGTTTTTGAGAATGCTCATCATAAAAACCCGTTAATATATCTTCATCTTGACTCATATAAGAGTCACCACCAAAATTTGCTTCAAAACCGGGACCACTATATTCTCTAAATAAAGACATTAAAGTACCTTTAATCTGATTACCAATCTCTTCCGGATTAGGATATACATCATCTTCACCCATGACTATATGTCTATTAGGAAATAAATAATTATAATACATATTTAACAACATTATTAATCCATCCAATCTTACTCTAGGATCAAATACTTTAGCAACCAAGAATAGATCGGGAATATTTGTAAAATATTTTTCATTTTTGCATCATAGAGAAAGTAGCACCACTTAATAAAGAATTTGTATTATTTTCATTTAACACATGAGCAACTTTAATACAATAATAAAGCGCTAATTACTAGTAGGATAATAAACACTGGATAACGTTTTTGTGGAATCATTAAAAATTCCCAAATTTTTACATAAAGAAGTGCATGAATCCCAATATTGAGGATATGAACGAATACCACAATTTTCTTGAGTAAAAAATGTACATAAAGCGTCTTTATAATCCATAGAATCCTTTAACAATTTATACGTGGAATTCCAACGAGTTGACACATCAAGAGAAAATTTTTTGAGATGCATATTGTATGTTCTACAAAAAACTTTCCATTTCTTCAACAATTTTGAATGTCTCGACATATAATAAATGTTGATATTGCACGTATGTTGTTCCAGATGTTGGACAATATTCTGCACAACATCTTAAATTTGCTCCTTCTTCTAACACTGACTCCGTTTTATTAGATGTGTTTTTCTATGTTTCCTACATTGCAGGTTGAAGACAATTTCAGATATTGTCAAGCGGTTGCAATAGTGGAGTAAGAATAGAAAGATCATGGGTGGTTACACCAAGATCATGGAGATAGTGGAGGAGATCTTCAAGGCTGTTCACACCAAGTGGATAGGACAATGCAGTTGGTCCGAATGTCTATAAATAGACTGCATTGGTCGACATTCAAGTTCGAGTTAATGTGAAATCTCATTTGCTCTACTCCAAAGTAGCATCCGAGACACAATCGAGAGTGGAATGTGAGGGTCGATGCTACGTCTATTTGTACTGGTCGAGTGTATACCAACATTTCCCATCAGTATTGTGTTTGTCTTAGTAGATCAAGTTTTAGGTTGAATAAGATCACTAGTTACTTGTTCGAATAAATTGATTTTTGGTGTGTGGTTTTTCACTACACCTTTTAGGATCTTGTAAGAGATTCGTGTGTATCTCACTACTTGTTATAGTTATGTTTTTAACAATGAGGTTCGTATAGTCTTATTATAGACTATACACAATTTTGGAAAATCCTTTGCACTGTGGTTTTATACTTTCTCTGTCATATGTTGTTTTATATGTTTCACAACATTTTAAACAACACTCTGAATTTACACGCACACACACTTTCAGTTGGCACCAGAGCCATAAACTTGATACACTAAGTTAAAGGTTATGTGTTTAAAGTGTGTTTTGCAATGGAATATCCATTAACTCCTTCTTTAAAACCTCCAATTTTGGATGGATCAAATTACCCATACTGAAAACCCAAATTGCGCATGTATATTAAGTCTATAGATGAGAGAGCATGGCGTAGTGTGTTGTCTGGTTGGAATCCTCCAAAAACAGTGGGTGATATTGATGGAGAATCGCAAGTAAAAAAGGAGATTGATTGGTCCAATGATGAATGCACATCGGCCAATTTCAATTCTAAAGCCCTTAATGTGATTTTTACTGCTACTGATGTTTCTATGTTTAAACTGATATCTAACTGTGTTTCTTCTAAGGATGCATGGGATATATTGTAGGAACATTGTGAAGGATCAGAAAGTGTTCGAAGATCTAGACTCAGATTGTTGGGAACCAAGTTTGAAAACTTGAAGATGAAAGATGATGAGAACATTTCATCATACAATGAAAGGATAAGTGAAATTGCTAATGAGTCACACTCACTTGGTGATCCAATTTCCAACACTCGGTTAGTTAATAAGATACTTAGAACTGTTCCTAAACGATTTGATGCAAAAATATGTGCAATAGAAGAGGCTAAGAACACTGATTTGTCGAGTCAAAATGAGTTGATAAGTATTTTGAAAACTTATGAGATTAACTCAAATATGTTAGATGATGATAAACATGAGAAAGATAAAGACAAGAAAGTACTTGCTTTTAGAGGTGAAACTTCTGATAATGTTGGTAAACATCCTTATGTGACTGAAGTTGATTCTGATGATGATGTTTCTGATATATGTGATGAAAATGTTTCTGAACAATTTGCTCTTATCACTAAGAAATTCAAATCTTTTCTAAAAGGAAAGTTCAGAAGACCAAATGGTCAATTTCAATCAAAGGATAAGTTTAACCAAAATACTTCTCCCTCTGATAAAAAGCTTATTCCAAGTCAGTCTTCCAGTTTCAATCAACATAGACAATTCAATAAGGATAACAAGTTCAAATATGATCTTGAGTACAGAAAAAAGGTTAAATGTGATTCATGTTCTGGATATGGTCATTATGCTAATGAATGTGCTAATACTATGCTTAGGAAGAAAATGAACTTTAATGCTACCTTAAGTGATGATTCTGATGATGAAACTGATTTTGGTAAATGTGAGCTAAGTGCTATGTCTGCTAGAATAGTTTATGATGATACATTTGATGATGATCTCGATGATTATTGGTCTGAAGCAGATTCAGATGTTCATACAACATCTGAAACAACATTCAGTCAATATAACTCTTAGATTAACTGTTTTACTGGAACTATTCTGAATGCTGAAACATCAAAATCTGCTGATTGTGACTCTGAATATCTGAAGTTTAAAACTGATTTAGAAACTCAAAAATAGGTGTTGAGTTCCTTATCTTTAGAAAATTCAGATTTGAAAGAAAATCTTTTGAAGCTTGAAGTTCTTTTAACTAGAAAAAATGTGGAAATTTTTTCTTTGAAAGATAAACTTAAGTGCACTACTCTAAGTTTTAAAAAGTTTTCTGCAAGCACTACTGAATTGAATGAGGCATTAATGATTGGTAGATCTGATAATGCTGGACTTGTTTTTGTGAAAACTTCTGAAAATACTCCTTTATCCTGTGAACCTATTTCTTTTGTAAAAGCTGGAACTTCTTTGCCTAAATCTTTGAAAGGTAAACAAAAGAAATCTGATAGTTTGTTTAAAGAGTATGTCTGTTTTTATTGTGCTGGAGTAGGTCATATTCGTCCATATTGTTCTAAGCTAAGAAGAGACTTAAAAGCTGGAATTGTTTTACCTGATAAAATTGAACACCCTATAAAACAAGTTAACAACACTAAAAAGTTGATTCATAAGAACATGTCATGTAATGTTGTGTATACATCTTTGAAAACATGTGTTCCTGGATCTTGGTACTTTGATAGTGGTTGTTCTAGACACATGACTGGTCAACTTAATTATTTATCTGATTATACATCATGTAATGGTGGTCATGTTACCTATGGTGGTGGTTCAAAAGGTAAAGTTGTTGGTAAAGGAACCTTGAATGTTCCTGGTTTTCCAAAATTGACAAATGTGTTACATGTAAAAGATTTACTTGTTAATCTGATTAGTATTAGTCAGTTATGTGATGATGATTTACATGTAAAGTTTGACAAGAATTCATGCTATGTGTTTGATAAAAATAATGATTGCTTAATGACTGGGAAAAGATCTGCTGATAATTTCTATTTGATTGGTACAAATCATACTTGTAAAAGTGCTAAAACAAATGATATTTTCCTGTGGCATCAAAACTTGGTCATGCTAATTATAGAAGTATTCAGAAATTGCATAGACTTGGTGCTGCTGTTGGTTTACCTGATCTTAACTTTGAAAAAGGAAAAATCTGTGGACCATGCCAGAAAGGTAAGCAAGTGAGGACAACACATCAAATGTTGTCAGCATGTACAACAAACAGGTGTTGTGAATTAATTCATATGGATCTAATGGTCCTATGGAAACTGAAAGTTTAGGTGGAAAGAGGTATTCATATGTTCTTGTAGATGATTTTTCAAGATATACTTGGGTTATTTTTCTAAAAGAAAATTCAGATACCTTTTCTGAGTTCAAAATTCTTTACAAAAGGTTCAAAATTGTTTTATGTTTAAAGATTAGTAGGATAAGGTCTGATCATGGAAGAGAATTTGAAAACAGTTTGTTTACAAATTTTTGTGAAAAGAAAGGTATTTTACAAGAGTTTTCTTCAAAAAATGGAACTTTGCAAGAAATGGCAAGAGTTATGCTAACCTCAAAAAGTCTTTCTAAGAAATTTTGGGCTGAAGCTTTGAATACTGCTTGTCACATTGTGAATAGAGTCTATATTCGTTCTGGTAGTAATTGTACTCCCTATGAGATTTTGAATAACAAGAAACTAAATTTGAAATACTTTCATGTGTTTGGTTGTGTTTGTTACATTTTAAATGATAGAGATCAGTTGCACAAGTTTGATACTAAGAGTGATAAAGGATTTTTCTTAGGATATTCTAAGAATAACAAGGCATATAGAATCTATAACTTGAGAACTGATACAATACAAGAATCTGTTAATGTGGTATTTGATGAACTTGCAAGTCTTGCAGGTAAAAGTGCTGAAGATAATGTATCAGATTTGATAGAAGTATCCAGAAATACTGATGACACTGAAGATAGTAAAAATGTTGATCAGAATCAGAATGTTCCTTCAACATCTGATGCAACATTATCCAAAAGTTCAAATACTGAAAATCTGTCACAAGATTCACAATATCCAAAACATTTGGTTCCCTCAACAAAGATAATGAAAAGTCATCCATCAGATCAGATCATTGGAGAAGCTACCACTGGTGTACAAACTAGAAGAAGAATGGGTATTCATATCAATAACCTTGTAAGATCAGTTTGCATGTCATCCATATGCAATCAAGTAACCTTTGAGTGTTATCATTCTGAAATTGAGCCTAAAAATGTGAAAGAAGCTCTGGATGATGAAAACTGGATAAATGCTATGCATGAAGAGCTTAATCAGTTTGAAAGAAATGATGTTTGGACACTTGTACCTAGACCTAATTCTGATATTAATGTCATAGGAACAAAGTGGATTTTCAAGAATAAAACTAATGAATCTGGTAATATTGTGAGAAATAAGGCTAGATTGGTTGCTCAAGGATATACTCAGATTGAAGGAATAGACTTTGATGAAACATTTGCTCCTGTTGCTAGAATTGAATCTATTAGATTACTTCTTGCTATTGCATGTTTCATTAACATTAACTTGCATCAAATGGATGTTAAAGCTGCTTTCTTAAATGGTAGTCTGGATGATGAAGCTTATGTTGAACAACCTAAAGGTTTTGAAAATCTGGAATTTCCTGATCATGTTTACAAGTTAAAGAAAGCTTTGTATGGTCTAAAACAAGCACCTAGAGCTTGGTATGGTAAACTTACTGATTTCTTACTTGAATTTGGATTTTTGAGAGGTGAAGCTGATAGAACCTTGTTCATTAAAAATTCTGAGAATGGTATCATGGTTGCTCAAATATATGTTGATGATATTGTATTTGGTTCAACTAGTAATGATATGCTAGAGAGTTTTGTTAAAGAAATGACATGTACCTTTGAAATGTCCATGGTTGGAGAACTGAATTTCTTTTTAGGTCTTCAAATCAAACAAGTTAAAGATGGTATTTTCTTTTCTCAAAACAAATATGCTAAGAATTTGGTGAAAAGATTTGGTCTTGAAACTGCTAAAACTATGAAAACCCCTATGGGTTCAACTCAAAAGTTGAGTAAAGACTTGATTGGAAAAGATGTTGATCCTACTTTGTATAGATCAATGATTGGAAATCTTTTTTATTTAACTTCTAGTAGGCCTGATATTATGTATAGTGTCTGTCTTTGTGCTAGATATCAAGCTAATCCTAAGGAATCACATCTTAATTCTGTGAAAAGAATTATAAGATATGTAGCTGGAACATGTGATCTAGGTATTTGGTACTCAAAGGATACTAATTGCTCTTTATTTGGCCATAGTGATGGAGATTGGACAGATGATTGTGATGACAGAAAAAGTACTAGTGGAGGATGTTTCTACATGGGAAACAACATTATCTCCTGGCATAGTAAGAAACAAAATTGTGTTTCACAGTCTACAGCTGAATTTGAATATGTTGTTGCTGGAAGTTGCTGCACTCAACTACTTTGGCTTAAAAAGATGTTTGATGATTATGAGTTGGAAAGTGGTATTTTGACTGTTTATTGTGATAATACTAGTGCGATCAATATTTCCAAGAATCCTGTGCAACATTCTTTGACTAAGCATATAAGTATAAAACATCACTTTATAAGAGATCTTGTAGAGAAAGAAATTGTGAAGTTAGAATACATTTCTACTGAAAAACAGCTTGCTGATAATGAAAGATTTTCTTCACTTAGAAAATCTCTTGGTCTTTGCTATATCTGAACATAAACACTAGATGTTGTAACAAATGTTTCACAACATTTGAAGCAACATTGTGGTTCTGATAACGTGTTTATCTGCTGTTTTTACTTATGTTTGAACTTTAAATGATAGTGTTATGATCTTATTGTTGAATCATGGTTTAGATACAGAGTTATGGGCATATATCTCTTAAATGCATTGAAAAATAAGACACAACTTAGATGTGTAATCACTGAGTAATTATGGGACACGGAGCTCGCTACTACGATGTTCTCTTTTCAAAAGGTGATTAAATATACATCCATGTTTATTCACAATCCATTGACTAACTATGGGGGCACGGAGCTCGCGACTACGATGTTCTCTTTTGAAAAGATGGATCAATGTGAACATGTGTCTATAAGAAAATTCAAAATATGCAACACTTTGATGATGAACTTCATGCAAAATTAAGTGTTGAGATATATGTGTGCCGACATTTTGTGAAACCTTAAATGATTCAAACTTTATCTATCATACATGATTTGTTTAAATTTCTTCTTAAGTTGAACTCGTGGTCAAACATGTTATTTAATCTAAATTGTGTTTATTTAAGTTTGATATGGTTTCGTTTGTTTTTCAAAAATGTTTTAGGCGGTATATACACATACACACGATCACACTTACCTTAGTGGGTGGTTTCTTTGTCCACTTTTGGTCGGTTTTTGAGGTGGTTTGTGTAATAACCTCCACTCTCTTCTCTACTTAAGTTCGATTTATTTGTGATGTTCATTCTGAAAGCTGAAAACCTTTGTTGTTGCACATAGGAATCGAGGTTTGTATTGTTTTTACTTTGTATTATTTCATTTTCGGTCATATACTATATCCTTTCCCTCATATTTTTCTCAAATCATTATTTTAATTGCCTTGATTTAATTTGATTGGACAGAATAAAGGTGGAAAAAAACCCTCCTTTCACTCCTTCTTCACCAGAAACTTCAAACCCTTTGAATTTTCTTGCTAAAATGGCCGCTCAAAATCCAGGTTATGATTCCACTAATGTTGGTGGATCATCGTCTTCTTCTGTACCGAAACCCAATCCTTATGTCTTTTCCCTCACTCTCTGGTTCGACTTGTCATCGAACAAATGCTCGAATCTAACCCTCCTGTTCTTCCCGATGTTCTCATTGGTGAAAAACTAGTAAACATCAATGATTTTGTTGATCTTTCTGCTAAACCCTTAGTCACAGAAATCCCTGATGAACTTGCTTCAGAACCCACTGAAAACCCTACTCAAGCTACTGATGTTGAGATGGAAAAAGCTGATTCCTCTGATTCGGATGGAATGGGGGAGAAATTGAATAACATCCGGCTGAGGAAGAAAAAGTTCACTCCCAAACGTGGAAAATGGGGAAAGAGGAGAGTGTCACAGAGGAACCTTGGAAAGAAAGTTGATTACACTGGAAAACGTCCTAAGAGGACTGATGGTGGTGTTGATGATCCTATCACAGTAGAGGATTCGGATGAGGAGATGGCTATTCCTGAAGCCCCTGCTGCTGAGCTTAAAGATTCTGATGATGATTTGACCATGGAGGAGTTAATGGCCAAAAAGGAAAGGAGAACAAAAAGGAAAAATGATCCTCCTGTGCATGTTGTTGCCGATGTTGCAGAATCATCTGATTCTGAGCAGGGAGATGATTCTGAAGATGAACCTGAGGAAGAGAAACCTGAAGAAGAGGAACATGTAGAAGAAGAATCTGACAATGCTGAACCTGCTGAAAATCAGACTGATGATGAGTTTGATAAACTCTTTGATGAGGTAATGGAATCTGACTCTGAACCGGATGATAGGAAAGAGTATGATAGAAAGTCTGCTTTGGTTAAATCTTTGCTGAAAAGGAACATTGTTGATGAGAGGATCATTAAAGTTCCAGACTTTGAAGCTAATAATCTGATTAGTTTCTTAGAAAGTATATCTCTGTTGCATGCTCTTCAATATGCTAAACCGTACTATGTTGGGTGGGTTGCTGAATTCTATGCCAATTTGAAAAAGAGTTGTGGAAATAGAATGTCTTCAAACTATGGGAAGATGAGGTTCAGATATAATGTGGTCACAATAAATCCTAGGCTGATCAATATCTTTCTAAGGACTAGACAAACTGAGGAAGATAATGTTGAATTGGATATTAAGGAAGTAATGTCTGTCATAACTAGTGGAAAGTATTCTGAATGGACTTTGCAATTCTTTCTGCTGCCAAATTGACTTCCTTGTATTCTGTGATGCACAAACTACTTGTTTCCAATTGGCTACCCTCAAAGAACTCCACTGTGTTGACCAAAGAGCAAGCCTTCTTGCTGTACAAGATTGTACATTTGAATAGGTTCACATTGGGCAAATCATATTTGATAATATGATGTCATATGCTGGTAAACACACAGATGGAAGTATTCTTCCATATCCAAGTTTGATCTGTCAGTTCTTGGATAGATTGGAATTTGAGAGGCCAAGAAGTGAGAAAATAAGTGGGTATATTTCAAGCTTTGGAATATCCCATGTGCTGAAAGGTGGAACCAGAGTTGTAGATCTTCCTATTCCTGATGCTGAACCACAAGCCGAAAATGTTGCCCATTCTGTTGGAAACATTCCCTACACAGTAACCAGAAGAGATGGTACACCCTCTGTTCATTTTATAAATTCTTTCATCTCTGATCAGATTACTTCCATCCAGCATAACATAGATGCTCTACTTAAACAACAAATCTTCTGGAGAAGCCTGCTTTCTACTCCAACAGGGGGAGGATCACCTTATGATGGTCCTGATGATGGTGGTGATGATGGAGCTGGTCCATCTGGCCATGCAGGTGAGAAGGATGATGTACCAGATGCTGATGATAATGCTGCTGAGGATGATGATGGTGCTGCTGCACAAGATGATCAAAACGATGTTGAAGATAGAGAGGTTGAGGATGCTGTACAAGATGCTGTGAATGAGGCTGTGGAGGATGCAGTGAATGATGTACTTAATGCTGCTGCTGCTGAACAAGTTGTTCCTAACCCTGCACCAATTGACCCTACAACTGATGAAGATCTGAGAAAGACTCCAGACAGGGAGGATATGTCTCCTGAGAGTATTTCTTTACTTGATGAGATGTATGGTCATGACAATTGGTGAATAGATTCAACACAGGGGGAGTTTTTGATGTATGGGGGAGCATTTGCAGATTATGGAGATGCGGCCATTTCAATGGCCCAGTCCTTCCCCTTACTTCACTTGAAAAATTCCCTTCTGTATTGCAATCTTTTATTTACTGCTATTTACTTTATGAACTCTGTTAATAGACAATTAGATGATAGGTTTATGATCCTGTCATTTACTTTCTATTGGATACTTTGGCCTAAGTACACTGCTGATGTACTTAGTGTTTGTTGGTTGTTTGTTTTTAGATTATGATTTGGTTGAATAGTAGTTGTTCTCTGAATGACTATTATTTGTTTCTTTCCTGACACAAGTTCGGATGTTGTTTTTAACATCAGGTGTGTTGTAGTAGAAAGACCAAATTGGGGGAGTTTGTTGATGTTGCACGTATGTTGTTCCAGATGTTGGACAACATTCTATACAACATCTTAAATTTGCCCCTTCTCCTAACACTGACTCCATTTTATTAGATGTGTTTTTCTATGTTTCCTACATTGCAGGTTGAAGACAGTTTCGGATATTGTCAAGCGGTTTCAATAGTGGAGTAAGAATAGAAATATCATGGGTGGTTACACCAAGATCATGGAGATAGTGGAGGAGATCTTCAAGGCTGTTCACACCAAGTGGATAGGACAATGCAGTTGGTCAGAATGTCTATAAATAGACTGCATTGGTCGACATTCAAGATCGAGTTAAAGTGAAATCCCATTTGCTCTACTCCAAACTTAAGAGAGTAGCATCCGAGACACAACCGAGAGTGGAGTGTGAGGGTCGATGTTATGTCTATTTGTACTGGTCGAGTGTATACCAACATTTCCCATCAGTATTGTTTTTGTCTTAGTAGATCAAGTTTTAGGTTTAATAAGATCACTAGTTACTTGTTCGAATAGATTGATTTTTGGTGTGTGGTTTTTCACTACACCTTTTAGGATCTTGTAAGAGATTCGTGTATATCTCACTACTTGTTATAGTGATGTTTTTAACCATGAGGTTCGTATAGTTTTATTATAGACTATACACAATTTTGGAAAATCCTTTGCACTGCGTTTTTATACTTCCGCTGTCATATGTTGTTTTATATGTTTCACAACATTTTAAACAACACTCTGAATTTACACGCACACACACTTTCAATAAATATCGGATCTAATAGGACCAACTTGTTCTTTCAAAGCATCTAAACCATCTTAAACACATAAATTTAAAATATGACACATACATCTAACATGAAATTTTTTTCCACCAAGATATGACTGACAAATATTTGTAAGATCTTCAATAGTAGCCGTATTTGTACTAGCATTATCAAAACCAATAGAAAATATTTTTTAGTAAGAGCATACTCATTTAAAATATCATGCAACTTATCTCTAATATTAACGGCATTGTGTTCCGTATCAAAATCTCTATAAGCAATTAATCTTTTGTTAAGAGTCCACGAATTATCAATCCAAGTGCATGTAACTCCTATATAACTATGCTTTTGAAAATTATCACTCCAAATATCCGCACATATACAAACTTTAACATTTAAATCGACAAATAGATTAATCAAAATATATTTATACTCATAAACAACTTTAGCAACATCACGAGTAGTAGTATGACGTGAAATTTTTTTTGCCGCAGGTTGAAGACCAAGGTTAACAAAATCATTCCAAAAGGGATTATCGGCAAATTGAAAAGGAAGGTATTGTGTGCACACAAATTTAGCTAACAATTTTCTATATTTCATTTGATCAAATGTAAATAGAGAAGTGGGGTTACTTACCTGCTTTTGAACTCCACCACCGCCACCGGTTGACGTAAATCCACGAAGTTGCGCTTGGTTTGAACTAATTCCAACTCTATCCGGGTGAATTTTTTTCAAATGCTTTTTGAATGTCCCATATCCCCCTCCTTTGACAAAAGAATATATTTTCTCACAATAGTTGCAATAAACTTTAATAGTACCATCCTCGTTGATCACTTTTTTAAAGTGATGTGCAAAAATATCCGACTTAAGTTGAGCTCGACTTGGAGTTGGCTCGGCATTGGAGTCGGTTGGATGTTTTTACTTTCTTGAGTAGGACGTCGTGGTATAGCATCATCTTCAAGAGGATTCTCATAACCGGGACCAAGTGTGTCCTCAATATCATCTAAACTCCACTCGATCGGTGCCGGTGCCGGTGGTTGTGGAAGACGAATGGAAGAGGTGGAAGAAGCTTTACCTTTACCCTTACCCTTGTTGCTTTGATGGCTTGCCATAATATGTAAGTGTATATGTAATTAATATATAGTGTAGTGTAATATACTAATATGTTGTATAGTGTAATATATAGTGTATATAATATATAGTGTAGTATAATATGTAGTGTAGTGTAGTATAATATATAGTTTAGTGTAATATACTAATATATAAATTATAGTGTAGTGTATGTAATATGTAAGTAATGTAAATAATATGTAAATAAAAAACTTTGAGAATTGAGTGAGTGTTGAGTTGAGAGAGATGAGAAGAAAGTAATGAGTTGAATCAGTTTGGGGTGAATTTTGGAGTGGAATGAGGTGGAATTTATAGATGAAATTATGAAAAACTAATAGATAAATTAAAAAAACGGTCGAAAACCGCCGGTTCGAACCGGAACTGGCAGTTCCACGGTTTGAACTGGCGGTTCCAGTAACGGCTATTTAATCTCAGTCGTTGGATCTCAACGACTCTTTAATCTGGGCCGTTGGATCTCAACGGCTAGAATTTTCAAATTGGAGGCGATTTCCGGTTCGAACCGGCGGTTTCGGCGAATAACCGCCGGTTCCGGTTCGAACCGGCGGTTCCCGGTTTTGATTTTGTTAGAACCGGAACCGAACCGTGGGTTTTACGGTTTCGGTTCGGTTTTGGAACCGGAACCACGGAACCGGCGGTTCCGGTTTGAACAGGCGGTTCCAGTTCGGTTTGAGCATATCTACCAGTCGGGCCGGGTTTGGGTCGGCTAAAAAACTAAAAAATAAATTGAAAAAAATGGAAAAACTGGATAACAAAAGTTAAAAAAATAAATAAAATCCAATTGCACCAATTTTAAATTTGTGCAAATGGTGCATATGAGAATTTGCCGAAAAGAAAATATTACAATCATGGTATAAAATTAAATGAAATCCAAAATATCTAAATATATACATATATAATGATTAAGGAAAAAATAAATTTTGTTATGTTTCACTGCCACATCGTCAGCCACGTAGGCGGTGGACACAATTATAGTACCCACTGGTGGGCTATATATCATTCCCGTTAAAAAATATTTCAATAATAATGTCATGGATGCTTTAGAAAACACTAAAGACTCGAAAGACTCGATCATTATTTAATTTGAATGTTATATGCATATATTTTGTTTATCTGTATCGAATTATATAATTTTTTTAATATTAAATAATATGAGTATTATTTTATTAATTATCTTTAGTATCCCAAATTTAAAATTTTGAAAACACCACAGTGATCCGGAGTAGATAGAGAGATATAATTTGTTGACAGATAGAGGACTTTCACTCTCTCTATATTAAGGGTGCAGAAGTCGGTAGACGGTATTTGGGCGTTTTCGGGCCGCCTAGGCGGCAACTAGACTTTTCATTTTATTTTTTTTTCTAATTTTCCACAAAAATTCATAAATCCAATTAAATTAATAAAGCCCAAAAAGGCCCAAAACTTTCGTCTGGCCCAAAACTTAGCATTCAGCGTAAAACTAAAAGAGAAGATAGCGTGCACAACGAAAGTCAAAATTCGAAATCCTAATCCACCACGCCTGCCGCCATCTCCCTCGCTCAACCATCTCCCTTAGCCCGATTTTCCAGATTTTGTTGCAGGTCCCCCGCCATCTCCCTCACGAGCCCATCTCCCTCAGACCGATTTTCAAAATGTTGTTGCAATTGCAGGCCTCTCGTGCCCCCCATCTCCGTCGCGAGCCCATTTGCCTCAGGCCGATTTTCAAGATGCTTCAGCCTCTTTCCAGTTGCAGGCCGATTTGGTCGATTTTCCGTCCGCAGGCCGCCGCCCAATTTCGTCGATTTGGCCGCCTAGACGGCGCCTATTCCGCCTAGGCGGCGACTATTGCTGGCTCCGACTTTAATGGCCGATTAGAAACAAATCGCGGCGGGCGGTGGCCGCCTAGCGCCTAGATGGCCGCCTAGCCCACTTTCTGCAACCATGCTCTCTCTATATATATATATATATATATATATTAATATCAAGTACTTTGAACATTTGATAAAAGCATTGTCATATAATGTATTTAAATTTTATTAAAAATTTTAAGTAATGAAATATTCCTTTAAATTGTTAGAATGTGAACGTGGTGTCTGTATGTCAGAGAATGAAAGAATCGGAATTTTTCCATAAGAAAGGTTTGAATGCCGGTGGATATAGGATGAAAGAATTGCCGTCTCCACCAGGGCAATTGTCAACATCGAACAATAAATACATAAATAAAATGTTAAATTGTGATTAAAATTCATTTTTGGTCTCACATGACACGACATCTCACAATTTTGGTCCTAAAATCCACCACTTTGGTCTCAAACTATTCTATAAATACTGTTTTTTAGCCCACCGTTACATTTTCCGTTAAAAGTCAACTGTAATTTTGATCTGCAAGAAAAAGTTTGGGATCAAAAGTGCAGTTGAACTTAACAGATTCCATAACGGAAAGACCAAAACTACATAAAAATGTTTTTATGGGACAAAAATGGTGAATATTGTAACTAAAATCGTAAAATGTCGTATCCCGTGAGATCAAAAATGAATTTTACTTGTTAAATTGGGCTCCTAAAATTCTCGATGTTTTCCGCACCTCACAATATATAGGAACGGCCCTGTTCAGTTCCAATTGGCCGAAAAAGGCACAGAACGATATCGTTCGGGGTTTGGAGCCCCTTGTACGCCCTCTTAATGAAATGCCTAATTTGTTTATATAAATAAATAAAAGGTTAGCACGTTTCAAAGACAAAAATTTATGTAAATTCGAGTTCACTGTTATATATATGCATTATCACTGTTATTCACAAACTCTAACAATGTTATGCATAAAAATTATTACTGCATGCATAACAGTGAAAGAGTTTATGAATAACAGTGATAAAGTTCACATATAGACCTCCATATGGTTCAGGAGTGTTACTCATGATTCGAATATTCTTTTACTCCCTCAGTCCACAAATTTGTCATCACTTGCCTAATTATTATCAGTCCACCAAATTTGTCCTCACTCCCTTTATGGAAACAACCGTTTTATCTTTATCCTCCGATCATCATTTAATTTCTTAAATTGTCATTGCAGTTTTACTATAAAACAGTCCATGTATTTATAGATGGACCCGACAATACAATTACTTTATGAGGTACTCTTGCGTGAGACCGTCTCACGGTGAGGCGAGATGTAATTTGGGCATTGACGCTTTAACACTTTGAAAGGGATGGGTGTTAAATTGTGCTAAATTATATTCCGTCTCATGAATGAGACCGTCTCATACGAATTTTTATCTTACTTCATCTAATTTTTATTAATTTTTAAAAAAATATGTGCCCATTGGTGAAGCAAATTTCGTGTAGGGAGGGATTTTTTTATACGAATTAAATTAACAAGTACCAAGTAATCTTAATTTCACTCGCTTGTGGTAGTTAATTAATTAGTCTAGAGCATGCATTGTAGGTGGTGAGATGTTAGACAAGTTTCCATCGAGATACTATCCAATTAAATCCAAAAAATAATGAATATATATATAGTAAAAAATTCAACCCTTTCGTGTGTCGGTCGGGACAAAAACTTTAATTGCGCTTAAATGCTATTTATCGATGACAAAAACTTATTGTTTTGACTTTTATCCCCTCCCTCCTGTTGTCATTACAATGTTTACGACTTTACGTAACAAACAAATAAACACGCTTCAAAGAATATTCAATATGACCAATAATATATCTTGTTTTTTTCTAAAATGAAATGTATACTTAATATTGGCCATATATTACAATTATTTTTTCTCACATTATCAGAGCAGATATTTGAGTTCATGAAGATATTATAAGCAGCCTTTATTTGATGAACAATGATGAATTTTCAGTTAATGGAGTTGAAGCTTTGCATTCTCTCTGTCTTTACTTTAGTTCTATCATTGAATATTCTAATTATGGCTGAAAATAGGTTTAGGGTCGGTTTGGTGGTGGACATGGATACTTATACGGGGCAGATGGGTTTTGCAGTGCATCCAAATGTAAATACGTTGTTTTATATGTTTACAACATTTTATCTTTTTGCCTTTGCATTTTTATCTTCATTTGTCGTATATGTTGTTTTATATGTTTCACAACATTTTTAAACAACACTCTCAATTTACTGCACACACACTTTTCGATAAATATCGGATCTAATAGGACCAACTTGTTCTTTCAAAGCATCTAAACCATCTTAAAACATAAAATTTAAAATGACACATACATCTAACATTAAATTTTTTTCCACCAAGATATGATTGACAAATATTTGTAAGATCTTGATAATAATAGCCCGTATTTGTACTAAAGATTATCAAAACCAATAGAAATTTTTTTTTTTAGTAAGAGCATACTCATTTAAAATATCATGCAATTTATCTCTAATATTAACTTGGCATTGTGTTAAAAGTATCAAAATCTCTATAAGCAATCAATCTTTTGTTAAGAGTCCGGGAATTATCAATCCAAGTGCATGTAACTCCTATATAACTATGCTTTTGAAAATTATCACTCCAAATATCATAGCATATACAAACTTTAACATTTAAATCGACAAATAGATTAATCAAAATATATTTATACTCATAAACAACTTTAGCAACATCACGAGTAGTAGTATGACGTGAAATTTTTTTTTTTTTGTGAGTTGAAGACCAAGGTTAACAAAATCATTCAAAAGGGATTATCGGCAAATTGAAAAGGAAGGTATTGTGTGCACACAAATTTAGCTAACAATTTTCTATATTTCATTTGATCAAATGTAAATAAGTGGGGTTACTTACCTGCCTTTGAACTCCACCACCGCCACGGTTGACGTAAATCCACGAAGTTGCGCTTGGTTTGAACTAATTCCAACTCTATCCGGGTGAATTTTTTTCAAATGCTTTTTGAATGTCCCATATCCCCCCTCCTTTGACAAAAGAATATATTTTCTCACAATAGTTGCAATAAACTTTAATAGTACCATCCTCGTTGATCACTTTTTTAAAGTGATGTGCAAAAATATCCGACTTAAGTTGAGCTCGACTTGGAGTTGGCTCGGCATTGGAGTCGGTTGGATGTTTTTACTTTCTTGAGTAGGACGTCGTGGTATAGCATCATCTTCAAGAGGATTCTCATAACCGGGACCAAGTGTGTCCTCAATATCATCTAAACTCCACTCGATCGGTGCCGGTGGCGGTGGTTGTGGAAGACGAATGGAAGAGGTGGAAGAAGCTTTGCCTTTACCCTTACCCTTGTTGCTTTGATGGCTTGCCATAATATGTAAGTGTATATGTAATTAATATATAGTGTAGTGTAATATACTAATATGTTGTATAGCGTAATATATAGTGTATATAATATATAGTGTAGTATAATATGTAGTGTAGTGTAGTATAATATATAGTTTAGTGTAATATACTAATATATAAATTATAGTGTAGTGTATGTAATATGTAAGTAATGTAAATAATATGTAAATAAAAAACTTTGAGAATTGAGTGAGAGTTGAGTTGAGAGAGATGAGAAGAAAGTAATGAGTTGAATCAGTTTGGGGTGAATTTTGGAGTTGAATGAGGTGGAATTTATAGATGAAATTTTGAAAAACTAATAAATAAAAAAAAAAAAACGGTCGAAAACCGCCGGTTCGAACCGGAACTGGCAGTTCCACGGTTTGAACCGGCGGTTCCAGTAACGGCTATTTAATCTCAGCCGTTGGATCTCAACGACTCTTTAATCTGGGCCGTTGGATCTCAACGGCTAGAATTTTCAAATTGGAGGCGATTTCCCGTTCGAACCGGCGGTTTCGACGAATAACCGCCGGTTCCGGTTCGAACCGGCGGTTCCCGGTTTTGATTTTGGTAGAACCGGAACCGAACCGTGGGTTTTACGGTTTCGGTTTGGTTTTGGAACCGGAACCGCGGAACCGGCGATTTCGGTTTGAACAGGCGGTTCCAGTTCGGTTTGAGCATGTCTACCAGTCGGGCCGAGTTTGGGTCGGCTAAAAAACTAAAAAATAAATTGAAAAAAATGGAAAAACTGGATAACAAAAGTTAAAAAAATAAATAAAATCCAATTGCACCAATTTTAAATTTGTGCAAATGGTGCATAGGAGAATTTGCCGAAAAGAAAATATTACAATCATGGTATAAAATTAAATGAAATCCAAAATATCTAAATATATACATATATAATGATTAAGGAAAAAATAAATTTTGTTATGTTTCACTTCCACATCGTCAGCCACGTAGGCGGTGGACACAATTATAGTACCCACTGGTGGGCTATATATCATTCCCGTTAAAAAATATTTCAATAATAATGTCATGGATGCTTTAGAAAACACTAAAGACTCGAAAGACTCGATCATTATTTAATTTGAATGTTATATGCATATATTTTGTTTATCTGTATCGAATTATATAATTTTTTTAATATTAAATAATATGAGTATTATTTTATTAATTATCTTTAGTATCCCAAATTTAAAATTTTGAAAAACACCACAGTGATCCGGGTAGATAGAGAGATATAATTT
The DNA here is from genome assembly GCA_037126765.1 of Stenogyne calaminthoides. Classification (NCBI taxonomy): domain Eukaryota; kingdom Viridiplantae; phylum Streptophyta; class Magnoliopsida; order Lamiales; family Lamiaceae; genus Stenogyne; species Stenogyne calaminthoides. The sequence continues at coordinate 16,146,899 of JBBCBC010000029.1, forward strand.
GTTGACAGATAGAGGACTTTCACTCTCTCTATATATATTAAAGGTCTTGAAAGTCGGTGAAGGCGGTATTTGGGCGTTTTCGGGCCGCCTAGGCGGCAACTAGACTTTTCATTTTTTTTTTTTTTCTAATTTTCCACAAAAATTCATAAATCCAATTAAATTAATAAAGCCCAAAAAGGTCCAAAACTTTCGTCTGGCCCAAAACTTAGCATTCAGCGTAAAACTAAAAGAGAAGATAGCGTGCACAACGAAAGTCAAAATTCGAAATCCTAATCCACCACGCCTGCCGCCATCTCCCTCGCTCAACCATCTCCCTTAGCCCGATTTTCCAGATTTTGTTGCAGGTCCCCGCCATCTCCCTCACGAGCCCATCTCCCTCAGACCGATTTTCAAAATGTTGTTGCAATTGCAGGCCTCTCGTGCCCCCCATCTCCGTCGCGAGCCCATTTGCCTCAGGCCGATTTTCAAGATGCTTCAGCCTCTTTCCAGTTGCAGGCCGATTTGGTCGATTTTCCGTCCTCAGGCCGCCGCCCAATTTCGTCGATTTGGCCGCCTAGACGGCGCCTAGTCCGCCTAGGCGGCGACTATTGCTGGCTCCGACTTTAATGGCCGATTAGAAACAAATCGCGGCGGGCGGTGGCCGCCTAGCGCCTAGACTGCCGCCTAGCCCACTTTCTGCAACCATGCTCTCTATATATATATATATATTAATATCAAGTACTTTGAACATTTGATAAAAGCATTGTCATATAATGTATTTAAATTATATTAAAAATTTTAAGTAATGAAATATTCCTTTAAATTGTTAGAATGTGAACGTGGTGTCTGTATGTCAGAGAATGAAAGAATCGGAATTTTTCCATAAGAAAGGTTTGAATGCCGGTGGATATAGGATGAAAGAATTGCCGTCTCCACCAGGGCAATTGTCAACATCGAACAATAAATACATAAATAAAATGTTAAATTGTGATTAAAATTCATTTATTGTCTCACATGACACGACATCTCACAATTTTGGTCCTAAAATCCACCACTTTGGTCTCAAACTATTCTATAAATACTGTTTTTTAGCCCACCGTTACATTTTCCGTTAAAAGTCAACTGTAATTTTGATCCTAAAGGACAAAGTTTGGGATCAAAAGTGCAGTTGAATTTAACAGATTCCATAACGGAAAGACCAAAACTACATAAAAATGTTTTTATGGGACAAAAATGGTGAATATTGTAACTAAAATCGTAAAATGTCGTATCCCGTGAGATCAAAAATGAATTTTACTTGTTAAATTGGGCTCCTAAAATTCTCGATGTTTTCCGCACCTCACAATATATAGGAACGGCCCTGTTCAGTTCCAATTGGCCGAAAAAGGCACAGAACGATATCGTTCGGGGTTTGGAGCCCCTTGTACGCCCTCTTAATGAAATGCCTAATTTGTTTATATAAATAAATAAAAGGTTAGCACGTTTCAAAGACAAAAATTTATGTAAATTCGAGTTCACTGTTATATATATGCATTATCACTGTTATTCACAAACTCTAACAATGTTATGCATAAAAATTATTACTGCATGCATAACAGTGAAAGAGTTTATGAATAACAGTGATAAAGTTCACATATAGACCTCCATATGGTTCAGGAGTGTTACTCATGATTCGAATATTCTTTTACTCCCTCAGTCCACAAATTTGTCATCACTTGCCTAATTATTATCAGTCCACCAAATTTGTCCTCACTCCCTTTATGGAAACAACCGTTTTATCTTTATCCTCCGATCATCATTTAATTTCTTAAATTGTCATTGCAGTTTTACTATAAAACAGTCCATGTATTTATAGATGGACCCGACAATACAATTCTTTTTGAAGAATCTTTCTTTGCGTGAGGCAAATCTCACGGTGGCGAGATGTAATTTGAGCGTTAATGACTTTTTTAACACTTTGAAAGGGATGGGTGTTAATTGTCTGCTAAATTATATTAAAATCTCATGAATGAGGCAACCGCCTCATCTTAATTTTTATCTTACTTCATCTAATTTTTATTAATTTTTAAAAAAATATGTGCCCATTGGTGAAGCAAATTTCGTGTAGGGAGGGATTTTTTTATACGAATTAAATTAACAAGTACCAAGTAATCTTAATTTCACTCGCTTGTGGTAGTTAATTAATTAGTCTAGAGCATGCATTGTAGGTGGTGAGATGTTAGACAAGTTTCCATCGAGATACTATCAATTAAATCCAAAAATAATGAATATATATATAGTAAAAAATTCAACCCTTTCGTGTGTCGGTCGGGACAAAAACTTTAATTGCGCTTAAATGCTATTTATCGATGACAAAAACTTATTGTTTTGACTTTTATCCCCTCCCTCCTGTTGTCATTACAATGTTTACGACTTTACGTAACAAACAAATAAACACGCTTCAAAGAATATTCAATATGACCAATAATATATCTTGTTTTTTTCTAAAATGAAATGTATACTTAATATTGGCCATATATTACAATTATTTTTTCTCACATTATCAGAGCAGATATTTGAGTTCATGAAGATATTATAAGCAGCCTTTATTTGATGAACAATGATGAATTTTCAGTTAATGGAGTTGAAGCTTTGCATTCTCTCTGTCTTTACTTTAGTTCTATCATTGAATATTCTAATTATGGCTGAAAATAGGTTTAGGGTCGGTTTGGTGGTGGACATGGATACTTATACGGGGCAGATGGGTTTGCAGTGCATCCAAATGTCATACGTTGTTTTATATGTTTCACAACATTTTATACTTTGCACTGCATTTTTATACTTCCGCTGTCATATGTTGTTTTATATGTTTCACAACATTTTAAACAACACTCTGAATTTACACGCACACACACTTTCGATAAATATCGGATCTAATAGGACCAACTCGTTCTTTCAAAGCATCTAAACCATCTTAAACACATAAATTTAAAATATGACACATACATCTAACATGAAATTTTTTTCCACCAAGATATGATTGACAAATATTTGTAAGATCTTCAATAATAGCCGTATTTGCACTAGCATTATCAAAACCAATAGAAATTTTTTTTTAGTAAGAGCATACTCATTTAAAATATCATGCAATTTATCTCTAATATTAACGGCATTGTGTTCCGTATCAAAATCTCTATAAGCAATCAATCTTTTGTTAAGAGTCCAGGAATTATCAATCCAAGTGCATGTAACTCCTATATAACTATGCTTTTGAAAATTATCACTCCAAATATCCGCACATATACAAACTTTAACATTTAAATCGACAAATAGATTAATCAAAATATATTTATACTCATAAACAACTTTAGCAACATCACGAGTAGTAGTATGACGTGAAACTTTTTTTGCCGCAGGTTGAAGACCAAGGTTAACAAAATCATTCCAAAAGGGATTATCGGCAAATTGAAAAGGAAGGTATTGTGTGCACACAAATTTAGCTAACAATTTTCTATATTTCATTTGATCAAATGTAAATAGAGAAGTGGGGTTACTTACCTCGCCTTGAACTCCACCACCGCCACCGGTTGACGTAAATCCACGAAGTTGCGCTTGGTTTGAACTAATTCCAACTCTATCCGGGTGAATTTTTTTCAAATGCTTTTTGAATGTCCCATATCCCCCTCCTTTGACAAAAGAATATATTTTCTCACAATAGTTGCAATAAACTTTAATAGTACCATCCTCGTTGATCACTTTTTTAAAGTGATGAATATCCGACTTAAGTTGAGCTCAACTTGGAGTTGGGGTTGGAGTTGGCTCGGCATTGGAGTCGGTTGGGTGGTTTTGACTTTCTTGAGTAGGACGTCGTGGTATAGCATCATCTTCAAGAGGATTCTCATAACCGGGACCAAGTGTGTCCTCAATATCATCTAAACTCCAATCGATCGGTGCCGGTGGCGGTGGTTGTGGAAGACGAATGGAAGAGGTGGAAGAAGCTTTGCCTTTACCCTTACCCTTGTTGCTTTGATGGCTTGCCATAATATGTAAGTGTATATGTAATTAATATATAGTGTAGTGTAATATACTAATATGTTGTATAGCGTAATATATAGTGTATATAATATATAGTGTAGTATAATATGTAGTGTAGTGTAGTATAATATATAGTTTAGTGTAATATACTAATATATAAATTATAGTGTAGTGTATGTAATATGTAAGTAATGTAAATAATATGTAAATAAAAAACTTTGAGAATTGAGTGAGAGTTGAGTTGAGAGAGATGAGAAGAAAGTAATGAGTTGAATCAGTTTGGGGTGAATTTTGGAGTTGAATGAGGTGGAATTTATAGATGAAATTTTGAAAAACTAATAAATAAAAAAAAAAAAAAAAAAAACGCCGGTTCGAACAGAACCGGCGATTCCACGGTTTGAGCCGGCGGTTCAAGAACAACTATTTAATCTCAGCCGTTGGATCTCAACGACTCTTTAATCTGGGCCGTTGGATCTCAACGGCTAGAATTTTCAAATTGGAGGCGATTTCCCGTTCGAACCGGCGGTTTCGACGAATAACCGCCGGTTCAGTTCAACCGGCGGTTCGATTTTTGATTTTGGTAGAACCGGAACCCGAGCGATGGGTTTTTCTGGTTTCGGTTTGGTTTTGGAAACGGAACCATGAACCGGGCGATTCGGGTTTGAGCAAAGTGTTCGATTCGGTTTGAGCATGTCTAAATTAAAAAGTCGGGCGAGTTTGGGTCGGCTAAAAAACTAAAAAATAAATTGAAAAAAAAATGGAAAAACTGGATAACAAAAGTTAAAAAATAAATAAAATCCAATTGCACCAATTTTAAATTTGTGCAAATGGTGCATCGGATAGATAGAGAAATTTCTTGAAAAGAAAATATTACAATCATGGTATAAAATTAAATGAAATCCAAAATATCTAAGTATATACATATATAATGATTAAGGAAAAAATAAATTTTGTTATGTTTCACTTCCACATCATATATGCGTGGCGGTGGGCCACAATTATAATTTTTTTTTTGGTGAAATCTTATATATCATTCCGATTTAAAAAATATTTCAATAATAATGTCATGGATGCTTTAGAAAAACACTAAAGACTCGAAAGACTCGATCATTATTTAATTTGAATGTTATATGCATATATTTTGTTTATCTGTATCGATCGAATTATATAATTTTTTTAATATTAAATAATATGAGTATTATTTTATTAATTATCTTTAGTATCCCAAATTTAAAATTTTCAGACCGATTTTCAAATGTTGAAAAAACACCACAGTGATCCGGAGTAGATAGAGAGATATAATTTGTTGACAGATAGAGGAATTTTCACTCTCTCTATATTAAGGGTGCAGAAGTCGGTAGACGGTATTTGGGCGTTTTCGGGCCGCCTAGGCGGCAACTAGACTTTTCATTTTATTTTTTTTTCTAATTTTCCACAAAAATTCATAAATCCAATTAAATTAATAAAGCCCAAAAAGGCCCAAAACTTTCGTCTGGCCCAAAACTTAGCATTCAGCGTAAAACTAAAAGAGAAGATAGCGTGCACAACGAAAGTCAAAATTCGAAATCCTAATCCACCACGCCTGCCGCCATCTCCCTCGCTCAACCATCTCCCTTAGCCCGATTTTCCAGATTTTGTTGCAGGTCCCCCGCCATCTCCCTCACGAGCCCATCTCCCTCAGACCGATTTTCAAAATGTTGTTGCAATTGCAGGCCTCTCGTGCCCCCCATCTCCATCGCGAGCCCATCTGCCTCAGGCCGATTTTCAAGATGCTTCAGCCTCTTTCCAGTTGCAGGCCGATTTGGTCGATTTTCCGTCCGCAGGCCGCCGCCCAATTTCGTCGATTTGGCCGCCTAGACGGCGCCTAGTCCGCCTAGGCGGCGACTATTGCTGGCTCCGACTTTAATGGCCGATTAGAAACAAATCGCGGCGGGCGGTGACCGCCTAGCGCCTAGACGGCCGCCTAGCCCACTTTCTGCAACCATGCTTTCGTGTAGGGAGGGATTTTTTTATACGAATTAAATTAACAAGTACCAAGTAATCTTAATTTCACTCGCTTGTGGTAGTTAATTAATTAGTCTAGAGCATGCATTGTAGGTGGTGAGATGTTAGACAAGTTTCCATCGAGATACTATCCAATTAAATCCAAAAAATAATGAATATATATATAGTAAAAAATTCAACCCTTTCGTGTGTCGGTCGGGACAAAAACTTTAATTGCGCTTAAATGCTATTTATCGATGACAAAAACTTATTGTTTTGACTTTTATCCCCTCCCTCCTGTTGTCATTACAATGTTTACGACTTTACGTAACAAACAAATAAACACGCTTCAAAGAATATTCAATATGACCAATAATATATCTTGTTTTTTTCTAAAATGAAATGTATACTTAATATTGGCCATATATTACAATTATTTTTTCTCACATTATCAGAGCAGATATTTGAGTTCATGAAGATATTATAAGCAGCCTTTATTTGATGAACAATGATGAATTTTCAGTTAATGGAGTTGAAGCTTTGCATTCTCTCTGTCTTTACTTTAGTTCTATCATTGAATATTCTAATTATGGCTGAAAATAGGGTTAGGGTCGGTTTGGTGGTGGACATGGATACTTATACGGGGCAGATGGGTTTTCAGTGCATCCAGATGGCTCTCTCCGATTTCTACGCAACACATGATCACTACAAAACTAGGTTGGTTCTCAGTCATAGAGACTCCACACGGGACATTGTCGGAGCAGCTGCAGCAGGTATATACATACTATAAGAAAATAAATAATTGACTACTAAATTTTTGTTACATAATTTTCAACAAAAATAATTTTGTCCATAAATAGTAAAGATTGCCTATGACTTGCCTACAAAATTTTCTGATCATGTAAGCATATAATTGCCTATAATTTCAAGTGATTTTGAGTTGAACATGAGCACGACGTTCTTACTCTATCATAAAAAACCAAAGTGGTCAAGTGAAAGATTTGGAATATGTTACTTTTGTATGTTTTGTATACATGTTTAATTTCAAACACATATAAAATCCCCCTATATACTTATAGAGAGTTTTTCCTTGCTGATGTGTCAACTCCACATTGATTTAATCTATGTGTTATTCTATGAGAAATTTGATAGACATGTCATTAATAAAAATCACATGTGTCATCCCATGTGTCATTCTATTTCAATACATCCTAAACAATATAAAACATAGATTTTTTGTTCAAGCCTCTTACGCCGTTCTTTCTGCCTCCGCCGTCCCACCGTTCCCTTCTCATCGTCTGCCTCCTGCCATGCCTTTCTCGATGCCAATCTTCTGCAGCTCGCCTCTCAGTTCTCTCGCCGTTGTTAGAAGTTTCAATTTCTGAATCGGTTTGCTTAGTTTAAACTTTATGTTTTATTCCTTTTTGCGTTAGAGATTCATTCACTTCCCCTTATACGTGTTTTCATTAAGTGAATAAAAAAAAGATATTTTCATTAGACGTGTTTTGATTTAATGGTTAATTATTGTACAAACTAATTACATCTATATTAATTTATATTTTACCTTATAATACTAAATTTATATTACAATATTGTTATAATAATTTGTTTAATTTCAAACACATATAAAATATACTATACAATATGAAAGTATATTAATATGAAAGATATAAATGAATCTGAACTGTGCTAATATATATTCATAACCATCTGCATCAATAACTTGTTTTGGCATTTTATACACGAGTTACGTGTGCCACCAGAAATGAAATAAAACTTACAAACTAAGTGTTGGTATTTATGATACCATTACAACGGTTTAAAGAATAAAAACTGAGAATTACAAAAATAGGATCAAGATATGCAAAATATGAGAGAGATAGTAAAGTATGTGAAAGAGTATACGCGTGTTTTTTAGAGTGTTGTAAAAAATGTTATACAAATATACACGAAAACATATAACACTGTGTGAAGATGATTAGAATATCACCGTTGAATTGGTGATTGGAGAAATCTATTATTAATAGACCGATTACAGGAATACAACAACTTTCCCAAGATACAAGGAGATTTACATGGAAAGAATATAAAATAAATAAATACATTGGATAAAGACTAATTTCTATTCTTTATCTCTAATACCCCCCGTCAAGCGCTGCGTGGGGTGAAGGCACACACAGAGCTTGGAACGAAGAAACTCAAATGCCGGACGAGGGAGGCTCTTCGTGAAGATGTACGCTATCGAAGATGTGAAGGAACAAAGCTAGTAGATAACTTCCCGGAAGAGACGAGCTCTTTAACAAAGTGATAGTCCAAATCAATATGCTTGGCACGCTTATGGGCAAATGCGGGATTCGGCTCAAAAACAGAGCACTCTTATTGTCACACAAAAGAGTCGGACGAGAAGTTATGGGCGAACGGAGCTCACGGAGAAGATTAGTGACCCAAACCAATTGAAATTGCATTCGCTAATGCCCTGCATCGATTCACGCGGCTTGATCTAGACAGCCGTTGGTTGTTTTCTTAGCGGACCAAGAAACAAGATTTCCCCAAAAAATAGAGTAACCATAGGTGGAACGACGCGTCTCGGTAACGGCCCGGTCAAGATCGGAATAACCCAAAAGTAAATGTCGGCCTCTTGTGAAGAGAGACCATAGTGAATCGTACCCTTGACATAGCGAAGAATACGTTTTAATTTCGCTAGAAAAAGCGTCGTCGGAGAGTGAAGGAACCGACTAAACGGAATCGACAACAGTATGAGAGATCGGGGCGGGTGATGGTCGATCATCGCAAGGCCCCAACAAGTGATTCAGTATAGCGTGGGATCATTTAAAGCGGATCAATGCAGATCTTGACAAGAGACTCCCCTGTGACCAATGGGTGGAAAGCGGGCTTGGAGTCCAACAACTCAGCTCGTTCAAGGATATCATGGGCATATTTAGCTTGACCCACAAACAAGCCAGCAGATGTATAAGAAACCTCAAGACCGAGGAAATAATTCAGACGCCCAAGATCCTTGATGGCAAACTCACGGTGTGTACGAGATATAAAAGATTGCAACAACGAGCTGTCATTCCCTGTAACAATGATATCATCGACATAGAGCAGCAAATAAATAACAGAAGTACCTCGATGAAAATGAAACAGTGAAGAATCACAACGACTCTGTAGAAAGCCAAGGTTGGTGAGATACGAGCTAAACCTCTGAAACCAGGCTAGGGGAGCCTGGCGAAGACCATAAAGAGCTTTCTTGAGTCGACACACATGATCAGGTAAACGAGGATCAATAAACCCCGGGGGTTGAGCCATGAACACACTGGTTTGTCAAGAACGCCATTAAGGAAAGCATTCTTGACATCAAAGGCGATGAAGAGGCCAACTATCCGAAAGCAGATAAAAGCCGGGATAATCTGAGCGGTTGCGGCTTTGACAACCGGACTAAGCGTGTGATGAAAATCGGTTCCGGAATTTGTGTGAAGCCACGAGCAACAAGGCGGGCCTTGTGGACGTTCAATCGAGCCATCGGCAAAGATGAAACCGTCTGAAATACCCATTTCGAACCCTAATATTCGTGCGGAGGGCGGGTACCAAATCCCATGTGATTGAACGGAGGGCATCAATTTCCTCTTTGCATAGCAAACAAGCCACTCGGGACTCTTTCGCTGCGCATTTAAATCCACGCAGGCCTGCAGTGGAAACGAGCGATAATAAGGCAAGGGAAGCTGTCAAGAGGGTAGCGGGTTTGAAAATGCCCGCCGAGCCTCGCGTGATCATCGGGTGTGGCGGAACCCGGGAGTGAGGAGCAGGAGGGTGCCGCAGCAGCGCTGGATCGAGCGGAGGTCGCCGACAAAAGCCGTTGATGAGGCGCGGGCGAGCCTCGCCGCACGGGATGCGGGCTGGTCGAGTGTGGGCATGCACTCGGGAGAGGGGGCTGAATCGGGTTCGCCCCATGTCGATTGTTCATCAAGAAAGCGGGGCGAAGCGATGCATTATTGCTGAGGGTGGTGGCAAAGAAAAGGTCAAAGCCGAGCGCTGAAGGATGAGTTGCCGCCGAGGCATCCAAGAAGGTGGTAATGTTCTAATTCGAGACCGGAGGGCATTTGCCTCGCAAAAGGAAAAGAAAACTCATCAAATTGAGCATGGCGAGAAATGAAGGTCAGAAGAGACGGGGATCAAAACATCGAAATCCCTTGTAAATGCTACTATAACCCAGAAAAATACACGGACGACTACGAGGCTCCAGCTTGTTATCAGCATAATCCCGAAGGTATGGAAATACTCGTTGTCAGATATGTCGTGGGGAGCATTATGCGGATAAGTGTCCTCAGTTTCTCAATGCTCTGATACCATGTGAAGATGATTAGAATATCACCGTTGAATTGGTGATTGGAGAAATCTATTATTAATAGACCGATTACAGGAATACAACAACTTTCCCAAGATACAAGGAGATTTACATGGAAAGAATATAAAATAAATAAATACATTGGATAAAGACTAATTTCTATTCTTTATCTCTAATACACTGGAAGCCTTAAAATCACTTTGCAAACAGATTCAAAATTGTGAATAGACTTAATTCAGTCCATATGAGTCTCATGACTAAAAACATTTTTGAAAAAAGGCTGGACGCCGACCTAAGGAATGCTAGTTAGAAATTTCAATTTCAAATTAGTCAGTTTAGACATTTTTTAGTTTATGTTAATTCCAAGTTTTTAAGGTCAATAAACTCAGTAAGACGACCAAAATTCATAAATTGATAGGATCGCAATTTCATGGAGACGATCACGAAGTATTAGATAAAGTCGCAACATTATAAGAAGACCATAAAGTTCTTTTACCTTCCTCTCCAAATGCTCTTCTCGCCTGAGCAGCCTCGGCCTCTTGTAGCTTTGTAGCCGGGGCCTTGGTCCTAGAACGAGGAGGAAGCCTTGGGCCTAAGGAAGGGGACGAATGTGTTGGGTTATGGAGTCTGAGTGAAAACAGGGGATCTGGAGGCGCGTGAGGCGCTTCGACCGGTCTTTCGAGGTTGAGCAAGTGTGCTCGATCGCGCGCCCCTTCAGTGGTGAAGGCGCTCGAGCAAGGTTCTTCGATCAGCGAAAGCCATTTCGACCAAGGGCTGAGGTCTAAGCGGTTCCGAGGAACTGTCTGGAGGCCGATTTCATCTTCTAGGGTTTCGGCCGGGATGGGCCAAACCTGAGTTTCTATTATAAATACCCCCGACTCCCCATTGTATCAGACTACTTGCATTATCTTATAAGATATAGTAGATCTCTCCTGGCTTGGTAGTGCCCCCAGATGTAGTCAGTTTGACGAACTGGGTAACCAAATTGTTTGTTCCTCTAATTCGTTGTTTCCATTATTTTCTCCCATAATTGCTTGTTTAATTCCTAACAACTGGCCCAGTTCGTTGTTTCCATTATTTTCTCCCATAATTACTTGTTTAATTCCTAACAACTGGTATCAGAGCATCAGGCTCAAGGGATCTGTGGAGAGCAATTATGGTGGCTAAAGGGAAATCGTCTGTTGAGAAGTTTGATGGAATGGAGCCGAACGTTGAGGGACATTGGTCGGATTGAGAGTTACTGCCGATGAGAGATTGGGAAGACGAAGTTTCTGATTGGAGTCGATCTCGTGTGGGAGATTGTTGGGATTGTTGGAGTCCGAGTTGCGGAATGAGTCGGGGAGGACAAGACGTTAGGAATGAGTCGGGGAGGACAAGGCGTCGACCTAGTTGAGGTCGTGCACTTCGCTCGATGTTAGTCTCGTGTTCGATCTCGGTGGGAGATTGTTGGGTTATGGAGCTGAGTGAAAGCGGGGATGCAGGCGCTTGAGGCTTCGACCCGGTCTTTCGAGGTCGAGCAAGTGTGCTCGGTCGGCGCTCCCTTTTCTGGCGGTGAGAAGGAGCTCGAGCAAGGTTCTTGTCCCGGTAAGCGGCTCGACCAAGGGCTGAGGTCGAGCGGTTCCGAGGCCTGTACGCGGAGGCCCAGTTTCTTCTTCTAGGGTTTCAGCTTGATTGGCCAAACCTTGGTTTCTATTATAAATACCCCCTAACTCCCCCATTGTATCTTGCACTACTTGCACTATCTTATAAGATATAGTAGATCTCTCCTGGCTTGGTAGTGCCCCCAGATGTAGTCAGTTTGACGAACTGGGTAACCAAATTATTTGTTCCTCTAATTCGTTGTTTCCATTATTTTCTCCCATAATTGCTTGTTTAATTCCTAACAGAATGTTGCGTTTGAGATCATTTTCTCGGCGATGACCCTCAGGTCACAGCTGCAGCCGTCTTGGGCCCCTTTCTACTTGCGCCCAGCTAGAACTTCAGGTTTCGGGGCGAGTAGCAGCACGAGTATCCCTTGATAACCCCATCACATCAAGGACTGGAAGTTTGCGAGCAGCCATTTCCGCCCCGTTGTGAACAAAAAAATTCTCGACTGCAATGAAAGCACATATAGGTGACAATAGAAACTCAAAGAAAAATGAATGTATTCAAACACTTACGGGGAATGTTGAAATGGCGAGGATAGGTCTGAATTTTAGCCCAGAGCCGTTGAGAGTCTGCGTTGAGGAAGTTCACGTCCCTGAACTAGGAAGGCACAACGAAGGGCCGGAGAAAAGTCCCAAAAGAGGTCGTCCCTCTTCGGAATGGAAACTCTTGCAAAAGGTTAAACAAATTAGATCAGTACTACGAGTTCAATAGAAAAAGAAAACCTTACTTGCTCGACGATCATGATAATCTGTCGGCATCGAGATAGCCAAAGGTGAGGTGGGATCGACACTCTGGCAGGCGCCATCAACGAACAACCATTTCAGGCGCCAACCATTGACCTTGTTAGGAATGCCCGAGACCAATATCATCCCAGACCGAGCTTTGATGCAATGGTGGCCGATATAGTCATTCGCCACTAGATTGATGAGATAGTTTATCTCGCCCGAGTTGGGCATCTTATGCAGCCCGGCCTGCCCCAGGATGACCATAATGGCCAGAATGATACTCCAGACATTAAGGCTTATTTGGATTACGGGCAGATCCCAAGCGGCGAGCAGATGGGAGATGGCCGGATGGAGTGGAAATCGAATGCGAAACTTCAGGATGTCCTCGTTGATGGAGACCAAACCATCAGGTGGCTGACCTGCTCGCTCTTCATGGCGAGGCGCGTAAAAGTGGACATCATGCGGGATGGAGTACTTGTGTCGAATTCCATCCAAGATGGTTTGGCTAATCGCCGACTCTATCCCAGAGGACAATATTTGGTCTCATCACCCATTCAATATTGACAAGAAGGACGACGATAAGGACACTGGGCCACGTTGACCTCGTAGTTAAAGTATCAAGGATGATTCTCATTGTTCCAAGTCATGATGTTGAAGGCCCATGACTGGATAAAGGACCGGGAAGATCCAAGGAGATTTACTGATAGGTCCGGAGAGGGCTGACATTCAGAGGACACAAGCGCTCCAATTCATCCATCTCGTGTGCCGAAAAATCAAAATCCGCCGCCTCCACACCGTCATTGCCGTCATCATTATGGTCACCCCCAGAAAATGGCGGGCAGATCCACTGAAGAAGTACAGCCCCCTCGGGAAGAACCAGAACCTAAGGCGAGAACGAGTCGAATCCCGCGATGCCCAAGCCAGCATAGCCCCCTAATATTAAAAGTTAAAACGCTCATTAAGGAAACAAGCTCTCACATATCTTTGCAGAATGAATCAGTCTTCTAAACCCTTCCTTATACTAGTATCACTAATTAAGTATTGGTATTTATAATACCATTACAAAGATTAAAGGAGAAAAAAAGCCTAGAATTACGAAATAAGAACATATAAATCACAAGCCATAAATTGCAGAATTATTTATTGTGTTCTAGTACTCACTACTTTAATTAAAGCAGTCAATAACTATTCCCAGAATCAGCCTCAAAGTGAATTTTTATCAAGTTAATAAACCAATTCATTGAATCCCTTTTGCTTGAAGATGAGAAAGAAGGGGATTTTAAGCTCTTTGCAAACACCTCTCTGACAGAATGTCATTTCTTTTGAAATGCAGCTCTAAATCTACTAAAGAATGTTGAAGTGCAGGCAATCATAGGTCCCTTGACCTCAGAGCAGTCAAGTTTTGTGATAAGTCTTGGGGAAAAAGCTCATGTACCCGTAATCACATTTTCGGCCACAAGCCCTTCTCTCTCGTCAATCCGAAGTCCATACTTCATTCGGGCCGCCTTAAGCGACTCGTCCCAAGTACAAGCCATAGGTGCAATAATCCAGGCATACGGATGGAGAAGAGTGGTGCTTATCTACGTGGATAATGAGTTTGGAGAAGGGATCGTTCCATTTTTAACTGACGCCTTGGAACTGGTGAACGCTGACGTGCTTTACAGGAGTGTTATACCGCCATCAGCAACGGATGATCAAATTGTTGCCGAGCTTCGCAAGCTGATGACGGACTCAACAAGAGTCTTCGTCGTCCACATGCGGGCCCGTCTTGGTAACCGTCTGTTCGCCAAAGCTAACCAAATGGGAATGATGAGTGAAGAGTATGTGTGGATCATAACTGATGGCATTGCAAATGAGTTGAATTTGATTGAATCTTCAGTTATGGAGTCCATGCTAGGAGTGATAGGCGTACGGCCTTATATTGCAAGAACCGACGAGCTCGATAAGTTCAGGATCAGATACAGGAAAGTAGATCGACAGAAGAATAATCCGACAACAAATCATAGTACGGATGTGAACATATACGGGCTCTGGGCCTACGACTCCGCCACTGCACTAGCCTTGGCAGTAGAGAAAGCAGGAATAAGATCAGAAGCTACATTTCTAACGCGTAACATCTCTAGCAACGGGGGGACGGACCTTGAACGCCTTGGGGTTTCCAGCAAAGGACCGGAACTCATCCGAGCATTATCAAGTACCACATTCAAAGGCATGGCTGGAAATTTTGAATTAATTGATGGCCAACTCAATTCACCGCCTCACGAGATAGTTAACATGGTTGGTCCAGGAGCACGTGTAGTCGGGTACTGGACGAAAGAGATGGGGATTGTTCGGCAGCTGAACTTTAGAAAGAGTAATGTTGGTGGATACTCTACTTCCAAGTCGAATATCGGATCCATTATCTGGCCGGGAGATAAAAAGAGTCGACCAAAGGGATGGGTGATTCCGACGAGTGGAAAGAAGTTAAGAATTGGAGTACCTGTAAAACATGGTTTCTTTGAGTTCTTGAAAGTCAGTTGGATGTCTGACAATACTTTAGAGTTTGAGGGATACAGCGTCGACGTTTTTGACGCTGTGATCCAGGCACTGCCGTATAACGTGCAATATGAATACATACCCTTTGCAAAATATGACCACAAGCGCACAGGCAGTTATGATGAGTTGGTTTATCAAGTATACCAAGGGGTTAGTATCTTTCTAGCTATGCTTTGCAATATGAAAATGTAGCAATTTTTTTGTCCTTTAATTTGGGAATATATGTTTTTTTGTCCTTTAACTTGTACCCGTTTTTTATTTTGTCCCCTAATCATTCTCTCATTTGAAATGGGAAAATCAAATGTAGCTAGATAACCCTAATTTTGTAATGAATGGACAGAAATTTGATGGTGCAATTGGAGATATAGCTATCATAGCAAATAGGACACAATATGTTGAGTTCACACTGCCTTACACACAGTCTGGTGTTTCAATGGTTGTACCAGTGAGAGATGTCAACAGCAACAACGCATGGGTATTTGTAAAGCCACTCACTAAGGAACTCTGGTTCACAAGCTTATGCTCATTTGTTCTCATAGGGTTTCTTATTTGGATACTCGAGCATCGAATCAACGAAGATTTCAGGGGCCCTCCTTGGGATCAAGTAGGCGTCACCTTCTGGTTCGCCTTCTCGACAATGGTCTTTGCTCAAAGTAAGTTACAATTTTCTGCTGCACCAATCTAAACAGTGAAATAATTTCATCTCATGTGAGAGTACGAACTTGTAGAGAGGTGTAAAATTAATTCATTAATTATTTTATTCTCTAATACTTCCCCTCACTTGTGGGGCGAGTTACTTTCTTCGGGAATTGAACCCAAGATGTAGACTTGAGTCTTTCGACTCTGATTGAGTAATATTCATTTTTGGTCCCAAAGTACATGGTACTTCTTGGTCCCAACACCCACCACTTTGGTCCCAAAATCATTTTTTCATACCGCCATTACGTTTTCCGTTAAAGTCAGCTACAGTTTTGATAGGACAAGGTTTGGGGCCAAAAGTGTAGTTGAACTTAACGTATTCCGTAACGGAAGGGCCAAAACTGCATGAAAAACTTCTTACGGGACCAAAATCGTGAGGGCCTGTGTCATGTGGAACCAAAAGTGAATTTTACTCGACTCCGATACCATGAATTATTTTTCATCTCATGTAAAAGGTCGAAATTGTAAAGAGGGGTGAAATTAATTCATTTATTTAATTTAATTCACTAATAACATATGTCTCAAGCTTCTTGTTTTCTTTTTTATTGTAGAGGAGAGGGTGATAAGCAACATGTCTAGGGTTGTGCTGATTATATGGTTCTTGGTGGTTCTTATACTAACTCAAAGCTATACAGCTAGTCTTACATCAATGTTGACAGTTCAGCAGATGCAGCCAACCGTTATGGACGTTAATGAACTTATTAGAAACCGCGAAAATGTGGGCTATCAAGAGGGATCATTTGTTCAGGGACTTCTAAAAAATATGCATTTTGAAGAATCCAAACTTAAGCCATTTAAATCCACCCAGGAAATGGATGAACTTTTCACCAAAGGCACTGCAAATGGTGGTATAGCTGCTGCTTTTGATGATATCCCATGTTTGAAGATTTTCCTATCCAACTACTGTTCAAAGTACACCATGGTTGGTCCCACGTATAAGACCGATGGTTTCGGCTTTGTACGTCGCACTTCTTTGCCTCCTCCCTATTTTTACAATGTTTACAAAATTCAGTATTTTAGTCTCTTTGCCGGCTAATGCATGACGGGCCACCTATTACCGGATTGGTTCCTTTGTTAAGGAGACTAATTAAAATACTGAATTTTATAAAGGGAAAATTGATCTTTTTGTCGCGTAATTTTGACCAATTTTGATCTTGGTCCTACTAACTTACGATTTTTGATCTTGGTCCTGTAACTTTACAAAATTCAACTTTTTCGTCCGGTCACCAGCTAGTTACTTGCAATAGCAGGTGACAGAACGAAAAAGTTGAATTTTATAAAGTTACAGGATCAAGATCAAAAACCGTAAGTTAGTAGGACCAAGATCAAAATTGGTCAAAGTTACAGGACAAAAAAATGTATTTTCCCTTTTATAAACATAGAAGATTAGTTACGAAGTCAAAATACTTAGGAGACAAAAATTAAGATTGGTACAAGTTAAAGGACAAAAAAACATATTCGCCTCTATTATATTATCTCATGCTTGTTACTATATATGATATGCAGATATTTCCAATAGGGTCTCCGCTGGTAACTGATATTTCAAAAGCAATATTAAATGTTACAGAGAGTGAAATAATGATAAAGATTGAGAAGAAATGGTTGGGAAACGAAAGCGGATGTTCAACACCGGATGCTTCTTTCTCATCCAACAGTCTTGCACTAGAAAGTTTCTGGGGGCTGTTTATGATAGTAGGAATTGTTGCACTTTCGGCCTTCGTAATTTACGTGGTTAGGTTTCTGCAACAGAACTGGCACGTCGTGAATCGTCTTCACTCCGAGTCAACTATATTAGACAAAGTACTAGAGCTGATTCGAAGCTTCTATGATAAAGATCTAAATTATCATGCTTTCAAGAACGTTGGAACATGCTGTGGATGTGATTGTACGAAGAGAGTAGTAGCGGAATCTCCGATTCTCCCGAGTCCTGAACGGCGGAATGAACAGCAGGATAGTTCATTGGAGAATAACATGACAAATGTGAAAGGAGAAGAGTCTCGGAATGAGATATCACTTGTTAGTCTGAATTCGAGGTAAAGGCATTTTTACAAATTGTCTCAAAATAGTTTTAAAAGTTCATTTTAGTCCCGCAACTCTGTAAATTGTTCGACAGGGTATTGAGAAGAAGATTAGAGTTTCTTTTACTGCCTTTAGTTTCAATTGGATTCCCATGTTTGTTTTATCTCTCTCTTTTTTCTTGCTCATTTTATTCAGTGTTGCAGGATAACATTTAAGTAGCCATCCATACAGTAGTTAAGAATATGTAGACTCATAAAGCATGTATACCTTCTTTACTTCTACATTATTTATTTTATTTTTTATTTTATATGTAGACTCATAAAGCATGTATACCTTTTTTTTTTTTTTTTTTATTTTACTTGGTAAGAATTATAATCTCTTCAACTTTGAATTTCGTATGAATTTATTTGGTTTGAATGTCTAAACATGGTTTCTTGAAATCGATGGGTATGTTGCACTGTAACTACTTTTGTGGTTGTTATCAAGGCACTGATTATGCTCATTGCATCAAAAAATCTTAATAGATACTGCAAACTTTGTTTCCATTTTTACTCTCTGTTTTGGTAGAGTTTTTTGCAGTTTTGGTCCCACAGGACACGCCTCCTCACGCTTTTGGTCCCAAAGCTTACACTTTTGGTCCCAAAATCGAAAATTTTGACACTTTTGGTCCCACCGTTAATTTTTCTGTGAAATCTGTTAGAACTTTTGGTCCCACAGAATTTTGGTCAACCCCAGGCGCGTGAACTTGTTTTTGGAGGGAAAAATCGACACATTTGGTCCCGTAAGATTTTTTCCCTCATTTTTTTCATGAAAAATTTCAGATTTTGTGGTGGGAATAACCACACTAAATGGCTACATTTTCAATTAGAATAACCACACAAAATGATGCTCATAATTGAAATTAAAAGAAAACAACTACTACTAATGATGCTCATAATTGAAATTAAAAGAAAACACACACACACAGAATAACAGAAGCCTCAACAAATTCTAAACGAAATAAAAATTTTCCAAGAAGAGCTGAGAAAACGCACGAAGTAGCATTCCCACATTAATTCAAATTTTCACTCTTTCCATCACCATTTCTCATCTCCAGATATATACACTACCAATTTCCCAGATATAAGAAGTGAAATCCCATGATTCATATCAAGGACATAAGAAAAAAACAGAAACAAGATATTCTGTAATACCTGAAACATCCACTCTTGTACTTAGCTAGTTATCGAAACATGTTTTCTCAATCTCATCATTCCTTCATCTGGACAAATTCATCATCTTGGATACAAGAAACAACTTCACCAACAAAACTTGGTGCTAAACCAGACCACATATATATAAATATTAACAACATAAAAACTCTCAGATTTGCAGTTCTTAAATATAGCTGAAAACAATGTTAAGTCTAAAACTCACACGTATCATTTTCTGAATCAAACATATGTTTTCATCAACCATATAGGGATTTAAACCCCCTTACAGAAAAAAACATTGCTACCACACAACAAATAATTGAGAAAAATTTAAGAATTTAGCTCTGCATAAAAAAAAAATTAAAAGAACCACGAACTTGATTAATTTTCTAACAACTTCAAATTCCACAAAAAGAGCCAAAAAAAGAAAGGGGGCTGGATTAACTAAAAAATATTGAAACCACACACCAGAGTCGGAGCTTATTTAATTCTTTTTGTGCCACAAACACAAACAGGAGGAAAACGTTGAATTACATGAATCAAAATGAAATTTAATTAGATTAGATGGTATAAATCCCCAATTCCATCAGCAAACAAATAAAAAACGTAACCTTGCAAAAGGCCGGAATTCACCAACAATTGGAAAAGCAAAAACGCCGTCGTAATTAACACTTTTGGGGCTGCAGACACGCGGCCCGAACCCGTAGCGACAGCACGAGCCCCGTCCAGCGTGGGAACTCTGAGAAGCTTAGTGAGGATTCATCCCCCTGTCGTTCGTCAATTCCGGAAGGCACAGGGGTCGCGCGATTCTCCATCCGTTGGTGAAGACCAGGCATCCCAGGGCTGGGACGAGGCGCGGCGAGGGCGAGGGATGCAGAAATCGATTGGGGTGCAGGTGGCATCGACGTCTGGTGGAGATCGGCCTCCGTCTCGACCCCATGTCTTGAGAGGCTGATGCGAATGAGGGTTTTGGACCCAAGAATACGTGCAAGATTATTCGCTAAATTGTCCCAGATTTATCATCATCAAAGATATTGTCCTCTTTTCACAAGATTATTTAAGATTGGCAAGAACCTTCCAAGATTTGGCAAATAATATCTTCAAGATATATCGTTATTCAGTTTTGGTCTTTTAATTTCGAGATTTAGTCCTATATTTCCTAGATTTAGTCCTTATTTTCTAGATTTGAGTCTTTTAGATTAGGATGTGAGATTTGGTCCTGTTTCTATTTAAACAGGCTGCCTACGTTTTTTCTTAATCAATCGATGAATAAAGTATAACTTTTCTTTGGCAATTTGTCAAAAAACTAATCGTTCACCTGCTGGCCTGAGCCAGGGCATCGATTTTATCGTGTTTTATATTTGTTCTCCTGCTAGCCTGCGCTAGGGCGACGAATTTATCGTGTTCCCAAATCGCGGTTCTCATCAGAGGCCATAGACGGATGCACCGGCGCGGCGCCCGCCGTGGAGCGGCGATGGAACGGGGAAGACAGCGTTTTATTGTTCCATTATTCAGAGGTTAAAACCACGGCGGCGGCGATTTAGGAAGCGGAGGGAGGAATAGGGTTAGCGATTTTGGGAGAAAAACTGATTTGGGGGTAAAACGTTTATTATTTCAGAAAAATAATTTTTTTTTTTAAGTTTGACTAACGGCGCGTGTTATAAACCCGCGATTTTGACGGAAAATTAGACGGAAGTTTCAGTCGCGGGACCAAATGTGTCAAAATTCTCGGCTTTGGGACCAAAAGTGTAAGTTGGGACCAAAAGCGTGAGGAGGCGTGTCCTGTGGGACCAAAAGTGAAAAATACTCGTTTTGGTATATTGTGAGTAAGTAAACTACAGAAACTTATATGCTAGTGAGTTAGTAGGAGATAAGCTTATAAGATCTGACCCATTTTAGGCTAAGGTGGTGTTAATTATATATGCATACTCATAGTTCAACCAAATCAGACAAACCATTTCAAACTTAAAATCAATCTGCACAGTTAAGAAAACAAACTACAGACGAGAAACAAACGGGCGCGTGCACTCGAGTCGCCACCGCCGCTAGGCGCACGCGGGCGACTCGAAGTCGTAACCAACACAATCGGAACCCAAGACCCCATCTAAGGTCAAACTAGAGACGAGGGAAACGGATCAAGAGCGGTGAGGAGGCGCGTCGCGGAGCATCGAAGAACGGCATGAAACACATCGAACCAGGGGCTTAGTCATCGAAATGAAGACGCCGCCGCCTAGGACGACGAGTTGCGACCAGCGACGTGCCGAATCGCATCGATTCGAGTCAAGCCGCCGCGGGTCTAACCCGCTGAGTTATGTCCGTCGCGGCAACCCGCGAGCGACGCGAGTCGCGGCATAGTGCCGCCGACTCAAGCGAAGCCTCGATGCCTAGCTATGGACGCGAAGCAGCTGAGGACGAGGCGGATGGGGCGAGGAGTTTTCGCAGAAAACCTTAACCAGGCGTAAAAGATGAACCAGGCAAAAAAAAAAAAAAAAAGGAATTTGGGGTTTTCTAATCAATTAAGCAAAATGTCCCCCAAAACATATATCAATTGGTGCTGTGTTTAGTCAAACCGATCAGCCGCACCTTTATGTTTCATAAAAAAAAAATTAATTTATAAAATCAATTCAATTATACAATTAATCAAGATTCTGGAGCTCTGATACCACTGTTGGAATATAAAGGCACGTAAACACGTAATACATGACAGTTTACCAGCAACGAACATATAATTGCATAATTAAATAACGGGTAAACATATAATTGCATAATTAAATAACGGGTAAACGTAAATAGAATTCTTACAATAATTCGTACACGGATTCCTCCACTATGGTATCCATGTAACAATCGTTTACCAATTCGCACCGATTCACCAGTGTTGAATCCCCGATATGAATTTGCTAGGAAAATTCTAACTTAGAGATTTTATGGAGAAATCTGAAGTCTTGTATTATGAATTTCAAAGGACTCATACATATAGGGGAAGCCTAGCTTAAATCTTAAGCTAACCTGATTAGAAAATAAAATCCATAATCTTGTAAATGAAATCCCATAGATTTAAATCCCTTATACATAAATCTCTACCGATTCGATTTCCATAGATATCAAATCTCTACGGATTTGATTTCCATATATATCAAATCTCTACAATAATATTCCATATATTATTGTTAGGAATCCTATTTAATTAAATAATAACAATAATTAATTCTAACTATAATAATTATTATATTCTCCATAAATTAAATATTAATATCCAATTTAATATTTAATCAACCAACTATAATCAGTAAACAACTGTTACTTGTTGTGTGACTCATATGCCCTCATATATCGAGTGATTAGTCAAACTAATGATCTTAATTGAACCCTAGACAATAAATTAGACATTCTCAATATATGAGGTACGTTGCAAGGAAACGTGCAACTACCTGTAACTGAAAAATGGACTATTGCGATAACTTCCTTTCATTCACGAATACTCGATTAAATTTTGAACATGATGAAATGTCTATTCAAATAACTTAATCATATTATCTCCAATCACTAATTGATCACTTTTGTCACACTTGGCCACAAAATCCAAGTTGACGTGCATCGGCCGATGTCTTAGATCCAATTATGATGAGAAGATGAGTATTCTCTCTAAATCCACATTGAGGAATGAATCCTATTTTTGACTCAACTACCATGCACATGCATTTCATGATGAACTCAATCCAAGCAATATCTACCCATGGAAGGGTGCAAGCGTCGGTTATGGTCAAAGTTCATCACTCCACACGTGTCGTGCGTATTGACCTCAAGTCAAAGGAGTATTGCATCGCTCCCACTAACCGAAACACCCGTAGACACATATTGTGGAATTACATCAAACAGTTTCTCGGATGGGCATACCAATACCCTCTAAGGTATCTGTGCATCCATCATAAGGTACCTAGTATCTCGTAGTAAGTGAGACCTTATTACACTCTCTAAGAGTATGATGCAGATCGCACATCAATCTCAATTGCATCATCAATATCCAATTCTTGATGATCCTTGATCAGGGCTATTTGAGAATCATGCTTAAGTCATCTGAGTTCTCACAATCTCAATGACAGCAATGACTCATGTGAACACAAATAAGAATAAATGCAAACAACCATACATAATATTCAAACAAGTGTAATGTCATACATTTAATATTAAACAAACAATAATATTAAAACTAATACTGAATATTATCTTAGCATTTTTTTCCTTACAATAGGATTGTCTCTAGGACACTAACACTAATACTTTCGCCAAGGTTTCTGATGAAAGAAAAAAAGAGTGGCGGGAAACCTTCCACGAATATATGTTTAATGATTACTTATTTTTATATATTTTTGTTGGTCCCGGTGCAAACGAGTCTTACACGTGTATGGGGGGAATACACGTGTTCAGTGTTTTTTAAAACTTTTCTTTACTGAGGTCAGCTTGGGTCAGGTTGTCCTGATGATTTGGTCCTGAGAAGCACAAATCGCTCTGAGTCAAAGTCTACCTAAGACAGTGATCCTGAGCTGCTTTCAGATACCTCAGATTATCCCAACTGATCCTGAGTTGCTTGGATCAGATAACTAACTTACTTAACCCTCAGAAGAGTAAGTTCAGTTTGGTAACTATCTGTTCTAGCTACTCAGATGTGCGGAATGGTTGGCCCTTAGTTTATACTCGTTTTAAGCTTTGCTGAAAACCTTCCTTTTAATGGAATAGTGATTAGGCTGTGATTCAATTATATGCAACTTCAGTGGATTGATTCCAACTGAATATCAGTGAAAATATGCTTTCAATTCAAAGTAATGCAACAGATAAATCAAGCAAAACAGAAAGCAAAGAACACAGCAAGTTATAGTGGTTCAGAGACTCAAGCTCCTACGTCCACTCTCCCTGATCTCTTCAGAGAAATTCACTAATCACCTCCTAAGGTTTTCTGATTACTTCTGTAGTTTACTAACCTTTCTATTTTGAGCTTTCTGACTACCTCTGTAGTTTACTAACTCAAAACACACACAAGCTTTCTGTCTATCCAAGATAGATTACTCACTTCTTCTCTAGAGCTTTCTGACTACCTCAATGTAGTTTACTTACTCTTTACAACTCCAATCTCACCAACAATCACACTCAAACTACCTTACAAAGGGTTTGGGGTTTCTTGGTTGGTTTCCAACTAGGATGAGATATCCTTTACAATTAAGAACAATGCAAAGGCTAGGATATCTCGACTAAGCTTTGGATATATCTTATCAATCTAGGCTTAGTGAAATGAGCTCTCTTCGATTTAAAGCACTTGGGAAATTCTTGGGTTTTCGAGTGCTTCAACTTGCGATAATAAGTTTGAGCTCTTGAGTTGCTTACAAATTTCCCGTAACCTTACAATGTAGAGGGTCACAGTATTTATAGGCATACACCAAGGTCACTCTTGAAAAGCTATCCGTTGGAAGAGATAGCTTCGTGAGTTTCCTCTTATGGTGTGTGAGAAACGGCTATATTTAGGGTTTGACACTCCCTAACACGTTTTAGGCAATAACTTTTCATGTAGCCGGTTATCACTTTTTGCAGTCTGGAACTTAGTACTTCTGACATCTTTTCAGTGACCTGTCCCTGTCAGTGTCAGTGATGTACATTGCTGTCTTCTTCTTTTTGACTTTTGTCTCCAATTAAATGTAGACACACAACTGCTCTCTTTGGTTACATTCTCTGAGTGATATAACCTTAACAACACTTTGTCTTAGTTCCTTTTGTCTGCATGAGAATGTCTTGGGCAATATCTATTTTTCTAAGGAATCGCGTTCTCCTCAGTATTGCATCCTTCAGATAGATATTTTCAGTGCCTCAGAACATTCAGGTTTATACTGAGCATTCAGTACATTACTGAGTCTTCAGTAATTACTGTGCCTTCAGTAACCTTTGTCTTCAGTCTTCTGTCTTCTGTGTCTTCAGAGTCTTCAGGGTCTTCTGAGTCTTCACAGATATACTGACTGATATACTGAGTCTTCATGCTGAGTCTTCAGTTTCTCAGTTTCACACTGAGTCTTCAGATTCTCAGTTTCATACTGAATCTTCAGAAACTTCAGTTTCATACTGAAACTTTAGAAACTTCAGTTTTATACTGAAACTTTAGTTTCTTCAGAAACTTACTGAGTTCTTCAGAATCTTCAGATCCTAACCTGATCTATATCTGCTGACTATACATTTTGCAGATATCATCCTGAATACTCTAAAACTGAATCTTGACTCAACTATCAAGATTATTCTGAACATGTCATACTCAGAGGTTTTGGGATCTAATCAAAATCATATCTTTATTAAATTCATCTCCCAACAATTTCCCCCTTTTCGATGATGCCAAAACCTATCTTGTTACAAAACATTAACCTATACTCAGGTTTCAGTTTATCCTATTACAAGATTGGTTTATCTCCCAGCATTTTCCATACATAATGAGTCTCCCAATAATTAATCTCCCACAATTTCTTCAGTAATGAATCTCTCAAAGGATTCATCACCAAACAATTAATTCAGAGACAACATTCAGACATATCAAAAGTAAAAGACATGTAAATAAGATAATGAGATATTATTTTTTGAGCATAAATGATAAGTTTTCATTGATGATAGGTAGACAGTTACAAGTTACAATGAATCTTATCTGAACAAACAAAATCAAAAAGACAAAAAAAGATAAAGGATTACATGAATCTTCTGAGTCTTCATCTTCAGTCTTCTTCTGCTCTTCAGCTCGGGCTCTTCAGTTCTGATTTTCTTCCACCTCATCAGCAGGGACTTCAAGGTTGAACATTCCGTAATATCTTCTTTTCAGCGCATCTCTTTCTTTAATGATATCAGGATTGTTCCCTGTCAGACCCAACTGAATGGCGTACTGAGAAATCTCTTGAGCAATGGCTTTCTCATTCACACAGCCATTCTCCAGCCTGGGAGGAGGGTACGAGTATGGACCAGGGGCAGTTATCTGCACCTTTCCTTCATCCGCAAGATTTAACCAGCTTTGAAGGTACTTCGGATAAAAGGTCAGGAGATAGTCAATCAAAGCCTCATTGGGATCTGAGCTTTCCCCTCTCCATTCTCTGAGCACATCATAGTAGAACCATAAGGTTCTCTTGATTTCTTCCCATGCATCGTTGTACTGGATTGGCATCCATTTGTCAACATGCGGCCATTTCTGTGCTTTTGTGTTCCCTCTCCTCTTGCTTGCGAACTTTTTGAAACCACTCCTTCTCTTCTGCTCTTCTTCTACCTTCTTTCTGATCACTGGTACACCAGAAACAGAAACAGCAGTCTTTTTAGCTTGTTCAACTTGGAGTGTTTTCAGAGCACTTCTGGTATTGAAGACCTTCTTCTGTGGCTCAATATCCTGAATCAGCTTTCTCTGAATTGGCTTAGAAGCCTTAGCTCTTTTGCCCGCAGGCTCCTCAAACGCCACAACTTTCCTTTTGATGGGCATTTCAGCACCAGCTTGGCTTGTTCCAATTCTTCCTCCACCACTCAGTTTCTCTATAGCAACTTCTTGCATTGTTTCCTCTGAAACCTGAGTGTAGATTGGCTTCTCCACCTTCTTGAACTTTAGCTTCTCAGTGGCCTCAATTTCCTTCATGGCTTCGGCAATGATTTTCTTTTCAGCATCCTTGACAATCTTGCCTTTCAAAGTATGATCCAATAATTTCCTGAGATCAGCTCCGGGTCTTTCCCCCTTCTTGGAACCATACTTTGGCAGAAGCCTGGAGAGTGCTGTGTCCATATGGTATTGCTCTTTACTGACACTCCGCACCTCCCCTGCCAACTGATCTTGCTCATCCTCGAGCCTTCTAAGGTGGTTCTTCGCCACTGAGAATTCTTCAGACATATGCGCAAATTGGCTAGAGAGAGCTTCCTTGAACATGTCTGTCATTTTGGCCATGAGCAATGAGCTCATCTTCTCAACAGCATTCTTTACCAGTATCTCATTCTTCTCTACCAATTTAGCTTCAAGAATTTGAGTTTGTTCCTGATGCTTCTGCTTCAGCTCTGCATTAATCTCAGCTTTGAC
Organism: Stenogyne calaminthoides; assembly: GCA_037126765.1. Taxonomy (NCBI): domain Eukaryota; kingdom Viridiplantae; phylum Streptophyta; class Magnoliopsida; order Lamiales; family Lamiaceae; genus Stenogyne; species Stenogyne calaminthoides. The sequence continues at coordinate 16,174,106 of JBBCBC010000029.1, forward strand.
CCCTTCCATTTTCTCCTCAATCTTTCCTTCAATGGTGGTCAGCTTTTCAGTCAGAGTATCCTGAAGTTGCACCAGGTTTGAAGAAGAACTCAAGCTTTCTATCTTCTGACTTTGGTTGGCCAATACCTCCTCCATCTGAGCAATTTTGTTCAGGATTGGCTCAACCTTCTCCAATTTCTCCATCACCGGGGTGAGATCAATCTCAGGAGCATATCTGATCTGCTGTGACTCCTGAGCTGGCTGTTCATCCTGAGTCTCAGTCTGAACCTGAGCTTCAGATTCAGTCTGGGTCTAGGAATCACCCTGAGCTTGGGTGTCCACCTGAGCCTCAGTCTGCATATCAGACATTACAGATTTAAAGATAGGTACTTCAGTAATCCTGGCATAATTGTTAATAGTGCCAAAAGTTACCTGAAGGCTAACTTCAGTCTGAGGATGTTCGACAGCAGCCTCTTCAGCATCAGTTGAGTCTTTCTCCTTCTGAGATTGACTCTCATCATCCCCTTGTTGGTCCCCATTCTGAGATTTATCTTTGGAGCTCGGGGCATCAACTTCAGCAATCCTCCTCTCAGCAACCTTCCTCTTAACCAACTCATCAAAGTCAGAGATTTTCATTCTGAGCTTAGTTTTCCTGAATCCTGAGAATTCAGTGAGAAAAGATGTCTCCTCGTTCCACCAGTCTTCGCCTCTGAATGAAGCAATGTTGAGCATCTCCGGAAGAGTCTAGTTGAGGATGTAGACCGTTGACCTCAATCTGAAGAAGATGTCTTGGAGGTCAGGGAATGAGCTAAGCTCAGGGTAGCGGTCAAGAATGAACCGTTCCCCCTTGCTTCGCCATTCGGTCTCTTCAGCTTCACCTTTCTTGAGCATCGGGCTCTCGGGTTCAGTGGAAAGATCTGCTGATAGATCGAATAGTAGATCACTCAGGAGCTCATCAACGTTCATCGGCTCCTGAGGCTCAGCAATATCTGAGGGTTGGACAGACAGCTCCTCAGTCTAAATTTGAACTGGTTCTGAGGTCTGAGCTGGTGCTTCCTCAGTATGACTCTGAGCTTGCTCCTCGGTCTGAGCAGGCATTTCCTCTGAAGGAATCTGAACTTGCTCTGAGGTCTGAGCAGGTTCTTCCTCAGTAGGAATCTGAGCAGCTTCTGAAGTCTGATCAGGTGCTTCCTCAGCAGGAATCTGTATTTGCTCTGAGGTCTGAGGTCCTTGGAATATTTTTTGAGAGAACTTGTCAGAACTTAATGACGTCTCAAGAACCTCAGAGAAGACTTGCTCCTCAGTTTGCTCCTGTGCCTTTGAGATAACCTGAGCCAGCACTTGCAAAGGCGATTTCTGAGCTTCTTGGCTCTCAGGTTGAATCTCCTCAGATTCACTCTCCTCCTCATCGTCATCATCAGTGAGAACCACCATTCTTTTGCGCTTTGGAGCAAGGGTCTTTTGCTTCTTCAATTTTTCACCCTGCTCCTTCTTGGCCTCCAACAAAGCCTTCCCCCTGGCTTGTTGGGCTTCTTCAGTAGCAGCAACAATAGGTGATTCCACCTTTTTCTCTTTCTTCCCTTTGATAGTCCTCTTTGCAGCAATAGGTTTGAACAACACCTTGGACTTAGGGAATGGAGTAGAGTTGGCAAAGATATCCTCCTCCTCTCGGCACATTTCCAAAATAAAAGCTATTTTGGTGGCATGGAGTATCCTGCCTTTGATTGATATTACACCATCCTCCCTTTTTATGACCTTGGCTTGCTCACTCACCACCTTGATCAGATACTTCAGCCAGTTGAACTCCTTGGTGGGTGAGTCCTCAATCGCCGCCATCAATCGGAGTTTGGGAGTGCTAATCTGCTCAAAGCTCCCCGATCTACTCATGATGCACTTGCTCACAATATCCATCAACACTCTGTATTTCGGCTTTAAATGTCGCTTATGCAGAGTTGCCTCAAACTTAACAGGATTCTCAGTAATCCCATCAAGATACTCTTGTTCCCGTCCCAACATATACAATGAGGGATCATCTCCCCTATCGCACAACTCAAACACATCGTTTAGATTTTTAGGGACTATGTACAGTTCCCGAACAAAATCTACATACTTCGATGTATGCTCTAAATGCAAAACAGAAATCTTGGATTCAATATTATTATCCTCATCTATTTCCATATTAGAGACAAACTCTATTACCTCGCGACAGTATTCAGCCTCCGGTCGGTTCGCGACAAGATTCGTCAGTTTCACCAACCGAATCAAGTGGAGCGCCTCTTCTTCGTGTTTGGCATTGGAAGTACTCTCCAGAGAAACCACGTACTCATACCATGGCTTATTGGTTTCGGCCAATCTATCGAATATGGATAAAGTCATTTTTGGAGATTTTGAAGGTTAGGGTTTGGATTTTCTGGGCAAAGATGTATTTTATTTTGCAGAGGATTTTTGGGAAACGAAGGGTTTAATAAAATGGCTTGAATGGCTTCTCAAAGAATATATAGTTCGAGATCGTGGGTAGATCGTGTGATTAATTAAAATCAACGGTTAAGATTAATCCACGATTAATCGAATATCTTGACGGGACGATCTTTGAAAAAGTAAGCCGCCACAATAACCTCATTGGTGATTGAAAGTAACAGAGCATTTAATGACTGTTGAACTTCCTTGGAATTTCAAAGATCCCGCCCAAAAACATTCTTCAGGTGTTTTGTATTTATTGCAAATGATTACTGAGTTTCACTTAAGCAATAAATGAGTCGCATGAGTCATTACTTCTTCAGACTAATTTCCCTCTATTAGTCTTACTGAGTATTGACCTTGATAAAATGTCAGTATGATCTTCGAAATCTTGAAAGGGTTCAAGATAACAACGAAATCTTGACCTTGATAAATCTGAGTTTCTTCAAGACTTCGATAAATTATTTCCATTTTATCACGAGTTTCTCGGTAGAATCTCGAGAAAACTTCATGCATCCGAAAACCTTCAATTTTTTGATTTTACTCTAAACACCTGGATCCAACATCCATAATTCAACTGATAGTTCCTGAAATCTTGATTCAGCCAAAGGTTTAGTCAAGATATCAGCTCTCTGCTTATCAGTATGAATTTTCTCCATCCTGATGTCCTTTTTCTCGACATGATCTCTGATGAAGTGATGTCGATATCCACATGCTTGCATCGGTGTGCAATACGGATTTTTGTGAAATAGCAATGGCACTATTATTGTCACAAAATATTGGTACTTTATTGGCTACAACTTTACAATCCCTTAATTGTTATGCGAGCGAAAAGAACCGAAACTGGCATGACTTCCTGCTGACCATGTATTGATTTGATAGTATTGGTTGCTCTTGAGGTTTGTTTCTTCAAAAACCAAGATATCGGCTTACTTCCAAGAAATTGACAAGTTCTGTAGTGGACTTCTGTCATTCGCAACCTCCATAATCGACATCGAGTAACGGTTAATTCAAGGTTATCATTAGTGGATACCATAATCCTCTATTCCTTTGTGCCCTTAAGATACTTGGTATCTTTTTGGCGACCTCCATGTGACTAATTTTAGGATTAGCTTGGTATCTTGCACATATCCCAACAAACAAATGTTATATCGGGCCTACTAACGTGAGATAGAGTAATGATCAATGATTCCTCTATAATCGGTATGACTTCTTGATTTGCCTTCTAATCGAGGATCCATCTTGTAGTTAGTATTCATAGGAATTCTAAGCGCATTGCAATCTCATACACCATACTTGGCAATCGGATCCCTGGTGTACTTTGCACGGTTGATGAAGATTCCTTCCTTTGATTGTTTTACTTGAAGACCTAGAAAAGAAATTCATCTCTCCCATCATTGACATCTCAAACTTGCCTTTCATCGGTGTTGAAAACTTTTCACACAACCGATGGTTTGGAGATCAAAAATGATGTCATCAACATATATCCGAACTAGTAAGATATCTTCCCCATCTTCTATTACGAACATAGTTCTATCAAGCAGTTCCTTTGACAAAACCATGGTCGATAAGAAACCGAGAAAGAGTATCATACCATGCTCGGGTGCTTGCTTAAGACCATACAAAGCTTTTTACGAGCACGTAAACTTGGTCATTTTTTACGAAACCAGGAGGTTGTTCTACATAAACCTCTTCTTTAAGCACCTTTGTTAAATGCACTTTTCACATCCATTTGATAGATGTGAACTTCATGTGGCAAAGCATATGCAAGAAACAATCTGATGGCTTCTAGTCTGCAACCTTGGTGCAAAGGTTTCATCATAATCCAAGCCTTCTTCTTAGGAATAACCTTGTGCAACTACTAGCCTTGCCTTGTTTCTTACAATGTTGTTGTTTTCATCTCTTTTATTCTTAAATACCCACTTGGTTCCAATAACATTGTGCCTTTTCAGGCCCTATCCACTAGCTCCCATACTTCATTCCTTGAGAATTGATTCAAATTTCATCTTGCATAGCGATAATAATCAATGAGAATCTTGTAGAGCTTCACCAATCTCGGTGAAGCTCTTTTCTCGATAGGAAGAAAGCATAATAGTGCACTCTCACCATGGAACCTTCTTGTTTTGACACCTTGGTTAGATCACCCACAATCGACTTGTAGGATGACTATCTAACCATCTTCTTCTAGATGTTCCCCTTCAATAGTATCCTCAACATTTGAAATGTTAGGTTCGGTTAGTTCATTAAACTCGGGGAACAATGAAAAGGAGAAAAAGAATCATCTTCCTCGGGGAAATTCCATCGAACATTGTCGAGACATTTGTTCCCCTTTGGTTGATAGATTGAGAATTTGCCTCGGTTGTGACCACATCTTCATTGGCATCACATACAGGCGAATCGGTGTCTGCATTCAGATTGGTCACCCGGTGAGTTGGTTTTCCTTGGGTTGAGAATTTCCATCCCGAGTCTCACCATCCGAGTTACATCCCGAACTTCTTTTTATGCGAGTGCGAGTCACTCCAATCATAGATGGTGGTGACCTTCTTCTTTTCGAGTTCGATGGATGATTTGTCATTCTTTTTCGGGCTTAATCTGGTGATTCTCTTGGTCGAGTTCTCTGAATCATGTTCTGTTTCTTCTTAACACAAGTAGATTCATCAAAAAACAACATGAGGCGTTTCTTCCACAATAAGAGTCCTACGGTTGTAAACTCGAAGTTTTTTTCGACTTGAGAATATCCTAAGAATATTCCTTCATCGACTTTGCTATCAAATGTTTTCAACCGATCTTTACCATTATTGTGTATGAAACACTTGCAACCAAAACACACGAAAAAAAGAAAAACAAGAGGCTTCCTTTCATTCCAAAGCTCATAAGGTGTTTTGCCTTGACTCTTGGTCAACATGGATCTGTTTTGAGAATAGCATGCGGTGTTGGCGACAAATTTCAAAATCTTTTAGGAATATCGACAATTTATCATTGTCCTTCGCGAACTTCTTTTTAGAGTCTTGTTCCTTCTTTCAAAGAACACCATTTTGTTGAGGGGTCCTTGCGGTGATGTTTCATGAGTAATTCCATTTCTTTGCACAATAATCGGATATAATATGTTTTATAAATTCGGTTCCTTTGTCGGATCGATTTTGACTACACTCGATTTTTTCTCAATCTTGAGCCTTTTCAAGAATCAGTAAACTTTATTTGAGTCTCTTTCTTCTTGAGTAAGAATATGACCCAAATATATCTTGAGTAGTCATCAACTACTACTAGTGTGTATTTTCCGCCATTAGTACTCTTTGGTATTCTTTGGACCAAAAAGATCCATATGCAACAATTGAAGTATTCTCTCGGTAGAAACATCTACTTTGCTTTTTTAAATGATGCTCTAATTTTTTTTTCCTTTTTTGCGCATCACAAACATGTTCCTTCTTGAACAATTCATTAGGCAACCCTCTCACAAGAGCTAATCTTGCAAGTTTATTGAGGGTTTTTGAAATTGGTGATTCATTCTTTTATGCCATAACCAACCGGTATCTCGTGGAACTTTTGCAACCAAACATGTATCTTTAGGAGTTGAACTCAATCGACCAAGATACATATTTCCTTTTCTAGTACCGGTCAAGTAGTATTTTTACGTGAGATATCATCTTTCACATAACATAAGTTCTTTGAGAACTCAACATTAAAACCCTTATCACGAAATTGGCTTATTGAAAGCAAATTATGCTTCAATCAGATACATATGAAACACCATGGATATGAACGAGTTGATTTCCAAAGTTCCATATCCTTGATCGTCCCTTGGAGTTATCTCCAAATGTGATCGAGAGCCTCTTTGTTCAACATAGTCCTTTGAGTATCTTCTTGAATCTGTCATATGTCTTGAGCATCCCTTTGTCAAGATACCATCTGGCCGAGGGTCATTTCATTTCCACTCATCAGTGCTATGTGATCTTCAATCAGCTCAGTGCCCTTGTTTTCCTCCTCCTCAATAGCCATCAGACAGGTGTCATCACTTTCACTGTCTGAGAATATTTCATCTGAAGAGCTAGATCCTTCCTCAGAATGTTCTTCTGCAACCATGGCTTTTCTGTTGGAGAACTTCTTGTCTCTTTTAGCTTGCCTTTCTCTTCTCTCCCAAGCTTTTCGATTCGGGACAACAATCATTTGGAAGTGACCTTTCTTTTAGCAATTGTAGCATTTGTTGGCATCATCATCCTGATCACTTTCTTCTTTGGACTTGGAGTCCTTCTTTCTGGATGAAGATCTCTCAGCTTTCAGGTCCTTCTTCTTCTCAGTTGATTTGTCCTCAGGTTTCTTCTGGTACCTGTGATTCATGTAATAGTTTTTGTATTTTCCATATCGACTATTAAGTCTTTCAAACCTCCTTGCCATTAGTCTTTAGCTTATCCTCAAGCTCATCGATTCTTAGCAAGGAGTTCTCGGACTCTCTAGTTTTTCTGGGTTTTATCCTTGGCCTTTAAAGCCACATTCTTACTAGATGATGAATCATCTTTCTTTTTGTCGACCTTTTTAGATTTCTTATCAATTTACGAACTCATAGGCCTTCAAATTTCGGAGAAGACTTGTTGATATGGCATTGAATTAATGTTTTTGGTGTTTTCAATCACCACTGCATGTATATCCCATTTCTTAGAAAGACCTCTAAGAATTTTCAATGCAACTTCTCTCTGTGGATATCTCTTTCCCAGTGCATTCAGATCATTCATAATGCTAGTGAATCTGACTTCCAATCTGTCTATAGATTCACCTTCATCCATTTCAAAACTATCAAACTTTCCAATTGCAATCGAAAGTTTGTTTTCCTTGATATGATGATCGTGCCTTGGCACATTACAGCTAGTGTATCCCAAATTTCTTTTGCAGTATTACAGTGAGAAATCATTCCCATCACACCATCATCAATTGTACTGTATAATGTATCTTTAGCAATATAGTCTAGATTGACTAACTTCCTCTCCTCAGGAGTCAATTGGTCATCAGACTTAGGAAATTCTATTCTGGGATCGTTTCTCTCATTTTCTGTTCCTCTGGGATTCACCATAGTAAATTGGAATGGCCCTTCAGAGACCACTCTCCACATACATTCATGTTTTGAATACAGGTGAGCCTGCATTCTCAGTCTCCATAAATCATAGTTCTCCACTGAGAACATGGGAAGTTTCTTAGAAGACATTTTTATCTGAGTCTTTTAAGAATTCAACAAATAAGATCAGTTCAGATAGACCACAAGTATTTTTAGCAAATAAAACTTTGGTCAACAAAGCAGGTGGTCAAGTTGAACCACCGCTCGATACCACTTGTTGGTCGGTGCAAAACGAAGTCTTACACGTGTATGGGGCGGAATACACGTGTTGGTGTTTTTTAAAACTTTTTCTTTATCGAGGTCACTTGGGTCGGGGTTGTCGATGATTTGGTCTGAGAAGCACAAATCGCTCACGAGTCAAAGTCTACCGAGAGGCGGTGATCTGGCCGCTTTTCGGATACCTCAGATTATCCCATCCGATCACGAGTTTTTAGAGATCCCGAAGTTGCTTGGATCGGATAGCTAACTTCTTGAACCCTCGAAAGAGTAAGTTCAGTTTGGTAACTATCTGTTCTAGCTACTCAGATGTGCGGAATGGTTGGCCCTTAGTTTATACTCGTTTTAAGCTTTGCTGAAAACCTTCCTTTTAATGGAATAATGATTAGGCTGTGATTCAATTATATGCAACTTCAGTGGATTGATTCCAACTGAATATCAATGAAAATATGCTTTCAATTCAAAGTAATGCAACAGATAAATCAAGCAAAACAGAAAGCAAAGAACACAACAAGTTATAGTGGTTCAGAGACTCAAGCTCCTACGTCCACTCTCCCTGATCTCTTCAGAGAAATTCACTAATCACCTCCTAAGGTTTTCTGACTACTTCTGTAGTTTACTAACCTTTCTATTTTGAGCTTTCTGACTACCTCTGTAGTTTACTAACTCAAAACACACACAAGCTTTCTGTCTATCCAAGATAGATTACTCACTTCTTCTCTAGAGCTTTCTGACTACCTCAATGTAGTTTACTTACTCTTTACAACTCCAATCTCACCAACAATCACACTCAAACTACCTTACAGGGTTTTGGGGTTTCTTGGTTGTTTTCAACTAGGATGAGATATCCTTTACAATTAAGAACAATGCAAAGGCTAGGATATCTCGACTAAGCTTTGGATATATCTTATCAAGCTAGGCTTAGTGAAATGAGCTATCTTCGATTTAAAGCACTTGGGAAATTCTTGGGTTTTCGAGTGCTTCAACTTGCGATAATAAGTTTGAGCTCTTGAGTTGCTTACAAATTTCCCGTAACCTTACAATGTAGAGGGTCACAGTATTTATAGGCATACACCAAGGTCACTCTTGAAAAACTATCTGTTGGAAGAGATAGCTTCGTGAGTTTCCTCTTATGGTGTGTGAGAAATGGCTATATTTAGGGTTTGACACTCCCTAACACGTTTTAGGCAATAGCTTTTCATGTAGCGGTTATCACTTTTTGCGATCGGAACTTAGTACCGACATCTTTTTGATGACACATTCTGTCGATTGTCGATGATGTCTGATGTTGTCTTCTTCTTTTTGACTTTTGTCTCCAGTTAAATGTAGACACACAACGGCTCTTTTTGGTTACATTCTCTGAGTGATATAACCTTAACAACACTTTATCTTAGTTCCTTTTGTCTGCATGAGAATGTCTTGGGCAATATCTATTTTTCTAAGGAATCGCGTTCTCCTCAGTATTGCATCCTTCAGATAGATATTTTCAGTGCCTCGAACATTGAGTTTATCTTGAGCATTGATACATTCTCGAGTCTTGATAATTCTTGTACGCCTTGATATTCTTGATCTTGATCTTGATCTTACGTGTCTTGAGTCTTACGAGTCTTGAGGTCTTGAGTCTTCACATATATCTTGGTGATATCTTGAATCTTCATCTTTGAGTCTTGATTTCACCGAGTCTTGATTCTCGATTTCATCTTGAATCTTGAAACTTGGTTTCATCTTTGAAACTTTAGTTTCTTCAGAAACTTACTGAGTTCTTCAGAATCTTCAGATCCTAACCTGATCTATATCTGCTGACTATACATTTTGCAGATATCATCCTGAATACTCTAAAACTGAATCCTGACTCAACTATCAAGATTATTCTGAACATGTCATACTCAGGGGTTTTGGGATCTAATCAAAATCATATCTTTATTAAATTCATCTCCCAACAATTTTCAACGACGAGTGGTGGAAAAAAAGAAGTTGTATATGATGAAGAGAATGAGGATAAAGAGGACATAAAAAATAAGTAGAAATCGAGGGCACACAAGCGATATTCTGATCTTTTCAACCGTTGGAAGAGTTTGAACGCTAAAGATGGGATAGTGAAGCCCCGTGGGATGAACGTGTATGGAATGCATTGAAGAATTACTGGGACTTACCAGAAGTGAAGGCTAAGAGAGACTAGTGCCAACGAAATCGGTTGTCCAAGGGGTCTAAGCACAGAGGCGGATCAAAAGGAGCTGCAGAATATTCATGGGAATATGTAAGTAGTTTTTGTGATATTTTTGTGATTACAATAATAATTAATTATTAACAAAAAGATTCTAAATTCAGTATAAGAAAAATGGATGCCTCCCAGCTGCATGGGACCTCGTGATACATTTCCACGAAAAAGAAGGAAAGGAAGTCACGTACAACGAGATGAAAACCACACTTGTAAGTGCTTGATTTTGTTTATTCACTATACTACTTAACAAGTTAATAGTATATCAGCCAGTTTTCCGAGCAGCCAGCAAACGAGAAGGACAAAAAAAGAAAAAATTGAGCCAGCAATATACGGAACAAGTGTCATACGCCCACAGAAAGTTTAGAGGTCTTGGTCAAATGACGAATTTGGGTCGCATTCAATCTGGCCCAGGTGGGAGCTCAAAAGGCACTAGTATTGGCGGCTACTCGCAGCTTGATGTGGAACGTTTGTTGGCACAAGAAAGACAAGAACAAGAGGAGATAGCTAGGAAGTTTCAAGAGGAAATAGAGCGGCGCGAGCAGCTTATGCGCCAGGAATGGAGAGATATGCAAAATCAAATGATTGCGTATTATAAGGGGCTCCTGGCAAACTCACCCAGTGGTCTTTGTCCTCAGAAACAGTAGGTGGGTTTTGTTCCCCAACATCAGCAGGCGGGACTTTTTCCCCAGCAGGAAAACCTATCGGGTGGTAGTCCTCGGGAATTTTTACCCAAAGAGGCGGTGGTAGCCCAGCATTGGACAGACATGGTGTAGTCCTCACTGGTCGGTCTGGTGCCGGGAGTTTGGGCCGTTCGACGCCTTATTTCCCCCTTATACCCATTTCCCCAATATCCCTCTGTCTCTGTTAGTGGTTATTCTCCAATTCTCGTGAACTTTCCTAGTGGTTTTCTTTCTCCCTGAGCCCCTCCTGTTCGTGCTCTTGGTCCCAGAGGTTCGGCGTCTCATGCTCGATGTTGTTCCGATAATGATCCTTTTAATGATCTTCTCAATCTCAACAATGAATACGATGATGATGATGATGATGATGATGATGATGATGATGATGATGATGATGATGATGATGATGATGATGATGTGTGTGTGAAGTATAGATATCTTGCTGATTTTATTAACTTAATACTTTGTTATGTTTTTTGATTAATTTATGAATATTTGTCACATGTGTTTCTTATGATTATTAATTATGAACATTGTTGATTAATCTCTATGATTCGTTTATGAGAATTGGTACGTATATATATACATATATATATATATATATATATGTGTGTGTGTGTGTGTGTGTGCGCACATGTAGGTTAATAGTGAAAAAAGAATATAAAAGTGATTATTTGACAATTTTTAAAAAAATATTTTAATAAAAATGATCAACACAAATGTATATACATGTGCACGTGTTACTTAATAGTGAAAGATAATATAAAAGTGACTATTTGACAATTTTATTAAAAGAGTTTTAATAATATTAAAAAAAATATATAGTGTTAGTAAAAACGAGTCTACATATATATAGTAAAAGAGTATAATTAACAATTCTTTTGAAAATATTTTAATAAAAAAATAGTGTACATATATAGTGTTAGTAAATTGTGAAGAATAATATTAAAATGTCATTTAAAAAAAATTATTCATGTTAATAAGTATATAAAAGAATATAAATTAGGGTTACTAAGAACTACAAGATTTATACCTCTCTTACTAAAAACTACACACTTTTTATATAATTACTAAGAGCTACAATTTGACTATTAAAATACCCCAATTGCCCTCTCATCTTACCAAACCGTCCACCATCATGCCCCCTCAACATTAATTTGAAAATGTCAACTACCACCTCACAATTTCTCTCACATATTTCTCTCTGCTCCTCACTCTCTCTAAAATGAAATTGTCACTCTCTATGTTTCAACTCTCTCTCTCTCTCTCTCTCTCCCTCAGCCTCATACTCTTATTCACTGTTATCAACACCAGAAATGGAGATTCCGGCGAGATGAAATTAGAGTTGATCCCATGGCGCCGCATGTGGTACGCCATCGCCGCCCTTATTGCATCTCGAAAGAGGCCAAGCAGATGTTCCACAATGAGTCATTCGTCTCATTGCAATATCAACAGCAACATGACTCTTCCTCCACGCCGGCGATTCTTCTTACGCTCTAGAAATTCCTGCTCAGTGAATCGCCAGATTCCGGCGGCGGTTGGTATTTTTGAAAATTGTGTTTGGATATTGTTTTATTTGTAAAGATTTGAGAATTTGTTTAGGGTAATTATTTTGGTGTATGGGTATTGTTTTGAGGTGGAGATACGAAGATAATTATGGTACTTATTTTGTTTTGATTTATGGATATTGTTATATGGATGTTTGTTTTGGTGTATGGATATTGTCAACTTAGAGAACGCTGCTCTTGCTCTGGTCTGAATGTATTTTTCAGTTGTTTTGCATTGGATTGCTTCAGCTATAGTGCGTATGTTCGTGATCGGATTGCATTTTTTACAGTTTTTTCTGGCTTTGTGCAGTTTTCTGCACATTTTTTCAAAGAAATATGTATTTGTTCAGTTTGTTACTGAACATGTTCACTATAATATTGCACATGTTCAGTTCAAAATTGAACATGTTCAGTTTATTATTGAACATATTACTTATAATATTGAATAAGTTAAGTTCAGTTCTGAAAATATTCAGGTTAAAATCGAGCATGTTCAGTTTTTATATTTGCTCTTGTTCAGCTTATGTATTTTTGCTTCTCAGTTTGTTATCACATGTTTTTTTACTTGTTCCACAAATTCAATAGCCTTTTACAACTCATGTGCAGTAAGAAGGTAAAAAGAACTACAAAATATTAGATTAGAGAGGTTTCTAACCATAAAATATACACAATAATATCAACCACAAAAATATTAGTCCGAACACTATCTTGCAAATTGGTATCTCTACTGACGTTAGGCATCTTGCAAAGACTATCTCCCGACGATGAATCTAATACATCATCCAAAGTGTCATTCTCTTTCTCATCATTTTTTTCTGAAAATGATGAATCGTCTTCCATGTATGCATCATTTTTCACCTTTAATCGTTTTCGAGTAACTTTTGTTGCCTCATGATCTACATATATGATAATGAAAGAACAAATTTCAGCTAAATTACAATATCATACACATAAATAAATACACCAACATGTTCTGAACAATAGTTCAAATTACAAAGGCACACACATAGACAAACTAGACGTGGCTCAATTACAAAAGTTGCAATCCTTAAACAATGAGAACACAAATTCAATGTCAATTGCATATTCATTACACTTCATACACAAAAAAATCAGTCACACATTACAAAACATATTATGAAGTTCTGCTTATATATCTGAAAATGCTTAAAAAAATTCTGAACAACAGCTCACAGTGCAAATAATACACACATAAAATCTAAACATGTTCAACGACACTGAACAACAATTAATTATAATTTCTGAACAAATAGTTTATGAACAACAGTTCAAAGACCAAAATACAAACAAATTAAACAAACTAAACCTTTTTCTAGAAAAAAAACTTGCTGAACAACAGTTTATTACACTTTCTGAACAAAAAACACTCAAATAAATCAATCACACTTTTCTGAACAACAAGTGTTTGAACAATAATTCAAACTACAAATGCACAACAAAATACAAAATAATTTCTGAACACAGTCATATATTGAACATCAAAGTTCAAAGTCATACCTCACTACTACACATTTGAGCTTGGAGAGCTCTACTTGGACAGCCCTTTTTTCGAACAACTCTCCAAGTGGTTCCTTGGAGAGCGGTTCTATTAAAAAAAAAAAAAACACAGCGGTTAAAAATCGCTATCCAAGATCAAAGCTTAGACAGCGGTTCATAACCGCTATGCAAGGGTAGTTGGATAGCGGTTTTGAACCGTTGTCCAAGGTAAAGCTTGGACAGCGGTTCATAACCGCTCTCCAAGTGAATTAATTTTTTTTTTGTAAAGCTTTTATTTTTTGTTTTATTTTTTTGTTTTAATTTGTAAATTCTTTTTAGGTACAGTTCAAATATTTTATTCTTTAAATTCTCGTGTTATTTCTTTGTAATATATATTCGTCGTATATAATGAGATTAACACAAACTCTTATGTAAAATTTGTTCATAATATTACTTGTTTAAATAGAAAAGTATTACTTGTTTAGATAGAAAGGTATAACTTGTTTAAAGAAAAATATTACTTGTTTAGATGAAAAATTATTACTTGTTTAAAGGAAAATATTACTTATTTAGATAGAAAAGTATTACTTGTTTAGAAGGAAAATTATTACAAGTTTAAAAGAAAGGTAGTACTTTTTTTTAAAAAAAGTACAAGTAAAAAATATAATTTTAATATAATTTAATTTAAATTTATATAAAAAAAATTATTATATAAAAATGTGATTGAATTAATAAATAAGATAATTGAAATAAAGAATTTTAAAAAAAATTATAAGAAAAACGATTTTTAGAACATATAGAATTAATTTCATTAAATAAACGCAAGAAAAGTATTACTTGTTTAGATGAAAAAATATTACTTGTTTAAAGAAAAGAATTACTTGTTTAAATAGAAAAGTATTACTAGCTTGTTTAAATAGAAAGGTATAACTTGTTTAAAGAAATATATATATTACTTGTTTAGAAGAAAAAGTATTACTTGTTTAAAGAAAAATATTACTTATTAAGATAAAAAAAAGTATATTCTTTGTTTAAAAGGAAAAAGTATTACAAGTTTAAAAAGAAAGGTAACGTAGTGTGTTTTTTTTTTTAAAAAATAAGTAAAAAATATAATTTTAATATAATTTAATTTAAATTTATATAAAAAAATTATTATTATATAAAAAAGTGTGATTGAATTAATAAATAAGATAATTGAAATAAAGAATTTAAAAAAAATTGTAAAAAAACCGAATTCTAGGACATATAGAATTAATTTCATTAAGTAAACGCAAGAAAGCTAGTGTCCGAGCGGAATTGATCCCCGCTCAGGTTTTTCAACCGCTCTCCAAGTGACCTTTGCAATGCGGTTAAAAACCGCTGTCCAAGTGCGATTTCTTGGACAACGGTTTTTTATCAGTTGTCCAAGCTTGGATATTTATTTTGAGAAAGCGATTATAATGAATTTCTCAAGGTCATTTTTCACAGCTGTCCAAGCCCAAATGTTTATTAGTGCCTTCACAAATTCGCACCCTTGTGGACCGAACATGAGAACCTTCAAAACATACATATAGACTAATTAATCCTTTAAATTTCACTTGATTTTTCTAACAACACTTAAAAAAAAAAAACAAAAAAAACTAGAATTTTCATTAACATCTTCGGATGTATGAACAACAAAAAACAAAGTCACACTTTTGCCCTTCTGTTTTCTTGTTAAACGAATAAGAGATCCTCCAAAACACACACATACAAAAGAATATCAGTTTATGAAGTATTAAACCAAGTTACTTGTGTATTAAACCCCTAAAAATCAAACATCCCAACCTCCAATAACTTCATGCTTCCTTTTACGTTTGGAAATCTTCTTTTTCCCTCGTTCTACAACTTTTGTACCTTCCATTGGGGGTTTTGAGAATTCATAAATAATAACAAGAAGAAATGACATTTTAAGAGTATTCAATCAATTTAACAAACATCTGGTGTGCACAATTAGAAGGTAACAAAAAATTTCTGAACAATTTTCTAAAAAAATTCAAAAATTTGATTTTCTGAACAATTTCGAGAAAAAAAAGAGGAGCATCAATCGATTTTCTGAAAAATGTTAAAGTTAACTAGATTAAGGACAAGAACAAGAACAATGTACATATAACTGCATGCAAAAAAATAAAATGAAAAATCTAGAAGTTAAATCGATTTTTCTGCACAAGTGAAAACGAAAAAGAAAACGAAAAATCTAGAACAATTTTCTGAACATTTTTTTGCAAGAACACACCGATTTTCATAAAAAAACTTACCTTGAGAACTCAAGATGTACTCAATAACGACGGCGACTTATCCTGTGGCTTGTGCGGAACGTCCGGTGAAACCCTACAACGCCTCTTTTTCGGCTGAACAATTTCCCATCGCGCCTGTTGTCTCTGTTACTCTTGGCTGCAGGCTCAATATGAAAACCCGGCGTCACACTTTCTTAAACTCAGGTGCGTTGGGAACCAAAAAAGAAAAGATAAATTAGTCATGGAATGTACTTGGGCATGTCTGTTTGGTTTCTTTGGAAAGTCGGGAACGGGAAAATCTTTAACAATGAGGAAATCAGCCCGGAGAAGATCTTTGAGGAAATTAGAGTAAAGTCTTGGTGCCTATTTACTATTCACTATCCTTGCGCCTTCAACTTTCAAGATTGGTGTCGTAACTTAAGATTGTGTTGTTCATAGAATGGGGTAATTTATTTGGAGCATTCAGGTTTATTCGTAATTTTGAACTTGTAAACATCTTTGAGTACTTCTTGGTACTCCGTTTTAACATAATTAACTTTTTCCGTTAAAAAAAAAAAAAAAACTATCTTGTTAATCGAACAGGGTAGAAATTTTTGTAATCATTTGTTTTTTTTTTTAATGAATGATTGTTTGGTTGTATACATTAAAAAAAAAAAAAATTACAACTAGATACAAAATTGAGTAAACCATTATAATCAGATACAAAGTGCAGAAATTTGAACTAAAGTGCAGATATTTTCTGCACTTTGTATCTGGTTGTAAGTTTTTCTGTGACTTTGTAGTGGAATGTTTTTCTCCCAATTTTTTTTTTCCAGAAAGTTAGTAACAAATCATGCAACACGAGAGGAATGACATAATTTAAATGTATTAATTTTTTATTTTTAAATGTTATGTAATTGCGTTTAAAATTTTGATTATATAAATATTGATATAGGTTTACTCTTCTGTTTTAAACTTTTATTTTTGTATTTTTTTTTATTATTATTAATTGGGTTTCTGGTTGAAAATTTTGGTTTTATTATTATTAATTGGGCTTCTGGTTGAAAATTTTGGCTCCGTCACGTCATGCCGCGCGACTTAGGAAGCAGTTATATTTATTGACTATTCCTCTATTTATTATTATTATTAAAAAATTTAGTTACCCCAAAATATACTTAAAAGTTAAAAGAGCTTACACTAGACCACCAAAACTATAATCTTAATTATTTATACGGGAAATATATATTAATTATCTAATAAATTTGATACCAATCTTTTTAATCCAAACAAAGTCAAACAATAGCTCGATCATGATTCATAACTTCGATGTGTTTGCGGTTATCATGTTTGCCCCCGAGCTTGCTCGGATGTCATATAAGATCTTGATGGTTCAGAATGAGCCCCCGGGTTGAGGATATTCCTACGCTCGTCGTCGATTTTGTGTGTGCTCGTACTCCGAGGTGAGCCCCTTTGTACGAGTCTTTTATGTGCTCGTAATCCGAGGTGAGCCACTTTGTACGAGTCTTTTCTGTGTTCGTACTCCGAGGTGAGCTTCTTTGTACGAGTCTTTTATGTGCTCGCACTCCGAGATGAGCCCCTTTGTACGAGTCTTTTATGTGCTCGCACTCCGAGGTGAGCCCCTTTGTACGAGTCTTTTTTGTGCTCGTACTCCGAGGTGAGCCCCTTTGTACAAGTCTTTTCTGTGGTTCGTCGAGAATTTTATTAATTACTCGTCGAGAGGCGGAGCTCGTCGAGAGTTTTATTAGTTACTCGTCGAGAGACGGAGCTCGTCGAGAGTTTTATTAGTTACTCGTCGAGAGACTGAGCTCGTCGAGAGTTTTATTAGTTACTCGTCGAGAGAAGGGGTTGTTGGGGTTATACTGAAAAGTATGCTTTTACTTTGTATAACCAAACTGGATTTTCTTATTTGTTACTGAAATAATCTATTAATCAATGATGCATTAAATATGAATGAATGTTATATATATTTATTGCAAACCCGTTCAATAAGTTAAGTACGTATTACATTGTAGTTAATTTGGTGATACCAGATCATAGAAGACCAAATTAACAGCTCCTCGTAATTAAGTACAAATTCACAACCCAGATGGAAATTAACAAACCATCATGAAAGGTTGAAGTATAAGGCTCAGATTGGCTTGTCTTGACCAAGAGATTATACTAGTGCATTTAGATGCACTGAATAAGGACCTACAGGAGGATAAATTCTTCGGTACTGAATATACAAGAATTAGACCTCAGTGGTGTGTTATTTCTTAATCTACGTCCCTTAAATAGGATCGTGTGCAATTAATAACTATTGCTTTGACTTATGATAGGAAGAGAGTCAATGTGATTCGATACCTTATATCTTGGGCAATATTATTAATTACATGACGATTGCTGACATTTAATACGGAGAATCGTGTGCAAGTACGTCTTGCTTGATTTGTCCCCTTGGTGGGCTCAGAATCTTTATCATATCAAATCTTGCAAGTGGAAATCTATTTCCGGTATGGATAATAACGTTGAGTTGTCTTTACTCCAAGGACAAAGATATTAATTAATATAAAGCTTGTTCAGTGGCTTAATTACTTAATGGACTAAGATAATCTTAAACACGGAAAATAATGACCTGAAGTCATATTATAGTAAAGTCGTAATATGGGTTAAGATGGATAGTTCAATATTAATTCTATAGTGGAGTAAATTAATATTAATGGACTTGAATAATATTTGGCCCAATATTATAGCTCCATAGTCCATTGGAGGTCCAATCTTAATTCTTCTAAAAGCCCCTCAAATAGCCCAAAATTAAAGTCCAATTAATGAAAAGGAGAAGAAAATATTTTTGCCTAATATTTTTTCTTGAAATTTCGAAAATTGTAGGAAAAAGAAGAAAAGATTTTCTTGATTTTCTTGAAGAGATTTTATGGAAAGAGATAAGTATTCTTGTAATACATAATTATCCAATAAATTCAAGAAATCAAATCTTGATTCTTTTTGCCTTGTATTTTTCGAAAATAATGGGAAAAAGTGGGAAGAAATTTTTATGGAAAAATTTAATTAAGGAGAAAAGAATATAGAAGATATATTCAAGATTTCTTGGAGACCAAGAAAAATATTTTCTTCCTTATTTTTTCCTTGAAAAAATCGGCCACCCTAGTCCTATTTATAGGGGATGATTTTTTCATTCCCAAGTGCAATTCCATGTGTTGGAAATATTAGAAATCCACAAAGGTGGTGGCAAAATATTTTATTTTTCTCTCTGGTTAAAATCGTTCGTGTGAATCCTTCCACCGGATTACGTTCGTGGACTTGAGACATATTTGGGAAGGCTCTTTGGGTTGATCCAACGTCTCAACGGTTGTCTCTACAAGAGGTACGTAATCTCGTAACTCTTAGATTCCGCATGCTTATGATTTACGTGGATTATGTGTACGCATGATTGTTTATTTGCTTATTAATTATTATGTTGAATTGATTTAGGATTAATTCATGTTAGTAATTAATTGATTAATTTGAATATGTATTTAAAATCATCTCGAATAGATCCCGACACCCATTTTTTTCCAACAGGGGCTCGTCGAGAGTTTATTAGTTACTCGTCGAGAGACAGAGCTCGTCGAGAGTTTTATTAGTTACTCGTCGAGAGACGGGGCTCGTCGAGAGTTTTATTAGTTACTCATCGAGAGACGGGGCTCGTCTAGAGTTTTATTACTTACTCGTCGAGAAACGGAGCTCGTCGAGAGTTTTATTACTTACTCATCGAGAGAAGGGCCTCGTCGAAAGTTTTATTAGTTACTCGTCGAGAGACGGAGCTCGACGAGAGTTTTATGAGATTTTTATTAGTTACTCGTCGAGAGACAGGGCTCATCGAGAGTTTTATTAGTTGCTCGTCGAGAGTTTTATTAGTTACTCGTCGAGAGATGGGGCTCGTCGAGAGTTTTATTAGTTACTCGTCGAGTGACGGAGCTCGTCGAGAGTTTTATTAGTTACTCATCGAGAGGCGGAGCTCGTCGAGAGTTTTATTAGTTACTCATCGAGAGACGGAGCTCGTCGAGAGTTTTATTAGTTACTCGTCGAGTGACGAGGCTCGTCGAGAATTTTATTAGTTACTCATCGAGAGACGGGGCTAATTGAGAGTTTTATTAGTTACTCGTCGAGGGGCGAAGCTCGTCGAGAGTTTTATTAGTTACTCGTCGAGAGACGGGGCTCGTTGAGAGTTTTATTAGTTACTCGTCGAGAGACGGGGCTCGTTGAGAGTTTTATTAGTTACTTGTCGAGAGACGGAGCTCGTCGAGAGATGGGGCTCGTCGAGAGTCTTTTTGGTTTCTCGTCAAGATACGGAGCTCATCGAGAGTCGTTTTGGTTGCTCGTCGAGAGATAGGGCTCATCGAGAGTCTTTTTGGTTGCTCGTCGAGAGACGGGGCTCGTCGAGAGTCTTTTTGGTTGCTCGTCGAGAGACGGGGCTCGTCGAGAGTCTTTTTGGTTGCTCATCGAGAGACGGGCCTCGTCGAGAGTCTTTTTGATTGCTCATCGAGAGACGGGGCTCGTTGAGAGTATTTTTGGTTGCTCGTCGAGAGACGGGGCTCATCGAGAGTCTTTTTGGTTGCTCGTCGAGAGACGGGGCTCGTCGAGAGTCTTTGTTTTTATATATATTTTTTGTTCGACCGTCTTACATGTATGTAGTCTGTTTTGATTTGTCGTCTTAAACTTTCTTTTGACTGGTCGTCTTATCTTTTTGCGACTTCAAAAGTCTTAGAATTTTTGTGTTTTTGGACATATTTTCTTTGGTGAATTGATCTCTTTAGAGATCATCGACCTGCTCTTTTGTCTTTAGACATGAAAATTCTGATCGCCTTATTCACGCTGCGATCCCAGTTTCTTAGAAATATTTTAATTTTGGTATTCGAACGACTTAAGAATTGTGAATTTATTATCTAATTATTATTTTTGCGTTCGGAACATGTCTTTCTGAAGAAATGAACTCTTTAGAGGTCATAAACCTGTCCCCAATTTCCGACCACGAAGATTTAAAATACTTATGATTTGATCGTCTTATTCGATTGCGACCTTAATGCCTTGTTTTTTCTAATCATTTTGAAAAGTTCGATATTTTTGTTTAAAGGTATGAAGGAATTAAAGTATAAGTAATTTATTCCTTGCATTTTATTAGAAAGTTCAGTATAAAGTATTAATGTAATACTTAGAGAGATTTTATTTTAAGATTGCGATCTTGATCATATTTTTGCGCTCGTCGTCGACCATTTCTGGTTGAGCTGTTCGCGACTTTTTCTCTCTATAGATCGTCTTACTAGCTGTGCGATCTATAGGAGTTACTTATTTGCGCTCATCGTCGACCATTTCTGGCCGAGCTGTTCGCGACTTTTCCTCTCTGTAGATCGTCTTACTAGTTGTGCAATCTATAGGAGTTACTTATTTGCGCTCATCGTTGACTATTTCTGGACGAGCTGTTCGCGACTTTTCCTCTCTATAGATCGTCTTTCTAGTTGTGCAATCTATAGGAGTTACTTATTTGCGCTCGTCGTCGACCATTTCTGGCCGAGCTGTGCGGTACTTTTCCTCTCTATAGATTGTCTTACCAGCTGTGCGATCTATAGGAGTTACTTATTTGCGCTCGTCGTCAACCATTTCTAGCTGAGTTGTTCGTGACTTTTGCTAGCTTGCGACCTTTTTGCCTTACGGTGTTTTTGGCTTGCCTCATGGTGTTCTTGGCTTGGTCGACTTTGATATGGTATGCGACCTTGGTCGACAATGGCATTTTTACATTTGAGAATCGATTTGGAAAAGCGAGCTCAACAGACAGTCGGAGACCGGCCCCCTAAGTTCTTAAATGTAAAAAAGATATACAGGCTTCAGAAAGGTTTAAATGACTTGGCTTTCTTTTTGTTTAAAATGATGAGTTGTTTATTCAGTGAAAAACCTCAATTTTGTTTTGAAACTCTACTCAAAGTTCCTTAAAGATCGATGTAATATAGACATCATTTCGGTATCCAAAATTTGATTTCTTAATTTTAAAATAATTTTGAAAAAGGGAGTTATCAAACGGTTTGCACTTCATAGTACATCAAAATATAAGACTTTTTGTATTTGAGGATTTAAATTTTGAAAAGATGAAAAAGATGATTTTCTTAGAGGTCATTGACAAGCCCCCTAAATCCTTGAATATAAAAATTTAAGAATATGATTTTACTTTATCAAAATGATTATGAGTTGAAAAATTTCATCGAAGCGGAAAACTGACGCCGATGAGGGCGGACAAAAACACGCTGAAGCGGAAGCCAGCACCGAGAAGGTGGGCAGGTCGACGCCGATGAAGGCGGAAAAATCACGCCGAAGCGGAAAGCCAACGCCGAGAAGGCGGGCAGGTCGACGCCGATAAAGGTGGAAAAATAATGCCGAAGCGGAAGGTCGACGCCGATGAAGGTGGACAAATCACGTCGAAGCGGAAAGCCAATGCCACGAAGGCGGGCAGGCAGACGCCGATGAAGGCGAACAAATCACGCCAAAGCGGAAAGCCAACGCCACAAAGGCGGGCAGGTCGACGCCGATGAAGGCGGACAAATCACGCCGAAGCGGAAAGCCAACGCCGAGATGGCGGGCAGGTCGACGCCAATGAAGGAAGACAAATCACGCCAAAACGGAAAGCCAACGCCATGAAGGCAAGCAGGTCAACGCCGATGAAGGCGGACAAATCACGTCGAAGCAGAAAGCCAACGCCATGAAGGCGGGCAGGTCGACGCCGATGAAGGCGGACTAATCACGCCGAAGCGGAAAGCCAATGCCGAGAAGGCGGGCAGGTCACGTATGAAAATGGACAAATCACGCCGAAGCGGAAAGCCAACGCCGAGAAGGCGGGCAGATCACGTATGAAAACTAATTTTTTTTCATAAACATGAAAGATTTGATTTATGAGTTTTAATTACGAGGTAAAAGGTTGGTTATTTAATTTTGAGGCCAATATTCAGGATATTTAGAAATTTAGAAATTTGAGGTTGCGAAGCGGATCACGTGTTTGTGAGGAGATTTCTTTGAGAGAGAGATTGAGATTTAAGGCTCTTGTAAATTTTGTAAAGACATGAGTTAGCAAGTTTGGAAGCTAATTTGGTATTTTAATAAAGAAAATCTTTTGTAAATGAAGAAAGACTTGAATTTTAAATCTATTGAAGAAGGATCTCTTATGGATGTTTTAATAAGAATACAATTCGCTTGAGATTTCTGGGGTGTTACACCATTTTTTCCTTTAAAAGTTTTGTTCTCGAATGTTGATTGTAATTGATAAATTATGCATGTGTTTGCAATTTTTTCACTATATGTTGCTCTTGTGTGAAATCTAGGTTACAATAATTTTGAATTATTTAGTGCGTCATTGTGGTATGACGCTAACGGGGGTCGCGAATTAAAGAATGCGTACAATCGCGCGAGGTGGGAAAAGATGCGAACGAGCCGAGGAGGGGCATTGGATAGAGAGAGCCCAATAAGGCCAATCAGTGATGGTGAGGCCTAATAAGGCGGGCTGAATGGCAAGATTTAATGAAAGATAGTACCCAAGATTTGCAAGATTTGGCAAGAAGATCAAGATTAGTTTAGATTTATATCGTTTAATTATCGATTTGCTTTAGATTTTATTTTTATCCTTTATCTTTAGTAGAAGTCGGTTGAGTTATAGATTAGGGTGAGATTTGGTCCTCTTTGGAGAAGATCTGGTCTTTTTTGTTCTATAAGTACTTGTAGAACATTTTCTTTTATTCTCTTACGTTAATAACATTGATTTAAACAAAATCAATTGTTTCTTGGCAATTGTGATCGCGGTTCTCATCTGGTATTTCAACTTTAGGTTTTAAATCACTATTGCTTTGAATTTCATAACGTTTGATGTATGACATCTCGTTGTGTATTTTGATTTTGATATCCTTCTTTGTTTTTCACTCTGAAATCTTGTCTTGAGTTTTGACTTCGATATCTTGTCTTGTGTTTGACTTCGATATCTTCGAGCCATGAGGACATATGCCCCCACTTTTAATATATGACAATTTTGCAAGTTGCAATATATTAAAAGGAAATTACCAGAAAATATTCTCAAGATAGAGTACATATAGTTTCGTCATTTAGATTATATTAAAAGTAGCGAGTTGAGATATATATTAAAAGGAAAAATTTATTGTACAAATATATTGGAAAAATTTTGCACTTTTAAAAATTGCATCTCAAGTTCCAACAGTTTATTGTATTTTCGAATACTTGGCAGCCAAAAATTTATTTTTAAATTTGGCATCTCAAAGCAATCTCAAGGTATGAGTGTATACGTCCCAACATTTTAAAGTATACGAATATATGCAAGATGCAATATATTAAAGGAGAGTTATTGAAATAAACTTGATGGAGTGACAAGGTCTCATATGCACTTGGTGCACAGACTCTAGATCCGTGCACTCACTTTGACCCTGCCCATTTTTTTATTGTGGATCCTCATTTTCACTAATGACAAGGTCTCATTTTCTTAATGAGTCACTCCTATACCCGAGTGCACGGTGCAGTTGATGCACAGGAGACCCACTCTGACGGAGTGGGCAAAAGGACTGCCCGTAGATTCTTTGAGTTGCTCTGAAGACTCGGAGTGCTCTCGCAATTTTCTTTGTCGAGTTGTTGTCCCCTTTCTATTTTATTCAAACAAATAATCTGGGCCTAAAATTTAGTTAAGCAAAATAACCTGGGCCCAGAAATTAATTCCAGCTAAAAACATGGGCCCAATAATTAAATAGAAACTGGCCCAATACTTTTAAAAACCTACAACATTCTTTTATAAAAGGCCCAATAACTTTTAAAACCTGCACTTTATTTTAAAAGCCCAATAATTTATTATCTGGGTCAAATCATTAAAAATTAGGTCAAGTCCAAAAAGATGTACCCACAAATATTTCAGCGCCACAAATCCTTACTGTACGGGCGCCGCGAATCTCGGTTTCGGTGCGGAGCCGCGATGGTGCTGGTGCGACGGCGGAGTTTGAGCGATGGCGACGCCGATTTGTCTATTTCGGGCGACTGGTTTCAGATGGCGACGGCGACCTCGCTGGATGCGTGGCGGTCGGACGTCAATGAACGCGGTGGCCTGCATAAAGTCGCGGTGGTTGCGCGCTTCTGAGTGAATCTTGCGGCGCCGATTCTGTCGAATTTGGGGCCAAGGCGGTGACGACTGGTTCTGGGAAACGGCGGAGCAGTCGAGGACGCCGAAGGTTGCGGTGCCCATTGCAGTACAAGCAGCATATCCCATTTTCCATTACTGGAAATCTGTGGCTTCACCTGGTAAGTTACTGGTTTGATTCACGAATGGGTGGGAAAAGGATGAAATCCTTGTAGACCCACAACTTGAAAAAGCAATAGAGGAAGAATTTAAGTTAATGGTTGATGCTGATGCGGGCTACGAGCATCAATTATTGGAGTTGCTATCTGACGAAAGAGGGGCTGAAATGAATGTTACTTTTTCTTTTGTTAAGCAAACATGAATGGTGGTTAGTGCATTAGATTTCAGAGAAATATGAGTGGGAATTTTTTTATTTTGTGTACTGAAAATATTTGTTGTTTTGATGTGTACAGAAAGAATGAGAAAGCTGTGTTTAGAATTTTTATGAAGGGGTTTGATGTTTTTGGTGAGGGTAGTTTTTGTTTGGAGATTTGAAGATTCATGTTTGTATACATGAAGATTTAAAGATATGAAAGGAATTTTTATTTCAAGGTTTGAAGATTTATAGGTGGGGTATGAAGATTTGAAGATTTTTAAGTGTTCTTGATGAATAGTA